>CM056197.1:17959287-18559287 GCA_029692085.1 Gymnothorax javanicus
TGGGGTAAAACCTTTTTTCCCCCGGTTTCCTTTGGTTCCTCGTAAACGGGAAGTTTGGGAAAAGGTGGAGGGCCCGGGGTTTTTTTTTGGAAAAGGGGGTTAAAAGGGGGGGCCCGGGTTTTTTTCAAAATTTTAAAAATTTTCTTTTTTTCCCCAAAGGGGGGCCTTTCAGTTTTTCAAAACTTTGATTTTAAATTTGGGGGAAAAGGGGGGCCCCTTTTTCCCGGGGTAAACCCCTTTGACCTTTTGGGGCCCCCGAGTTTCCCCAAGGTTTGTTTTAAAAAAGGGTTTTTCCCGCCCCATTAAAATTTCCCGGGAAAAAGGGGGGAAAATTAGGGGGCGCTTAAAACCCCCCCCCCCGGTCAAAAATACCCCCCCCTTTTTGGGTTTTTTCCCCCCCCGTTCCCGGGGGGCCCAAACCGGGGGCCGGGGGGGGGGCGGGGGAATTTGGGGGGTTGGGTTTTAAACCGGGGCGTTTTTTGGGGGAAAATTTTGGGGGGAGGCTTGCTTGTTTGGATTGGTGGTTTTTTTTAAGTTTTTTAATTGGGGAAAAAATTTTCCCCCCAGAGTCTCCTTTTGGGGGAAAAGGTTTTGGGGGGGGGGAAAGGTTCCTTTTGGGGGCCCAAAAGGGTTTAAGGGCCTTTTTAAGGGGGTTTTCTTTTTTCCCCAAACCCAAAAAAGGGGGCCCCCTTGGGGTTTTTTTTTAGGCATGGTTTTTTTTACTTTTTTTTAGTTTTAATTTTTCACTTTTTTTTACCCCTCAAAAATTTTTTTGAAAGGGGGTTTTTTCGTTTTACTGCTGGGGGGCGGGAAACCTTTTTTTTAGGTAAGTTTTTGTAAAGGTTTTGGGGTTTTTCCCTTAACTTAAACCCCCTTTTTAAAAGGTTTTCCAAAACCCGGAGGGGGGGTTTTTGGCCAAAAAAGGGGAAAACCAAAAATTTTTATCTTTTTTTTTTTTTTCGGGGAAAATTTTAAAAAAAATTTTTTAATTTTTAATTTGGTTTTTTAAAACCAAAAGGGGGTTTGGGTTTAGCGGGTTTTTTAAAAAAATTTTTTAAATTTTATTGGGGGTTTAAAAATTCCCAAAAATTTAAAATTTCCCCGACAAATCTTTTTTTTTTGCTTTCCCCCTCAGAATTAATAACCCCGGAAAAGCAATTTTGCAGCCTTAAAAATTTCCCCTTTTTTTTTAAAGGGGGGGAAAAAGGAAAATTTTTGTGTCCCTAAAAGGGGAATTTTAAACGGAATTTAATTTTTCTATTTTTTTTTTTTCTGTTCTCCTGTTCCTTTTGGGCGCCGGAATTGTTTTTTGGAAGGGCAAATGGGGGGGGAAAAGGGGGGTTTTATTGTTTTAAAATTTGAAAAAAGGGGGTTAAATTTTTTTTTCCCAAAAAAAGGGTTTTTGGGGGTTTTGGGGGGAAAAAATTTTCCCTAGGATTGGGGGTTTTTTTTTAAAAAAATTTTTTTAAAAAATTTTCAAAAAAGATGGTTTTTAAAAAATGTAAAAAAAAAATTTTTTAGTTGTTGGGGCCCCAAAAACAAAGTGTTCCTGTTTGGTTTTTTTTTTTCCCCTGCTACAGGGAAATTTTTTTTTTGGGGTTTTCCCTTTAAGGGCCCCCTTTTTTTCCCCCAAAAGGGGGGGCCCCCCCGGGGGTTTTGGGAGGGGGTTTTGGGGCCTTTGGAAAAACCTAAATTCCACATTCCCCTTTGGTTTCTTTTTTTAAAACCTTTTTTCCATTTTAAAATTTTCCTTTTTCCCCTTTAAAAATTAATTTAAATTTTAAAACCTTTTTAAAATTAACCGCTATTTTTTTCACAATTGCGACCCGGGTTTTTAACACCTTTTTTAAAAAAGGTAATTTTTTAAAAAAAATTCTTTTTAATTTGGGGTTTTTCAGTTTTTTAAAAAACTAAAAAACACTTTTTTTATTAAAAATTCCCCAATTTTTGGTTTGGGGTTTAAAAATGGCTCCCGGGTTACATCGGGGCAAACCCCCTCAAAAAGGTTTAAAAATTTTTTCTTTTCCCCGGGGCATTCAGGGAAAAAATTTTAAATTTGGGGAAAAAACCTTTTGGGCCCCCAAAATAAAAATTTAAAAAAAAACCCCCAAAAAACCCCAAAAAAAACAGCTGAATTTTTTATAAAAATTTAAATAGGGGCCACCCCAAAAAAAAAAATTGCCCCCCCAAAATTCCCCCAAACCACAAATTTTTAAAATTTTTTTGGGGTAAAATTCCAGAACCACCTTTTGAATGGAAAAAAAATCATTTGAGCAATTTTTAAAAATTTTTTTACCTTTTTTTTTTCGGGTTTAAAATTGGGTTTTTTTTCATAAAGGGGAATTTTCCCAAAAAGGCCCCCTTTTTTGGGTTTTTTAAAAAGGGAAATTTTAAAATTTTTGTTTTTTTTTAAATTTTTGGTTTATTTTTTTTTTTTTCGGCTTTTAAAAAATTTTTTTGGGCAAAACCCCCAAAAAGGAAAAAAAAAATTTTGGGGTTTTTTTTTGGGGGATTCCCCTTTATATTTAATAAATTTCCCGAAGGAGGCAAAAAATTAAATTTTACATTTGGGCCCCTTTTGGGTTTTAAAAAAAAGGGTTTTTCCCCCAAAACCTAAAAATCCTTAACCCCTAAATAAAAAGGTGTTTTTAGGGCAAAAAAAATTTTCCCAAAAACCCGGGATTGGGGGTTTTTTCCCCAAAATTGGTTTTTGGGATTAGTTACCACCAGCTGGTATTCACAGCCAAGCCAAGAACAAATTTTGCCAATGTCCAAGTACTTGTGGACTGTACAGTTCTTTATCTTGGAAATGATACACCTGGTCTCACGGGCGTAGCTAGGGATTTTGGGCCCCCAGAAAGAAAAATTACACCCCCCCAATGGCCAGCCAAACAAGAAAAGTGTGATTTTTTTATTTTTTTTACAAATATCTATGCATTTTTATGTTTTTTTTTTACTCTTAATTTCCTTGTATTAAAAGCAATAGTTTATTTCCTACACATTACTTTGTGTTTATTAGCATATTCCCAAAGTAGGATATAATATCTGCCATTTAAGCATCTAACCCCCACATTAGGACAATTCTTATAACACTGCATAAATATTTCTTGACTGTACCACTTGTGGTTCTTTATGTACCTTACACGGTTGCACTTTATAAAATCACAACACACCAGGTTCTTTCAAGTTTGAACAAGATTCCAACTGCTGGGTTTTATTCATAGGTGAAAAAAAGTACACAACTATTGTACTCAAGTAGAAGTACAGTTACTCTGGTTAAAATTAACTTAAGCAAAACTAAAAGTACTGGTCTATGAATCTATTCAAGTGAAAGTAAAAAGTATTCAACACACACGCACACACTTACCAATTTTTGATAATGCGGCGATGTGCTATAGTATTCGGAAAGCAACACTGACATAGGAGGTTGCATTGGCAAAAGTTGTTTGGATGCAAGTTGTTTTCATAACAAGGAGAGGCAAAGTTGTACATTACAATGCAGACGTAACAATAATTGGCACCAATCTGGTGCACTTACATGCGCAATCACCTGAATAAATGCCAGGTATAGCCTATCGGAGACTGGCACGCAATCAGTGCACTTGCAAATGAGAGCTTGCAGTATGACCGATTGTGTGACTTTATCCATCTACAACAAATACGATCAGACAGGTACATCATTGAACACATACACAAAGCACATTCGCCAGACTGCGCAAACAGGCAATCTCTCAAATTGAAAAAAAGCACCACGGCGGATGCTGACAAGACAGCCTACTAACAACAAGCCAAACATCACCACAGCGGGTGCTCTCTCGCTCTCTCACGCACAGATACACACACGCAAGCAATCACCCCAACTTCTCCAACTCCAAGGCTAGGCTGCTTCACTGAGACCACAACCAACCACAAGTCCTACATAACCATGCAGTATGCCAAAGCCGGAAAGGACACAAGTACAGCTGCACACACTTATCTATTCGTCCATTCGCCCACTTGCTTCACTGTCCAACCAGCCGTCAAGTCGCTTGTGCTAACAGGTGTAGCAGCTAATGATACCTCAGCACCTGCAGCGTCATAGGAGCACTCGGCCTTAACTTCACATTGTTCTTCTGGGGGGGTCAATGGGTGAGAAAGGAATCAGAGGATCCTCCGTTTTGGTAGCGAGTGGGCCCACTGTGCTAGCTGCCCCAGCATCGTCTTTCGGTGCCTCTTCATCTCTGAGTGCCACATTTTTGGATATTAACCCAATGTGTACGAGTGATACACTCTGGTTTAGTTTTTGCTTGCTCGCCATTTTTAGTACAACTTCTCAACGTTATATCTTTCTTCTGTTCGGCGCGCATGGCTAATTTGCATACGTGCACAGGACTGGCTGGCTCCGCTTGGCAAAAAATAGAACATATGTGTGAATAAATGTTTTGAATTCTGTATACTGGACATGGTGAGCTTAAAAACATTTTAGTGACCATTAGTGACGACAAAATGTTTTTTATTTCTAAAGACAAAATTTGAGACCCCTTCAAATGTTGCTTTTGAGGCTTTCAGGGGGTCTAATGCATAAATTTGGGGGGGGTTCAGACCCCCCCGTATTTTGCACACTGCTCCAGCGACCTCCAGTCTTGAAGAAGTTGAAAGTCTTGAAGCCATAAACTTTAGGCGGCATCACACTTCCTGTTTAGTCACCTTTCTCCTCTCCTCTAGGCTTGCTCTCTCGCGCAGCGCAAGGGGTGGACTATACCATTTGTACATATTAGAAGGGGGGAACAGAGGCCCCTAGTATTTTATTTTACTCTATTTGAGACCCACTTAAATCTTTTGACCAATCCATTTAGTTGCTTTTGATTCAATAATGACATTAATTACTAAGAAAGAATTAAATTAATTAAAAAAATGACACTTTTCATTCCAGGCTACTCAAGGGCCCCCCTCCCACTGTGGGCCCGGGTAATCAGTACCCTTTCTCCCCCCCGTGCTACGCCCCTGCCTGGTCTATAAGTCATTATCCTCTTGAAACTGGGCTTCTTCGGGAGTTATGTCACAGTACCCTCAGCCAATTAAGGAGCTGATCAGATCACTGGCCAAATTGTAACAAGTAACGAGATAAATAAAAATAAATAGATATCGTAAATAATAAAATATAGTGAGGTTCATAAGTATTTGGATTGTGGGTTGTTTCCTTGGGCTGCGATTCTTACTCGGATTCCGCCATAAAGAAGCACAAACCTTTGTAAATACATAAATTAAGAGCTGTCCTTCAGACTGACGGTTTTTACATCGCTGTCAGGTGAAGAGAAACTGCATAGAAAGTACAGCCTTTTAAGATGCAGGGTAAACCTAAAATTACTCAAATGCAGCAACTAGTTAAACCACATGCATTGAAATCCAAAAGTATTTGAACACTGACACAATTTAAATGGATGTAATTCCTGGGCTGTTGTTCCATTTGCAGGAGTAGCGTGACTTTGAAACGACCTCTACGGACCTCTATGTAACCTCTACTAAAGCAAAATGATCATCACATGAAATCTGCTGTCGTAACACTACCTCCACACGACCTTTACAGACACAACATGACCTTCATAATGGAGTCAACTAGCTTTAGTTCTTACAAAACCGTATGTGCATGCATGGGAGGGTAATATGGCTGAGGACAATTCAACAAGAATGGTTTACAGTTTGGTATAAAGTAAGGCTGTATCTGAATTAGTCCTCACAGGTGTTTGTGTAATGAGATTTTAAAAAGACAGGCATTCTGACCTTTGTAACCTTTGTAGCAGATGAAGTAGATGGGCTGAGAACAATTAAAATCATGAAATTTCCCATCTTTCCTCATTACTGCACAGTTCTCAGGTCCTCCTTTATTGTCTGGTTGCCCTCTCGTGCCCAGTTCAAAGATGAATCCTCAGCCTCCTGATAGAGATCTGGGTGTGCAAGAGACCACTGCCATGTTCTTCTGAGCCCGATCCAGGCGTCTCCTGATGACTCTTTACTCTGCGGTAAAACGGCTTCTTGTCCTTCATACAGGGTGACTAAATCAGCGTAATTCTGCTGACAGAAACTCTGAGCATCAGACCAGTTCTTTTTATCTTCAACAAGGTGATACTGAAGAGAAAGGCAGGGCCACAGAGTGTAGGATCCTGTGAAACACACACACACACACACACACACACGCACACACGCACCAACACGCGCACACGCACACACACTCTCACACACACATGCACGCACACACACACACACACGCACACACACACACACACACACACGTTAGTGCAGCTATCCTTACTGGGACATTGCATAGACTTTCATTGCCTGTGGTCAGCCTAACCCTCACTATAACCCTAACCTCAACCCTAACCTTAACCTAACCCCAATTCACACCTGACCCCTAACCTTAACCGTGACCACAGAAACGGTTTCTTACTGCATTAAAACTGGACTTTAGTCCCCATGAGGACTTACTGATCCAGACAAGGTCAGTAATTATCCCCCAATAGGTAAACAAAAAGCCCCCCCCCACACACACACACACATGCACGCACACACACACACATCCACAGCAGAACAACGCTACAAGGTTAAAAGTTTGAAGACACTAGCATTTGCTTCTTTTTCTGAAATGAAGGTGATTAATATGAAGACAAACCCTGCCTCTGTAACGGCCTCTGCCCTTCAAGGGTTCGCAAGAAAATGATGGCAGGGTTGTGCCTCGATTACAATCAGAAAAGTGTCAATGAGGCAGCGATGCCAGTCGATAAGACCAGTGTTGAGGTCAGGGTTTCGTCCAGGACAGATAACTTATTCAGCACCAATTTAACAAACCACATACAGTCCTGGCCATAATTATTAGCACCCCTGCAAAGATGAGCATACGTGATGATAAGCTATTCACCTTTTGAAGAATTGAAGAATTATGTGGAAAAAGTGAGGGGAAAACACACAAGGTTTAATTGAAATAAATTTACTCTGAGGAAAAAATCCCTCATCAAAAAATAATTATTTTAAATAAAACCACGAGTGCCACTATTATTGGAAGCCCAATATTTAATACTTTGGAGAATACTATGGAAAAAAGAATTTGAGACTTTTCTTATTTGCAGAATCTCTCTAGATCAGCGGTTCTAAAATTGGGTCCTGGGGGGACCCCTGTGTTTGCTGGCTTTTGTTCCGACCGCGATGGTCGACCCAGAATTTCAACAAGCTGTTACTTTTTCTGAACTAAAAGCTTGTAGATAAAGATTGCTCAACGCTCTGAGGTCGGCAACGTCGTATGCGACGTCAAAGAACACGGTATATTTAATTTTAAATATTTCCACAAATAAAACTCCGAGATTCAATTTCCATTTTGTGTTTTCTTGTATATTTATGGGGAAATAAATATTTATACTTTGTACATTAATGTGAGTTTACTGCATCATGCATATTCTGATGGTTCAGGTTGTCCTGAAAAAAAATGATCTGCAAAACTTGATTGTGAAGTACAGGATTTGGATAATATCAGCATGACTACACAAGGAGGCCAGGCAAACCAGAAGTAGAAGAAAGTGGCTTAGACCCCAAAGGGTTAAACTATTAAAACACATTCTGTCAGAAAAGGCTGTGCGTGCCAAGAGAAATACATCCTCTGAGAGCATTTGGTACCTACATTGGATTAAATTTCAAACAGTGAATTTCAATATGCATCAAATTGCATGAAAACTGGCAAATTACCTCTAACCAATGAAATTAAAAACTGAGGTTAATCAGCATGATATGTACCTGGCTACCAATTCCTAACCATCTGTGCAACTAATCCCAGTAACCCTCCTAACTGTGTGTGGGGGCAAAACAAACCTGGGTCCCCCTCCAGGCTAGTCTGTAACGGGTCCAGGTGAGTTTTAATTACTGCGCAGAATCAAACGAGTAAGAACCAGAGTCTACTATCTAGCAAAGGACTTAAGTGCATGTAGCACCCTCTGACTATGCTAAAATCATGAATATTTAACATCAGTTACAAGTTGTTTTGACCAAAAGTATCAACAATCTGGCAAATATCTGTATTTACAGAGAGCAGAAACTTTGAATCTGTTTTTCTCAGAACTTTCAGTTAGTTGGTTAGTCTGGCTCTCATCCTCTCGTCACAAATGCCTTTGTTTGCTCGAGCATCAGGATTTTCCTTCATTGGCTCAACATGCCAGGGGCCCGACCCAAACCATTAAAATTAACTAAAGACAAACAGGAGTCCACATACTTTCAGCTATGCAGTGTATTTCTGTTCATTTTATCAGAATGCCCTCAAAAACAAATCTGGTAATTCATGGGTAGGGCTGAATACATGCACTCACTCCTGCAGGAAACAGCTCAAGCCTACAGAACGTGATTGAAGGGTGTTAAATTGTATTCATATTGAAATACTCAGTTTATGCTTTAAGAATATGAGAGTGGATTTTTGTTGGATGCTGTGCTCCCCAAAAATTGAAACCCAGGGCTTGACTGCCATGAGATTCAGCCAGTGCAAAAACATTTTTTCACATGAAAAATTACAAAAGCTACTGCTTGAGCAAAAACAAATAAAGGGACCAATCACTGGTCACGTTACTCATTTTGCATGCGCTGAAATATTCTGCACGCGAAAGGTCTAAAGTAAATTAGTAAATAGCTTCTGGAGCTCAATTGCTTTCACAGCTACCAGTAGTGATGAGAACTCAAGAACATTAAGAGCATCCATCCATTGATTATCTACACTGCCTCTTCCTCATCAGAGTCACAGGGGAGCTGGGGCCTTTTCTGGCCGAATATGGGCGAAAGGCAGGAACACCCTCTAGACAGCTCACCAATCCATCACAGGACAGTAAAGAACACATTTGTGACAAACACATTTGTGACCTCACACCGTAACGATGACTGTGATGCTGTGACATGCATGTGTGACACAGATAAAGCGCTGACCTGAAATCAGGAAGAACGTAAAAGCATATTGCCTCATGACTGATGATTGGCTACCTGCAGAAACACACAGATGCATGACATTGCTGTTATTTTGTTGACACTTTTATCCAGTGAGACTTACAGTTGACCAGACAAAGCAGGGGAAATTGCCCCTGGAGCAGTGTGGGGTGAAGGGCACTGATCAAGATCTGAACAGCTCCACAAACCTCATTGTACCTAAACTATGGTTTAACCACCAGCCCTTTGAACCCAGTCAAATATACCAACAACTAGGCTACAGGCCACCCCATTAATAGAATGGTTTCGCAACCAAAGAAAAAACGGCTCTGAAACACATATAAATACTAAACTAAGATAAAAACTACAGAATGATCATTGGCAATAAATTATGGTAGCACATAGGCTTTGTCAAAGATTGGGGCTCTATTAGCTGGTATAGCCTTTATTATCCATCCATCCATTCACCCATTCTCTACACCGCTTCTTCCTCACTGGGGTTGTGGAGGAGCTGGAGCCAATCCCAGCTGACTGTGAGCAAAAGGCAGGGGCACATCCTGGACAGCTGGCCAATCCATCCCAGGGCTCACACACCAGCCCCTCACACACTCATACCTATGCGCAATTTAGTGTCTGCAGTTAGCCTGACACAAATACCTTTGGACTGCGGGAGAAAACCAGAGTACCTGGAAAACCCCTGCAAACAGAGGGAGAACATACAGACTCCACACAGAAAGGCCCCAGGTCGGATTGAAACCCACGACCTTCTTGCTGTGAGGCGACAGTGCCACCCATTTGTTTTATTTGTACTATTTTTTTTTTTTTTTTTTTTTTTTGGGCTGCACGGTAACACAGTGGGTAGCACTGCTGCCTCATGAATTTGATGGGTTTGAATTCGGCCTGGGGCCTTTCTGTGTGGAGTTTGCATGTTCTCCCCGTGTTCATGTGGGTTTCCTCCAGGGTTCTCCAGTTTCCTCCCACAGTTCAAAGACATGCACATCAGGCTAACTAGAGACACTAAATTGCCCATAGGTATGAATGAGTGTGTGTGTGTGTGTGTGTGTGTGTGTGTGTGAGTGAATGGTGTGTGTGCCCTGCAATGGATTGGCCAGCTGTCCAGGGTGGGTCCCTGCCTTTCGCCCAGAGTCAGCTGGGATTGGCTCCAGCTCCCTTGTGACCCTTATGAGGAAGAATCGGTAAAGGGAATGGATGAATTATTATTTTCATTATTTCATTACCATCAGTGCTGTGGTCTTTCCCAGTTTTCTATGGATTACTATATCACCAGCATAGTGGCTCCACCACTAGATGTTAGAAGGTGTTTTTCTAGGTACTCGCTCATTGTGATTGGATGTATCACCCAGGAATTACATTTGTATTTAAAAATGCATCATCGTCCAAATACTTTCAGACCTCGCTCATGAATGCAAAATGTTAATACCAGAGTCATCAGACAGAAAGATACAAATCGGTCATTCAACCAATCAAAAGAAAGATTCTGGCCGACATGAAATCTGAAGGACTGCTCAGTGGCTCATTAGGTTAAGGCTCCACTCTAATGCACCGATAGGGCTGGAAAGCCATTCCACAGTACAAGACATACATTCAGTGCACTTATAATCAGGCAGGCATTGCCCCTGCGGTCATTCATGATCTGTTGTGGTACTTGCAGTATCAGGCAACTAACTGAACAGTGATCACAACTTTACAGATGTACGCAAACTGACAGGGCGCTGACGAGTGTAATTCACTCAGGCACCTTTCAAATTTTTATTAAAAAAAATTCCTTCAACCTATGATTTAGGTGCTGAGCCGACAGCATTCGCCAGTTTCAAAATTAAGTCCATTAACTTTACCTTTCCCCTCTTCCTGGCTGCCTGACCGGTGCCAACTCACACTAGTGTGCTGTAAATGCCAGCACAGAACACAGTTATGTAACAACCATTCCTTCCAAAATCAAATGTCACACATTTTTTGTATTAACTGTCCAGAATCTGCGGTTACAGTAATGACCTCAGCAAGTGCACCAATCATGTTGCTCTACCAGTCAGCCAATAGTGACATAAATGTCTTTTGACTGAGAGAGGGGTTTAATATCCATTTTTTAAAAAAAGGCTTTGTTTTACAATATACATGAGGCAATACTTATTCCCTATATATATATATATATATATATATATATATATATATATATATATATATATGTATATATATTAGGGCTGTCAAAATTAATCCGTTAACGCGGATTAATCCATCATCATCATTAATCTGATTAAAAATTTTAACGCAATTAATCCATCTGCAGCGCAGAATGACTCAAAATCCCTGAAACGTCGCATTTCGGGCAGTTTGTCCAAGTAGTGTTACGGTTGCGCATGCGAAAATGGGCAGTTGATCCAGCAGAACCCAAGGCAGAACCAAACAACTCGGTATGGAAGACGCTAAAGACGCTCGCCGACATAAGCTGCAAATTTAAGCATGCAGTTACAGTACTCGATCACTAGATGGCACCCACAGATCAGTTATTGAATATTCACAAGCAAGCCGAGCTGGAACACTATCTATTGAATCTAGGGAGGCATATCGAGGGCTGACTACAATAAACAGTTATGTCCAGATGTTTCACATTGGACATAACTGTTTATTGCAGTCAGCCTCGATATATTGTTTGATTTTTCCTGAAAGTGGAATGTCTGTTCTGTTAAAATAAGGTATATTTCAGAATTCAGATATTACGGAGTTAGTGAGTTTTACTTGTTCCTTTATAAGGTGTAGAAAGGTTGTGAGCTCAGAAATGGGGACTGTTAGCTTTTCATTGCAGGGTAAATGTCTTGAATGTTTAATTATTTAATCAATTTTCCCGTCTGTGAAGCTGCAATCTTGAATTATAAAGCCTTAAATAAGGTAACACCTAAATAGCCAGATTTGGCTTCTGCGCAAAGGGGTTAAGTGCATGTCTATTCCCTTCTTTCTTGAGTCTCTTTGCTCATGCAAAATGAAACACGATTAATATAGGTTAAAAATGAATTATATTTAATCGTGATTAATTGAAATTAATCCACAGCAACCCTGTGATTAATCTGATTAAAAATTTTAATTGTTTGACAGCACTAATAGATATATATATATATATATATATATATATAGTACTTATTTATTGAAGTAAGATTTTCATGGTGTAAATACCCTTGATCATCCTGTCTTGAATGATTCTTTCTCCATCTTAATCATTGTTACTATTTTATTCTGACCCAGTGTCCATTTGTTAAAGAAACAAATGTTAGACAAAAACCAAACAGATTTCAAATGGAAAAGCATGACTGACCTCAAAATACTGACCTCTTCAAATGTGCTGTCAGGATTTCATACAGTTTGATTC
The DNA here is from genome assembly GCA_029692085.1 of Gymnothorax javanicus. Taxonomy (NCBI): domain Eukaryota; kingdom Metazoa; phylum Chordata; class Actinopteri; order Anguilliformes; family Muraenidae; genus Gymnothorax; species Gymnothorax javanicus. Next base: position 17,971,595 of record CM056197.1, read on the forward strand.
TCTCTTTCTTGCTCTCCCTCTCTCTCTCTCTCTCTCTCTCTCTCTCCCCCTTTTTATACTCTCTTCAACATTCTCTCAGAAAGACCTCTGCCATTGCGCACTGTTATTTACGTCATAAGTCTGTGGCAAAATGAAAATTTATGTTTACACATAGCTTATTACCTTCACATGAAGCAGAAGGCCTGCCCAGCCTGCTGTTTCACACACAATACCATTACTGTTCCCTGCGGTTTTGACCACTGTTGTGTACTGCTCCAGTCTAAAATATGCAAAATAAATAAATAAATAAATAAATAAAAATACTCCTGGAAATTTGCAGCAAGAGGTCAAATAAAGATTCTCAGTCAGTGCTTTGTTCTCAACTCTGTATACAGATATACAGAGATGCAAAACAAAGCATGAGTCGTCAGCAAGATTGAAACTCATCATGATCACTTAGACACTCGGACACCCTATAACAGGCTTGTATTGGGACGGTGGTTTGTGGTTAGAACTGTTGCCTCTCAATATTGTTTGGGGCTCAAATCCTGGCTGGTCAGGACCACTCTGCATGGAGTTTGCATGCATTCCCTGCGCATACATGGGTTTTCTGCAGGTAAACTGGTTTTTCCTCTGCCCCAAAAGGCATGGTCTACAGCAGAGGTCCTCAGTCTTACCCAGAAAGAGCTGGTGTGGGTGCAGGCCATCTCCTCCCAGGTAAATGGTGCATCTGTGCCCAGCCAAAGCACATGATGGAAAAGAAAATGGGACTCACTAGACAAAGCGACCTCATTTAACTGCTCCAAGGTCCAGCTCTGAAGCTCCGATGCCCATTGGGGGGCACTATTAGAGGTGAATTGGGGTTAGGGTGGGCACTTTGACTCGTCTGCTAGCTAAAAAGTGCAATACACAGCAGGGTTTGATGCACTGGGTGTGTGACGGTCCTTATTTAATTCTCAGCAACTTGAGTCACAGGAGCCCTTTTAAAGGAAAAGGAAGAGAAGGCTGAGGACTGAAGGATGTGTGCTAAAACATGGAACACCCGCAGTCCTTCAAACACCCTTTCTAAGTGACCTCAGTAACAGAGGAATTACATGAGGGAGAACTCCGGCTACTTCAAGTCGCTGTGAGATTTTACAAACCGATATGGTAAAATCAGTCCAAATCTGGCTCTCGAATCTAAATCCAGCCCTGTTTTTTTTTCCTTCCTAGTGATTAAGAGAACAATTGAAGGGTTGATTTCCAGAAGTGCGCAAGTCTGTTTTCATATTTTTAGAGAAATGAGATTTTAAGAATTTGACAACTTGTGGGGATTATGTTACATGTGTTAAGCTGATGTAAACGTAATGAAATATCAGAAAAGATGTCTTAAAACATATTAGGAGACCCTCTGTGACAAGCGTCAGCTGAAGCTCGTCAGCCCTGCCTGCAGCATAGTTTCCCGCCACATGCAGCCATTATTCAATTATTAGTTCATTTCTCTCATTGGTTTAGATCTCACCTCACTTTAGTATTTAGTTCCTGCCTTGTTCACTTTTCCTTTGTCGGTCAGACCATTTGTGTTCCTTACTTATGCTGGTTCGGCTTTCTCCCTTCGGAAAACTAAATTCTCTCTCGTATGAGAGCTTGCATGTTTTTGTGCGTCTCAATTCCTCTTTCTAAATTTGACTCTTTTTTTCAGAGCTCGCATATCCGCGTCTCTGTATTACCACTACCTCATTGGAAATGGTTTTTTCTCCCTTCTGGGGTTTGTAAGCATTTCCACTTTCCTATTTTCTATTTGCCATTGTTTCTTGTGATGGTATGCTCATTGTTAACCTTGCACAATGACAAATAAACCAGTTGTTTTGCCTGCTATATTTCAAACACCAGTCTGCAGACTTGCGTACTTTTAGAAGCAAATGCCTCAAAATAAAACATTTTTACGTTTTATTATTTCAGAGTACTAAAACAGCATCTTTTTGAAAACAAAACACAATTTTCTAATGAAAATGAACAGCTAATATAGTCATACCAGTGTACTATAATCATGGATGTCAAAAAGCTTCTTGAACAAAATGAATGAAAGAAATATACAATTAAATGGAGAAGGTAAATGCAGCTGAACAAAGGTCACAGTAAAAACCAATCTCCATAAATTAGGAATCCAAAGTTGAGAAAGAAAGTTGAGCCCAAGTATATGTAGCTAAAAAACATTACCTTTTGCCAGAATTCTTTTTCACTTGTTTTTAGCCTATGTTTCTGGCTGCCTGGGTCTTTTTTTTTTTTAATAGCTTTTTTGGATTGAATTCTCACACACACACACACACACACACACACACACACACACACACACACACATATATCCTGGCATGTAGAGTCAGCCATTTTGGTTAGGGAAGAAAGCTACAGTGGCTGCCATTGGCCAACCAACTTTCTTACGATGCTTTGATTGGCGGACTGGACTTGTGTACTTGTAGAAGTTTTACACTGGACTTGGTCACCGCTAGAAGTAGCTTTTTGGGCAATTTCCAATTCACTGCTCATATTACATTGTACTTGAGTGCTTCTTGGCCAAAATTAGCTAGTGTGGCTTATTATCAATGAAAGTGTAAAACCCACAAAACAATAACCAACGGCGGAAATTGTAGGGCGAAGGTTCAACGTGTTCTTTTGGCTGGTATTAGCACGCGTGACCTCCTGGCTGGTGCGAATCACAATAAAATGGATCTATTTTTCTCCGTTCGAAGGACGGGCACAAAAGCACAACGGTTACAATTAATCTGACTCCATAATAAATTTATAATAATGAATTTAGTTATACCCTCGTTAAATATCTGACTCCAATTAGAATTAGAATTAGAATTAGAATCCATAATCTAGGGAAACCTGCGTGGGTCTCGAAGTGACCACACCTCGAACTCTTAGGAGACTACCGCCGTCGCTAACATGTACTCCCGGGTTTTAGTACTGTTACCGGATCCTAGGTTCGTTGATTAGATTAGAGGTTGGAAGTCAGCCATCACTGCAACAGCATCTTTTGGCTTGAATACAGCGAACCCAGATCTATGCACGCCCATGGGTTCCTTCAGGGAATCTTAACAGATAACCGACTTTTCGTCCATGGGTTTCCTTTAGGCTAAAATCCCAGAACCGGCAATACATAAACCCTTTATGTAAGTAGATCATGGTTGTCTCTCCAACTTAATAAAACCAATCTCCAGAACAGGCCGCTGGCCAGTCGTACCTCGGTCGGGATTATACCCTAGGTATCCGTCTGTAACGCTGCTAGAAAGAATAAAAGGATTAAGAGTCACAGAGACCACACAAGTTTAAAGGAATAACAAGAATTTATTCACCAGGTAGGCAAAAGCTTAAATCAAACAAATCAACGTTAAGCCAATTACAAGTTACACATAATTTAGAAGAGGAGAATAAAGTCATACCTGGAGGAAAAGATACACGCACTAACGTGCGCGGAAGTTCGAAATACGATGTTACATCATTGAAAAGGCTACTCACGCACTTACGTACGCGGGGAGAGATCGGATACGATCTTCCCCGAACAGCTCATTTCTCTTTCCTATAAACCAAACCAGCAACCCCCCTCCTCCAACCAGAGAGCCCCATAAGTTAACCAGGTGGGATATCGGGTTACAGGTCTCAGGACTGAGACAGAGTCAGGCCATTTGGCTGTAAATGAGGGGTCATTCAGACAAAAGGAACTACACTTTATTACCCGAGAGGAGATTTTACCTTACCCAAATTTAGGGAGTTTCTAAAAGTGAATGAACTATAATTTCATTTGATATGAAACATATGCCATTCAACTCCTCGAATTGTAACAAAAACATACATATCAAACAAGCCAGGAAAATGTATGAATATGATGCGGTTGTCATGAAAAAAGTCTTAAGCTGAATTATTATACAGGAAAATTGTGTTATAAGTACAGAAGTGATTTCTTATCAGTATATTAAACATATGAGCATATTGTGACATTCCCAGAGGTTTAGATTAATTAAAACAGATAAGTTAGGGTCCAGTCTTACACAGATGATTGAGGGCAATATGGAGCACTGGGTAAGCCAAAGGCCTCCAATGCAGGGTGACATCAAAGGCGCAGAAACCATGCAAACCCCCCACCCCAGCTCAGAGGCTGGGTTTATTGCCTCCTCCTGTCCGGCCATTCACAGATACAGTTTGCTCACACTTTGCATCCCCCAGTTCTGGTCTCCAGTCTCTTACGGGCATAAACCACCCCCACTTCCCTTCACGCAAACCCCAGCAAACAACAAGCTGCTTGTCATCAGGAACTCAACAATTTGTTATATTGCATGGCGTTGAAGTCTTTTGATGCTCAGAAGGCCTGCCAGTCTTGCTGCAGTGTCACAGATGCACTCATCAGCGCCAGCAGTGCTCCAACCCCCTTTTCCCATCTTACAAAAGAGTGTATTTGAGTTATCTGATTTTTAATTAAATTGGACTTGAGCACTTATGGAAATAACCAGGGACGTGCGGTCAGAGTAAGCAGTGACTTCTCCTTTTTTATCGCTAGATTTTGTCAACCTGTTTCCACGTACTATGCCTGATTGTCAATCAATTTGACCTTTTTTTCTGGTCAATTAAGCCTGTAATGATCAAGACGTGATAGTGACAAAAAGATTAATTTACCTTTATGCTTTGATTTGAGAGTGCAGGGAAGTAAATATTAATAATTAATTAGGAAAAAATCTCAACTCTCTCGGTAATTCCGTATATTGTTTTGATCTTTTGTTTATCGGACTATGAAAGAAGACTGAAAATAAACTCCTTATTTTTTAAAAATGGCATTAAAAAGTACGTGTTTAAGGGGGGAAATATTATTGTAAACATATTGACCACACATTGAATGTTGCATAAGAAAGGTTTTAATATTTGTTAATGGCATTGCGTTAGCTTCCTCTAAGCATATATGAACAAACTTGCTGTCTCGCGAGCATTTTAAGTTCGATGCACGGAGCAATAATGTCGTGGATGGAACTGGCATGCCATTCTGCTGTTTAGTCTTGTAAATAAGTTAATCAATCCTTAGATTGCTAATTAAGCAAAGTAATAGAGTTATCGTTTGTTTAACAGTGAGGATTCTGCCTACCCTAACTGACCTCCGACGGCACGTCACTGGAAATAACCCCTTCAATTATTGCTCAAGATTGGCCTGACTGTATTTACACCTTATTCTCAAGTATGGAGAGGGTGGAAAATCAGCAGTTCCCTGATCACAGGCACTTCAAGTTCAGAACAGGGCATTTGACAAATGCTTGGCGGCTTCCAAGTCTACATGCTTTGTGAACCTTTTGTCTTGATGCCATGATTGCATCTCATCTATATTAAAGGCTGTATCAGCGATGTAACGTCACTATTGTTGACAGTTGAAACGTTCTCAAAACACAACAGCGCCGCTCGCCCCTCCCCTTCAGGAGCTTGGAACATGAATGCGCTTCTCCTAAAGTGAAACGTCTGAGTAATTATGGGGTAAGTCCACTCAGCTGGGTAAGTCCATTTCTCATTTTAACGCAATTTCAAGGCCAAAAATACATAACAGTATAATGTACATGAAAATCTAAACTTGCTGGTCTAGAAATGGCCGTGTACAGCTCGTTGTGATAAATGCCTGGTAGCAACAATGACGACCATTGCCAGATGATAAATTTACACCAGTAGTGCTAGCTACAACAAGGTATCTGACAAGTATCTTAGCTCGGCATTACAAAATGAGAATTAACAACGTCACATAGATTACCACTTTTAACTAAACTTATCACACGGTTATACATTCATCGACGAATGTCAACTCTGAGTACTAACCAGAGAAAAAATGTTTTTACTCGAACAGGAACTCTGGTTTGATCAGACAGAATTAGCAAACTCACTAGCTTGCCAACCAAAGGTTGCTAACTCGCTCCAAAGAGGGAATATCGATCTCTCTACTGTTTGATTCATTCTGACCAGCATGATCTATGCAAGATAGCCTTACAAAAACAATAGACGAGCTTTCCTCAATTTTGCTCGGAATGACAATTTATAATTCACATCCAACCGAGTTAGCACCAGCTCAACTCACCTGTTCAGTAGAAACAAGGCGACCTGGATGTCATAATTAAAACCATTCAACTCCGGAATTCTCTCCAACGTTGGTATGCTTTCCCTATGTTTATTTGGGACTTCGCATAGCTGTGATCGCGTTCCTTTTTCCTTGACATGCACTTGTTCGAGCATCTCTTTTGGCTTAGCTTCCGCCATGCTTCAACCTGCCGCATCGGTAGTGCCACTGCCAGTTTGTTTCGTTGCCCGCTCAGTCCCACCCACTTGTCATGCACGAGCACGGAACTGGCACAGAAGACTCACCCCTGCCCTCCAATTCGTTGGAACACTTTTGCTGATTTGTGGGGAGCGCGGGTAGGTCCCCACAATTTGTGTATCTCTCAGTGCCTACCTGGCTGTAGGTGGCCTACAGAGACCGGAGTTTTTCACCGCCCACTCATTGGAGAAGCTGCTAACAGTTTGTGAGGAGAGATCTCCTGTACGTGACAAATTATGTTTTGGCGTAGAATCGCTGATACAACCTTTAATCCTGTATTTCATTGTCTCGAGAGTTGCAGAACAAATCTAGTTTTCAGGATGCGCGAGGACATGATTTCTGTTCAAACAAGGTGGCAAGTTGGCATTCATAGACCCAACCGCAGGGGTTGTTGAGCCCGTTCTTCATTTAAGGGGTCTTATTGGCTTGTTTGCAATATTGTGAGGGGTGTGATCATCCAAACCCACCAAACAGTTCACCCTTGCTGCAGAGCAATGCTTACTAGAACTGCGTTTCGTCAGGACGAACCTCGAGAGTGTGCTTGCTAAAATCTCTCTCTCTGAGGTGCAGGGTGGCTGAGGGAAGAGGGCTCTTTATACTTTTTGATATACCTTCTAAAACGTTCCTTTCAAAGTCAAAACTGATATAATTATTTGTTTAGTTGTCATTTTAAGACTTCTAGGGTTTTGAAATACAACCCCAATTCCAAAATAGTTGGAACAAATTGTAAATTGTGAATAAAATCAAAACACAATGACTTTCAAATCACACCAGCCAGTATTTTATTCACAATAGAACAGAGAGAATAGCAAATGTTGAACCTGAGAAATTGTACAATTTTATCCACAAAATGAGCTCATTTCAAATTTGATGGCTGGTACAAGTCTCAAAAAAGTTGGGACAGGGGCCTGTTTACAGTGATATAGCATCCCCTCTTCTTTTTAACACAGAGTGGAGGAGTCTGGGGATTGCAGAGACAAGCTTCTTCAGTTTAGCCATTGGAATTTGATCCCACTCTTGTTTAATACAGGCTTCCAGCTGCTGGAGAGTTTTGGGTCTCCTTTGACGGATATTTCATTTAATTATGCACCAAATGTTCTCAATCGGTGAAAGATCAGGACTGCAGGCAGGCCAGTTCAGCACACGGACTCTTCTACTACGAAGCCATGCTGTTGTAATAGCTGCGGTATGTGGTTTTGCATTGTTCTGCTGAAATACACAAGGCCTTCCCTGGAATAGATGTCTTCTGGAGGGGAGCATATGTTGCTTTAAAACCTTTATATACCTTTCAGCATTCATGGTGCTTTTTAAAACATGCAAGTGTCCCACACCATATGCACTAATGCATCCCCATACCATCAGAGATGCTGGCTTTTGAGCTGAACACTGATAACAGGAGGGGTGGTCTTTCTCTTCTTTAGCCCGGAGGACATGATACCCATGATTTCCAACAAGAATGTCAAATTTGGACTCCTCTGACCACAGGACACTTTGCCACTTTGCTACAGTCCATTTTAAATGAGCCTTGGCCCAGAGAACATGGCGGCGCTTCTGGATCATGCTCAACAATGGCTTCTTTTTTGCATGATAGAGTTTTAGGTGGCATCTGTGGATGGCACAGCAGACTGTGTTTACAGACAGTGGTTTCTTGAAGTATTCCTGGGCCCATTTAGTAATATCAATGACAGAATCATGCCGGTGAGTGATGCAGTGGCGTATGAGGGCCCGAAGATCACGGGCATCCAGTAAAGGTCTTCGGCCTTGTCCCTTACGCACAGAGATTTTTCCAGTTTCTCTGAATCTTTTGATGATGTTATGCACTGTCGATGATGAGACCTTCAAAGCCTTTGCAATTTGACGTTGAGGAACATTGTTTTTAAAGTATTCCACAATTTTTTTTACGCAAGCCTTCACAGGTTGGAGAGCCTCTGGCCATCTCTACTTCTGAGCCTCTCTAAGACATCCCTTTTATAGCCTATCATGTTACACACCTGATGCCAGTTAACTTAATTACAGTACTTGCTAAATGTTCTTTCAGCTGATTCTCTTATATATTCATTGCTTTTTCAGCCCTTTTTTGCCTGTGTCCCAACTTTTTTGAGACCTGTTGCAGCCAGAAAATTTTTAATGAGCTCATTTTGTAGATAAAAATGTAAAATGTCTCAGTTTCAACATTTGAAATGTTATCTATGTTCTATTGTAAATAACATATTGGCTCATGTGATCTGAAAGGCATTGCATTTTGATTTTATTCACAATTTACACTTTGTCCCAACTATTTCGGAATTGGGGTTGTACTTTTAGTTGTGGAATAGTGGTGTTTTTTGTTGTAGGGAGGCCAGAATGGCGTCTCTACCTGAGGGAGAGGAACTTTCTCTCAGGAATGGCGCGAGATGCGTGGCGGAGAGTAGTGCGTCAGTGGAAGATGTGCTACTTGCTGCTGCAGAACAGGTGGGGGGAGAAAACATTGTTTTGGCTTCTCGCATGAACAAAGCCGTTGTGATTTTCTTTAAAAGAGTCAGTTTTGTCACGAAACTAATTGCTAGTGGTTTATGGACTAAAGGCGTCTATGTGCAGGTTAATCCACTTTCCGCTCCCGCAACAAGGGTAACAATTTCAAATGTGTCCCCTTTTATTCAGAATGAAGCCATTTAAAAAGAGCTTCTGCGTTTTGGTAAATTTGCTGTGCCAATGTAAATGATTCCTTTAGGATGTAAGACAAATGGGTTAAAACATGTTCTGTCGTTTAGAAGACAGATATCCATGTTTTTAAATTCGTCTTCACAGACGCTGGATGTGTCGTTTAGGTTAAGACATGGGGAAAGTTCGTTCATGGTGTTTGCTAGCACTGATAGCTTGAGATGCTTCGAATGTGGAGACATCGGACATCTGAAGCGAGCATGCCCGCATAAAGGAAGAAGGGCCTGGTAGAAAACGGAACTGATGCGGAAGGTGCGGATGAAATTGCTGGGGTTAGCAGACAGGATTCCCAGGGGGCAGAACCTGCACAGGGAGTCTCCGAAATGAGTGGGGCTGTTTCAGGGGCAGGGGAAGAGGTCGTCATGACTGAAGATGATGTAGGGAGCAATACATTGGATATAATGCAGGAGGACGATGGTGAGCTATCTGACTCCTCATTCATATCTGAAATTACGACTAGTCAAACGGGAGATGAGAGTAAACGGTAGGGGCCTATTCCTTCCAGGATATAAACCACTTTCTAGATTTGACTAAGGGAAGAACCGTCAATGTTTTAAGTACTTTCCCGGACGGAAATAAATTTATTCAGTCGGCAAAATTTTACATGAAGACTGTGGGGTTAGATGTCCTTTTGAGCCAGAAGTGTTATCGACTCAAAAAGCACTGCACAACTGTCCGTAAAAGTTTAACCCCTTAAGCCCTGAGCCTCTTTTTCGAAAATGGCAAGCTCAAAATGAAATGAGTATATCTCTGCAACTATCTGGTCCATTTGAATAATCTTGGTATTATAATAAAGGTAACACCATTTGGGATTTCTGTCATGGTGTAAAAAATCAGTATATATGTCACTGAGTCAGAGTAAATGAAGATGGAACACAGAATAAATCAAAGACCTCATTTTGCACCAACAAAGTTTACTTCTATCCCTTGTAAACTTAATTAGTTGCAGTCTAAAACCTCTAAAAATTCACAGCACAGAATCTCACCATTATCTATGCCAAAGTTTATTCTAATCAAGTAAATCAGAACAAAATTAGAGAAGAATGTCTTGGTGGCTTCTCCAAATTGGCAATTCAGGTACCTTGTGTGCCAAATCAGATTTCTCAGATATTAAACTGTAAAACTCATCTAATTTCACTTATATGTCACTACAGGCATACATTCCACTCAAATACAACCAGTTTTAATTTTTAGAATTTATAATTTTTTTTATTATTATTTCTGCCAGTCCTATAGCCTATTCAATTTCCCATTCAAAGACAATAAATACAAAGACAATGAAGTTTGGCTCCACTGGAGCAGATTTATTTAAAAAATGCAAATTAATAAGATTATGAATACAAAAAGGGTAAAAAAAAATGGGGGAAAAAAGTCAAAAGAATAAAAACCCCAGCAATTATTTATACAGGAAAAATGCTGCCGTTGCTACATAAAAACACGTCTCATCGGGGATCACACCCTGATCGCCCGCGGTGCAGTCTGTGATCTTAACCACTAGGCTACGCTCGTGAACGCAATCAGTGTTGTCAAATTGCCCATATAAAGAATGAGTCTAGAAAACAAGTCGCTCACCTTGTTTGTGCTGTTGTGCCTTCGGTATTCACGTGTTTTCTGTCAGCAAACGACTTTGAAAACGACGGTTGAATATTTAGCAGATAATTACACCGAAAAAAACCACAAACAAACCTGTTAAGCGTTTATATTTTCGCGCTATTTAAGTACATTCGAATAGCCCATGGACTCGGTTTGACGCACTGGGAACGCAAGGCTCAGTTTCTCCGGCTAGGTTAGTGTGATCAAGCTGGTTTAGGGCTCGTTGGAAACGTCAGAGCCCATAGAATCAAATGGCTACCGGCAGAGTCTTACTGACGGCATCGCAAGCCGATCACAGAGAGGAAAATACATTGCAATCAAGCTGAATGCTGAGAAACTGAGATCTTTGAAGCAATGCCTTGGGACAAAACATGCTAGGATACTGGCAGATCTAGTTTCGTTACAACACAGACGCATTCAACTAACAATAGCAAGCATGGTTTTACCCTCAAACAGTTTTTTTATTACAAAATACCAAAGGTAAGAAATTTTTTTGCTTACTCTGTAGACTGTAAAGTGTATGTCTGCTGTTCTTTGAGTGCGGTGTCATTTTAAAATGACAGTGCGTATATCGTTGGATTCTGTGCACTTTCCTCTTTCATTTGAGGTATCGTTTGTATTTATAGCATAAATTCAGGAGAAATTCTAGCGACTCAGCGCTGATATGATTTTATCCTATGTTTTGTTACATGCTTATTTACTTGCTTGGTGCTTTAATTGTGTTCGGTTGAGGTAAAAATGGTCTACATGAGCTTTTTGCCGAGTTTCTTCGTGTAAAGCGGATATGCCGCATGACAATGTTGCCACTTGGAAACATGCTGTATTTATCATATGTAAGGTAGGGCTTAAAGCAGCACTATGTACAACCCAAATTCCGAAATAGTTGGGATGAAGTGTAAATTATGAATAAAATCAAAATGCAATGACTTTCAGATCACATGAGCCAATATGTTAATTGCAATAGAACATAGATAACATTTCAAATGTTGAAACTGAGACATTTTACATATTTATCCACAAAATGAGCTTATTTCAAATTTTCTGGCTGCAACAGGTCTCAAAAAGTTGGGACACAGGCAAAAAAGGGCTGAAAAAAGCAATTAATATATAAGAGAATAAGCTGAAAGAACTTTTAGCAAGTAATTAAGTTAACTGGCTTCAGGTGTGTAACATGATTGGCTATAAAAGGGATGTCTTAGAGAGTCTCTCAGAAGTAAAGATGGCCTGAGGCTCTCCAACCTGTGAGGGCTTGCGTAAAAAAAAATTGTGGAATACTTTAAAAACAATGTTCCTCAACGTCAAATTGCAAAGGCTTTGAAGGTCTCATCATCGACAGTGCATACCATCATCAAAAGATTCAGAGAAACTGGAAAAAATCTCTGTGCGTAAGGGACAAGGCCGAAGACCTTTACTGGATGCCCGTGATCTGCGGGCCCTGAGACGCCACTGCATCATTCACCGGCATGATTCTGTCATTGAAATTACTAAATGGGCCCAGGAATACTTCAAGAAACCACTGTCTGTAAACACAGTCTGCCGTGCCATCCACAGATGCCACCTAAAACTCTATCATGCAAAAAGGAAGCCATTGTTGAGCATGATCCAGAAGCACCGCCGTGTTCTGTGGGCCAAGGCTCATTTGAAATGGACTGTAGCAAAATGGCAAAGTGTCCTGTGGTCGGACGAGTCCAAATTTGACATTCTTGTTGAAAATTCATGGGCATTGTGTCCTCCGGGCTAAAGAGGAGAAAGACCACCCCTCCTGTTATCAGCGTTCAGTTCAAAAGCCAGCATCTCTGATGGTACGGGGATGCATTAATGCATATGGTGTGGGACACTTGCATGTTTTAAAAAGCACCATGAATGCTGAAAGGTATATAAAGGTTTTAGAGCAACATATGCACCCCTCCAGATGACATCTATTCCAGGGAAGGCCTTGTGTATTTCAGCAGAACAATGCAAAACCACATACTGCAGCTATTACAACAGCATGGCTTCATAGTAGAAGAGTCCGTGTACTGAACTGGCCTGCCTGCAGTCCTGTTCTTTCACCGATTGAGAACATTTGCCACATAATTAAATGAAAGTCCGTCAAAGGAGACCAAAACTCTCCAGCAGCTGGAAGCCTGTATTAAACAAGAGTGGGATCAAATTCCAATGGCTAAACTCAAGAAACTTGTCTCCTCAATGCCCAGACGCCTCCACTCTGTGTTAAAAAGAAGAGGGGATGCTACACCATGGTAAACAGGCCCCTGTCCCAAATTTTTTGAGACCTGTAGCAGCCATCAAATTTGAAATGAGCTCATTTTGTGGATAAAATTGTAAAATTTCTCAGGTTCAACATTGGCTATGTTATCTCTGTTCTATTGTGAATAAAATACTGGCTGGTGTGATTTGAAAGTCATTGTGTTTTGATTTTATTCACAATTTACACTTTGTCCCAACTATTTTGGAATTGGGGTTGTAGTTTTTTCACTCTCAAATATATATTTCCAAGATCATTCTGGCGATACATCCACTCACAATAGGTTGAATGACACCTTTGTCATGGCTCGATCGCGCCTGCGTCGCCTTCACTGGCCCTATGTAACTTTGGGTTTCGGGTAGGAACCCAGGCCACCCAGGCCCAGAGAGAACTACAAAATTACTTACTGCTTTACGACCAACGTCACACAATCCCCCTCCCCGATGTCTCTCAAGACCAGCGAGTGAATGTAGAATGAAGCAGAGTCGGAAGTGGTGGTAATGGCTGAAGCGGCGAGGAAACCGAAGTCGGAGGAAACATTTAAAAGAAAAAGAGAAAGCGATAAAATAAGAGCCAGGACTAGGGTCAACATTGGACCGGCTTTCACTCGCTGGCAAGAGCTGAAAGAGGAAGGATGTCCGACCGATGGCGACCTGGCGTTGTTGTTGTTTTGGACAAGTAAGTTCAAATTGTTGCCTTAATCCTTCATTCTAGATATAGTTATAGTGTGTTTGAACTTGCTTTGTGTCAGGCTGTGTCACTGAAATCATCAAGTACCCCGTTTATGCTCAGTCAAATAATTGTCTACAGCAATTTATCTATCTAGAAGGTATCTGACATGCTAGCTAGTTGTCATGCTATCGCTACCTGGCAAACATTGCTAAACTAGTCGCCAGTCGAAATGTTCGATCAAAAAACATGTACTTTAGTCCTGTATAGAGTACTAAAGGTAGAAGATTTGTCATGTTTTATATCAGAAGGATAAGGTAATGATCTGGCTTGGCATGTACTCATGTCGTTTCAGGGATTTTCTGCCCAATTCCCTGCCGCCCTCTTGTTTTATTGCACAAGCTAATCGGTTCTGTTCATGACGATTTTGTGGTTGGATTCTACGTAGGGACTGGCTATTCGAACAGCGACTCTGCATGTAAGCGACGCGCACTCACTTCTTAGCAGAGCAAAAATGAATTGATGCCGGTTAGGGTTAGGATTAGTAGCAGCTGTGCATGTAAGACACCCAACTCGCTCACTTGCAGAGTACTGCGGAGCAGATGACTATAATGATAACCATAACCATAATGATTTGAGCATCAACACTGATGAACTGATGAATGTTGTGTAAACATTGATGTTGTGCGTTCCAGCTGTGTCAGAGCCCTTTTTTCTCTGCAATGTCATGTGCCATGTTGAATGAACTCGAAGCCCTGTAAATTCCGATGGATTTCGATTGGCGGTCAATTTGGGCATAAAATCGCTCGGAAAGTGACAGCAATGATATTGCTTGCCGTTATCATTGCCGTTATAGTTGTAGTGTGGACTTCGCTTGTGTCCTTGGCTTGTCAACAAATGCACGTGTAGACAGATTTTACGGCAGTTGTTACAGACAATACCGTTTATCAACTGCAGGGGACACATGAAGCGAATCCGGCGAAAACTACATAGTGCTGTTTTTAAGGGGTTAAGCAATCCTTAGGGACTAAAAGCTATCTCAGGTTGTTTGGTTGAGCAACTTTTAAAATTATGGATACAAAAGACACAACTTTTGATTGCAGAGCACCCTTGGTGATCTTGTTTTCTTTTCTCTTTTTCCTCTCACATATGGCTGTACTCTCTCTGGGCTCCCTAAACATGAACGGTGGTAGAGAGGCGGGGAAAAGAGTTTTGTTCTCTGACCTGATTGACAGAAAGAAAGTAAATGTCATGTTCCTTCAGGAAATGCACACTGATTGCAATGATGAGCTTGATTGGGGGGTTTGGTGGAAAGGAGAATCTGTCTTTAGCCATGGTACAAATGTGAGTTCTGGGGTAGCAATACTTTTTGCGCAGGGTTTGGAGTTAAAAATTGAAAGTGCAACTGAAATTGTGCCAGGGCGTCTCCTGATAGTGAATGCTGTCATAATGAATCACTCTTTTGCATTTATCAATATTTATGCTCCAAATGTTGGTGCGGAGAGAGTGATATTTTTTAATAAGCTAGAAGTTGAACTTAATAAAATTGATCAAGAGAAAATTATTGTTTTTGGGGGGATTTTAACTGTACTGTTAACTTCATGCAAGATAGGATTTGGGAGGAACCACATCTAGGCTCTGCTAGTGTCTTGGATGGCATCCTAAAGAAAAGTAACCTGCAGGATGTGTGGAGAGTTAAGCTCCCAACAACTAAGCCGTACACATGGATCAGATCTGTTGGAAATAGGTTGTGCGCAGCAAGACTTGATCAGTTTTATTTGTGCAAAAATATCTGTAATAGAGCTGTTAAGGCCAGTATAACACCTTGTGGGTTTTCCGACCATCATCTCTGTAGTATTTCCATATGTTTAACACCGACACAAGCTCAAAAATCTTACTGGAAATTTAATGATAAGTTATTACAGGATGCATCCTTTTTCGGCGAAAAGTTTGGCACATTTTGGGAAGAATGGAGGAAAAATAAATCCCAGTATGAGTCTGTTTTGGAATGGTGGGAAATGGGAAAGGCTCAGATCAGAATGTTCTGTCAGCAGTATGCTGCTTTTGTCACTGAGGAGTTGAACAGGGTGGTGGGGAGACTTGAGAAGGACATATTAAGCTTGGAAAGGCAGATGGCGGGTTATAATGATGAACATCTAAGCTCTGCATTAGTGCGCATGCACATTGAGTTGGGGGATATATTGCGACATAAAGCACAAGGGGCAATGGTGAGGGCTCATTACACTTTTTTAAAAGATATCGATGCTCCTACTTCATTTTTTTTTCAATTTGGAGAAGGTGAGGGATAAGAAAAAATGATTTGCATTCAGCTCCCTGATGGGCGCCTCTCCTATGATGGGGAGAAAAAACAGAAGCTGCAGTGGAATTTTACAAAGAGCTTTTTAGCCATGGGGTTACTGATCAGCACCAGTTCGATGTGTTAACCTGCGATCTGCTGAGGCTTGGGGGGGAACAAAGGGCTGAACTGGACGGTGCGCTCAGCCTGCAGGAGACTACTGCAGCCATGCAACAAATGCCATCTGGGCGTACACCAGGAGTGGATGGGCTGACAGCGGACTTTTTCAAGCATTTCTGGAGTATCCTTGGGTCTGATCTTCTGGAGGTGTTCCTGGAGTGTTTTAGGGATGGAGAACTGCCCATCAGTTGTCGACGGGCAGTGCTTGCATTACTGCCTAAGAAAGGGGACTTGTGCTTATTAAAGAACTGGAGACCTGTTGCACTTTTATGCACGGACTACAAGATTCTGTCCAAGGTTTGGCCAACAGACTGAAAAAGCATTTTGCACGCCTAATACATGCGGATCAGACCTACTGTATTCCGGGGCGATCAATTAGGGACAATTTATTTTTAATCAGGGATATTCTGGATTTATCAAGAGATTGTGGCCTAGAGTTTGGTCTGATATCCATTGATCAAGAAAAAGCTTTTGATAGAGTTGATCATGGATAACTGTTTAAAATCTTGAAAGTTTTTAGGTTTGGGAAATGCTTCTTATCATGGATTAAATTGTTGTATTCCCAGGTGTCCTGTCTGGTGAAGGTAGACGGAGGGCTTAGCAGGCCGGTTGAAGTGCTTAGGGGGATAAGGCAGGGCTGCCCTTTGTCTGATCAGCTCTACTCTCTTGCAATCGAGCCATTGCTGAATCTTTTACGTAAAAGAGTGAAGGGTGTGGGGATTCCAGGGGCCGATACAGCTATAAGTGTGTCAGCTTATGCTGACGATGTTGCAGTGCTGATACTAAATCAGGGAGATGTGATGGCCATGGAAGAATGTTTGCACGTGTTCGAGCAGGCTACATCTGCTAAGGTCAATTGGGGAAAAACTGAGGCTTTGTTGGGTGGCACTTGGAGAGGAAGGACCCTCCCTACACTCCCTGGGAATATCCAATGGAACCAGCAGGGAATGAAAGTTTTAGGAATTTACTTAGGTACTGATAAGTTTATGAAAAAAAAACTGGGAGGGCATTGAGGGCGAGGTTTCCAGTAAATTAGCCAAATGGAAATGGCTCTTGCTCTGGTTATCATACCGGGGCAGAGCTCTAATAATGAATAATTTAGTAGCGGCTACACTGTGGCAAAGGGTGGCAGTATTACAGACCCCCCCCCGATGACTTGTTAAAAGCAGTACAGCGGTCCTTAGTCAATTTTATCTGGTCAGGGTACAATTGGCTGAAGGCTGGAGTCCTATATCTGCCGCTCCAGGAAATTCAGTCAAATGGGTCTGTTTGCGCTAAAATGCTCTTTAAACAATTTGTTTCCTCACAACTAAGGGTGGAGTACGCTCATGCTGAAATGACAAAAGATCTTGAAGGGTTCAAAAGAGTCTGGGCTGTTGGGGGGCAGTGTGTGTGTGCACAGAGGAGGGGTACAATGAATGTATCCCATGAGGGGGGAAGGGGGGGAAAAAGGCATTTAATCAATTGCATTTTGATCTTAGTGGAGAGGTTCTGTTATTCTGCATTATCTAGTGCTTATCTTTTTCATTTCTAAAAGTCATTATTTATTTATTTATTTATTTATTCTTTTTTAGTTTTTTTTTGATGGTTTGTGCTGTTTATTTAGTTGGATAATGTTTCTTTTGAATCTTTTTGATATTTTTATAATAAAGGGGACTCAAAAGTCTCTCTCTCTCTCTCTCTCTCACACACACACACACACACACACACACACACACACACACACACACACACAGTCTATATACTGGTTGTGGTGTTGAGGCTGCCCTCAGAGCCTAGAGTGGGCCAGCGATCTGTGATGTCATAATGGCAGAACTCCACCATGCATTTTTAATGGAGAGAAAAAGGGATGAAAAACAGGGATTGCGAAAGAATGAAAAGGGGCTATGCAACTGTTTGTACAAGGCCCAGAGACACGGTCGGGCCAGACCGTTTAAACCGCGTCTCTATCGCGAACACTCGGGCACTTGATACGGGACAAAAAAGTGTGTAGAGACGGAAAAATTATAAATAAACGGACTTAAGAAGAACAATGTGGCCGCAAGCACACAATTAAAGATGTTTATTGCTTGTTCAGTGCTTTCCTTGTGTAGTTTACCCCCATACATGAGCAGCATCATAGCGTATGTCTCAGAACAGGAGACAGAACTATTAAAAAAAAAAAAACAAAACAGGAAAATACTTTCATGAAATGAGTCTTCTTCCGTCTGATATTACATTTTGTCTGAATACATGAATCTGACACTCTGAAAAATATGCAATGAGAGGAAAACTAGGAAGAGCACAAATACTCATTCCTCAACACTATTCAGCTGATCAAGGAGTTCAGTAAATGTGAGTTAAGGGACTTCAGTGAAGCTTGGTGCCCATGTTTTCCGTGTGGCAAGTGAGAATAGTGGGCCTTTGTAAAACACAAAGACTGAGGAAGTTGAAAAGCATCTATTCAAAACAGTGCTATGTAAAAACATAATATAATCAAATAACCCAGTGGTAAGCAGCAATGCTTGATAATGCATACTGTCACAACAACCTGTTCAATCCTGAAAACTCACAAGCCCACATTATCACACACAGGCATAAACGCACAGCTATACATGAGTACACTAAGACACAGGTATAGATGTACCGTATGTACCTGTAAACACAACACAACACACGCACACACACACACACACACACACACACACAGGTATGTAAGTGAATACCTACGTACACCAAGGTATAAATGCACACACACTCACGTGCGCACACACACACACACACACAAACACAAATTTGCACAGCTATCCTTGGTAGGGCATTGCATCGACTTTTATTCATTATAGACAGCCTAACCCTCACCCTACCCCTGACCCCAACCAAATCATGCCTCACCCTCACCTTAACATAACCCCAATTACCACCTGACCTCTAACAACCATGATCTCAGAAATGACGTTTTGCCGTATTAGGACCAGGCTTTGGTCCCCATAAAGACTACTGGTCCCGACAAGGTCAGTGTGTAGACTGAAAAAGGTCCCCGATAGGTGACAAAAACGTGAACACACACACACACACACACACACACACACCAAAAGCCAGCTGCATATTCCCTGAAAACAGCAGAAGACTCAATAACAGGTCAAATGTACGGCCAATACACACTCACTCTCTCTCACACAAACATACACACACACACACACACAAACATCAAAAGCCAACTGCATCTTCCCTGAAAACAGCAGGAGACTTAATAACAGGTCAGATCTATAGCCAATACACACACACTCTCCCTCTCTCTCGCTCTCTCACACACAAACACGCACGCACAGACAGACACACACACACACACACACACATATGCCAAAAGCCAACTGCATCTTCCCTAGAAACAGCAGAAGACTCAAAAACAGGTCAGATGTACAGCCAATACACTCTCTCTCTCTCTCTCTCTCTCACACACACACACACACACACACACGGTCTATATACTGGTTGTGGTGTTGAGGCTGCCCTCAGAGCCTAGAGTGGGCCAGCGTTCTGTGATGTCATAATGGCAGAATGGCAGAGAGAAAAATGGATGAAAAACAGGGATTGCGAAAGAATGAAAAGGGGCTATGCAACTGTTTGTACAAGGCCCAGAGACACGGTCTGGCCGGACGTTTCGGCATTTGAACCTCGTCTCTATCGCGAACCCGCGGGCACTTGATATGGGCGTTAAAAAAAAAAAAGTGTTTGGAAATGGAAAAATTATAAATAAACGGACTTTAAGGGACTAAGCCGGGGCGCATGCATGACGGACGGAGCGAAAAACTTGAAAACATTAGGCTAACTATTTCAAGTTCATTGGAGATGTAAGGTGTAAGCGTTTCAATCTGCTTATATCGCGTTCATCCTTGAGAAGTTTATTGAAATTTTTACCAAAAACTATCTTTATTGATCGTAGAGCCTATTCGTAGCATCACTTTGTCATAGTTTTGGTTTTTGTAGCGTTATTATTGTTTTTAAATCAGCCTGCGTTGTTTGTTATGTCGTCCTATGGCAGCCGTCGAACTGGAAACGGTCGCAAAAGGATCTATGACAGCTGCATGTCAGACAAAACGTTGCGACAAACAGGTTCTGCGAACATTAAAGGGGACCTAACTTGCTGATCCTTCTTTTAATACATATTAGTGTAACCCCTACTAAGGTCACCAATGACACCTTTCCCTAGTTCGAGTTCACCAATTAATGAATGAATGACTAAAAGAGACAGTGTACACAAATATATCTCTTTAATAAATTAATGTTTGAATTAAAAAAAATAAAAACAAGTGTGCTTCGAAATGGGGCACACTGTGGCAGGTGCAACAAGCCAAGAGATGGCTAACAATGTAAAGGCCCAACCGCAAAGTCAATTCCCAAAAGAAGAAAACTAAAACCCTTTTAAGGAAAACATTAAGGGCAAGGGTAAAAAATGGGTCAGCCGCCACTGGAGTCTCCCCCAGAGGTGAGACACAGGAATCACACCGTTAAGCCTATAGGCTATATGGGCTTAGGAGTAGCACTCGGGCTGGCCACTCACCATGCAGCAAACACGGCCAAAACACAGACTATTCACTACACAGCAAACAGAAGCCGAGTTACAACGACTATTCACTACACAGCAGACGTGAGCCGCCACAGGGGCTATCCACTATACAGCACGCATTAATCACAAAAAGAAACACTGCACCCCAAACCACCAAATAAGCTACTCACTACCGCCCGAAGGGGCAGGCAACACACCACACACGGAGTAGGTACAAGACCCAAATCCCTCTCTAAATGTACCCCAGCAGCGACTGCCCAAAATAAAGAAATCAAAAAAAGAAAAGGACCTTGCCAACTACAAATAACCCAAATAAATAAATAAACAAAGAGTTGAAGTGGTTTTACGGAGTAACCTACTCAGATACAATTGCACTCTACGTCCTGTATACTTATAGCTAAAATTCTTCTACTGAATCTTGTCAGCTTAATATATTTTTACCAAAAAAAAAACCCAATATGGGAAAAACAGTGATTACACGGCGCTCCTGAGTGCAGTCGGTTGCCCGTCTTAGCTGGCTAAGCAGGCACACGTGCAGTAGTTGCTTATAGCCTGAATTCAGTCGTTTGCCCGTATTAGCAGGCTAAGCAGGCACACGTGCGGTAATTGCTTGTAGCCTCTTAAAACTTCCCGTCCCACGAATGTTTCCAATAAGCTGTCCCCGCTATTTGGATCCGTCTCAATACAGGAGACTGCTCGTCTGTTAAAGATGCCACTTCTCCCAAACACGGAATCCTATGCTGTTATACTTATAAAATAGCGAGGTATGGATAATTTTATCACCACCGGCTCAAACAAAATCAAAACACAGCCGAGTTTTCCTGCCGCATTAGCATGTCAGCGCTCTTTGAGTTTGAAACGAAGAACAAGGAAGTCCGTGAGCAACCAGTGTACAAGTCACATGAGCTCAGTCCAATCAGGTGACTACACTAACACTAAGGAAATCCTTCCCACCGGTCACATTAGTAATGTTATAATGTTGGTTGTCCATGCTCAACCTCTGAAAAGTTTCGAAACATAAGATACAGGGATTTTGCCCTAATCCAAGAACGTGATTTCATGAGCGTGATTTCCTCTCTGAACAGCTCCTCCCGAGATCTTCAAGAGATCTGGGCAAAACCTGACGTCAGGTTGTGCCGTCCAATTAGTACAGACCTAGCCAGAGCCAACCACTGCACTGGACCTGCCCACACCGGAAACTATTCTAGCAGGCACTAACAACGGCAGATCATACTATGCCTTAATAGCGTTGACACTTTTGGAAATACAAAAGAAGAACCGCAGATCATTTGAGGTGCGATTTTGTCAGTATCTCTCCCAAAGCTACTTGTCTGTTTATTTTTGGACACGAAGAAAAACAAATATTTCTCTTCAAAAAGATGATGCCACCAGAAATCAGTGGGCACCTTTTTTTGTTTGCTGGCAGCAAACAGCCATGGCCAAAGGGAATGTTAGCTGCTTGTGCCCAGCATTTCACCAAAGACAGCTTTGTCAATAAAGGATAATTCGACACAGGATAAGCCTTTCAGCTGCTTCTCAAACCTGAAGCAGCTGCATCGATCAAGCGCTCGGAGCCACAAGCTGTAAGTAACGATATAACAGCAAATAATGTAAGTGAAGCTAGCATGTTACGGGTGGCTAGCAGGACCGCTAGCGATAGTTAGCACTAACAACTGGCCTCAAATGCAGGCTTTGTAAAATATCTGAAGATAAAGCCTGTATCGGTCAGCGACTGTCCGTGACTCATAGACACAGATGCTGTAAGTTGCTTTTACTGCAAAAGCCAACCTGACGTGATAGCCAGTTGATTGTGGCTGTAGCACAGTGGCTAACGTAGCCAAGTTACTGTTGCTAATGTTTGTGTCCTAAATATGCAAGAGTGATATCAGGGGAAATTCTACAGAAGGTGTGTGAACATAAACCTCATTTGAAGCCAACTTTTAATACTTATTTGTAATTTGGATGCTTGGTACAACTGTTCACAGTAACAGAACCTGCTGTCTGTAAAACCTGTATTGCAAGGGTTTGTCTCTGTGGTTATGACCACTCGGTTAACAGCTACTGCATGTTAGTTTGCGTGCTCTGCTAATTAAAAATGCTCCTGGTTAACTTATATGCAGTAATTCTGATCGGTATGCTTGTGTTACTTCAGTAAGCATCAATGTGGCAGTTTCATCATAACGTTGCCCGATTGTAGCCACTACAGTTAGTGATGGCTTCACTTATCCATGACCGGGATCAGCCGGATACTTCACAAATGTCTGAGCAAGCTCTCTGGTGCTACCGTAAAAGCAATGCGAAACGCAGAAGCTGTACCGGTTTACAAATGATTTCTCTGCACTACCTTGACATAATTTCATCCCCCTTTAGAAATTGATGTGGCTAATAAAAAGCCGAAAAAGGCGGAGATTAAATAGGTAATTCTTTCCTGTAGAAGTGATCAATTCGCTAGCTCCACATAAGCAACTTGTCCGCGTTAACGGAACTTACGGTCTGCAAAACCTGTTTTATGTTCATAACATAACCAAGCTCTCTCTAGCTGTCGCGTACTATCCATAAAGCTGCTTTCACATCAGTCACGAAATGAATTTTTCGCAGGACAGATTAGCCTACATTCAAAGTCAATGCAAAGACAGGAATACACGTTATGGGCACGTCAAGCCGCTTTCACACCGGACGCGAAACAAATTTTTCGCGCGACAGATTAGCTACATTCAAAGTCAATGCAAAGACGCAAATACAGGCGTTATGGGCGCGTTAAGCAGCTTTCACACCGGACGCGAAACTAATTTTTCCCGCGACAGATTACATTCAAAGTCATGACCGCTTATCAGCTACTGCATGTTAGTTTGCGTGCTCTGCTAATTAAACATGCTCCTGGTTAACTTATATGCAGTAATTCTGATCGGTATGCTTATGTTACTTCGGTAAGCATCAATGTGGCAGTTTCATCATAACGTTGCCTGATTATAGCCACTACAGTTGAAGCTAACCGGAGAGGTGCTGTATGTCTCTGCCGAGTTGGGCTGCAGTTAGACCAGACGTAGATTTTGCAGAGCTTAGGGTGCGTTTTTGGGTGCTTATGAAACGATCGCTTTACTTATCCATAACCGGGGTCAGCCTGATACATCTCCCATGTCTGGGCAAGCTCTCTGATACTACCGGTGAAAGCAATAGGGAAGCACACAGCCTATAACGTGTCAGGTATAACAAACAATTTCTCTGCATTGCCATCGATTGAATATTAAATTCTTTCCTGTAAAAGTGATCAATTCGCTAGCTCCACGTAAGCAACGGTTCACGCAGACGGAACTTCCCGTCTGTAAAACCTGTATTTTGTTCATGACATAACCGGAGCTCTGTCTAGCTCTCGCACGCTATCCATAATGCGCCCATTTTCCACGAGGAAAAGCTGGTCATTCTGAAGCAATAAGTAAACCATTACCACAGGCAATTTCCGAAAAGGCCGTTTAACTTGGAGCTTTCGCCCCTCCATCATATACCAGCGCGGAAGCCATTCGTTTCTCCATGCTAACAACACACCACAGCTATGCACACAAACCAGCAGGTCCTAATACACACCGAAGCAGTCCATAAACTGTTGGTCCACTTTTAGCTGCCCCTCACTGTCCATGTTTCCCTCTAAACTCAGACCCACCGGATTTCTACGGTCTCCGGTCTACACTTGGGCATATCGACCCGTTCTACAAATGTGTCCATATGGGGTGGATTCTAGCTTCCCCTGCATCCTAGCTAGGAGTAGAAAAACCGCTGTACTCACCAACTGTTGCCGTAGCAAACTGTAGCCGATAGCAAATTCATGCTCGAGCAGCCAGACCTTCGCACTGCGTCCTCCACTTTCGCCGTTGCGTTTATTAGAACAAGTTAATTTCATTAGATCTATACACATGTACTGCGTTTGATTGCAGAATTTCCCCGCTGATTCCTTAGCTCAGATGGCAGACGCGTCTCACGTTTCACTCGGAGACCCGGAAAACTGCGTTCTGCTGCCTCGTCCCGCCTAGATCCGCCCTCCACAGAGCTGGCCAGTCAGAAGAAAGTGGGCACACGGGGAGTGGGGGCCATAGCGGAAGAGCCACCCCAATGAGATGTTTCAGGCAGAGACTACTATGGACTATAAATGGGGTTTTTTGAGGATGGCAGTACGAGGGAAATAAGGACCCTTTTTTACTTTTCCGCGATCAGGAGTACTCTACGGGAGTCAAAGACAAAAATATCAACTTGGAAAAATAGCGTATTAGGTCCCCTTTAAAGACAGTTGCTTGATAAAAAATTCCCCAAACTTCTCAAGGATGCATGCGATGCAAACAGATTGAAACTCCACCACAAATTCACCGGTTTACCTTACCTCACACTTTCAATGTGTTTTCGCCAAAAGAAATATGGATGGATAGTATAATTTATTCTCCGTGGGTTTCGGCGAAGATAAATGCGGTTACTATAGCAACTTTGCGTTTGCAGGCCATCTTCTGTATTTAAAACAGCGATGAAGGTACACTTTACACACGTACTAATAAGCTTGGGGTTTGTATTTCTGCTCCCTTGATATCGCACTGCATGTATGAACATGTTTATCGACTGGACTCTACTACGCATGTGCCCCAGCTGACATAGTCCCTGTAAGAAGAATGATGGGTGCGTTCGGCGTCTGCAAAATAAGCCTGCGTGAGATTCGAAAAAATTACGTGAAATCTTTGTCGAAGTTGTGCGAAAGCCCTCCAAACCCTCGCGATAGCTGCAGATCTCGCAGATATCGCGGTTTGGAGGGCTTATCGCCGACCGACAAGATTCTCACGTAATTTTTCGGGAATCTCGCGCAGCCGGCTTACTTGCAGACGCGCTCGAACGCACCCAATGTGTTGTTTGCCTAAGGCAAGCAGAGGCCCTTGCCGCAAGCACAGAATTAAGGTTGTTTATTGCTTGTTCAGTGCTTTCCTTGCGTAGTTTACCCCCATACATGAGCAGCATCATAGCGAATGTCTCAGATCGGGAGACAGAACTATTAAAAAAAAAAAAAAAGTAGGAAAATACTTTCATGAAATGAGTCTTCTTCCCTTTTGATATTACAATTTGTCAGAATACATGAATCTGTATACTCTGAAAAATGATGCAATGAGAGGAAAACTAGGAAGAGCACAATTACTCATTCCTCAACACTCTATATATATATATATATATATATATATATATATATATATATATAATTCATTCGTACAATTACAGTACAATGTCAAAAAAAAATACAAAAGAGCAATACAAAAAGATACAGCAGATAGGCATGCAACAAAAATATAGTTCACACAAAAAAGAAACGTTAAAAAGGTGTTTTAAATAGATAAACATGTGAGTGCAATTGAAGAGTTTCATAGCAAAACGAGACATATCCATTTTTGCTGTTTTGAGAAAAAGGCCTTTTTTCTTCCAGACAAAAATTTTTCAGGAAAACCAGTAATTTTTAATTTCTCAGTCTTGCTCTTGACTTACCAAACATATTTGGCCAGAAAATGGAAATCTAGCATCACTTTGATTATTTGGTACTAGTAATGCATTAAAATAGTTTGAACTTTTTTTTAACAAAATGAGATATATCCATGGATATGTCTCGTTTTGCCACAAAAGTTTAATGGATATGTCTCACATTGCGAAAAAATGCTAATTACGGTATAGTGAAATAAGGGGTTAAATCGCTGTTTGACCCAAAACAGATACTTGGACATGTGTGGCTATCCCTTGGCTATGTTTCTAATATCACTACTAGAAAATTTTGAATTTGGCGCATGTCTCGTTTTGCGATGAAACTCTTCAATTATAACGGCCTTGTCAGAGATGAGGAGTGATAATTTTATCTGGTACAGATGTGGTATATTAGATCATTAATCTCGGCCAAATTCAAAATAGAAAAAAGCTCAGCATCTCTGATCAAGCACAGTTCTTTTATAAAATATCCAACACATTCTATATTGTCATTACTGGATGATAATCTATTATTTTGTTTTTAATGTGTAACCAACCGTTTTCAAGTATTCTTCCGTCATCTCCTAGCTTATACAAAATATGCCGTCTGTTGTGACCGACAGAAGTATCAGATGAGTGACATAACTTTTCACGCAGAGAAATACATTGGTTTTCACTTTGTTTTATACTCGTATAGAAGCTTAAGAACCGCAAATATAATTGACAATCAATATTGGGCCCACTATATAAATATTTTAAGAAGATGCCGTGTGTATTGCAAGGAAGTTTCCATAACTTTCTTACACATTACGCCAAGCCACATGAAAACAATCAATACTTTTATCACTCAAGTTACACAAAGGACAACCATAGAAACTAGTGCAAAACGAGCGAAATAAATAATTCATAACATTGCTGCTACAGCCTCTAAATTTTGTTAAAACAAAGTTAGTTCTATAATACAGCTCATCAACCGCTTTTTTAATAACAGGCTTTGTAGATTTATTTTGCATAACAGTTTGACCTAAATGCAGGTCAGAATTCTCATGCTTGATCACCTCTCCATTCAAGCACAAACTTATATCAGTGTTGGGACCTCACTACACGGCTGAACAAAGAAAGGCCTACATGTACAGTCCAAAGCCTAACAATGGAATTCTGCCAAAACCCCATCAGGCTTTGCACCTCGCACCTAGGTGCGAAGTTTGGGTTGAATTCAAACTCTGGTGTCCCATTGGACAAGAGCCGTGGACACCCCAGGGGATCCCTAAGACGCAACCATGACGTCACGGGGATTATAAGACTCAGAACACACCTCCGTACTGGGCCTTTCCACAGTGACGCGAGTTGCCATAGGAGGTGTCGTCGATAACGCAAACATTTGTATTATTTTTTTTTTTCTTTCTACCTAGGCCACAGTCCCCACTCGCTGGAGAGCTGCAAACTGTTTCCCGGTTTTAATTTTTTTATAAATACTTTGGGAATCAGTGAAGCAATTCAGATTCTGGCCTTCCTCAAAAGAACGAGATACGGAGCATCCGTTGTTCTTCAAGAACGAGAAGAATAACGCCTACACCCGCTGTCTCATCGACCCGCTGCATTCTGCTCTGCCCCACGCGTGGATCGCCTCGCCGTGGACGCACCGACCGCTAGCCCGTCGTCACGTTGGAGCCTGAGGAAACTCCGCCAAACAGCGCGCGGACTTTTCTTATAAAGTATGAGGCTTTTGTCTGGGCAGAGATTAGTATTAGCGTGTTATTACATTTTTGTTCCAATTTGTATTTCTGTTCTTTGCATCGATTCTGCAGATCGCCACGTCTGCTGTGTTTTACTCGTGTGCCATCTGTTTGTGCTTATTGTGTTAGCTGTTGTTTTTATTGTGTGGTCCGCCGCCGAGCGGATAAAGCCAGCTAACGGCACTTTAACAGCGAAAGAATCAGGATCACTGCGAGCGAGCTCCAGTTCGCTCGCCGGGCTCCTGTATGATAAAGCGCAGTTGCTGAGAGAATCCGTTACTTTGCCTGCGCCTTGTTGTCGCTCTCCTTCTCTCTGACTAACCTACATACGCGTCCACCCATACGCATCGCACAACTGAATGTGGGCTGCGGAGTGTATGGGAGCGCAACTTAGTTGGCCTCACGCATCTTGCCATAAAGCGCGCTGAACCGCGGTTTTCGTTGTGCTCCGCTCCTCCCCGTTCGACTTTCCCGGTCATCGTTTCCGAGTGACGTAACCAGTCACATGGTTACGTCGGCCATCTTGCTTTCCCTTTTCCCCTCCTCTTTCCCTTTTTTGTCCACACGTGTGCAGTGTCTGTTACCCTCAGTCCTAGTTGCTTGTGCATGTAGCCGTTTGTCATGGTAGTTGTAGAATTATAGATGTTTGTTGACTAAAGTATTATTGATTGCCATCAATGTTACCAAAGTTAAATAAACTCTGTTATAATTTCTGAACAGCTCCCTGTGATTATTTGTGCATGTTTATTGCGGTAACAGCTGGTCGGGAGGTCCAGTGTTCGAATTTCACCCTTCATTGTTAATTCCACAAATGTAGATATTCTAATATTGACATTTTGGCTTAAACAATTCCTTTGAGACTAAAATTTTGGTTCGGTTATTGGTCCCTGATCCCAGGGTGGTGCCCCGCTGCTATTTACTCATATTAGCAATCCTATTAATATTAATAATTCTATTAATATTAATTATGATCATTAATACTTGTGTGTAACCGAACCTGTTCTTCCCAGAAAACCCCAACACAGCATATCTCCTAGATGTGTTTGGAAATACTATTACATGACTTTTAAGTGAGTTAAATTTAACACTGTTCTCAAGATCAAATTCCTCACAAATTCCCAGCAAGCGTTTTGCAGCATTGTTTGAAGGCGCAAGAAGACATATATCATCAGCATAACCAATGCAATTGAAACAAGTATTACCAATATAACTACCCGTTTTGCTGGCAGACAACCTATCAAAAAGAACATCGATGTATATTGAAAACAGGAGCGGAGATATAATAGCCCCCTGTTTGACTCCATTACTGATATTAAATGTTCTACTGTAAAAGCCATCCCAACGTACTCGAAGAGTTTGACTTGTGTACATAAACAAAAGCAAACGAGCTTGCAAAGAACAAATCCCTCTATTCATGAGCAGCTGAAACTGCTTCTACCCCGTCGAATGCTTTGATGGCATCAGGAGCCACCATAATGACACTCAAACCATTTATATTATAATAATCAATTATTTCATTTAAAACAAAGGTGCATTGAGTAGTAGAATGTTTTGGCATTGTTTTTGTCATTCATGGTTTTCTTTGCTAAATACAGGCCAATAACTTGCCCGTTCTGAAATACTGTAACATCTTTTCCACCATCAAGGGATGTGTCTTCCGGCATGATTTTTTAAGAAATGAGTAGCGATGCGCTTCATCAGTCAGGGTTAAAATGATTATTGCCAGCTGAAACATATTAATAACCGCAATAATGATCCAATTATAGAATTTGTTCATTAATTTCCAAATGGTGACTTTTTTTTTTGGCTGGGCAGTGTATGTTGAGACTTTTCTAATATAACCATGTCCAACAGCTTAGCTAGGACACTACCCAGAGCAATTGATCTATAATTAGAGCCATCCATGAGAGACTTTCTGTTATTCTTAGGGTTTGGCACCAGAGTTGACAATAGAAAGTTGTCTGGGGCAATACCATGATTTAAAGCAGCTTGCAATAACAAAGACAGGTGTATAGACAAGACGTAAGGAGCATGAATAAGATTATCAGACATCATTTGACACACCATCAGTTTTACTGGTTTTTCAGTTTACTTGCATTGCTATTGCATTGCTAATATCTGCCCCCTTCTGAGTAATGGAATGGGAAACTATACAGTTGCCGGGAAGTGGGGGGTTTAAGGCAATTTTCATGTATTGACAACAATATAGAACCTCTGATATTATTTAAGTCACAAACAGTATTAGGAACACTATTATATAATGCTTCATATTTGGAGGCAAAAATGCTCATATGAATCACATATACTTGCTGATCCAGTGACACCCTTTAAAACAATTGGGATATTTTTCCTGGCTTGTTTGATTATTGCCTCTGCTAATTTTTTTAACTTCCTTCCAGAATTCACGATTACGGTTGTTCACGAGAGAATCAGCTAGTCTGGTATGCATCAAGTCTTTCTGGTTCTTTTTAATTAAGCGTAATGCACACATAATTTTTTTTCCTGGTGCTTAGTGCGCCTTATGTCAGTAACAGTTCCATGTCTCGGTCTACCACATTCTATCCATATTTTGTGCCAAAACATACAATCATCTCTCAAAGGTTTCACATGATCATTCCCTCCAGATGATATTCAGATGATCAAGGAGTTCAGTAAATGTGAGTTAAGGGACTTCAGTGAAGCTTGGTGCCCATGTTTTCCATGTGGCAAGTGAGAATAGTGGGCCTTTGTAAAACACAAAGTCTGAGGAAAGTGAAAAGCATGTATTCAAAACAGTGCTGCGTAAAAACATAATATAATCAAATAGCCCAGTAGTAAGCAGCAATGCTTGATAATGCATACTGTCATGGCGACCAGTTCAATCCTGAAAACTCACAAACCCACATTATCACACACAGGCATAAACGCACAAGTATACATGAGTACACTAAGACACAGGGATAGATGTACCGTATATACCTGTAAACACAACACACACACACACACACACACACACACACACACAGGTATGCAAGTGTATACCTACATACACCAAGGTATAAATGCACACACACCACGAATTCACGATTACGGTTGTTCACGACACACACTGGTATGCATCAAGTCACACACAAAACACAAATTTGCACAGCTATCCTTGTTAGGGCATTGCATATTTTGACTTTTTATTCATTATAGACAGCCTAACCCCCACCCTACTCTTTGTCCTAAATCCTCTCTACTTTTTGCTATATTTTTTGCACTATGGTCTGATAAAGGTTTAGAGCCTTCATTTCAAGGGATATTCATCCTGAGAATGATTCTGACCCCAGCCAAATCATGCCTCACCCTCACCTTAACATAACCCCAATTACCACCTGACCTCTAACAACCCTGATCTCAGAAATGACGTTTTGTATAAGCGCAATGTATAATGCATAGGACCAGGCTTTGGTCCCCATAAGGACTACTGGTCCACACACAAGGTCAGTGTGTATACTGAAAATGCAGGTCCCCAATAGGTGACAAAACACACACAAACACAAATTTGCACAGAACACACACACACACACACCCAAAAAGTCAACTGCATATTCCCCTGTAAAACAGCAGAAATGACTCCAAGAACAGGACCAAATGTACAGCCAATACACACCCTCTCTCTATCTCTCTGTGTACTGAGGTCCCAAATGACAAAAACGTGAACACACACACACACACACACACCAAAAGCCAACTGCATATTCCCTGTAAACAGCAGAAGACTCAAGAACAGGTCAAATGTACAGCCAATACACACTCTCTCTCTCTCTCTCTCGCTCTCTCACACACACACACACACACACACACACAACACACCAAAAGCCAAGTGCATCTTCCCTAAAAACAGCAGAAGACTCAATAACAGGTCAGATGTACAGCCAATACACGCTCTCTCTCTCTCTCTCTCTCTCTCTCTCTCTCTCTTTCACACACACACACACACAAAAAACACACTCAAATGTGCATCTTTCAGATTGGGATAAAGGAATATTCAGCAAGAAAAGGAAATTGCGAGTGTTTAACAGAGCTGGAGAGCAAGAGAGAGAAATGTAGGTAAATGTACAAGCATGTATGTACACATGTACAGTGCTTTGAAAAAGTGTTTGCCCCCTTCCTGATTTATTATTTTTTTGCATGTATGTCACACTAAATGTTTCAGATCATCAAACAAATTTTAATATTAGACAAAAGTAACCCGAGTAAATAAAAAAAGGAAGTTTTTAAATGATGATTTCATTTATTAAGGGAAAAAAGCTATCTGAACCTACCTGGCCTTATGTGAAAAAAGTAATGGACTGTTTTAAAAGTTTTGTCCTGAGACTTCATTTAGAACAATTTGCACAATTCTCGTAGGAATAATTGGTGGCATTCCGCATAAAACGATACGTGCTTAGCGTATTTAGAACTACAAGGCTAAGCGAAAATTGAAGCAAAAAAAAAAAAAAAAGTTAGAAAACTAGGTTAAAATGGAAGTAAAGAAAGCAAGCCAAGAACTGACTGGAGGGAAAGCATCAGCAGCTGCTAGTCAAGAACAGCCTCCTGCATGGATGCAAATTCTACTGGAAAACCAGGCCAAACAGCAAGAGCAAACTCAGCAGCTGCTACAACTGCTATCTCCAACCCTGGGCCAGTTACAGGAAGTTGTGAAAAGCTTAAATTAAATGAAATTAAATTAAATTTAGGAATTAAAAGAAATTTAGAAATTCAGGAATTAAAGCCACAAGGAGACAGCTTGGACAATCATCCAAAAAATGTGAGTCCGCTTACTGCTTCCCCCAGCTTATTCACACCTTTTCGAAATGATGATCCACAAAAAATCACTGTTACTAACATGCCATCTGGGGCAACAGGGGAAATGCCAGACTTCACCCCAGAGTTGGATGTTATTCGTCGACGCACACTCAGCTCAGCTCCACCCAAGTTTTGGAAGTTTTGAAAGACAATATCTCAACATCTAGATCCTGGTTAGGGTCTTAATTATTGTTCTTCTTCTTTTTTTTTTGATCTACACACTTATTCCTGCCACACCTCATTTTGTCTTAACAAAAAATAAAAGAAAAAATCCAATAAAAAATAGATCACAAAAAAGGGAAGATTATACTCTTCTCCTCGAACAGCTGACTCAACGCTACCACGAAGTTGATCCACCAAGCACTGTCAGACATCAACTGAGTGAACTTCGCCAGACTAAGGAAACAACTGTGGAGTTTTCTGAAGAAGTCCGCTGCCTTGTCACATTAGCCTACCCTGGTGTTGACTTGGGGCTGCAGGACCAGTTTGCAGCAGATGCCTTCCTGAAGGGGATTCGCAATCAGCGGGTTGCCTATTAAGGTTATGAACAAGGACCCCCTCTCCTTGTCTGAGGCTTAGAAACTGGTGGAGGCCCACGAGCATCATTACAGAGCGACTGTTGGCCGTGATTCTGATGGGAGAACAAAAGTCCATCGCGTATCATGGGCTGACAACACCAAAGACGTGGACATAAATTCTTCACCAGCACCTCAAAGACAGCAGGATGGGAGCACACTAGCCAGTGGCAGATCCGGGGGGGGCACAGGGGAATGGCCCCTCCCGCCTTTTTTCACAGAAAAGCAAAAAAGCCAAGCGCATCTATAATTCTTTTATTGAGCCCAAATTAAGAACATACACGCAAAATTTACGGCAGATATTATCTCCGACAATTTCTTAATGAACTGTTGCATCAGTCCTCACGGTTTATATACCACTTTTAATGGTTCAACTTCACTATTCCGGTTGTCTTGCATCATGGCAAATTTATTTGGATCCAATTGTATATATTTGCTTTATGCTGTAAGATGGGAAAAGGGGGGTTGGAGCACCGCTGACGCTGATGAGTGCATCTGTGACAATGCAGCAAGACTGGCGGGCCTTCTGAGCATCAAAAGACTTCAACGCCATGCAGTATAACAAATTGCTGAGTTCCTGAGAACAGGTTGTTGTTTGCCGGGCTTTGTGTGAAGGGAAGTGGGGGTGGTTTATGCCCGTAAGAGACTGGAGACCAGAACTGGGGGATGCAAAGTGTGAGCAAACTGTATCTGTGAATGGCCGGACAGGAGGAGGCAATAAACCCGGCCTCTGAGCTGGGAGTGGGGGTTTGCATGGTTTCTGCACCTTTGATGTCACCCTGCATGGGAGGCTTTTGGCTTACCCAGTGCTCCATATTGCCCTCAGTCATCTGTGTAAGACTGGACCCTAACTTATCTGTTTTAAATAATCTAAACCTCTGGGAACTTCACAATATGCTCATATGTTCAATATACTGCTAAGAAATCACTTCTGTACTTATAACACAATTTACCTGTATAATAATTCAGCTTAAGACTTTTCCATGACAACTGCATCATATTCATACATTTTCCTGGCTTGTTTGATATGTATGTTTTTGTTATAATTCGTTG
Source organism: Gymnothorax javanicus (assembly GCA_029692085.1). Classification (NCBI taxonomy): domain Eukaryota; kingdom Metazoa; phylum Chordata; class Actinopteri; order Anguilliformes; family Muraenidae; genus Gymnothorax; species Gymnothorax javanicus. The sequence continues at coordinate 18,005,776 of CM056197.1, forward strand.
AGTTGAATGGCATATGTTTCATATCAAATGAAATTATAATTCATTCACTTTTAGAAACTCCCTAAATTTGGGTAAGGTAAAATCTCCTCTCGGGTTATAAAGTTTAATTCCTTTTGTCTGAATGACCCCTCCTTTACAGCCAAATGGCCTGACTCTGTCTCAGTTCTGAGACCTGTAACCCGATATCCCACCTGGTTAACTTATGGGGCTCTCTGGTTGGAGGAGGGGGTAGCTGGTTTGGTTTATAGGAAAGAGAAATGAGCTGTTCGGGGAAGATCGTATCCGATCTCTCCCCGCGCACGTAAGTGCGTGAGTAGTCCTTTAATTATGGAAGATCGTAGTCGACTTCCCACATGTGTATCTCCATGCCGTGTGTAGCCAATCTATATAGTCAGGAAGATTGTATCCGATCTCTCCCCGCGCACGTAAGTGCGTGAGTAGTCCTTTAATTATGGAATATCGTAATTCGAACTTCCCGCACTCTTGCTCCGTGTGTAGCCTTTCTCGCCAGGTATGACTTCACTCTCATTTCCTAAATTGTTTATAACTGGTAATTGGCTTAACTTTGATTTGTTTGATTTAAGCTCTTGCCTACCTGGTGAATAAATTATTGTTATTCCTTTAAACTTGCGTGGTCTCTGTGACTCCTAATCCTTTTATTCTTTCTAGCCATGTTGCGACGGATACCTAGGGGTTTAATCCCAACCGAGGAATGACTGGCCAGCAGCCTGGTATGGGAATTGGTTTTATTAAGTTGGAGAGACAATCATGATCTACTTACATAAAGGGTTTATGTATTGCCGGTTCTGGGATTTTAACCTTAAGGAAACCCATGGACAAAAAGTCGGTTATCTGTTAAAATTCCCTGAAGGAACCCATGGGCGTGCATAGATCTGGGTTCGCTGTAGTCACGCCAAAAGATGCTGTTGCAATGATGGTTGACTTCCATCCTCTAATATCATCAACGAACCTAGGATCCGGTAACAATGCTAATACCCGGGAGTATATGTTTAGTGACGGCGGTTGTCTCCGAAGAGTTCGAGGTGTAGTCACTTCGAGATCCACGCATGTTTTCCCTAGATTATGAATTTTAATTCTAATTTGGAGTCAGATATTTAACGAGAGTATAACCAAATTTGGTATTCTAAATTTACTACGGAGTCAGATTAATTGTAACCGTTGTGCTTTTGTGCCCCGTTCTTCGAACGGAGAAAATTGATCCATTTTATTGTGATTCGCACCAGCCAGGATGTCGCGCGTGTTAACACCAGCCCAAAGAACACGTTGAGCCTTCGCCCCTACAATTTCCGTCGTTGGTATTGTTTTGTGGGTTCTACAATGCGATAGGAATGACCGAGAAACTCTTTTCTTGCAAATAAAAAACGATACATGGACTTAAGCTATGCACAATTTATTTAATTTTGTTGTTTTCGTCCTAAAGTTTTAGAAGGCAGGCTTGCTGGGAAATTTATTCGACCAATGGCCTTGCTTGTCCCCTGTTGCAGTAAAACGCGTTTCAACGACTACAGACGAAAATGTCAGAAAGCAATGGAAAGGCGGAAAAGCTTAGAGAATGAAGTAAACGACATTTGAGGCTCAGCCTCTCAAATGCAAAAAAAAATGACCAGCTGTTTGGCCATGATGATCCTCGTAGCAAGCAGTTTTCCTTTGCAGGGGGACATGGAAGCGCTAAGACTGACGTTAAATTAATAGGCTATCACAAGTATGCGTTCGGTTGAAATTTGCTTGAGCTTGCAGAAGGACCCCCCTGATGGACAATTATTCATAGCCTACTATTTGATGTATATTGATTAGTTGTTTTACGGTGCCAAATAAAATTTGTCTTGGAATACCAGAAGACTTTCCAAATTTTCCATTCCAAAACCCTGTCTTGATGTTCAGAAGCACCTGTCATTAAACTTGTAACCAGCGAGTACTGCGGTTCTGAAGCTAGTGAGCTATTCTATGCCCTTTAGAGTCTGTAAGTAAGATATGTAACATTATTTAGGTTATGTATGAGTCAATCCAAATAGTTCAATGGTCTTATTGAAAAAATTCTAAATGGCCCTAAAGTCACATTAATTTTTCACATTAATTCATGTAATTATAATAATAATAATAATAATAATAATAATAATAATATTTCCGTAAAAAATAGTTTATATGTTGACAATGTTATGTTTAAATATAGGACAGCATCATTGTATTAAATGTATTTCAGGACATCTTTTGAATAAATAGGATCTTTAATATAAATAAGATACATTGTTTTGGACATTACCCACCCAACCACTGCCTCCAGATTAGTAAATTCACTCACGTGCAGAAATTCAACTTAATGGTGACTCGGATTATGTGTATGACAACACTTCCTACTCTCACAACACTTGTAAGAGTTTTCGAAGCATTAAAGCCTCATCTTCTAGAACCATTTTGAAAAAAGGCAATCACAGCATTGTAATAACTTTTTACAAGCTGTTGAGGGTGGTATCTTTTACTAAACCTGGTTTTGGGACTTGGGGGGGGGATTTGGTGATCTGTTAACATCTGCTAAAATCCTAGATGCATATAGCCACTGGGTTTGCATGTTAGATATACACTTCAATTATTTTGTTGGAGGCAATTTGGTGTTATATAAACTCAAAAACTAATAGTATCAATGTTTTGTGGGAAATATGGTCAAACCCTTTCACTGCTAGTGGTGATTTTTTCGACATTTCTGAAACATCAAAACCTTTGAAAACCGCTCAAACCATAGCACATTGGTATTCACTTGAAAGCTCTCATCAAGCACATTCCAATGAATACCAACACTGTAGGGTTTTGACGATTTCTAAAGATTTTCTCCTCTTTGAAATTTTGACTAAGTCACCAACAGCAGTGAAAGGGTTAAGGTCACGAACTCTGACAGTAAAGTGAAAGTCAAGTTGTCAGTTAATGTAAACCTGCATCATAACAGGGTTTTGAAAGTTTTTTTAGCTTAATTTTTGGAACCTTGAGAGGAAAATCATTGAACTGATAGGCTAGACTTTTCTCCCAAGATACCAGGAAAATGTGTTTTCAGCACATTAATTTTTCAAATTTTTCTGGGGGAGGGTCACAAGATCCCCTCCTCACTGCGCCCCCCCTTTCAGCAATTCCTGGATCCGCCCCTGCCAGCTGATGAGCTGAAACAACTCATGAAACAACAGCTGAGACAAAAGGGGGCGTCTATAACTCCCTGTGGAGGCACTGGCACTGAAACGACCACTTACTGCAGGAAAACTAGCACTGGCCAGGTCCGATGGCCGGGGCCTGGCCAGCTGTCACTATGGCTATGAAGAAGTTGCACAGGAGCCAACAAAAACCAAAGACACACATGTCATCAATGTAGGCCGAGCAACCAGTGAAGGGTGTAGCATTTATCTTCCTGTCCGTCTTAACCAGTTGGATGTACAGTGTGTTGTTGATACTGGAGCACAAGCCACAGTCATGTCCTGTGAAGTGTTTAAGCAACTTGGTTTGAATAGCCCAGAAAATGGAAAACGAGCTGTCCTACAAAATGCAGAGCATGGAAAAGTAATGGGACTTGTGAAGGGTTATGATGTGACATTGGAAGTGGGCAGCAAGAGTGTAAATTCAATGTGTATGTGGCTCCTATACAGGACTCTCTCCTCATGGGATTTGAATTTATGTTGCAGAATGATGTAACCATCCAGAAGGAATATAAAGTCTACATTGAGGGTGAGCCATTACCAAGCTACTTGGCTGGGAGAGATATCAAAGCTTATGCTGTTTCCAGGGTGCGGATCCAAGAGCTATCTATTCTCCCGCCTCACAGTGAATGTGACATCTGGGGAACTGTTGAAAATCCACAGCCAGGACAGACAGCTGTCCTCGAACCAACAGGCCTTGCTGATATTGTGTCATCAGGCAGTGTGCTGGTGGAAATGAACCAAAAAGTACCCATCAGAGTGTGTAACCTCTTGTCTTCCAGCACTAAAATGCTCAAAGGCACTTGCCTGGGGATACTCATTAAAACAGAACCCCTTCCCATGGAAAGTACAGCAGCCACACCTACCTGAAAACTGTGAGTGGCAGGCAACAGGCCCTGCGTCCCCTGATGTTTTCTCCGCACAGCCAGCACCTCAAAAAGATTCCTCAGTCTGACCAGACAATGTCGGTGGACCACCACTGTTGCAAGAGGTATGTTGTCTCAAGCCTGTATGTGTCTTAGATCTGCCTTAGCACTTGAGAGAGCTCTTCACATCGGTAAGTGAGGGGCTAAATGAACAATAACAAGAAGCATTCCTACACATGCTCTGGAGATATCAGTCAGTCATTGCAACTAGTGATGAAGATTTGGGCCACGTTGGTGCTGTCAAACATTACATCAACACAGAAGACGCATGCCCTGTCAGACAGCCACCACGCCGTACTCCACTTGGTTTCCAAGCTGAGGAGGAAAAACATCTCAACGCTATGCTGGAGGCTGGTGTTGTTGCTCCCTCAACCTCTGCATGGGCATTTCCAGCTGTACTCGTCAGAAAAAGGGACAGTGGAGTAAGATAGTGTGTCGACTACCGAAAGCTCAATGAACTGACTGTAAGGGATGCCTACCCTCTTCCCAAAATTGAAGAGTGTCTGGACACCCTCAGTGGAGCGACAGTTTTCTCGACTTTGACCTCCAGAGTGGGTATTGGCAGATTGAAGTCAATGAGCAGGCCCGCTGCAAGACAGCCTTTATCACTAAATATGGGTTTTACGAGCACACCAGACTGCCCTTCGGCTTATGCAATGTGCTAAGCACCTTTCAGCGGGCCATGAAATTTGTACAGAGGGGACTACAGTGGCAGACCCTCCTCATATATCTGGATGACGTGATCGTATTGGGTAAGAACGTGGAGGATAGCCTCAACAACCTTGCCACAGTCTTTGAGCGCATGAGTCAGTTCAGGCTGAAGCTCAAACCATCTAAATGCCACCTACTAAAGGATGAATTGCTTTTTCTGAGCTATGTAGTAAGCGGCCAGGGCATCAGTCCCAACTTTGAGCTCATTAGCAGCATCAAGAATTGGAGCCCACCCACAAATCTGGAGGAGCTGAAAGCATTTCTGGGACCCTGTAACTATTACTGTCGCTTTGTCCCAGAATTCTCCCAGATCAGTAGCCCCTTACACAAGCTTCAAAAGAAGGATGCAGAGTTCACATGGGGAGAGCCTCAGTAACAAGCCTTTGCTGAACTCAAAGTCAGGCTGACCAGGGCACCCATATTGTCTTATCCTACATCTGAGGGTCAGTTCATCTTGGACACAGATGCTTCGAACTTCTGCATAGGGGCTGTGCTGGCTCAGATTCAGAAGGGGGAGGAGAAAGTCATCGCTTATGGTGGCTCACATCTCCAAAGCACACACCAATGCTACTGTGTAACAAGAAGAGAGCTTCTTGCTGTGGTAAAGTTCACAAGGCAGTACAGACATTATCTTCTGGGTCGCAGATTCCTCCTCCGCACAGACCATAATAGTCTGACATGGTTGTTCCGTTTTAAGCATCCTGAAGGGCAGTTGGCAAGATGGCTAGAAGAACTGAGTCAGTATGATTTTCAAATCGAGCACAGGGCAGGCACACGGCATGGTAATGCTGATGCACTTTCACGGCAGACAGCTGTTTCCACATGTAGCTGTTATGATGCTTGCAAGGACCTTTCCTCTCTGCTGTGTGGTGGATGCTCTCGCTGCCACAAACAACATGAATAGTGGGCTCGATTTGATGAGGACGTAGATGATGTCCTACCTCTGGGTGTCATACGAGCAGTGCGCAGTGCTCCTGTTGTCCCAGTCTCTGATCATGACTCACCAGAAGACGGAGATGTACTGAGAAGAGGAGACATGCAACAAAGTGGCCCTACAGCAAACTGGCTGTTGCAGCTGGGAAACAATGAGCTGGAAGAAAAAGAAAGGGAGGACCCATGTCTCTCTAAGTTGCATCCCTGGATGGATAAGGGTGCTCTCCCGGCACAAGATGAAATTGCTATGGAAAGTGCAGCTGTTCGGAAGTACTGGCTATGTTGGCCCCAGATACAGCTGCACTCTGGAGTCCTGTATTTCATATGGGAAAATGGGCTCGGCAAACCTCCAGTACTCAAGCTGTTAGTTCCGCAAGCCCTTAAAGGACAAGTTATGGAGTCCTGCCACTGCCCACCACAGTCAGGCCACCCTAAAGAGGGCAAGACACTTCACCGGATGCAGCAGCACTTTTCCTGGAATGGAAAGGGGGGAGATATACACCTTTTTGTGGAAAAGTGCAAGGTGTGTCAAGCTTGCAAATCAGCTGGCTTACCAGGAAGAGCACCCCTATAGATGTACCAAGCTGGCGCGCTCATGGACGGCCTTCATCTGGATGTATCCGGGCCCTTCCCTCTCTCAGCTGCAGGCAACAAGTACATTCTGGTGATAATTGATCAGTTCGCCCTCAGGGTAGAAGCATACTGTATCCCCTGAAGAGACGGCGGAGATCACAGCCAAGAAACTTGTGTATGAGTTTGTTTCCAGGTTCCGCTCTCCCCTTGAAATACATACCGATCAAGGTAGAAATTTTGAGAGCGACCTGTTTGCCCAAGTTTGCCATCAGCTTCACATTCAAAAACTCATACAACACCTTAGCATCCCTCTTCCAATGGGCGAGCGGAAAGGTTCAATTGAACTCTCCTCCAGATGGTTAGGTGCTATGTGGATGACAATCAGAGAAACTGGGATGAGTATTTACCTCTTCTGACGGCTGCCTACAGAAGCTCTCTACATGCCTGCACCGGATTCACACCAAACATGATGATGTTGGGGTGTGAAGTGCTCCAGCCACAGGATATTTCCCTTGGTGTGGCTGACATTAGTGTCTCAAGAGCACCCCCTGCTAAGCATGTTGAAAATCTACAAGAGAAGCTCAGACAAACACAAGAGATAGCAAGGCAACATCTACGGGCAGCACAAATAAAACGAAAGAGACAGCACAATGTAAGAATAAGGAAAAGAACCTACAGTGTTGGACACCTGGTATATGTGAGAAACGGCGTGGAGAAAAAGAGCCTGAGTCCCAAACTCAAGGCCCCATGGAAAGGCCCCTGTCTGGTCACTAAGTGCCTGGGTCCAGTTTTATATCGGTTCGAGATCAGAACATGAAAGTGCTTCACCATGACCGACTGCTTCCCTAAACATCAGAGGTGGTGCCTGGATGGATTAAGAGAGTGAGACACTCCCTGCTGGAAAGAAATGCTGCAGAGGAAGGGAATCTGCCATCTGTAACCCCGGTCTCTGTCACTCCCGAGGAGCATGAACACCCCACCCGAGATGCAGCCCACACTCATACAGATGGTGACAGCGATGCACATGAAGGTGAGCCATCTGCCTTTGGTAAGCAGGTGCACTCCAGGGAGGCTGCAAGACGTCGGAGGCAATGGGCCAGAACAAGGACCTGTCATGCACATGAACTCAGTTCCAGTTCCAACAGGGAAACTGCAAAACAGGCCTCAGCTACCAGAGCAGGCAGGTCCATAAACCGACCTGCCCACTACCTAGACCCCTGACATTGATGGAAAATTTCTAAACTTGGACTGTTGACTTGAGTCAATGGACTTTAATTCTTCTCTTGTTGAGATTTGTTCTGACATTGAGATTTAGCCTTTAATTATTTCTCTTATCATCTTTCTAGTGACGGCTAATCATAAATTAATACAAAGTCCAAGTGTAATGGAAACTACATAAATAATTTGCATTATAGTTTTGTAATGTTAATGTTTTGTTAAAATGCTGAAGGGACTCAGCATTCTGGGGGCTGGGGGGGGGGGGTAGTGTAATATGGATACAGGAGGCTAATATGCCTTTTTTAAGCAGTAATGTCTCTCCTAGTGCGTGTATGTTTACACAAAATGCAATTGATGTGATAGGTTCCTGGCGCAGTGATATGAAACCACTGAGTGAGAGAGAGGTAGCCTGTGTATGAAGGGAGTTGTTTGCTGCCTGCCGTACTGCACGGATGTCGAGTCGAGTCCCTCCTCCGTCTGTGCCTGGGAGACATTTCAGACAGTTTGGATTGATTGCTAAGAGGCAAAGTCGAACACTGTTTTATCGGTGAGTGTTGTTACCAGCCATGGAAAAGTTGTTCAGTAAACAGTTGAACTGGATTCTCTTGTCCTGACCAATTCTTCCCCGCCTCCATTGTGAAAAAGAAAGTATAAGAGCGCGACAATATAAAATAAAATTTCTAAAAACTAAACGTTGCACACTCATAAAACAAAGACAAATGCATCAACATAAATATATTTATTTTTAATTCTTTATCTTTCATGTTCCAGAATATACACTGCATCCCCTTAGTGGACTCTAACATTAATCCTGTAAGATATAAATAACTAGTTTGAATTCAAATAATTGTATGTGTATGCATGTATGTAATCATGGTCAGGTTCAGAACACATTAGATTTAATTTACCGTTTTGCTAAACTTCCCTTAAGATCACCAGGCTGCAAAACTCTGGTTCAGGAGGGTGGGTTTGGTTCTGAGTTTTAGTTTCCACTAATTTCCTCTTCAGAAAACTCCATAAATTGTGCTGGTTTACCCCTGCATTTGTGCGCAGTTAAGTTTCTCAGACATATTTACTGTCTGCCTCTGAAGCTTGTGCTTATGCCAATGTAACAACAATACATTATTGTGGCAATCAAATATTTAAAAGTGGATGCTGGTACAAAAAGCTGAAATGATTTGGCCTTGTTGTGCTCCCTGTAACCAAACCACCATGTGTGCTGAAAACAAGCCCAATCTCAACCCACTAAAGATCTGGAGCACATTGCAAAATATAGAGTTATTTTTGAGTATTTGGACAATGAAAAGAACTGTTGATTTTTTTTTTCTTTTTGGATTTTAAAACCAAAAATTGAAGAGCCTAGTGCTAAAAGTACTTCCATCACATTTTCATGCACTGGGAGGTAAGCCTTGGAAAACGTATTTTATAGTTACCTAAGCCCACCGCCTCGATTTTCTCAAAATTTACATGTAGTGACATGTATTTTCAGCGCTGGGGTCTTCTCTTAGGGCTTTGGCTGGACAAACACAATGGGCTCTAATATCTTGGCGCAGCGCAGGGTGGCACAGCGTGGCATAGCCCACGCAGTGATAATTTCGTCCGGTGCAGCCCGCGCAGTGGTAATTTCGTGCGGTGCAACACTGTGCACAGCCACTTTGGCAATTTTGTAGATGGCCGTGCGCCGAGATCGGTGTGGCGACGTAGTAGGGGGAGGTGTCACATATTCATCATGACGCAGTGACATTTTTGTGGATAAAGGTTCCGCCGAAAGTGCGCAGAGAGCTCGCCAGCTCCAACCTGGTTTACTTTCTGTGCAGTGGTAATTTGGCTGACCGGCACAGCACAGTCGACATGTCACCGAAACCTCACAGGCAGGTTTCCAAAATGTCAGGCACATTTCAATGCAATAAATAATTACAGCAACCACTATTTAATGTAACCATCTGAATCAGCACATAAATTATAGTATCTATATCGATTGTCCTGATGCCAGATCAAAGAGAGAGAGAGAGAGATGTGCATGTGGGCGCGTGAGTGCGTGTGTAGGCTATGTGGGTATATGTCCTTCAGCTGCTTTCACACCAGACGCGAAACGAATTTTTTCGCGCGACTGATTACATTCAAAGTCAATGCAAAGACGCGAATAGCATTGACTTGGAAGGTAATCTGTCGTGCGAAAAATTTGTTTCGCGTCCAGTGCGCAAGCGGCTTAATACTATTATTGTCACTTAGGTTTTATCGTTTTTAGTGGGGGAAAGGAATACAGCCTAATTGCTATGATCTCGTACTGAGATAAGATCACATATTGAAAATAAATGTGTAACGTATCTTGCATTGTTGTCCATGCATGTTAATCCCAAAATTTTAAGCAGCAACAGGGTGTAATAATGGGAACATGCTATCCATCGTTTCTCTTCCCAATGATGCAGGCAGAAGAAATAAATGAGCAACCGTCATATTTCATTCCAACTTCATAAGTTTGAATGATCTGACGTAGTTTCGTTTTGAAATTCAATTCAAGTTCGCTAATGGTAATAATTCGCGAATGCCCTAGCTAACCAGCTAACTCATATTCGTAATGCTTAATATAGACGTAAGCGGTGCAGAAAACATGCCTGAAGCAGCAAAGTAAAATGCAACTTTCACGCATCATGCTGATATAGGACAGAGGCTTCTTTATTCCAATTTTAAAGGTGAGGAGAGGAGCTCATTTGATTGGTGAAGATTTGACTCGGCTGTGTTAAACCCACTCACGCCTTCTCTCCTCCCTCTTTGCCACTTGCGCCGGCAGGAGGGACAGAGGCAGGACAGTGGAGTACTTGCGCCGGGCTGCCCCCCCATTCGCCGCCTGGTCAACTAATTTAGAGCCCAACATGTTTTTATGCTGAACTTGAATTGTCCAAAATGTGATTTAAGTACTTTTAGCATTAGGCTCTTCAATTGGATCAAGTAGATACTGCCAGCTTTAAGCTGCTGGTATTTATATCCAAATAAAGTGCACCACATAGAAACTAAGCTCTCTTTTTAGCCTGCCTGGCCTTTAGGTCAATCGGGCTTATGCTGTGGTTAGATGCCTTTGTGGTGGTCTGTCGTGTGTCGGTGCGTCCATAAACTTTTTCCTCGTCAGCGCTCTAGTGCCTTCAGTTTTTCACGGATCCTTTCCATATTTTATATGTGTGTATATGGTATGAAAATCTAGGCCAAGTTCAATTTTGGCCATGTTTGGCCAAGCGGGCACAGTGGTTTTGCCACAATTTTTTAATATGGTCTTACTGTCTAAATACTTATGTACTGCTTGGTACGTCATCTCATGTGACATCAAAATTACAGTCTAGTTTTCAAATTTTGTAGTGAGGGACCTGAATAAAAATTAAAACCTAACTGGGAAAATGTCCTCTGTCAAATTAGATAACAGGAGCACTCATTGAGGGCATACCTACACCAAGGCATTTGGAACTTTACTACCATCTAGTGGATTTGAAGATGTATGGCATTCATTATTCCGACCATCAACTCCTGCAATTGTCAAGAATCCTTTAAAACATTTCTAGATCAAGAATTTGATTCAGATCACTCCCAAAGTGAAACCAACTTTTGGATTGGCTAAAACACATCTCTGGTAAAAATTTTCATGAAGATCTGTCCATAATTTTTCCGTAATGCTGCTGACTAACACATAAACATACTCACAAACCAAAGGTAAAACATAACCTCCTCAAAAAAGGTAACAATCTGAAAGTAAAACATAATCTCCTGGGCAGAGGTGATCAACAAATCAAGGTCTAAATTTTTCCCTGCTCTTACAAAATTGGCCGGCAGATAATTTTTACAGTTAAATTCATATAAAAGTGGAGTCATAATTCTTGGTCCAAAGTTAGTCAGGGATAACACTCAATTATCTCTAGGACCTCTTGCTTCAAATATTAGGCCATTTTCTCAAAATCCTGGTGTGATATTTGGTCCCAAACTCAAATTTGAGCCACTCATTAAGAAACTTGTACAGTCATGCCATTTGCAACTCCGAAACATTGCTAAAATTCGATCAGTTTTGTGTTTTGAAGATACTGAAAAAATTATTCATTCATTTATTTCATCAAGGTTAGACTACATTGACTCTTTATTTACCCACTTGAATAAGAAATCTCTGGCCAAACAATAAGTAGTTAAAAATTCAGCAGCAACATTGCTCACTAAAACAATTGAAAAGCCCGTATTATTCCAATTTTAGCATCTTTGCACTAGCTGCCAATTCATTTTAGAATTGATTTTAAAATATTATTGATAACCTTCAACGCACTTCATGGCACCAGAATATATAAGTGAGCTTTTAATTCCTTATAAACCTAATAGATTGCTCAGGTCATCAAAGCAAGCATTACTGACTGTTCCAGAGTCTACGTTAAACACAAAAGGGTGATCTTTTAAAGCTCCAAGACTCTGGAATGGCCTCCCAGTTAATATAATGAATGCTGAATCTTTACCTTCTTTTAAATCTCTGTTGAAGACTCACTTTAATAGGCTTGCTTTTGGTGACTAAATTCTTTTATTATACTACTGTTTTCTTCCTTTCTGGTGTGATTTTGTGTAAGTCTTTTGAAAATACTTTTTCTTCTATTTTGACGTTTATTCCCTAACAGCCTAACTTTTTATATATATTTACTTTTTACCTGTTTGTGATGCACTTTGTGCCGTTTTATTTGAAATGTGCGACATAAATTTATTATTATTATTATTATGATTGTTGTTGTTTTGTTGTTGTTGTTGTTATTACTACATACACATGTTCTTTCTTGAATGCTCTTGCTGTAATTCTGAAGTTTACAGGTTTACACATCCTAACCCCAGTTCAAGCCCTTTAGGAACAGTCTCAATATGGGATTTTCCCAAAAATCTGAATGAAAACAAATCAATACATCATCAAATCATTCAAAGGAATACACTGATAGATTAATAATATTTTATTATGCATAATCCAAAGATGAACTATTCATAGAACTTAATATAGAGAAATGCATCTGAAAATTATTTTTTTATGTAATCTGCATTTTGCCCAAGAACTGTGAAGATGTGTGCTTGTATTCAGCCCTAACAGTAAAAACAAGAAAAAAATTGGATGCTCAAATCAAGAACCTTCCATTATACAAAACCTTTCCTTTGCTCCAATACATATCCCTAAATCTGCCCAAAACCTACCGCTAATTATTTATCCAATCCTAACCTTAACTTTAGGTCTCTAATGCATTTCCATTATCAGATTTTGTGAAAACCAATTTGAAACCTACAACGTATTTATGAATCATCAGTGCAACAATGAAAATTCAATCGATGACATTTCATGTTATTTATTTTTGTGAGACGCATTTCACTAGCAATAAGCTCCAGCGCGTCCACAACTCTGATAAGGAAGAAGTGATTTTGATATTGGACGGACAAATTTCGTGGAAATATTTCTGTAGTCCAAAATAAGAACTCACCCTTGTGCTATAACTGTCTTTTTTCTAAATTTGGTGGAACTGTATTATTTATCATGTCTCTGACTCTATCCATAGCCTTAGTCTTAACTTTAATTGTGATTTTCACACTAACATAACTGCCACTAATTTATATCAATCTTAAACATTAAGGAAAGTCATACTCCTAACCATTATCCTGAGCCCTAAACATAACTTTTTAAACAAAAGCCTGCCACTACCTTTACACAAGCCATATTTATTGAATTACTTAAAATGTTGCCAATGGGAAAACTGCTTGGAGGGAATATTACTGTAATTTACGTATTTGTCCAACAGATGGCGCCATAATGCCAATGTAGGGCAGAGCCGAGGCATTTATGTACAACAATTATTGAGAGTGTTTGAGCATCCCTCTGATGGGAGGAGCTGCAAAATAATCCACGCACAGTATATTTAAATAAAATGCTTATTGACTAGGGCCTGTTGAAGTGCAAATTATGGATGACCAGAGGTGTGTTATGCTACAGTGCTACAAACACAAAGTGAATATAGGTGTCTAAAGGTAGCGTATCGCCACTGCATTTTCAATTCAATTTATTTGTATAGCGCTTTTCACAGAGACTGTCACAAAGATGCTTTACAGTGAGAGATTAAATAAATGATTAAATAAATGCATTTCAAGTGTACAGCGTGTATATATGGTAGGTGTGTGTCGGGGTGTGTGTTGTTTTAGTAACATGGACCTACGCAGTGTAAACACCAGTAGGTGTGTATCAAGGGTTGGTTCTTGGGCCCTTAGCCTATGCTCACTTGCTGCAGATGAAGTTGAGCCTCTCTGTCTTGGGCAGTTTGTGCCACTTCTGCCCACCACGGGACTCTATAGCCCCCATACGCCCACACTCGTCCTGCAGGTTCTGTGAGGCCCAGTTCTGGTAGCAGACTCCATCTGCGTTGACACAGTACCAGTACTTCGAGATGCAGGTGAGGCCCAGCCGCGCATGGTCTGTAGAGGCCTGCTGGGCCCTTCTCTTCACCCAGTGCTGAAGATACTCAGTGTAAACGGACACCAGGTCACTGTGGTTCCTCCTGCAGTAATCCAGGGCTTCGTCCCAGGTACGGTTCTCTCTCACCAGGATAAGATCATCTGGAGAGACGAATGGGGAGGGGAGGAGGGGTGATCAACGCAAATTCTAATCCCCACACATTTTTCCCTCCTTCTGAAGTGGTCCTATCACAGGTAGAGCAGTTGGTAGGAATCCTGGGTCCCAAGTAAGAACAGGACCCCCAGAATTCCCCCTTTATTTAGTCAAACTCACAAGCAGTGGGTCCTCACCAACCTCAGACCCCAAAGACCTGTCACCTCTGTCACTCCACAAGAGAAGGTCCTGATCACAGATAGGGAGGCACCGATATGACTTTTTCAGCCCCAGTACACACACCCATACCTGGGCTTTGGCTATTGGCTGATAACAAATACAGATCCAAGACCAGTGTTGAATTAAAAAGCCATATGCTTCACAGTGTGGAAGACTCTGGGATCATTTTCTAACGTGTAAGTCAGCATCAGGTTTGACTTAAACAAAATGGAACAAATAACGACATACAAACATATGTACCGAATTGTTAGTTATTAAAATAATGGCTCCAAACTCTTAGTGCTTTCAGAGGGATGCGATTGGCCTCCGTTTTGGATCTGTTCTCCCGCAAATCGAAAGGCAGCAAAAATACAAATTAACATGAGGTTAAAGTGCACACGTGGTCAGCTTTAATCTGAGGGTACACTGTCAAAAAATAAAACTTAAAAAAAAGGCAACCAGCTGCAGAGCATTTTTGAGTTTTCTAAACTTGAGTTTTTGAGTTTGCTCAAACCAATATGAAAAAAAAAAAAAAAAAAAACTCAGGACATGATGTTGACCCAAATGAAAAATGCTGTGCAGCTGGTTGCCTTAGGCCTTTAATTTGAGTCAGCTTTTCATTTTAACAGTGTATTTGCTTCTATATTGTGTGATATCCATAGAAATTACAGTCATTTTGGTAGATGGCCACTGTCCAATTTTTAATGGGCCGCACTGTAAAAAAAGCAATACAGTTTTATCTGACAATATTTTTATGACAAAGGATATTTTAGAACACAGCAGCAACACTGGGAGAGTGTTTTGGGTGACTTTAAACAAGGCAGAGCTTGATTTAATTTTCGGTTTGTCTGTTTTGTGATCGGCTCACTCCCTTGTCATCCAACACTCACCTCAGGATCAGTGCGGACGGAGCACCTGAGGTAAACTCTCCAACTGAACTCACCATCGTAGCAGTAGAAAGGTTTTCCTCACTGCACTCGTCCTTCTTCCATTTTCCTGAGGACCCCACCGCAGTGCAGATTGGATCTTTTCCCTCTTTACTCGTCTCGTCCCAGCTGTGATATGAGAATTGGTTCTGGTCGGACCACATCCAAATTTTAGACAGACCTACCCATCACTTCCCTCCTTGCGACTGAAGGCTATTATGCGTACTCATGCGCTCTTGCGCGTTCTTGCTCACTGCCAGGTCTGTGTAATTCTGGTCTTTGCAGTACCTCTGAGCCTCTGTCCAACTCAGGGTCTGATTTGATATGTTGAAATACTCTGGAGTCTAGACCTCTGTAACGATCATAGGGCTGCACGGGCCAACTTCTCTACCCCCACCCCGCCCCACACCCGCAAGCTTTTAGCCCGCACCCACATTTTCTCAAGATTTTAACCTGCACCCGCCCCACACCCGCAAGTACTAGCCCACACCTGCACCCACACCCGCATGCACCATGACTCCTGTACCTGCAGTTACCCGCAGTTTTAAAATCTTACCCACTTAAACCCGCACATATGCATTACCTAGTTAATGGAATGCCAGGATTGCCTGTATATGAGTTTTTTAAAATGGACAACAACAAGATTCCTTTGAATTGTTTATTCATGAATAAATAATGATATGTACATTAGAAGCAGTGCACTTTGATACTTCTTTCTGATACAAAAAATAGGAGTTATCTCCTATTTATTTCCATTGTATTTACATATATCAAGTACTTTGGTATCTCAATAAATTAATCAAGCATCAACATTCATGACTGGTAGATTGTAAATTCATATTCTTTTGGCTACATCTGACAAATAGTCACATCAAGATCAAGAAAGAAAACTGATATTCAACCAAGATGCAACCAAGAGAAGAGAATTGAAATTGACATCATTGATTACAAATGGAAAGGAGTTACAACTGACAGCAATGGGGTGGCTAATTGCAATTCTGATTGCAACTGACAAACATGTAAGTAGTATTTAGCACTCATTTATGACATCTACTCTGAAAAGAAGCCATACTGGCTATTAGAAGAAGAAGCCATGTTTTTTTGAGTACCTTCCTAATTTGTGTGGGTAAGACAACAAAATAGTTAAACACACAAAATATGGGCTAATATACTTCTCATAGTGGTTATTTTGTTGTGCTCACTAATTGAATAGAAAAACATTTATTGTTGTGAATGTGACAGACTTGAGCTTGAGATATAATGAACCCACATCTCGTGGGTTGTAAATTTGCCGTGGGCCCGCAAATTTTTTTTTTAAACCTGCACTTAACCCGCAAATTTTTTTTTTGTACCCACACCCGCACCTGCAACCGCAGTAAATTTATGCTTGCCCCCGCAACCGCCCCGCACCCGCATACTTTTTTGGTGGGTGGTCCGCGGGGGCCCGTGGTAATGATACAGCAGGATGTGTTGACTCACTCACTCACTCACTTACCTGCTCACATACTCACTCATTCACTCATTCAGTGACTCACTCACTTATTCATTCACTCACCTGTTCACTCACTAACTCGCTCACTTACCTATTCATTCATTCACCTACTCACTACATTCACACACTCACTCACTCATTGACAGATGTTTGGCAGATATGCTTAGTAGGACACGTGCCTATGTGCCTCGGGTCTGTAAGGTTTTATACTATTTTACACATCCAAGGGCGTTAAAACTCACAACCTGCTCCCAATTCAGTACATTCCCCTTGTCCCCTCCTCGCACCCATCATTAACACTCTCAACTGTCACTTTCCCTATTCAAACACTCATTAAATGCAGACCATCCCAACCATATTACACATCCAAGGGCACTAAAACTCACAACCTGCTCCAAATTCAGTGCATTCCCTCAACCCCCACACCTGCCCTCATTATCTGTGCACGTTAGAACTCCCTAACCGGAGCTGTATGTTTTGTCATAGGTTGTCTCGTGATCCCTGTCCACGTTTTGGCTTTTGCCAATTTCATGTGGTTAGGTTCTCCCTCGTGTTTGCTCCCATGTAATTAGTCTGATCCTTTTCACCTGATCCTAATCATAGCATGTGACTTCCCTTGTGTGTATTTAAGCAGTCTTTTCACAGCAGATCCCCGTCAGAACGTTTCCCTAGTTTACCTGTGCTGCTCTCGTTTTCGCCTACTCTTAGTGTTGCTTTTCTGACTGGACCGTCCGACTTTCAATTTTTGGCTCTGATTTGGTTTTGTTGTTCTGCATCTGTTATCAAATCCTTTTTCTGCCCGACTACGATTACTGTTTTTGCTGCCCTGGTTTTTCGACTTGGATTCTGCCCCTTGGATTGTGATTTTTGGATTGTGGACTTTGTACTGTTGCCTTCTGCCCTGCAGGGGTTTACCCCCTCGCTTAATAAAATATCTTCTACTGCATTGCTGGATTCTCGCGACTGGTTCCTGAACGCCACCTCACACTCTCCCTCAGTTTTTTCCTATCCCTTTGTACAATGTCTACTTTCCCTCCCCCATCGTCTTTTGACTGCTCCAAGCTTGTTACCTATTACAACACCACACTCGCCCACTGTCTTGATCAACTGGCTCCCATCAAAACCAAGACAGTCTCTTTCACTTGCACAGCTCCTTGGTTTACTCCTGAACTCCACCAAATGAAATCCCGTAAGCGCCAGCTTGAAAGACTCTGGAAGAAGACAGGCCTCACAGTTCATCACCAAGCATACTCAGATTACTTAGCTCAGTACAAGGACACCCTCAATGCTGCTCGGTCCACCCATCTGTCTCATCTTATCAGCAGTGACTCCAATAACCCCAAGACACTTCTCTCCACCATTAACAAACCTCTCAAACCCAGTAACAACACTACCACCTCCTTCACTGTTGACAAATGCAATTATTTCCTGTCATACTTTCAAACAAAAATAGACATCATTCACAGTAAACTCAACAATCCTACCACCACCTCAGTTTCTCCACCTCTCACTCCCCCCTCTTCCTCTCACCCTTTGTCACAGTTATCCTGTCTCTCCTTTAGAACTCCACACCCTCATATCAAGTATGAAAAACTCTACATCCGTCTTAGATCCGATCCCTTCTAAACTGGTAAAGGACTGTTTTCCCGTACACTCCACCCTCATCATTGAAATAATCAACTAATCAACACTAAGTCCTCAGTCTCTTAAGTCTTGGCTGCTCACCCCCCTATTCTCAAAAAACCTGGTTTCAACCCTACATCATCACAAACTCCCCCCATTTCACATCTCCTTTCTCTCAAAATTCTGGAGCGTTGTCTCCCCTCAAATTCCGCCCACCTTGGTGTTAAAACAAGCTGTATGAACCCTTTCAATCTGGATTCCATTCACAACACAGTACTGAAACCTCTGTCTCCTCAAAGTTATCAATGAAACTCTCCTCCCATGATTTATCACAATCTCAGACTAGATTACTGCAATCTCCTTGATAAATCCAAAGTCCTAAACAAACCATTCTTCTTTCCCATCCTTCAATCATCCTTTACCCAACTCTGGCACCTTCTCACCTCTCACCACATCCTACTGCCTCCTCTGGCCCCCCTGCCGCAAAATCCCCACTTCTGTCCTCAGACAACTACATTCTCAACTGTTAATGTCAAACTGAAATCATTCTCCTTTGAAGTCCTGCAGCTTTTGACACCATTAACCACCCCATTCTTCTTTCCGCAAATTCCATCATCCTTTAACATCACTGGCTTTGCTCTCTCCTGGCTCAGATCATATCTCACAAACAGACAACAGTTCACCAACATTAACTACTGCAACTCCTCTGTCGCCCCCCTGCCACAAGGCATCCCCCAAGGCTCTGTGCTTGGTCCTCAACTTTTCATCATCTACATTCTGCCCCTTGGTGACATCATACATCATCATGGTCTCCGCTTTCACTGTTATGCTGACAATGTCCAGATTTACATTCCCACTAAATCGATCACCCTTACTACCCACACCACCATCACTAACTGCCTCACTGAAATAAAGTCTTGGATGCAATCTAACTTTCTCCAGCTCAACTGTGACAAATTTGAAATAATAATTATTGGTTCGAAGTCCCTCGCCAACTCCATCCAAAACTTTTCTCTTACAATTGACAATTCTACTTTGTCTCCCTCCTCACATATCCGCAATCTTGGTGTTATCTTTGACAGCAACCTTTCATTTGAAAAACACATCACCCAAGTCACCCGCACTGCTTTCTTTCATTTAAAACATATTGCCCGCCTCCACCTATCTCTCTCCCCTCCCCACTGCTGAAACTCTCAACCTTTATCACATCAGACTAGATTACTGCAATAGCATCCTATAGACGCGTCATCCAAAGTCCTAAACAAACTACAGTATCTTCAGAACTCTGCTGCTCGTCTCCTCAGCACCTACACCTGCTCCATCACCACATCCCCTCCGCTGCCTTCGTTCCACTGGCCAACCTCTTGTCACCTGCACTTAGGACCAAGCGCCCGAACCTGGGGGCGACAGGGCTTTCTCCATAGCTGTCCTCTCCTATGGAATTCCCTTCCCAAGCCCATCCGTGACTGTCCTTGTCTATCCACCTTCAAAACACTACTGAAAACACACCTATTTAAAATTGCTTTTAATGTTTAATTTTACTGTGCAATAATATATATGACTTTGTATTTTATTCGCTTTTTACTTTCATATATACTGACCAAAAAAAAGAAATGTAATTTTCTTTTTCTTGATTTTATCGAGTGTAACTGTTATTAATCAACACTTCAACTTGGTATCAAATGAAAGAGGGAATCTCAGACAATAGATATAACAGAAAATCGGGTTGGAATATCGCCATGTTGGCTTTTATTTAACAAGGTGAAGTTCGACATTATTTTAAAACACAAATGACACTATCAGTATCTCATATGTCCCCCGTTAGCGTCGCACACTGCGGTGCACCTGCGTCTCATAGACATCATCAGACGTCTGATTGTTGCTTGTGGAATGCGGTTCCACTCTACGGTCAGTGCTTGTCTTCGCTGACGTACTGTAGCTGGCGGTGGTTGACATCTCCGGATCGCTCTATCCAGAATGTCCCACAAGTGTTCTATAGGTGAAAGATCTGGAGAAAACGCTGGCCAGGAAGGGATTTGCGTTTTTTTTTCCGAAGGTACTCCATACAGATACGTGCCACGTGCAGACACACGTTGTCCTGTTGGAAAGTCAGTCGGTGACGTCGGACAAACGGAGGGACGACTGGACGGAGAATTTCATCACGGTAACAGATGGCGTTGAGGTTTCCTTCAGCAAAATGAAGGTTGGTTCGGTGTGTAGCAGATGGTCAGTCGTGATACGACGGTCAGACGCTGGAGTCGTAACACTTGGCCTACCGGATCTGGGGCGAACGGCCTTGTGTCCAGTGGCATTAAACCTGGTTCTGAGGCGACTAATTGTCGCAGAATGCACGCCGAATTGACGGGCAACATTATCTACCTGATTTCCAGCCTGTAGCATCCCAATCGCGCGTTCTCTTTGAACTTCCGTTAGTAGTGGCATTATAACCTGTCTGATTTTTACTCATTTTCGGTTGGACTTTTATAGGCCCTGGTGTCTACGAGGAACTCAAAACAAAAAAGGGAGTGTTAGGACAATGGTAGTACTTGAACCCAAGCACTGCTGATTTTTTGGTTCCGGACGAATGGCGGCTCCAGAATACGCGCTGTGACCATGAAAATTTGTATGGTAGAAGTGCTCACCTCCAAAAATAACTCAGAGCAAAAGCATCTTTCTCAATGGGTTTGTTAAAATTTGGCACTGGATTATGTAATTGCGTTTCTTTTTTTGGTCAGTATATGTTTTGACATTATGTAAATGTAGTTTAACTTGTATATCTGTTTTTATTATTGTTAATTTCATTGCTGCTGTGTTGTGAAGTGTCTTTTAGCTTTTGTTAAAAGCGCTTCATAAATAAAATGTATTATTATTATTATTATTATTATTACAAACAAACACAGAACAAAATATCAGGAAGAGCTAGGTTTCCCATGCTGCATTGCATTGGCAAGTACTGGACGTCACCCTTCCCCTTTGTAATATGCGAGTAGAATGGTGAGAATATGGAGAAGAGTTCAGTCAAGATTTTCACTGAGTGGAGCGCAATCGAGGATCCCTGACATGTCCGTGTGTAACACTGGCACAAGTGGCAATTTTCACTGTCCTGGATGAGCCTTTGATGTTTTTATTTTCAAACTTGAATAGAAAGCTTTTCAAGCTTTAAAAAATATTTTACTGAAATTTTAAGACCCGCATTTATAATTTCTTCAAAGTGCACCAATTAAGTGACTTTTCATTGGTCATTCTTGTATTCTTGAAGTCTGCTAGAAAAGTTTTAAATGTGTCATTGTCGAAAAACACTTGAGTTTTCTCATGCTGGCCATTTCTGCAGTACCAGTCTGTGAAACTTTCTGTTGAGGTCCTGCCCCCGCCCTCCCGAAAACCCCAGTGTGCTGTGATTGGTCATCTTGATCACTTACTCGTGATTAGTCCACCATTTGCACGTGGCGGAAATGTCACGCCCCTTACTATAAATGGATTTCTGCTCCAGAGGGTAAACAAGCTTTAGAAACAAATACCGGCGTAGCCTTGTGGGCGTAACCCACTCGATTCAAGGGCGAGCCAAACTATCTGCTTGGCGAGAAAATTCAGCTGAAGACATCACCAATTGATGATAAAAATGGCCAGAAGCTATTGGGGCATTTCAGTCAGCTTTGGGGCAGTGCGTTTTGTGGCAGAGAGCGCTTCTTCTGAAGGTGACTTTGAGTCGTTTTCTGACGCAGACGTTTTAAATGCGCATCAAAACTATATGATTCACACTACAACAGTAAAATAATGAAAAACCATATGGCGTGCTTTAAAAAAATGGTTATATATAAGAAATACTTTTTAAAAAACTTACGGATTTTTTTAAGGATTTTACTGATATTTACTGAAAGGTAATAGGAAGCACATATGTTTCTGTGCATTGGACATGCAATTTGTAGACTGTATAATTGGGATGTTTTTCTCTTATCTTGGTAAGTGTGCTCTTGACCACTCGTAAAATTTTCTCTTTCTGAAGAGAAGAGCAAAAATAAGAAAACATTGGTGGATACCAAATCAATGGGTACTCAAAAAATAATGGAATATAACCGCAAGTGGCAATCACGGGGTCTAAGCAAAATGAAGCGAAAATAAATTTTGAAGCACCGAACACACACTATATGACTTTTTAAATCAATTTTCAGTTCATGGCTCATAATTATGCATGGTTTACCTCACCCTGCTTGTTTCATGTTGAGTATTCATTGTCATGCCTTTGAAATAACAGCTATTGCCTGATTGACTAATAGCAGTCAGGTAATTACAAATTTATTCTGTTCATAGAAAGGCTATTTGGTCCTCATACAGAGATGTAATATGCAAAATTAGAACCACTGAATCAAGTAGTTTAAAACAAATATGCAATTTCGCATTCTTTTTCTCATTGCAGCACCATCTATGGGCCAAGTGGGATCATATTTGTTGTACCTCTCTATGGCGCCACCATCTGGCCAATCAAAGTCATTTGCATTCAGATTGCCCCTGTATACATCCGTAAAAATTCTATAAATTTTCATGATTGGTGACAATTAAAATGAGTAGAGGGGCCAAAGAAATTTCTTTGGCTGATATTGGCCATCTTGTTTGAGCTATCACTTCGTTGGTTGTTTTTTTGGCAACCTTGAAGAATTGCAGAAGCATGCAAAATTTCAAGATCATTAGCCATTTTTTTAGCTGTTATGACCATTTGTTTGTTATAGTGCTCCCTGCAGACAGATTTACACCAAATTCAGTGTATTTGAGGCACATGGGCTGTAAATGGTAGATTTGAAGTTTGCTGAGGATTGGACATTGCATTAAGGAGTTACACCTCTTTATATCATATGGAAGCATATAGTTAACAAAATTTAAATGAAAATGCAATGTCAGAAATGCATTTTCATTTTCAAGATACAAGTGCATTATTTGTATCATAATGACAATGCAAATGTAATCCTCCACTTTGCATTTTCATTTTCAAGTCCATGTATGCAATTTTTATAACAAATGGAAAATTAAAATGCATTCACTAACAAAACGAAAACGCTAATCGTATAAAGCAAATACATTCTCGGAAATGCTTTTTCCTTTTTGAGGAGCATGCTTGTTATTTGTATCATAACGAAAATGTTGAAGTAATCCTCCACTTTGCATTTGCATTTTTAAGTCCATGTAGGCACTGTTTTCATTTGCAAAAAGTGCCCCCGCAACATCACTAACAAAACAAAATCGAAAATGCTAATCTCATAAAGCAAATGCATTCTTGAAAATGTTTTTTCTTTTTCAAGAAGCAGACGCGATATTTGTCTCATAACAACCGGCCAATGGCGACCAATTTCGATAAAACAATACCTGTAAAGGTGGTCCCAAATTTTCATAAAAAACATGAGTGCTGTGAAAGGACAAAAGCATGATGTAAACTGATTAATAAAACAGTTGTTGCGTTTAAAATAATATACATAAACAAGAAAAATAAAGACGCAATGCATTTACTTCGTGTTTATTTCAAAAGCTGGCCAACGGTACAACAGCATGCATATACTACGATATTACAGTATGTAGCATCCAGTATCAGACGTGAAAGACTGAAGTACACATGTGGTTCACAATAGATATGGAGATCATTGGAATTATATTTAAATGGAAATGAGAAAAGCAAACCTGGAAGCATTATTATATTTAGCTCATACCACTCAAATGAAAGCACGTTTCAGTCCTTACAGTTATGTCATTATATAAAATCAAAAACTAAACGCAACACACAAGTAAAAGAAAGAAAATATTTCAACATAAATGCAATCATTTTTTATTTTTTATCTTTCATGTTCCAGAATATACAATGCATCTCCTAAGTGGACTCTAACATTAATCACGTAACATATAATTTGCTTGAATTTGAATAATTGTGAGAGTGTATATGTGTATGCATGTATATAATCATGGTCAGGTATCGATCCCATTTGATTTAATTTGCCACTTTGCTAAACTTGCCTCAAAAGCACCAGGCTGCAAAATTCTGGTGCAGGGGGGTAGGTTTGGTTGTGAGTTTCCACCAATTTCCTCGGCGTTAGCATTCAGAAAGCTCTATAAATTTTGCTGGTTTAGCCCTGCAGTTATGTGCAGTAAAGTCTCTCAGACATAATTACTGTCAGCCTCTGAAGCTTGTGCTTATGCCAGTGTTACAACGGTACATCATTGTGCTAATAAAATTTTTAAACGTTTCTACTGGTGCAAAAAAGCTGATATGACATGGCCTCGTTGTGCCCCGTAGACAACCACCATCTGAACCAAAAAACAGGCCCAATTTTCCTTGAATAGATCTGCAGAATTGGGCAAAACTTCCAGATGTCTCTTCTGATTATTTGAACAAATGAAAAAAAAATTGCTGTTTAAAATGTTCTTTATTGGATTTTAAAACCAAGAATTTTGGATCAAAATTTGTAGAGACTGCCAGTCCCAAAATAGACATGCATTGATTTGAAAAATTTAAAACGTTGTATTTGATATCATCTGAAAAATCATGCAATACACTTTGTTAACCATCAACATTTTCCACCCAATAAATGATAATGGAACAGAGTAATCATAGATGTAAAATGGGCTTTTAAACCCCAATATTGTCCTTAAACAGCACTGTGAATTGGGCAAAAAGCTGTGATGTCTGATCGTGATTAGTGTGAAACATAGGCTATCGTATGTGTATTTTACATTGCAAGCGAGATGTAAAGAATTTCATAAATTTGGTATTTTGGGCTCGCAAATTTGTGATCCTATTTATTCCAACCAATGTCAGCATTGTATTATTTGGAAAATGTAAAATTTGGAGCAACGTTAGCCACCCCAAATCCAGTCTGTTTAAATCAATGGGATTAATAATTTGTTAGCTAGCATGCTAATGCTTTTTGCCATTAAATAAATAAATTCAAGCATCTAAAACAACATTTAGCAATATGTGGGACTCACTACTTTACTGGCCAAAACCGTTAGCTTGCTAGCTAATTAATTATTCACCCCATTGTCCAGAATAAACTATCAACTAGGCGCTAACACCGGTTATGGTGAATGCTTACCAACAAGAATTACTGAAAAAACCTTTGTGAGCATATTTAGTTGAGTTTATCAATACATGGAATCTGTTTACAATACTGAATCATGTTGTGATACCAAACGTTCTCATGGGTTGTGTCAAACCGATTTTTTCTCATTTATGGGATAAATAATGATATTTGGAGCAGTTAGCAAGCCCAAATCCAGACAATTTTGATGCAAAATAGTGCCCACCAGTTACTCCGTCCGAGGTTGAATTCAAATAAAGTAAAGGAAGATTTCCAATGTAAGCATAAAATTTTAGATTTATGTTGAAAATTATGTATATGAACTACTGCTTTATTATAGGTTTTGAGGACTTTTCTGTCTCCATGAGGTAAAGTAAGGCAGGTTTTTACAAGACAGAACTTTTTTCAGGGCAAAATGTTTACCAGTCTGTCATCTTGTTGGTCCAGACATCGTGCTATTGGGTCTGTTCAGCCATCATCAACGCTGATATAATCACCGATGGAACAATGTAATGTTCTCAGATGAGTCGAGGTTCACTGTGGACTTCCTTGACAGACGCAGGAGGGTTTGGCGCCGACGTAACGAACGTTTCCATGACGTTAACGCTCGTAGACATGATCCGTATGGGGGTGGATCTGTAATGGCGTGGGAGGCATCACTGCTGCCGCAGAACAGACTTGCATGTTGTTGCTGGACGTGTCACAGGGCAGTACTACCGGGACAACATCTCGCACCCCATGTTGTGCCGCTTTGCACGCCGTTATGGCCGCCGTTTCATTTTCCAAGATGACAATGCCAGATGTCATAGGGCCAGGATCGTTACAGATTACCTCCAGCAGCAGAATATCACCACATTACCATGGCCAGCACTCAGTCCGACCTTTCCCCATCGAGCATGTCTGGGAAATGCTTGGACAGCGGCTACGCCAACGTCAACAACCTCCTGCCAATGTCCAAGAACTTGCTGCAGCATTGCAACAGGGATGGAATAACGTTCCCCAAAATGACCTGGGGCGCCTCGTTAGGAGTATGCCACGCCGAATCGAGCTTGCCTAGCCAACCGAGGGGTTTACCCGCTACTGACTCTGTTTCACAATGGTGGTAAATTTGCTGTGTGACCCTGTGTTTGTGTTGACCCTTATTCTGGAGAATCTGTCCTTTACTGACTGTACACAGGGTTTCGAATAAATTGACAAATGTTTCCTTAATGTTTTTATGTCATTTGTTTCCTTCCTGACCTCATGATCTGCATTTCATGATACTTGTAAATCCAATATCCCCTACTTTTTTTGAATAGTATATAACAGGGACGTGTGCTTGGCGTCATCAGCAATAACATACTTTCTGATGAGCATTAATCTAATCTGCAAGCAATATAAAATGAAATGAGACCAAGAAATGAACAAATTATGACAGGCAGACGATGGTCGATGCACTCGACTTCCTGACTGTGTGTCCCTGTCTCCCACAAATTTCATCATCAGAAAGGGTTTATTTTCTTTTGGTCTTTATGGGGAAGTGCACGAGTTAAAGGGGTGTTCAAAATGCCCCTTTTATTCTCTTCTTATTTGAGTGAGTGTCCAGAATATGTTTAATTCATCATTTCCATGACATTGTCTTTCCATAGAGGTATAATTTGCCAATTTTCTGATTTCTCAATACATGTCTGCTTTAAGTTGCAGGTATTTATATCTGCATGAAGTGCACCACACAGAAACCACGCTCCCTTTTATTAATATGGTGTTACTGTCTAAATATATATGTACTACTTTGTACGTCATCTCGTGACATCAAAATTGCAGTTTAGTTTTTACATTTTTTAGTGGGGGACGTGAATGAAAATTACAACCAAAGCAGGAAAATGTCCTCTGTCAAATTAGATAACGGGCACTCAGAGAGGGCATACCTACACCAAGGCATTTGGAACTTTACTACCATCTTGTGGATTTTAAGATGTATGGCATTCATTATTCGGATCTTCCAATCCCGCAATGGTAAAGAATCCTTTAAAAGAAATTACTATGGAAGCAAATCTGTCTCATAATCCAAATTCAAATGGATTGACAGAAATGCTTTTTCATTTTCAGGATATAGCTGCATTTTTTGACTCATAAATAAAATGAATAATAAATAATCCAAAGACTGCTCATTCTGTGACTTAATTAAAATGAAAAAGAAAAGGATCTTTAAGATTTAATTTTCAAAAGATGCCTCAGCAAATAGTCACCAAAATTCAATTTGAAATGTCATATTTGAAAATTGAAATGCATTAGCAGAAAGGCTTTTTCATTTCAAGGTTATGGCTGCATTATTTGACTCATAAATAAATTAATAATAAATCATCCAAACTGCATTTTCATTTTCTTCTTTAGGTTGCACATTTCATGACAACTAAAAAAAAAAAAAAAACAAAGAGGACATTGCTTTTTCGTTATCATGTCCGTCCCACAAAAAGTCTTCCATAATTAAATTGAATTGGCAATCCCAAATGGCGTAGGAGAGTGACGTCACACAATGGTAGCCGTGTAACACGTCGACCTCCAGTTCTCTGTTATGCGAGTCTGTGGATGAATCATAGGGGAGGGCTGAGCTAAGAAAGAGATGACTGTTCACTTGCAGCCTGCTGCCGCAGAAGAAAGACTTACTAAATCCAGAGATCTATGATTTCTTTTATGATACCGTAAAGTCGCTTGTAATAATATGTTGTCGCTGGCCATAGCTAGATGTTGACACAGTGATATGTTTCGGCTAATCGATGTGTTGTTCATGAACACTCAGATCGTTAGGCTAACGCAATGTTAATTAGCTAGTTCCCGGTTTGAATGGAAGCAGGTCTAATCCAAGCGCACGCAGGGGCTAATTGAGTGCGAGAGCAGGATGTTTTGGGGGAAAACTTAAGCTATACTCTTAGTGAAACTCCCTCATGTCCAGGGGTGCGTCCATGCACAGTCAGTGCCTCCAACTATGCTTCCACTCAAACTGTGTGCTTACACTCAGATCAATCAATGGTTGGACGGATTATCGGCACGCGATCTGTTTTACAAGCAGGTTCATACGGTCCTGCCCACCGGGGCTGCATATGTAGCTACTTCCGTGGCTTTCTTCACGACTTTGGAATAAAAGGGCTGCTTATATATTAATACATCAGTGCCCATACTTCTCTTCTACCTTAATAGCTGCTGATTCATCCACAGACTCGCATATAGAGAACTGGAGGTCGACGTGTTACACGCATAGGTTACATGGCTACCATTGTATGACGTCACTCTCCTGCGCCATTTGGGATTGCCAATTCAATTGAATAATGGAAGACTTTTTGCGGGGTGGACAAACGAAAAAGCAATGTCCTCTTTGTTTTCTTTTCAGTTGTGTCATGAAATTTGCAACCTAAAGAGGAAAATGAAAATACAGTTTGGATGATTTATTATTAATTGTATTTATGAGTCAAATAATGCAGCCATAACCTTGAAATGAAAAAGCCTTTCTGCTAATGCATTTTAATTTTCAAATTTGACATTTCAAATAGAATTTTGGTAACTCTTTCCTGGGGCATCTTTTGAAAATTAAATATTAAATGACCTTTTTCTTTTTCATTTTAATTAAGTCACAGAATGAGCAGTCTTGAAGAAGAAAATGAAAATGCAGTTTGGATTATTTATAATTCATTTTATTTATGAGTCAAAAAATTCAGGTATATCCTGAAAATGAAAAAGCATTTCTGTTAATCCATTTTAATTTGGATTATGAGACAGATTTGCTTCCATAAATTCCTGGGTCAGGAGTGAAACTGCCAAAATGAAACTACCTCTTAAACTGGCAAAGACGCATCTCTGGTAATAATTTCATGAAACTCAGTCCATAACTTTTTCTGTGATGTTGCTAACTAGCAAACAAACATACCCACAAACCGAAGGTAAAACATATCCTCGGAGGAGGAGGTAACAAACTAAAGGTAAAACATAATCTCCTGGGCAGAGGTGATCAACAAATCAAGGTCTAAATTTTTCCCTGCTCTTACAAAATTGGTGAGAAAATAATTTTTTGCTTTTAAATTAAATAAAACAGAAGTCAAAATAGTCCAAAGAAAGTTGCGGATAAAATTTAATCATCTCTAGGACCTCTTGTTTTAAATGTTAGGCCCTTCTCGCAAAATTTTGGTGTAATATTTCATACTAAACTCAAAATCGAGCTCCATATGAAGAAGCTTGTACTTTCGTGCCATTAGCTACTCCAAAACAAATTTAGATGGTTTGTCTTCTGAACATATTGAGAAAAATATTCGGTTTTTTATTTCATCAAGTTTACACTATGGTAACTCCTTCTTTACCCACCCAAATAAAAAAAATCTTTGGCTGAACATCAAGTAGTTCAAAATTCAGCGGCAGGATCACTCAACAAAATAAATCGAAGACCCTGTATCCTACTATAATTCATCTTCCTTTGTTTATCTGTTTGGGGGCTATATCCTCTGCGCCCATGGGTTGATGGGGCCTGAAAAATCGGCCAACAAACGTGAGATGGACAGAAATATGCGCAATGCTGGTTGTCATGACGAATAACCCATCTTTTAACGCGGGTTTTGGCTGCTTTTAATGCGTATCCAGCCAGTTCAAGCATTCAGCGAGCTGCCATGACACTATAGACTTGGGTCTGTGACGACCACACAGGGGAGCCCATAACCGCTTTGAAATGAGGCAAAGACGTCAATGTGGAAGACGTTTCAGATCCCCGTGCGTAACATGGCTGTCTTAGCTATTTACTCCAATTTTAGCATCTTTGCACTAGCTGCCAATTCATTTTAGAATTGATTTTAAATTTTATTGATTACCTTCAAAGCACTTCATGGTATGGCACCAGAATATATAAGTGAGCTTTTAATTCCTTTTAAACCTAATAGATTGCTCAGGTCCTCAAAGCAAATATTACTGGCTGTTCCAGAGTCTACGTTAAAAACAAAGGGTGATCTGGCTTTTTCAGTTAAAGCTGCAAGACTCTGGAATGGTCACCCAATTAATATTAGGAATGCTGAATCTCTACCTTTTTTTTAAATCTCTGTTGAAGACTCACTTTAATAGGCTTGCTTTTGGTGACTAAATTCTTTTATTATACTACTGTTTTTTTTTTCGTTTCTGGTGTGATTTTGTGTAAGTCTGTTTTTAAAATACTTATTCTTCTATTTTGATGTTTATTCCCTGAATTTTCTTTTTTTTTTTTTTTTTTTTTTTTTGCTTTTTCCTATATATTAACTGTTTACCTGTTTGTGAAGCACTTTGTGCTGTTTTGCCCAAAAGGTGCTACATAAATAAATGTATTTGTGAGGCTTTTGCCTCCAGCCCTCCTCCAGGCACATTCTTCACTCCACCTCCCAAATGAGTCCTGTCCCTAGTTCCAGCCCGTCTGACAGCCATTTGGCATCTGACGGACATAACCCTGACATAATTATTAATATTATTATTATTATTGCATACACATGCTCTTTCGTCAATGCTCTTGCTGTAATTAACCCCTGTTCAAGCCCTTTAGGAACAGTCTCAATATGGGATTTTCCCAATAATCTGATTAAATGCAAATCAAAGTGTCATCAAATCATTCAAAGGAATATACACTGATAGATTGATAATATCTTATTATGCACAATCTAAATATTAACTATTCTAAGAAATCAAAATAGAGAAATGCATCTCAAAATGATCTCTTAGGTAATCTGCATTTTGCCAAGGCACTGTGAAGATATATGTGCTTGTATTCAGCCCTAATAGTAAAAACAAGAAAAAAAATTGGATGCTGAAATCAAGAACCTTGCTTTTTACAAAACCTTTCCTTTGCTCCAATACATATCCCTAAATCTGCCCAAAACCTACCGCTAATCATTTATCCAATCCTAACCTTAACTTTAGGCCTCTAATGCATTTCCATTATCAGATTTTGTTTTAAAATGGATTTGAAAATCACCAATGAATCATCAGTGCAACAATGAGAATTCAAGCGATGTCATTTCATGTTATTTATTTTTGTGAGACGCATTTCACTAGCAATAAGCTTCAGCTCGTCCACAACTCTGATAAGCAGGACGTGATTTTGACAACGGATGGACAATTTTGCTGTCAAAACACTCATGCTAATTTTTATTGGTTCTATTCTATTCACTATTTCTGAAATCTAACAGTCTGTCAAGCATGCAATATAATCCACCAAAAATAAATAAATAAATAAATAAATAAATAAATTGCATTACAGTGAGAATTTGGTCAGTAAAGGGACGAAACGAAAGGTTAGTTTTAGGACCCAGTACTGGAAATATTTTTGTAGTCCAAAAGAAGGACTCACCCTTGTGCTATACCTGTCCCTTATTTCTAAATTTGGCCTAACTGTATTATTTATCATGTCTCTTACTCTATCCATAGCCTCAATCATAACTTTAATCCTGATTCTCACACTAGCATTACTGCCACTAATTAATATCAATCTTAAACATTAAGAAAAGCCATACTCCTAACCATTGTCCTGAGCCCAAAACATAACTTTTAACAAAAGCCTGCCACTGCCTTTACACAAGTCTTATTTAGTGTAATATTTAAAATATTGCCAATGGGAAAATAGCTTGGAGGGAATATCACTGTAATTTAAGTATTTGTCCAACAGATGACGCCGTAATGCCAATGTAGGTCAGAGCTGAGGCATTTGTGTACAACAATCATTGAGAGTGTTTGAGCATCCCTCTGTCAGGAGGAGCTGCAAAATAATCCATGTACAGCATGTTTTAAAAAAAAATTCTTATTGACTATGTCCTGTTGAAGTACAAATTAGGGATGACTAGCGGTGTGTTATGCTACAGTGCAACAAACACAAAGTGAATATAGGTCTCTAAAGGTTGTGTGTTGCCACCGCATTTCAAATATACAGGGTGTATATGTGGTAGGTGTGTGTTGGATGTGTGTTGTTTTAGTAACATGGACCTACGCAGTGAAACACCAGTAGGCATGCATCAAGGGTTGGTTCTTGGGCCCTTAGCCTATGCTCACTTGCTGCAGATGAAGTTGAGCCTCTTTGTCTTGGGCAGTTTGTGCCACTTCTGCCCACCACGGGACTCTATAGTCCCCATATGCCCACACTTGTCCTGCAGGTTCTGTGAGGCCCAGTTCTGGTAGCAGACTCCATCTGCGTTGACCCAGTGCCAGTACCTCAAAGCACAGGAGAAGCGGAGGCCCAGCCACACATGGTCCGTAGAGGCCTGCTGGGCCCTTCTCTTCACCCAGTGCTGAAGAGACTCAGTGTAAACGGACACCAGGTCACTGTGGTTCCTCCTGCAGTAATCCAGGGCTTCATCCCAGGTACGGTTCTCTTTCACCAGGATAAGATCATCTGGAGAGATGAATGGGGAGGAGGGGTGGTCAATGCAAATTCTAGTCCCACACACATTTTTTCCCCCCTTGTGAAGTGGTGCTATCACAGGTGCAGAAGTAGCTTGGAATGTCGGGCCACAGGTTATAATATGACCGCCTGACTTCCATTTATTTAATCAAACATATAGGTTCTCTTCAGCAGAGGATCCTCACCAACCTCAGAACCCAAAGACCTGTCACCTCCTTTACTCCCCTGATCACAGGTAGGGATGAATCGATCTGACTCTTTCAGCCCTGATACCCATACCAATTCCTGGGCTCTGGATATTGGCTGATAACAGGTGCGAATCCAGTAGCAGTGTTTAATTACAAAGCCATTGGCCTCACTGGGTGGAAGGGACTGGGATCATTTTTTAATGTGTTAGACATCAGACTTGACTTAAACTTTGCTTTCCCAACTTTGAAAAACAAAATGTAACAAAAAAAACATACATATACAGTGGCCTCCAAAATTACTGCCACTCCTGACTGGCAATGCACAAACAATATTTTAAAAAATTCTAAAAAAATTTATTTATAGAGAAACTTTAAAAAACAACATGTGAGAAATACTGTACAATATTACGGTTCTAATGGAACCAACCAAAATCATTTAATGATTTAATTAAAAATCAGTGTACTCCAAATCAAGGTTTCACAATTAATGGCACCCTTAAAGATTATTGTAAATAACATCAACCAAAATTAAATCAGGCATTAAACTCCACTTATTCTTCTTATTCCGCTTTATCTCAGTGTTAAGGAACTATATTGAGTCATTACATCACTTCCTCCTCTACTAGGGTATAACAATGAGGTTACACCCGTGCAATATCCCTTTGTCATCCAGCACCATGAAGAAAACGAAAGAAATGTCACTTCAAATGAGGCAGACAGTGATATACCTTCACAATTCTGGCAATGGCTACAAGAAGAATCAGGAATGAGCACTTTCAGGGCAATTATTTAAAATATTTAAAAGATATGGACCAGCTGATTCCTCAAGGGTAGAGGATGCAACTGCATTTTGCCCCCTAGGATACTGAGGAGGATGGTGAGAGAAGCAACAAAATCCCCAAGAATTACTGTGCAGGAATTGCAGGCCTTGTTGGAATCTTGAGGTCACCAGGTTTCAAAAAGCACCATCAGGCACCACCTTCACAACCTCAGGCCCTTTGGAAGGGTCACCAGAAGAAAGCCTTTCCTGACCAGAAGACAGAAGCAAGCACTTGGAGTTTGTTAAATGTCATTTAAATTCTGACTGGAACAAGATGCCTTGGTTAGATGAGACAAAAATTGCATGTTTCAGTCAGATACAGCATCGGCCTGTTTGGTGTGGAAGCATAGATGCATGAAAGGAAAAGCACCTCTTACCCACAGTGAAATATGATGGTGGGTCAGTCATGTTTCGGGGCTGTTTTAATTCAAGAGGTCCAGGGGCACTGGGTAAGATTAATGGCATCATGAATTCCACCAAGAATCAGGATATTTTGATTGACAATCTGGTTGTCCCCGCCAGAAAGCTGGGACTTGGCCACAGGTCGACTTTCTAACAAGACAATGACCCAAAGTATACCCCAAGATCTACACAGAAATGGCTCCGTGACAACAAAATCATTGGTCTGCAATGGCAATTTCAGTTGCCAGACTAAAAGACAAATGAAAACCTGCGGGCAAAGTGGAAGAGGGCGGACGATAGACGCAAACCCAAGAATGTGAAGGATCTTGAAAGGATCTACTTTGAGGAATGGTCCAAAATCCCCTAAATGTGTGCCTCAATCTTGTCAAAAATTACAGGAAAAGACTCCATGCTATTATCCTTGCCAGAAGTGGTTGTTACTGAGTACTAAATGAGTGGTGCCAATTATTATGAAACCTTGATGTTGTTGAAAATTATTTTGAATTAAATGATTGTGATGATTTTGGCTGTTTCCATCAAAGCATTAATAAAGTATTTCACACTTGTTGGTATATTATGTTTCTCTATGATCATATTGTTTATATTTTTCTGTATTGTTTGTGCATGGGCAGTCAGGGGTCCCAGTAAGTTTGAAGTTCACTGTATTTGTTCCAAATTGCTTGTTATTAAAACAATGGCGTCCTACTATAAGAACTTGGTCAGTGATGCCATTGGTCTTTGTTTTGGCTCTGTTTTCCAACAAACTGAAAGGCAGCAAAACATACAAATTAACGTGTGGTTAAAGTGCTCGTGGTCAGCTTTAATCTGAGAAAACAGTGTAAAAAAAAAAAAAAAAACAGCCGCACAGTTTAATTGAGTTTTTTCAACGCAAGTTTTTAATTTCCTCAAACTAATTTTTGAAACAACTCAGAATTTGAAGTTCAGCCGATTTAAAAAATGCTGTGCAGGTGGTTACCTTACTTTTTTAAGCTGTGTCTACTTTTTTATTTTCTACAGTGTATTTGCTTTTGTATTGTGTGATATCCATAGAAATTACAGTCATTATTGCTGATGGCCACTGTCCAAATTTTTACGGGCTGCTCTGTATTTCTTGCCAAACAAAATCAATACAGTTTAATCTGGCAATATTTTTATGACAAAGGATATTTTAGAACACAGCAGCGACACTGGGAGAGTGTTTTGGGTGACTATAAACAAGGCAGAGCTTGATTTAATTTTGGGTTTGTTTGTTTTGTGATCGGCTCACTCCCTTGTCATCCAACACTCACCTGAGGATCAGTGCGGACGGAGCACCTGAGGTAAACTCTCCAACTGAACTCACCATCGTAGCAGTAGAAAGGTTTTTCCTCACTGCAGTTGTGTCTCCTCCATTTTCCTGAGGACCCCACCGCAGTGCAGTTTGGATCTTTTCCCTCTTTATTCGTCTCGTCCCAGTTGTGATACGAGAATTGGCTCTGGTCGGACCACATCCAAATTTTAGACAGACCGATCCACCAGTTCATGTCTGTCGGCTGAATGCTTTCATGCATCCTCTTGTGCTCCTCTCTTTTCTTGCTCACAGCCTCATGCATCCTCTTGTACTCCTCTGTGTTCCTGCTCACTGCCAGGCCTGTGTAATTCTGGTCTTTACAGTGCCTCTGAGCCTCTGTCCAATTCAGGCACTGATGTGATATGGGGAAATACTCCGGAGTCTGGCTCTCTGTAACGATACAGCAGGATGTGTTTAATCTCCATAATCATTCTCACATTATTCATTCATCATCACCACTGCTGCTGGTTTTTCCCTCAGAGCTGCAAACTGAGGTCACTCTCCCTCTCACTAACTCCCCTTTTCACTCACTTACTGACTCACTTTCTCTCAAGCTACACTCACTCAATCACTCACTCACTCACTCGGTCATTCACTCAATCACTCACTAACTCCCCTTTTCACTCATTTATTTACTCACTTTCTCTCAAACTACACTCACTCAATCACTCATTTACTCACCCATTTACTCACTCACTCACTTATTCACTCGTACACATACTCTCTTAGTCACTTAGTCACTCATTCACACATCCATTCACTCACACACCTATGCACTCGTGCAATCACTCACTCACCTATTCACTCATTAACCTACTCTCTACACTTGCTCACTCACTCATTCACAGACTTTTGGCAGAGACGCTTAGTACACATGTACGGTTTCATACTAGTTCTAAGAATATTTCACCAGTTGGAATTACGCCTCATTCTCAGTTTTATTTAAACCCTTGAACTCCATCTTTTCACTTGAGTTTTACCTCCTTATGTAGGTTCTAAGTCAGCAAAAGCCATGTTTTCATAAAGCAGGTGAATGTCACAAACATATTCTGTATTTGCTGGTTGCAGTTCTTCATTGCAGCTACATTACACTTTTATTCAGAAATATTCAAACCCAGGATGTCATTTTTATGTGGCCTCAGTATTACATCAGACGAAAAACATCAAGATCTTGTTCATCATTTTATACACATTTCCCTGTCATTCAGCAGGACATATTTTGGATCGATGGAAACCTTAGGATCTCCACTAGCATTTAAGATAGGCCCTAAGTTCCCCAGGAATATAGCAGCTGCATTTTATGGAGATATATATATATCAATATGGGTTTGTAGGTTTTATGGGGTTAGTGACCACCAGCAGGAATTCACAGCCAAGCGAAGAACAAATTATGCCACTGTCCAAGTACTTTTGGACTGTACAGCTCTTTATCTTGGAAATGATATACCTGTGCCGGTATTCAATTCAATACTTCAGTACAAAATATCACGTGACAAGGGGGCATGGCGTACTGAGTCGTTTGGGGTCCGCATGTCAGAGAATCTAATGATTAATTGCCTTTAAAACTCAATGTTTTGAAAATTAAACCAGGAATTTACTTTCCAAACAATAACGGGCTTTTATGTCAAGTCAAGGTTGTTCCAGAGAAACAAGACAGACGGTGAAACAACGAGAGGCTGTCTGGCGTTCAACTAAAGAAAGCATGGGAGACAGTGAAGATCCACCTGCCTGGGCCAAAGAGCTGCTGACACAGGTTACGTCCATGAAAGACTCCTTCCAACATAAGTTTGATGAATTGAGTAATTCAATGAAAGGGATCAAAAAAGATACCCGAGCCATTGTGAACAGAGTGGGGAACGCAGAAAAACGTATCGGGTGTTTGGAGGACAAACAAGCCAGTCAGCAGCGAGCCATACAAGACAATGCAAAGGAGATAAAAAAATCTAAAGGCCTAAGTGTCTTACCTGGAGTCACACAGCAGAAGGAACAACCTGATTATCGTGGGCCCGGAGGAAGGCTTACTGGAGACCGGTGATTCTGCTAAAGATCCAGGCCAAGAGTTGGCAGCGATATTCCGCTATATTCTTGACCAGCGTGAGACTGATCCAGCGCTGGAGGTGGACAGGCACCACAGGTCTCTTCGCCCGCGCCCTGACCCAGGAGAACCACCGAGGCCGTATATCGTGCGGCTGTTGAGATGGAGCGACCGGCAGCTCATTTTGGGGGCCGCGGTTAAGAAGAAAAAGCTGTCTTAGAAAGGTAAAACTTTCCATGTGTGTTTCAAGATCTTCCATCTGATATCCAACAAAGGCAAGCGGAGTATGCAGACATTAATAAGAAGCTGCACGGAGCTGGGATCCACCATGGCCTGTTATTTCCTGCAAGACTTATTGTGACTGTAGGTGAAGAACAATTTATTTATGCTACACCTGATGAAGCTGACAAGGACCTGACAGCTCGTCTTTCGCCTGTGTTTGGATAAGGATCAAGAGGTATGACTATGAGAGCAGTATAGCCATTTAAGCTTAAATTTAAGATTGAAGGTGTGATAATAAGTTTACAATTTCTGGCTGCAGTGCGCTTAGAGTGACTTGACGCCTGCCCTTGTTGGTTCATGGATAAAGGGGGGACAATGTTCTTTCTCTTGTTTTTTCGTTTTCAGCCCATTGGCATTTGTGTGTATGTGTGTGAATGCATGTGTGCATGTGTGTGTATGTTCGTCATCCCTGTTCGTCATTTCCCAGGGGTTGCAGAGTGGGCTATAGTGGAAATTGTGTATGAGATGTACACATGTAAATACTGGGTATGTACAATTATTTTATGGGTTTTAATGCTATAAAGGTGGTTAGCTGGAACGTTAATGGAGTCTCTAATAAAGTTAAACGTTATAAAATAATTTCACATCTGAAATCTCTTGCATGTAATATAGCTATGTTACAGGAGACTCATCTAAATGAAACCGAATCGTTAAAATTAAAGCAAAGATGGGTTGGGCAGGTTTTTTCTGCGCCAGGAAATGGAGCATCAAGAGGCACAAGTATCTTGATTTCAAAGAAAATATCTTTTCATCATACAGATGTGGTTTAAGATCAAAATGGCAGGTATATCATAGTATCTGGTTTTCTCCAACATCAAAAAATGACATTCATAAACGTTTATGCCCCTAATCTTGGGCAAGCCGAGTTCTTGTCAAATTTAGTTGTTTCTGTCTCAAAGTTCATGGGAGAGTCTATTCTGCTTGGTGGGGATATGAATTTGGTTTATAATCCATGGTTAGACCGTTCTAGTCGTCCCCTCCCAGCAGATGCTGCTCTCTCCTCTGCCTTTGATGAACTCCAGAAGCTGACGGGGGTAACTGATGTTTGGCAGTGTGTAAATCCACTCTCTCGTGAATATACTTTTTTATTTAAGCAATATCACAAGAGAGGGAGTGCTGTTGTGCTGAATATCGTAGATATAACAGCCGCAGATAATCACACCAGTGCTGATATTCAGCACAACAGCACAACCTCGATTGTGATATTGCTTTTATACAAAAGTTCTACAAGCGCATTTTATTAGTTAACAGTAATAAGTGACAAGAGATTATAATTTATTTGTTTATTTAATCATTTATTTGGCTCCGCCAACACAAATAGTTCCGCAACTGGAAGGGAGACAAGGCTGTTGCCAGGCAACACATAAACATTTCCTACACACAAGCTTGCTACTCTGTGTCTGCATAATACCGCTACTTTGTATCATTTACATTTATCTGAATGTTTCCATTTATTGTGCAAACACTGAAATAAGGGTCTGTTGACAGATGCTTTGGTGGCATGATGTCTGTTTCTGATGAGTAAACAGCTCGATCAGACAGCACGTTGCTGCATCGTTTCCGGCTCTCAATAGATGGTCTCCAGTAACTTTTTAGCGAGCTTTCAGACCTGTGAAACAAGTTTTTGTTTAGATATGTATTTTATGTTCTGCAACACATTATCTATGAATCAAAATTGACATTGTAGTTTGTGTCTGTTTATATAAAGCATCTCACCGATGCCCACTCACTGCCATGCTCTCCCTCGCCTCGAGTCCCGCATCAGACGGTTTCTGTATTGCAGTGGCTCTCAGACTGTGGTTGGTGTAAGGCGTGTGTGTCCCTGCCTCCTTGCACATCCTGGGTAACATCTGTGACAGCTGGTTTACTCCCAGGGGAACGGCGGTATACCAGAAGCTGTCTGTCGCCACTGTTACCCTCGGCTGCAGATACAGGGCCTTTGCATCAGGCGGAATTTTCTTTAGGTATTTTTCGAGCAACGCTACCGAGCAGAGCACATTTCCTCGCTCCTCATTCATAGCGCCCCTCCGGTTTTCTCTGTCTCTCTCCAATGGGTCTTTATGATTTTTTGTTTCTTCGCTGAACGTCATGGTGAAATATTTTGCTCCATTGTCGTCACATTTAAGGATGAATGAGTCAGGTTTGAGATCCCTATTCCCCTTTAGCCCCTGCGTCCAAAGTGCAACTGAATATCATACCAGACCTTGTTCAGTAAGCCTTGCGGATTGTCTGGACTCATCGCTGCAGAATATTTTAAGATGCGCTGGTCTTCAGGTGAGATCGGGGGGTGGTGTGTTGTTTTGTCCTTCCCTGCCCTTCTTATCTCTTTGGCGACTCCTTTGAAAACATTGTTACCTGGTATAAACTCTGGGTCCTGCATTAAATTCCATGAACGGCTAACCGGAGGTTCGTTGATATAAAGATTTAATCCAGCCCGAAAGTCCAAGGTGGCTGCTGATGCTGTTGAGCTCCCCTTTAGTTGTCCGGATTGATCCATAAAACTGCCTCAACACTGTGTTCAGCTCGGTCTTCTTCACTAACTGAAAGTTGACCTGGATATTTTTGAGATTTAGCCAAGTCTGAAGGCAGTTCAGAGCCCAGGTTGTCTGCCTTACAGTGTTAGCTTTATTTTTGCTCTCTTCTCTAATTTGTCAAGGTTGGCTGATGTCACATCAGCACACCTGGTTTGCGCTGATGTATCCAAGCCTCTTTCCTTCCCTTCGTCCTCCTCTGAGTCTGATGACCATTCATAATTTAGATCAACTGTTATTTGTGGAAATATGTCCATCTTTGCGGTGCAAAGTTTGCCACAATCTAAGATAGTTAACAACTGATGTAACGTTAATTAATGGTTATTAGAACGCCTGTACAGCGGTGTGATAATAAAAAGTCCCAGTGCTGTTGTACTCTGTATCAGCACTCATGGAATGTCTCTTGTCCAATCAAATTACTTGGTCGGAACTAACTGTTGTATAATCTAAAGTACATAATTCCTATTCCAGGATTGATTACCTGCTTTAGTCAAATCCATTAAGAGAAAATGTGATAAATTCGGAGATCCTCAACATCTTAATTTCAGATCATGCTCCCATTTCGGTCACATTCTCTCCTTGCTTTAATCTATATAAAACAAAACGGTGGAAGTTCAATAACATGCTGCTGTAGGACAAGAAATTT
Source organism: Gymnothorax javanicus (assembly GCA_029692085.1). NCBI lineage: Eukaryota > Metazoa > Chordata > Actinopteri > Anguilliformes > Muraenidae > Gymnothorax > Gymnothorax javanicus. Next base: position 18,046,844 of record CM056197.1, read on the forward strand.
GTTGCCATGATTAATGAAAGAATATCTGACTTTTTGAGATAAATATGAACTCTATTGTATCAATACAGACAGTCTGGGAGGCTTTCAAAGTCGCATGCAGAGGTTGGTGTATCAGTTATGGCACGGCGAAACAGAGAAAGAAGTCAAAGGAAAAATAAAATCATGCTAGAACTGAAGAACTTGGAAATGCGGCATATGAGAGATCCCAATGATCAAAAATTAAAGACTATTGTGTTAATGACTAGAACAGAGTTACAATCGATTATACATGAAGAAACTTCTACTGCATTATATAGACTAAGGAAAAAGTATTTTGAATCCGGCAATAAAGCTGGCAAAATGCTAGCACTTAGATTAAAGCAAATGGAGAGTAACTCATCCATTACTGCCATATATGATCACAGTGGATCTTTAGTATGCGAGCAGAAAGAAATAAATCTGGCATTTCAAAAATATTACTCAAAGTTGTATGAATCAGAATGTAACAATAATCCTAATATGATTGATGACTTTCTCAAAACTGCACCTTTCCCTCAGCTGAAAGAAGATGAAAGGACATATTTGGAAACAGATGTCCAGGAATTGGAGATCAAGGCAGCTATTAAAGCTCTCACTGCTGGCAAAGCACCAGGTCAGGATGGTTTTAGTGTAGATTTCTATAAATGTTTCCAGGAAGTTTTATCTCCATTTTTGACATTACTATACAGGGATATTATTGCCACTCAATCCATGCCTCATTGTATGAATATAGCCATTATCTCCCTGTTGCCTAAGGCGGGAAAAGACCATTTAAAAATGGGCAATTTCCGTCACCTCAGTCTGTTAAATAATGATTATATTATCTTTGCTAAAATTCTCGCAACGCGTCCTGAGAAAGTCATCTCCTCACTAATTCATTTAGACCAAGTGGGATTTATTGCTGGGCGTCATTCTGCTCATAATATGCGAAGACTTTTCCATGTAATGTCAGAGGCTGCATCTCTTTAACATCCTGCGGTTGCAATCTCTCTTGATGCTGAAAAAGCATTTGACCGGATAGAGTGGCCTCATCTGTTACACATTTTGTCTAAGTTTGATTTCGGACCAACATGTATACAATGGATTAAGGCCCTCTATCATAACCCGGTTGCCTGTGTCAAAACCAGTGGACTAATTTCTCCCACTTTTCCGCTTTTTAGATCTACTGGACAAGGTTGCCCAGCCTCTCCAGCCATCTTCGCTCTTGCACTCGAGCCCCTTGCCTGTGCTGTTAGGAAAAATCAGAATATAACGGGTATTACACTGTTCAATCATGATTTTAAAGCTAACCTTCATGCAGACAATATTTTATTGACATTGTCTAGAACTGCATACTCTGTGCCCCATCTGCTTAAACTTATCAGTGACTTTGGCAGGTTTTCTGGGTACAAGATCATCTGGTCCAAGGCCATCTCTTTAAATCGTCTCGCACGCCCTGGTCATCTGAGTTCTACTCCTATTGTATGGAACTCAGAAGGTATGCGATATCTTGGTGTTAACATCACATTTCCAATTGACAGAGTTTTTCAGTTGAATGGCCCCAAATTAATAGAAACTGTGCGGGATGATTTGAATAGATAGACAAACTTACCATTATCACTGTGGGGGAGGGCAGAGGTGCTTAAATTGAATGTGCTCCCAAGATTAGCTTTTCTTTTTTCTGCTATCCCTTTAAAAAACGCTCTGAAATGGTTCAAAGAGATTAATTATTTTTTTTTTTTGTTCCTATGGAAAGATAAAAAACCTAGAATTAGCCTAAAAAGAATGTCTGTCCCTCAGAAGAAGGGTGGATTAGGAATACCAGATATGTACGCATATTATTTAGCATATAATGGTGTATACCCGATATCCTGGGCATATAAGATGAAGCAGATGTGGGTAGCTGGAGATGGCTGGAGCAGAAGATTATATCTGAAAACTGTAAAAATGTCTCCTTAGCTTCTTTTTGGTATCACCCTAAATCTGATAAGCGTATAAAAAACCCTATCATCTTATTTTCATGTAAAATAGCTAAAGCAATACATAAACAACTTAAAATTAATGGTTTATCCTTGCCCTCCTGTCCCATATGGTAAATTCATTATTTATGACTGGTGGGAAACCGATTAACAATGATACATGGCTAGATAAAAATGTTGCTGAGCTGGGTCACATACTCAATAGTAATGGAGAAATGTTTAATTTTCATGAACTTAGGGTGAAATTTGGTTTGAACAATTTGGATATCTTCCAGTATTTGCAATTGAAGTCCATCGTGCATAGTCTTGTACTTAAAAACAATATGTTAGCTAATAATGAATCAATTGATGTTAAATTAAAGGACGCAGTCTCTGGCAGAGGTATTGTTTCTAAGATCTATAGATCATCATGTTGTACTTTTTCTAAATGTAGTGCACCCATTAAAACACAATGGGAGAAAGATTTGGGTCTACATCTTACAGCAGACCAGTGGGAAGCTATTTTGAGTCGCTCAAATTATCTCTCTAAATGTGTAAGGTATAAAATTATACAAATGAAGATTCTGAATGGATCCTGCATTACTCCACATAAACTCAAGAAATGAACTATAATGTTTCAGATAAGTGTTGGCATGGGTGTGGGATGACTCTTATGCATTTACTGTTGCATTGCCCAGAGATACAGGCACTTTGGTTAAGTGCTAGAGATTTTTTGTGCAAATTATTTAATATTAATTTTCCATTATGTCCAGCAGTGGGTCTACTGGGGAAAAAAATATAGACGGAGTAATTTCAGAGGAACTTCAGCATTTGTGAGATTTAGCTTTTCTTTCAGTTAAACGAACAAATGAACATCAATTGAAAAGTGAGGAAGTTAAATTGTTTTAATATAGCTGGCTAAAAGATTATCTGGAATTGATATCCATGGAACAAGCAGCTTCTCTTCTGCAAGATCTGGGCAGTGATCACAACAATTTAGTGGGTCAAATTATGTCACTCTTGAATAAGAAACAAACGGATGAGGATACACTATGATGCGTATTTATAATGAAAAGCTGTTATGTTTAATTATTCTTTTGATATATATATATATATGTGTGTGTGTGTATATGTGTATATAATATATATATATATATATATATATATACATACACAACCCCAATTCTGAAATAGTTGGGACAAAGTGTAAATTGTGAATAAAATCAAAATGCAATGACTTTCAAATCACACCAGCCAGTATTTTATTCACAATAGAACAGAGATAACATAGCAAATGTTGAAACTGAGAAATTTTACAATTTTATCCACAAAATGAGCTCATTGCAAATTTGATGGCTGCTACAGGTCTCAAAAAAGTTGGGACAGGGGCCTGTTGACCATGGTGTAGCACCCCCTCTTTTTGACACAGAGTGGAAGCATCTGGGCATTGAGGAGACAAGTTTCTTGAGTTTAGCCATTGGAATTTGATCCTATTTTTGTTTAATACAAGCTTCCAGCCGCTGGAGAGTTTTGGGTCTCTTTTGACGGACTTTTCATTTAATTATGCGCCAAATGTTCTCAATCGGTGAAAGATCACGACTGCAGGCAGGTCAGTTTAGCACACGGACTCTTTTACTACAAAGCCATGCTTTTGTAATAGCTGCAGTATGTGATTTTGCATTTTTCTGCTGAAATACACAAGGCCTTCCCTGGAATAGATGTCGTCTGGAGGGGAGCATATGTTGCTCTAAAACCTTTATATTCCTTTCAGCATTCATGGTGCTTTTTAAAACATGCAAGTGTCCCACACCATATGCACTAATGCACCCCCATACCATCAGAGATGCTGGCTTTTGAACTGAACGCTGATAACAGGAGGGGTGGTCTTTCTCCTCTTTAGCCCGGAGGACACGACGCCCATGATTTCCAACAAGAATGTCAAATTTGGACTCGTCTGACCACAGGACACTTTGCCACTTTGCTACAGTCCATTTTAAATGAGCCTTGGCCCACAGAATACAGCAGCGCTTCTGGATCATGCTCAACAATGGCTTCCTTTTTGCATGATAGAGTTTTAGGTGGCATCTGTGGATGGCACGGCAGACTGTGCTTACAGACATTGGTTTCTTAAAGTATTCCTTGGCCCATTTACTAATGTCAATGACAGAATCATGCCAGTGAGTGATGCAGTGGCGTCTGAGGGCCCGAAGATCACGGGCATCCAGTAAAGGTCTTCGGCCTTGTCCCTTATGCAAAGAGATTTTTCCAGTTTCTCTGAATCTTTTGATGATGATATGCACTGTCGATGATGAGACCTTCAAAGCCTTTGCGATTTGACGTTGAGGAACATTGTTTTCAAAGTACTCCACAATTTTTTTTACGCAAGCCTTCACAGGTTGGAGAGCCTCTGGCCATCTTTACTTCTGAGAGACTCAGCCTCTCTAAGACGTCCCTTTTATAGCCAGTCATGTTACACACCTGATGCCAGTTAACTTAATTACTTGCTAAATGTTCTTTCAGCTGATTCTCTTGTATATTAATTGCTTTTTCAGCCCTTTTTTGCCTGTGTCCCAACTTTTTTGAGACCTGTTGCAGCCAGAAAATTTTAAATAAGCTCATTTTGTGGATAAAAATGTAAAATGTCTCAGTTTCAACATTTGAAATGTTATCCATGTTCTATTGTAAATAGCATATTGGCTCGCGTTATCTGAAAGTCATTGCATTTTGATTTTATTCACAATTTACACTTCGTCCCAGTTATTTCGGATTTGGGGTTGAATATATATATATATATATATATACACACACACACACACACACACACACACTGCCCGGCCAAAAAAAAACACTCAAATATTTAGTTTGAACCCCTGTAGCTTTGATTACAGTGCATATTCGTCTTGTCATTGTTTTGACAACTATATGAAATGCCAGAACATTTATTTTTGATCAGAAATGCCATAATTTTTGGCCGAGATCTTGTCTTCTCAACATAATGGTTGAACCACTGGGTGGTCTTTCTTGAGCACATCCCAATAACTTTTAATGTGTTTAAGGTCAGGACTTTGTGGTGGCAAATTTGTCTGTGAAAATGATTCCTCATACTTGTTTTTGTCATTCATGGTTTCCTTTGCTAAATACAGGCCAATAACTTGCCCGTTCTGAAATACTGGAACATCTTTTCCACCATCAAGGGATGTGTCTTCCGACATGATTTTTTAAGAAATGAGTAGCGACGCGCTTCATCAGTCAGGGTAAAAATGATTATTGCTTGATTATGATTATTGACTTTTTTTTTTTTTGCCGGGCAGCGTATATTTATTTGTTCAATATCTCTCTTAAGTTCATAGTAAGTGTCTGAAGTTGGTCCATAGGTCAAAATGGCACATTAATTTGTGGTTATATGCTGCTATTTGAATTGGTGCCCCTAGTAGATTATGGTGGGTCTGGTTGTTCTTTTCGCTAGCGAGTCTACTTGTTTTACAGTGTTGTGACACTCAATTGTGAACATGCTGTATATTTGTATTATTCTGCACTCTGTCTCCTTCCTGGTACTGGTGGGTTGGGGCTGGGCCTCTGACCTGCTGGCGCACAGCCGGCCTGGGGCTTAGTGCCTATCTCACTGTACTGGGCCACTCCCTTTGTGTTGTGTGTGTATGTGTGAATATTTGTATTTGTGGTGTGCAATGTTTTTGTTGTATTGTACAAGAAAAATAAAAATTATATAAAAAAAGTACAATTTTGTACTTTGTGCGGTACTTAAGTAAAAATTGGTCAAAGTTGGTATTCAACTAAACTTTTGGCTAAGTGTTTTGCTAAGTTTTTGACAGAGAATTTTACTTATTCTAAGAGAAATTTTCAGTCATACTGAGTAAAAATTTGTACTTAAGTATTTTTGGTATTTAAGTGCATACAACTAAGTAAGTAATTTGTCTTGTCCAGATAGGACACTTAAGTACAATAGCATTCTCAAAGAATCATTCATCGGGACAAGACGTATCATCATGGCTGCTCTCCTCCATCTTCAATTCAACCATCAACGGAAACTTCGTCAGCACATGGCTAACCAACGTCTACATCCAGTCGACGTGTACAATGATACAGAACTTACCAAAAGATATTGTTTCAATAGAGAAAGGATCCTGCGCCTAACTCAGTTGATAGAGGACGACATCGCCCCCAGGGGCAATACCAACCATCCAATTGCACCCGTGGATAGGTTGTGCACACAGTGGCGGAGCTAGAACTGGGAATTGGGGGTCACAGAACATCCTTTTAAAACAATTATTAGTCCTGACCCGTTCTCAGTGATTTTAATAAATAACACAAGATTCACTCCGAGAGCACTCCACACAACAGGTGCTGCTAGTTCTCCCCAATTAGGTAAGACGACAATTATTCATCTGGACACGTATTTGCTGCATTAAATCAGCGTTATTCAAAATCGCATACCTGTCAACTCTCAAGGACATGGCTTGAGTTGCACGCTTTTTTATATTTTAATTGCCAAGTGCCACTTTTTAGCTCCGTTGTGACAACAGTCACAGTCAGCAGAGCTTTTCTAATGCCGAGTCGTTCGGGGTCCGTCTGTCAGTCTGTCCGTCAGTCCATCTGTCTGTCCGGCGTCAACTTCTCACTTCAAATCTGAATATCTCAAAAACTGTCTGATAACTTTTTCCCTAATTTGGTGTGAGCCTTCCTTATGATATTCTTATTCACTGTTAAAATTAGAAAATTATACGTCCCGGTTTTTGAGAAATTCAGCATTTTGGACTTAGAAAATCAGTGTTTGTGCTCATTTTTTCAGTCTTTCATTAATATCTCAAAAACTGTCTGATAACTTTTGGTCTAATTTGTTGTGAGCCTTCCTTATGATGTTCTGATGATCCCCTGCGAAAATTAGAAGATTATACGTCCCGGTTTTTGAGAAATTCAGCATTTTGGACTTAGAAAATCAGTGTTTGGTCTCATTTTTTCAGTCTTTCATTCATATCTCAAAATCTGTCTGATAACTTTTTTGCTCCGCTGTGACCATAGTCAGCAGTCAGTGGAGCTTTTCTAATGCCGGTACCAAGAGTGAGAGGCGACATTTCATTGGAACGTGGATCAGTTATTATTCAATCAACGCGAATTCAAGAGATCATCACGCGGATTTGAACACTTTTTGTATGTAAGTTATTCTGTTTTTAAATGATGAATTTAAACGATCATGAAGCGCAAGTTAAATCGCCTGATGTGCGGAAAAAGTAGCGCGGAAGTTTCAGAGCAGTTTGACTTTCGTAAAACATTGGCCTATTTATAAGTAAATTATGTTTTTGTACTGAGTTCAGCCCATAATTTCATCGTTAGATCGCATATGGAGAGAAACCCTGTCTTCAATTGCTAATCCCCCCCCCATTCCCACTTCTAGCTCCGCCGCTGTGTGCACAGCCCTGCATTTCTACTCCACAGGATGCTTCCAGCGCATCATTTTGGCTAAGTAATTTACTTAGATATTGCCTGCCTAAGTTAATGTGTTAGACACATCTTGAATACGACTTAAGCATTTTTCTTAGCCAAGTAAAAACTAAGTTTAAGTTTTACTGAGACTATTGAATAGAATACCGGCCCTGGTCTCTAAGTCATTATCTACGGTGGCCGACACTGATCACAACAAATGCAAACACCACAACATGAACGCAAACATTCGCAACACGAATGCAAACGCCACAACACGAACGCAAAAGTTCACAACACGAAAGCAAAAGTTCACAACGCGAACGCAAAAGTTCACAACGGAAGTGACTCTAGGACTACTATTCCCGACGGACAAAGTGACCGACAGGAAGTTTGTTTCGGGAGTTTTCAATTAAGCAGGACAAGTAAGTGAAAGTAATGTAAGATAAGATTTATTTTTGGATAAGTTATGTCGCGCATGTTTGGTTTCTCATATTGGAGATAATTTACAGTCTGGGTAATGATGAATACATATAAGTGAAAAGAGTATTCTATTCTTTAATTTACATCGGGAACTACATGATATGGTACACCTTTCCTGTAAGGTTGTTAATGTTGGTCAAGATCGGCGGAGCGATATGATGTAAAGATATGTATGTATCTGAGGTAGTGTGTCGGTTGGGGAGTTCGATGGAAAAATGAATGAAAAACAAGCAAGTTACCCGGAGCATGTGTTCCCGTGCGTTTCTTTTCTCTACAGCCCCCAAAGTAAAGCAAGTGAGTAATAAGTGATTAAATCGAAGTAAAACGGACCCAGTATTACACTGGTGGCAGCGGGTTTGTGGACTGCAATATTTTTTTTTGCAAAGTTTCAAGTTTTGCAGGGAATTTCTTTTAGCCTTGGTCAGCTCCTGCTACGCCTGGCTAGCCTGGCTAGTGACTCCGTCAGTGTAACTTAGGCTACTTGCTGGGACTAAAAACGAAACTTAGTGATATGTGCCTTTTCCATGCTCGTTTCGTGGATTTTCACGCCGCTTCAGAGAGCTGTTTTTTTGTCAACCTGTCTGCGTGGGACGTTGCACGGTGGAGTTCATTGTGAAGGTTGGAGGAAGGAATGCATCTCTGAGTGTGGCAATTACGAAGTGGAATTGCCTAGCTCTGCGAAGCTAAGAGACTATTTGCATTTGCTCGTTCTGAACTTGAAATTTTTTTTTTTATTATTTGGAAAATAAATAAATAAATAAATCGTTCCTCTGACTTCTAAAAATAAAAAAGTACGGCAATCAGTCATGACTAGTGATAACAGCAGTGTTTGGAACAAACTGCCATTTCATCCTAGCCCTGGCCACAGGTGTAGGAACCGGGGGGGGACGTGTCTCCTCCAATATTGGAGACAGGCGCATTTGTGCCACCCAAAAATTATACCGCGGAGGAGAAAAATATTTGATTTTGAAATTTTTAACTGACGTGCTTTTATTTTGAAAGCGTAACACAGCGTCATGTCACTGGCCCGCCCCCTCCCTCACCGGCTCTGAGAGTGTTTGGGAGGCGGGAGACAGCAGCAGTCGACAGCAGGCGGTCTGATGACAGAAACTCTTTTCATTATTTCCACAGTACTATAAGGGTCAGCGAATGTTAATTAAACATGTTTGCTAGTTTCAACTAGCGAAATAAACCTGGTTTCTGTCACATGTTGGTTAGTAATCGGGTTGCTAGCAGTAGTAGCTAAATATAAGCCAGGTGGATATGACAAATTATGAGGTGAATTTCAGTGGAGAAATCCCGCGAAGGTGCCATTATTAATTAATTATTTTTTATGCAGGAACCACAGCAGCAAGCTAGAGAAACAGAGCAAGCTGTTGAGGACACAGGTGTATCAGGGTTTCAAGTGAGGTCATAATTATGACTTGTTCTGTGGAATTATAGGGAAAGCCTTAAAGTTAGTCTCATGATGTTCAGCAAATATAACCTTTGAAAGTCAAAATTTCCGAACCAATGTTCGCTCAGTGGGGGAAATGAAAGAAACACGTAATCGTAAATTTAACATGATCCAGTCCGATTAACGCTCGGTCTGCGGCTTGTCCAATTCATAGTTGATGGTCCATTTTGAGGTATTTATCGCGGCTGCAATTGCGTTACCGCATATTGAGATGCTTAATAGAGAGGATTGCGAGCTGGCTTGCTAACGTAGTTATATATCCACTCACTTGGTATCAATGTCCAGGACAGGTTACTAGATCTGAGCGGGTTTCATGAGTGCGCTGATATGGTTTGCAGCTGTCAGTTAAGGTTGTCGCAAGTTTATGTATGTGGCATCTTTGTATGAAAATTTTGGAGGCACCTTGCATAGCCTAATTAAAAAAAACGGAGAAACACTCATTCGGATAATCTCTGTATGCAGTAAAGGCAGTATCTGCACTCAGATTTACAAAAATTTTCCAGCCCGCGCGCTATGCACGCTCACATCACATACGTGTCCCTACCAATTCTCAAATTAAACCTACACCCTTGGTCTCCCCCAATGTTAAACTCATTCCTATGCCCTTGGCCCTGGCTATGCAATGCCACAGTATTGTAAAGGGGATTTTCCTCATATATTCATGGGAGATGGAAAAGAGGGCTTTTCAACATGGTGCAGACGTTTTCAAGTAGTTGTGGAGGCTAACCCAAATTATGATGCAGACAGTTTGACTAAACTGTTGCCCACACGCCTGGGGGGGGCTGCTTTTAGTTACTGGGATAGTCTACCTGGTGCAACAAAATCAGACTTTTCTGCAGTTAAGGAAAAATTGAAAAGTGTTTTTGGACAGTCTGCTTATTTATCTACATTTCAGAGTTATGTCAATGCACGCACTCGCCTGCCTGCTGAGGCCCTCCCAGTATTTGCTGCTGAAATTAGCCGACTGGTCGAGGAAGCTTTTCCCAAATATGGACAGAATGCTAAAGATGATGAGAAATTCAGGCGCTTCCTCGCCGGAGTTGAGCCGTATCTTCAGCTGCGTTGTCACGATCAGGGTTTAACAACACTGGATGCTGCTCTTAAGTTTGCACTGCAGATTGAGAATGCTCATCATGCTAGCAGGGTGTTCTCACCTTCAAACACTTTGCAGTATTTTTCTCCATCACCTGTCTTGCCCGCTGTTCTTCAGGTGGCGCCCACACATTTTTTCGCACCTGCCACTCCTCTCGGTGTTCATTCTGCCACCTTTGACGATCTCAGGAAAATGCACAGAACATTGGAGACTCTTTCGGATAGGGCTGAGCACTTACAGCTGGAGGTGCAACACCGGCGACGATCCGCACACCGTGGCTCATCAGACTACAGACCTCGTCAGTGGAGTCCTTCTCCTGATGGGAGGCGGGGCCAAAACTATGGCTATTCCTCTCATAGAAATGCCTTTAGAGACTCTTCCTATGAGAGGTACGCCTCACGTGACAATTCCTACAGACCCTCACGGCATGGAAGGAACGAGTACGACAGACGGGATCCTCACACTCATTCTGGGTCATCTGAGCGTCGTGCACGTGGTTACAGCCCATCACCCAGAGACCACACACCGCGTGGTCGCTCTCCTGATCGCCACAAGGACAGACACCCCTCTCATCGCTCGCCTAGTCCTGGACGCGTACGTTTCCAGTCTCCTTCTCACACCGATAAGGTAAACTACGAGTAGTTGGCAATGAGGGCCAATTGCCAGCTACTGACTTTACCCAGGCCCATGAGAACTGTATTGCCTCACCTATTGACTTTACTAGAGACAATTTATTTAGCATTGATGGTTCAAAAAGATATGTGTCGATTGTAATTGAAGACACTGTTTTACACGCTTTTGTTGACACTGGGGCAGACATTTCGGTTATCAGTGAGGATTTTAGGAGGTCTACAACTGCTCTCCACAGAAAGCCCATTGTGAAACAGTTTGTTCCTCTCACTGGTGTCACAGGTGATCCCCTGGACTCAGTTGGTTCAATATCTGTCAATTTAAGTCTCGCTCACAAGCTAATGACACGTGCTCTCCAGGTTGTCAGAAACTGTACAAAACCACTGATTTTGGGTTGGGATTTTCTGGTTTCTAAGGGAATTATTGTAGACACATGAAACATGACTCTTTTGGTGGATGACAAAGTGGTGCCTTTAGTGAGCCCTCACCAGTATGTTCCTCAACTAACGGAGGTATGTATGTTCAACACTCACAGTTCCAGCCTTGTCAGAAATGGTCATCTCTGCAAAGCTAGATATGCCACTTAAAGGCCTAGTAGCTCATGACTATACAGGTGTGTTTGAACCACACTACTCTGATCATTCATCTATGGGTTTTGCATGGATTTTTGCAAAAGCTAATCAGGGTGTTGTTTCTGTGAAAGTAGCTAATCCCTCCAGTGAGGATGTTACACTACAGTGCGGCACTCGAATAGGAACATTTCATGCTGTATCTGGCAGCAGTGATGATGGGTGTATTGGACTGGACAGTTCTATCTGTAATGTCAACATTCAGGTGCCTGTTATGTCAAAGCCACCTATTCTGCCTGATATTTCGAACTCTGAACTCACAAGTGCGCAAAATGAGAAATTGAAAGACGCGTTAACCTCATTCTCAGATGTGTTCAGTCAACACTCACATGACTTTGGTAGGATGCATTTAGTTACACACAAAATTTCGACCAGCTGTGACCATCCTATCTCACAGCGAGCCTATCGCACTTCTCCTCCTATGAAGGCAGAAATCCACCGTCAGGTGGAGAAGCTTAAAGCTCAGGATCTCATTGAGGACAGTACAAGCCCCTGGGCCAGCCCAGTAGTAATGGTGAAAAAGAAGGATGGCTCATATAGGTTTTGTGTTGATTTCAGGAAATTGAATTTCGTTACCGTCACTGATGCACATCCTCTCCCGAGGGTCGATGATAGTTTAGATGCACTATCTGGCTCTCAATTTTTCTCTACCATGAATATGTCAAGTAGATTCTGGCAAGTTGAATTGGATCCAGCTGATAGACCCAAAACAGCCTTTACTACAGGTGATGGTCTATATCAATTCAAAGTAATGCCTATGGGTCTCAAAAACTCACCACCGACATTTCAGAGATTAATGGAGCTTGTTTTGAGAGGTCTCCATTGGACTACATGCGTCATTTATCTTGACATCATTAGTATGGGTCGGGACTTTGACGATCATCTTAAAAATCTGACTGACATTCTCACACGATTCAGACAAGCAGGTTTAAAACTAAATTCAAGGAAATGTGAGTTTTGTAAATCTGCGCTAAAGTATATGGGACACATTGTTTCGCGTGACGGATTGGCACTGGATCCAGTGAACAGCCACCGTATAGGTGAGTGGCCAGTTCCAAAATCACGTACGGAGGTACGGGCATTTTTAGGGTTATGCTCCTATTATTGACGTTTCATGCATAAGTATGCGTTCATTGCTCAGCCGCTTCACAGACTTACACAAAAACATGTGCCATTTGAATGGATTGTGGAGTGCTCCGCTGCATTTCAGTCATTAAAGGATGCACTTACCTCTCCTCCAATTATGGCATTTCCCAACTTCCATCAGCCATTTATTCTCAGCACTGACGCATCAAACTATGCAGTTGGTTCAGTGCTTTCCCAGGTTCAAAATGGGAATGACAGGGTGATAGCATATGCAAGTCATCTTCTGACTCGCACAGAGAAAAAGAGGGCCACATATGACAAAGAACTCTGGGCCATTGTCTAGTCTGTGTGGCACTTCAGGCACTACTTGAGTTGTAATCCATTTACAATCATCACCGATCATCGACCACTCCGTAGTCCTCGAAAAATGGATGTTACACATGACCCCACTGGACAGCACGATCGTTGGGCTTTAGAGTTAGATCCATATCAATGGGCAATAATGCACAAGGAGGGAAAGAGACACACAGATGCTGACGCTATGTCGCGTATTCCCCTGCCACAACAGGACCCAGTGGTTCTGAATGACACAGGGCCTCTTTCCCAGATCGGCCAATCCTCTTTGGTCAAACTGGACGTGTCCCCTTCAATTCCAGAGGTGCACAATCTGCCGGTGCAGCTCTCTTCGCTGGCCAGTACAACAGCTCAGGTTTGCTGTTCAGAAAAAGACTCTGTTGGTCGTCAGACGGATGACACAAGCATTGACTTGTTGCAACACACATTGTCTAGTCAGGGAAATGACATTTTGACTGAACAACTGTCTGACCCCATTATTTCAGAAGTGTACAGATGGGTACGACAGAACAAGCGACCTTACCTTCGACGTGTGACAGGAAAAATGCAAAGAAAACTTTGGTGGCTTTCCTAAACTGGTACTTTGTAACGGCTTACTCTGTCGAAAGGCACACGATGCTCCAGGAAAGCCAGTTGTGTATGAAGTGTTAATTCCCACCACACTAATCACAGACACTGTGAACATTCTTCATGGCAATCCATGCTCTGGTCATTACAGTGCTGATCGCACATTTAAGAAAGCACTGACTATGTGCTATTGGCCAAGCATGAGGTCGAACATTGACAAATTTTGTGAAATGAGTCGTACATGTGAAGCTTACGGAAAACCGGTACCACATCACGGAGCTCCCCTGAAATCCATTCAAGCTGACCGACCTTTTCAGTTTGTATGCACTGACATTACTGAGCTCCCCTTAACTTCACAAGGAAATAGGTATGTGCTGGTACTGCAAGATCATTTTACAAAGTACGTTAATGCTTTTCCTATGGCAGACCAAAAGCTGCTACAGTGGCTCACCTACTTTGTGAAAGGTTTATTCCTGAACATGGGGTTCCTGAGGAACTCTTTTCAGATCAGGGGCGTCAGTATGAGTCAGAGATCATTCAGACAATATGTCAGAGACTCAACATAAAAAAGAAGAGAACCACTCCATATCACCCCTGTGGAAATGGGATGGTTGAGAGGTTTAACCAAACGTTGAAGGAGCAATTGGCTAAACTCATTCGTCAACATGGTGGTGAATGGGACCACTATTGGCCAGCAGTGGTTCTCTCCTTCAACTCTACTCCACATTCCAGCACGGGATACTCCCCGTATTTTCTGGCTCATGGTAGAGAGCTGCGTGTTCCAGCTAGTGTTAATCTCTCTACACCAATGATATCACACACTCCACAGGACTATGGTTCAGAACTGGTGAAACGACTAGACACGGTTTTTAAAACTGTTTGCTCTCATGGTGACGAGCAGAGACTCAAGCGTGAGCACTACTTCAACCAAAATGTTAAGTTCTAACCTTATCAGTGTGGAGATTTGGTGTGGATGGATGATCCCACTACACTGAGAAAGAAACTTGACCCTAATTGGACAGGGCCTTACAAAGTTGTCTCTGCAGATAATGAAGGAAGGGTGTACAAACTTTTAGATTTAAGGCATCCTCAGGCTGGGTCAAAAGTGATTCATTACGACAGGCTGAAGCCTTATCGGTCCATTTGGGACACGCCTTCAGTGACGGTGAACCAACCTGTGCCACAACAGCCTTTGGTCACTCTCCCCAGGTAAACATCATTGTCAGGGTCACTCCCCATGTATATTGGTACTGGTACTCCTGCCAGTGGACAGGCTTCTGCCCCTGCCTGCCCCTCTGTTCCCTTGATGCGGAGATCATCAGGACGGTTCTCACAAGTTCAGCCACAACAAAAACAACAGTCCAACACCGCTCCTGCAGTGCCTGTAGGCGGCACAGCAACGACTCATTCGGGACGGGTTGTTCGAAAACCACAGCGGTTTTTGCTGTGACATACCAAAGTTTTACGCAGTACGGTGTTTACAAAAAAAAAAAAAAAATTATATGGCTGAGTTTCAATGTTGAAAACACTATGTATGTTACAGGCCTTAATTTTTTCATGATTAAGGTATTTGCATGTTTGAAATAACACGGATACAAACAGTATTTGTGAAAATGTGTCCCTCTACAAAATGTGATCGCACATGCTACACTTTTTCAGGCTTGTATTGCTGAATTAACTTGGTTATTTCTATCCATGTGCCTGTTGCAGTGTTTTGCTGCTTCTTTATTTACTCAATTGTCCTGCTTTTCAGTAGACCTATGTATTTTCTCTTCTGCATTTCAGTTTTTTTTTTCAGATTAGATTTATTTTTTTTCATACTGTTTGAAATGAGGACATTTCATCTGAAGAGGGGGAAGAATGTAAGACAAGATTTATTTTTGGAAAAGTTATGTTGCACGTTTGGTTTCTCATATTGGAGATACTTTACAGTCTGGGTAATGATGAATACACGTAAGTGAAAAGAGTATTCCATTCTTTAATTTACATCGGGAACTACATGACATGGTACACCTTTCCTGTAATGTTGTTAAAGGGGACCTATTATGCTATTTTTCGAAGTTTATATTTTGGTCTTTGACTCCCCTCGAGTACTCCTGATCGCTGGTAAAAAAAAAGGGTACTTATTTCGCTCATACTGCCATCCTCAAAAACCCCATTTGTAGTCCATAGTAGTCTCTGCCTGAAACACCTCATTGGGGTGGCTCTTCCCGCTGGGCCCCCACTCCCCGTGTGCCCACTTTCTTCTGACTGGCCAGCTCTGTGGAGGGCGGATCTAGGCGGGACGAGGCTGCAGAACGCAGTTTTCCTGGTCCGGCTTCAAAGTGAAACTGACACGCCTCCCGAAGAATCGACGGGCATATTCTGCAATCTAACGCAGTGCATGTGTATAGATCTAATGAAATTAACTTGTTCTAATAAACGCAACGGCGAAAGTGGAGGACGAAAGCGAAAGTCTGGCAGTTCAAGCACGAATTTGCTATCGGCAACAGTGGTGAGTACAGCGGTTTTTCTACTCTAGCTAGGATGCAGGTGTAACCTAGGAAAGCTAGAATCCACCGCATCTAGACACATTTGTAGAACGGGTCGACATGCCCAAGTGTAGACCGGAGACTGTAGAACCGGTGGGTCTGAGTTTAGAGGGAAACATGGACAGTGAGGAGCAGCTAAAAGTGGACCAACAGGCTTATGGACTGCTTCGTGTGTATTAGGGCCTGCTGGTTCGTGTGCATAGCTGTGGTGTGTTGTTAGCGTGGAGAAACGAACAGCTTTCGCGCTGGTATATGATGGAGGGGCGAAAGCTCCAGGCTAAACGGCCTTTTCGGAAATTGCCCGTGGTAATGGTTTACTTATTGCTTCGAATGACCAGCTTTTCCTCGCGAAAATGGGCGCATATGGTAGTGTCCGAGAGCTAGCTAGAGCTCCGGTTATGTCATGAACATAATACAGGTTTTACAGACCTTAAGTTCCGTCTCGTGAACCGTTGCTTATGTGGAGCTAGCGAATCGATCACTTTTACAGGAAAGAAATACCTATTTAATCTCCGCCTTTTTTCGGGCTTTTTATTAGCCACAACAATTTCTAAAGGGGATGAAATTATGTCAAGGTAGTGCAGAGAAATCATTTGTAAACCGGTAGAGCTTCTGCGTTTCGATTGCTTTCGGTAGCACCAGAGAGCTTGCTCAGACATTTGCGCGGCATCCGCTGATCCCGGTCATGGATAAGTGAAGCGATCGCTAACTGTAGTGGCTACAATCAGGCAACGTTATGATGAAACTGCCACATTGATGCTTACCGAAGTAACACAAGCATACCTATAATAATTGCTGCATATAAGTTAACCAGGAGCATTTTTAATTAGCAGAGCACGCGAACTAACATGCAGTAGCTGATAAGCGGTCATCACTGAATGTAATCTGTCACGCGAAAAATTAGTTTCGTGTCCGGTGTGAAAGCTGCTTAACCCGCGCGTGTATTCGCGTCTTTGCATTGACTTTGAATGTAGGCTGATCTGTCCCGCGAAAAATTTGTTTCGTGTCCGATGTGAAAGCAGCTTTATGGATAGTACGCGACAGCTAGAGAGAGCTCGGTTATTTTATGAACATAATACAGGTTTTGCAGACCGTTAAGTTCCGTTAGCGCGGAGAAGCTGCTTATGTGGAGCCAGCGAATGGAGCACTTCTACAGGAAAGAATTACCTATTTAATCTCCGCCTTTTTATTAGCCACAACAATTTCTAAAGGGGGATGAAATTATGTCAAGGTAGTGCAGAGAAATCCTTTGTAAAGCGGTAGAGCTTCTGCGTTTCGCATTGCTTTCTCGGTAGCACCAGAGAGCTTGCTCAGACATTTGCGAAGCATCCGGCTGATCCCGGTCATGGATAAGTGAAGCGATCACTAACTGTAGAGGCTACAATCAGGCAACGTTATGATGAAACTGCCACATTGATGCTTACCGAAGCAACACAAGCATACCGATCATAATTGCTGCATATAAGTTAACCAGGAGCATTTTTAATTAGCAGAGCAGGGGAACTAACATGCAGTAGCTGATAAGCGGTCATGACTGAATGTAATCTGTCGCGCGAAAAATTCGTTTCGCGGCCGGTGTGAAAGCTGCTTAACGCGCGCATAGCGCCTGTATTCGCGTCTTTGCATTGACTTTGAATGGAGCTAATATGTCGCGCGAAAAATGTGTTTGGTGTCTGATGTGAAAGTAGCTTTATGGATAGTACGCCACAGCTAGATGGAGCACGGTTATGTTATGAACATAAAACAGGTTTTGCAGACCGTAAGTTCCGTTAGCGCGGACAAGTTGCTTATGTGGAGCAAGCGAATCGAGCACTTCTACAGGAAAGAATTACCTATTTAATCTCCGCCTTTTTTTCGCTTTTTTACTAGCCACAACAATTTCTAAATTGGGATGAAATTATGTCAAGGTAGTGCTGAGAAATCATTTGTAAACCGGTAGAGCTTCTGCGTTTCGCATTGCTTTCTCGTTAGCACCAGAGAGCTTGCTCAGACATTTGTGGAGTATCCGGCTGATCCCGGTCATGGATAAGTGAAGCGATCACTAACTGTAGTGGCTACAATCAGGCAACGTTATGATGAAACTGCCACATTGATTCTTACCGAAGTAACACAACCATGCCAATCAGAATTACTGCATATAACTTAACCAGGAGCATTTTTAATTAGCACGGCACACAAACTAACATGCAGTAGCTGGTAACCGAGCGGTCATAACCACAGAGACAAACCCTTGCAATACAGGTTTTACAGACAGCAAGTTCCGTTACCTTGGACAGTTGTACCAAGCATCCAAATTACAAACAAGTATAAAAAGTTAGCTTCAAATGAGGTTTATGTTCACACACCTTCTGTAGAATTTCCCCTGATATCACTCTTGCGTATTTACGACACAAACATTAGCAACAGTAACTTGGCTACGTTAGCCGCTGTGCTACATCCACAATCAACTGGCTATCACGTCAGGTTGGCTTATGCAGTAAAAGCAACTTACAGCTTCTGCGTCTGTGAGTCACGGACAGTCGCGACCGATACAGGCTTTATCTTCAGATATTTTACAAAGCCTGTGTTTGAGGCCAGTTGTTAGTGCTAACTATCGCTAGCGGTCCTGCTAGCCACCCGTAACACGTAAGCTTCACTAGCATTATTTGCTGTTATATCATTACTTACAGCTTGTGGCTCCGAGCGCTTGATCGATGCAACTGCTTCAGGTTTGAGAAGCAGCTGAAACGCTTATCCTGTGTTGAATTTTCCTTTATTGACAAAGCTGTCTTTGGTGAAATGCTGAACACAAACTGCTAACGTTCCCTTTGGCCGTGGCTGTTTGCTGCCAGCAAACAAAAAAAGCTACCCACTGATTTCTGGTGGCATTGTCTTTTGGAAGAAAAATCCGTGTCCAAAAGTAAACGGACAAGCAGCTTTGGGAGAGATACTGACAAAATTGCACCTCAAATGATCTGCGGTTCTTCTTTTGTATTTCCAAAAGTGTAGACGCTACTAAGGCATAGTATGATCTGCTGTTGTTTGTGCCTGCTAGAATAGTTTCCGGTGTGGGCAGGTCCAGCGCAGTGGGTGGCTCTGGCTAGGTGTGTACTAATTGGATGGCACAACCTGACGTCAGGTTTTGCCCAGATCTCGCGAAGATCTCGGGAGGAGCTGTTCAGAGAGGAAATCACGCTCACGAAATCACGTTCTTGGATTACGGCAAAACCCCTGTATCTTATGTTTAGAAACTTTTCAGAGGTTGAGCATGGACAACCAACATTATAACATTACTAATATGTATTAAAAGAAGGATCAGCATAATAGGTCCCCTTTAATGTTGGTCAAGATCGGCGGAGTGATATGATGTAAGGATATGTATGTATCTGAGGTAGTGTGTCAGTTGGGAGTTTGATGGAAAAATGAATGAATAACAAGCAAGTTACCCGGAGCATGTGTTCCTTTGCGTTTCTTTTCTCTTCAGCCCCCAAAGTAAAGCAAGTGAGTAATAAGTGATAAAATTGTAAAAAAAGTGATAAAAAGTAAAACGGACCCAGTATTACACTAAGTTGTGCTTTTAAAACGCTAGCTATAATAAATACCACTTTCTGACTGTTTTAAATCATCCGTATTGTACTGTTCAAAGTGTTTTTGTTTGTATATTTATGTAATCTGCCAGTTAACGTCAGATTTGCGGAGGAGCTAATTATGCTAACTTTAGTACAAACTTACCACCGTGGGTAACGGTAAAGTTAGTCTTTCAGATTTCAAAGCTGTGTGAGATGATCACGGACAGTTTGAGAAGCAGTGCCATAACGTTATATCGTATTCTTAAATTATGATTTATAACAGTCAGAGGTATTTTTTACAGAAGAACAACTTACTTTCACTTACTAGTCCTGCTTCATTCACCATTCCAACATTACCGACGATTGCTCGCTCTTAACAGTGCTGAATACTGCTTTGTTGGGGTTTTCAAGGTAGTATCGATGTGATACAACAACAGAATATTTGGCAGGACCATTCATAGCTCACCACACACTGTTAACAAACAGAGCTCAGGTTAATTGTGCTGAGACGCCACTGGGTGTGCACTTAGCAATGATAGTGATCAGTGGCTGCTCGTTAACTGGCAATAGGGGAAGCTCAAACGATCCCTTAAAATTAATGATTGGTCTTGACCTGTTTTCAATCATTCATTTAAATTACCATCACAACATTATCAGGTGTCGCCAGTTTTCATTTATAAAGCATACCGATTACGACTCCGGATTTCTCACGCTTTTCTTTACGTAGGGGTTGGAACCAATCCTTGTGTTTCATGATCGTTTAAATGAAATAAGATCATTTGAAAGGTCTTTATGCAGTTCCATCGCTTCCAACCCGTTTATGCACAAGCACTTCAATTCCGCGCGAGAATCTCTTCCATAAGCGTTGATTGAATAATTGCTGACTACAGCAGAGGAAAGTTAATATGCCACTTAACTCACACCGAATGCGTGAGAGTTGACACGTACGCGCTATTCATGAAAACTGGCCACACCTGATAATGTTAAAAGTTTTCAGAGCTTCTGTAATGGGAATTTAAATAAAATAACATAACATAACATAACATGAGTGGCGAGAACAGGCCGTTCAGCCCAACTAGGCTCGCCAGTTTCTTTTTACTATTGTGAATATATCACTTCAGATACTCAGTGACTCAATGGTATCTAGCTTTAAGTCGAGCCTGCTCTTGAAAATTCCCAAGGTTTCTGCCTCAACAATATGGTCAGGCAAGCTATTCCACATCAGAATTACTCTTTGGGTGAAGAAATATACTCAGCGCCATTAAAAACGCACAGGTGAGGTATGTACTGTATTTGCGGCAAATTGAAGAATCGATTGATTTTTATTGCTTTTTAAGTGAGGCATGAGAGGAAATAAAGAAAAGCGCGTGGTATTGTAATCCTGACGCGCACCACGTGCACGTGCCAAGCACTTCAGTAATAACAGACATTGAGCTGTTTGTGATGTGTACAGTGACACTTGACTTGTTCTTTTTGGTGTGGTCAATAGCCTACATAAAGCCAAAAAAAAAAAAAAAAAGGAAAAATGCTACTGCATCAAGAAAATGCAACGGCTTGTGACACAGGAGAGAAAAAGAGCCTTTGGCATGTTATGGGCAGATCTTAGCCGCCGAGAGGTGGTGCGTCATTTGCACTGTCACAGTTCAACAATCAGTCTGTTGTCTATCCGAGAATGGAACACAGGCACTGTCACTGACCGACCCCGCTTAGGGCAGCCACGAGTGACGATGGCAGCTCAAGAGCGCCACATCTGGTTACAGCCTGTATGTGACAGATTCCGGACAGCAACCAAAACTGATCATGAGATGAGGGGTCCAAGACCATTGAGGGTGAGGCTAAGTACCGTTTGACGCCGTCTACGTGAGCAACACATGCGTGTACACGGGCCCTACAGAAAACCCTGTTTTTGCCCATTTACGCATGGCTGCCCTTAAGTGCTTGACGCGTGCACATGGTGCACGTCAGGATTACAATACCACGCGCTTTTCTTTATTTCCTCTCGTGCCTCACTGGAAAAGCAATAAAAATCAATCGATTCTTCAATTTGCCGCAAATACAGTACATACCTCACCTGTGCGTTTTTAATGGCGCTGAGTATATTTCCCAATATCAGTGCTAAATTTACCCTTGGTCAACTTCCATTTGTGACCTAGAGTTCTACTAACAAAACTTGGCCGAAGGAATCCTACATAATTCACTTTGTTAATCCCTGTAACATATTTAAAGACCTCAATCAGATCACCCCTAAGTCTCCTTTTCCTAGGGCTAAAGAGATTATGGATCTTCAGCCTCTTCTCATAGCATTCATCTTTTATACCTGGAGTTAGCTTAGTGGCTCTTCTCTGAACTTTTTCTAGAGCCTCTTTATCTTTCTTAAAGTCCGGTCCCCAGAACTGTACACAATACTCCAGATATGGTCTGATGAATGTGCTGTACAAGAGAAGCATCACCTCCTTGGATTTGTCCTCAATACTTCTGGAAATGTATCCCAGCAATGTATTCAACTGCTACGGCACAATGGCTAGAACCTGTGAGGGTGTGGTCAACAATCACTTCCAGATCTTTTTCGTGTGGAGCACATTCCAGTTTTAAACCTCCCATGAAGTAATCGTGTCTAATGTTTTTATTACCTACAAGAACAACTTGAAATTTCGCTACATTAAATTTCATTTGCCACATTTCTGCCCAATTCTGGATTTTATTCAAATCATCCTGAATCACTTTAGTGGACTCTAAACTATTTGCCAAACCTCCCAATTTAGTATCATCTGCAAATTTAACTAATTCAATATTCCTATCAAGGTCATTAATGTAGATGAGGAACAGCAGGGGTCCCAACACCGATCCCTGAGGGACGCCACTCCCCACCATACCTAGCTCAGATGAGATTCCACCGACCACCATTCTTTGTGTTCTGTCCTGTAACTAGTTTTGAATCCACTCCAGAATACCTCCTGTAGCTCCAATGGAGCTCATTTTAAAAATTAGTCTCTTATGCGGTACTGTATCAAATGCTTTTTGAAAATCCAAGTGTATGATGTCATAAGCCCTGCTCTGGGTCACAAGTTTAGGTGGCCTCTTCAAAAAATTCCAGAAGGTTTGTCAGGCATGACCTTCCCTTACGGAAACCATGTTGGCTATCCCTCAATATATTATTACGTTCAAGAAATAATTCCAGCTCATGTTTTATGATAGATTCCAGTATTTTGCATGCAATGCAAGTTAAACTGACAGACCTGTAATTTCCTGCCTCAGTACGGTCCCCTTTCTTATATATTGGTATTATATTGCCCTGCTTCCAATCATTTGGTATTTCTCCAGTTTCTAAAGACCGTCTGAAGATAGCGGAGAGCGGCTAAAAGATGATCTCACTAACTTCCCTGAGCACTCTAGGATATAAGCCACCGCCTTATCTGCCTTTAGTTTATACAACTTGTCTAATATTTCATTATCCCTAACCTCAATTTCCGCTAAATAATCTTGAGCATTGCCCTCTGGCCGAACAAAAACCCGCTCTGAGGTAAAATTCTCAACAAAGTAACTGTTTAAGGTATCCGCAATATCCTTGTTATCATATCGCAGCAATCCATCTTTATTCTTTATACACTTAACCTCCTCTTTGACTTTGCTTTTTCTGCTACAGTACTGAAAGAAGCACTTAGGATTAGTTTTGCCCCTTCTGCAATTTGCCTTTCGTACAGTCTTCTAGCATTCCTCAGCTGTTTTTTGACCATAGCCTGCATTTTACAGTATTCAGCCTTGGTATTCTCATTGTTATCCTTGATGTACATCTTTTATAGATTCCTCTTTTCCCTCAAACTCCTACAAATAGCTGTGGTCATCCACTGAGGATTCTGCTTTTTCAGCTTACTTTCGGACACCTTTGAAATGAACCCGCATTGTGAATCAAGTAAAACCCCCTTAAATCTTTCCCACATCTCATTTACAGACTCAGAGTCCAGGAGTATCTCCCATTTTATTTCGCTTAGATATGAGCGCATCCTGTCAAAGTTTGCTTGTCTAAAATTGAAAATTTTGGTTTTCAAAGACACCTTTTTGACTTCCCATGAAACATCAAAATCAACAGTACAGTGATCACTAGTCTCAAGTGGCTCCAGTACCTCAACATTGCTAATTCTATCAGGGTCATTACAGAGCACTAAATCTAAAATTGCCTTCTCTCGTAGGTATATTAACATACTGCACCAAAAAATTGTCATTTATTACATCTAGAAATTCTTCCTCCCCTTTACCCTGTCCTTTCACCATTTGCCAATCGATACCAGGATAATTGAAGTCTCCCATAATAATAGTCCCTCCTCCTCTACAAGCTTGCCTAATCCTCTTAAAGGGCATTTCATTGACAATACTGTCCAAAGCTGGCGGTCGATAGCATACTTTTATGTTTAAACCAGTCTCGTGTTTTCCAGTGAGCCTGACCCAGATATCTTCACAGGGCAAGGAATGCTCAATTTCAGGAATTTCCTGCACATTTCTATTTTCGTTCATATAGAGTGCTACACCCCCTCCTCGCCTATTACAACCCCAATTCCAAAATACTTGGGACAAAGTGTAAATTGTGAATAAAATCAAAACGCAATGACTTTCAAATCACACCAGCCAGTATTTTATTCTCAATAGAACAGGGATAACATAGGAAATATTGAAACTGAGAAAGTTTACAATTTTATCCACAAAATGAGCTCATTTCAAATTTGATGGCTGCTACAGGTCTCAAAAAAGTTGGGACGGGGGCCTGTTTACCATGGTGTAGCATCCCCTCTTCTTTTTGACACAGAGTGGAGGTGTCTGGGCATTGCGGAGACAAGTTTCTTGAGTTCAGCCATTGGAATTTGATCCCATTCTTGTTTAATACAGGCCTCCAGCTGCAGGAGAGTTTTTGGTCTCCTTTGATGGACTTTTCGTTTAATTATGTGCCAAATGTTCTCAATTGATGAAAGATCAGGATTGCAGGCAGGCCAGTTTAGCACACGCACTCTTCTACTGTGAATCCATGCTGTTGTAATAGCTGCAGTATGTGGTTTTGCATCGTCCTGCTGAAATACACAAGGCCTTCCCTGGAATAGATGTTGTCTATAGGGGAGCATATGTTGCTCGAAAACCTTTATATACCTTTCAGCATTCATGGTGCTTTTTAAAACATGGAAGTGTCCCACACCATATGCACTAATGCATCCCCATACCATCAGAGATCCTGGCTTTTGAACTGAACGCTGATAACAGGAGGGGAGGTCTTTCTCCTCATTAGCCCGGAGGACACGACGCCCATGATTTCCAACAAGAATCTCAAATTTGGACTCGTCTGACCACAGGACACTTTGGCCACTTTGCTACAGTCCATTTTAAATGAGTCTTGGCCCACAGAACAGGACGGCGCTTCTGGATCATGCTCAACAACGGCTTCCTTTTTGCATGATAGAGTTTTAGGTGGCATCTGTGGATGGCACGGCGGACTGTGTTTACAGACTGTGGTTTCTTGAAATATTCCTGGACCCATTTAGCAACGTCAATGACAGAATCATGCCGGTGAGTGATGCAGTGGCGTCTGAGGGCCCGAAGATCATGGGCATCCAGTAAAGGTCTTTGGCCTTGTCCCTTACGCACAGAGATTTTTCCAGTTTCTCTGAAAACTTTGATGATGTTATGCACTGTTGATGATGAGACCATCAAAGCCTTCACAATTTGACGTTGAGGAACATTGGTTTTAAAGTATTCCACAATTTTTTTTATGCAAGCCTTCACAGGTTGGAGAGCCTCTGGCCATCTTTACTTCTGAGAGACTCAGCCACTCTAAGACATCCCTTTTATAGCCAATCTAGTTACACACCTGATACGAGTTAACTCATTTAATTGCTCAATGTTCTTTCAGCTGATTCTCTTATTTATTAATTTCTTTTTCAGCCCTTTTTTGCCTGTGTCCCAACTTTTTTGAGACCTGTTGCAGCCAGAAAATTTGAAATAAGCTCATTTTGTGGATAAAATGTAAATTGTCTCAGTTCCAACATTTGAAATGTTATCTATGTTCTATTTTAAATAATATATTGACTCATGTGATCTGAAAATCATTGCATTTTGATTTTATTCACAATTTACACTTCGTCCCAACTATTTCAGAATTGGGGTTGTACATCTATCCTTCCTAAAGAGCTTATAACCTCTAAATTATATTTATCTCCATCCTCTTCACTAAGCCATGTCTCTGTAATTCCAACTATGTCATAGCCCTCACTAATCATAACGGCCTCAAGTTCTGGAAATTTATTTTTTATGCTTCGTGCATTTAGATAAAAACATTTCAGGTTATTACGAATGCTCTTCCCCTTCGATTTCCCATGTGCCCGCTGCTCAAAGCCCCTCACTACGCTTTGTTACTTTAAAAATATATCATCAATAGTGCATGTAACGCCGTCAGCTTCCATCAGGGCAGTCTGCATATCCCTATGTATAACACTCTCTAACCTCCTGGCCCCCCAAGTCCCTAGTGTAAATAACCCTGTGCTACCCTCAACATACGCTGACCCAGTGCAAAGGTACCCATCTGGTTCAGGTGTCGCCCATCCGGCTTGAACAGGTCACCCTTGTCCTGGAAGAAGTTCCAGAGCCCCATAAACCTGTACCCCTCTTTCCTACACCAGGTTCGTAGCCACGTGTTAAACCTCCAGATAAAATTCTGCTTCCCTCTGCTTGCACGTGGTACCGGTAGAATCCCGGAGAAAACTACCGTGGAGGATCTGCTCCTAAGCTTTTCAGCTAATTCCACAAATTTGTCTTGGAGAACCTCAAACCTACCCTTGCCTCTGTCATTTGTCCCAACATGGACCATGTCAACTGGATCCCTCCCCGATCTGGCCAGGAGCTTGTCCGCATGAATGATTGAAAACAGGTCATGACCTGTTTGTCAACAGTGTCGTCTCAGCCAGTTAATCAGCACAGTTAACCTGAGCTCTGTTTGTTAATGGTGTGTGGTGAGCTATGAATGGTCCTGCTAAATACTTTGTTTTATCACATCGATACTGCCTTGAAAACTCCATCAAAGCAGTAGCCTATTCAGCACTGTTAAGTGCGAGCAATCATCGGTAATGTTGGAACTGTGGATGAAGCAGGACAAGTAAGTAGAAGTCAGTTGTGCCTCTATAACGCTAGCTGTAATAAATACCACTTTCTGACTGTTATAAATCATAATTTAAGAATACGATATAACGTTATGGCACTGCTTCTCAAACTGTCCGTGATCACCTCACACAGCTTTGAAATCTGAAAGACTAACTTTACCGTTACCCACGGTGGTAAGTTTGTACTGAAGTTAGCATAATTAGCTCCACCACAAATCTGACGTTAACTGGCAGATTACATAAATATACAAACAAAAACACTGAACAGTACAATACGGATGATTTATAACAGTCAGAAAGTGGTATTTATTATAGCTAGTGTTATAGAAGCACAACTCAATTTCACTTACTTGTCCTGCTTCATCGAAAACTCCCGAAACAAACTTCCCGTCGGTCACTTGGTCCGTCGGGAATAGTAGTCCCAGAGTCACTTCCGTTGTGGCTTTTGCATTCTTGTTGTGAACTTTTGCATTTGTGTTGTGAACTTTTGCATTCATGTTGTGGCGTTTGTAACTTTTGCGGTCGTGTTGTGGTGTTTGCATTTGTTGTGACCTGTGTCGACCACCTTAATTATCCTCTCGAAACTGGGCTGCTTCGGGAGTGATGTCACAGTACCATCAGCCAATAAAGGAGCTGATCAGATCACTGGCCAAATTGTAACAAGTAATGAGGTAAAT
This sequence comes from Gymnothorax javanicus, assembly GCA_029692085.1. NCBI lineage: Eukaryota > Metazoa > Chordata > Actinopteri > Anguilliformes > Muraenidae > Gymnothorax > Gymnothorax javanicus. The sequence continues at coordinate 18,074,422 of CM056197.1, forward strand.
AAAAATAATTAAATATCATAAATAATAAAATATAGTGAGGTTCATAAGTAGCCTATTTGGATTGTGGGTTGTTTCCTTGGCCTGCGATTCTTACTCGGATTCCGCCATAAAGAAGCACAAACGTTTGTAAATACATAAATTAAGAGCTGTCCTTCAGACTGACGGTGTTTACATCGCTGTCAGGTGAAGAGAAACCGCATTGAAAGTACAGCCTTTTCAGATACAGGGTAAACCTAAAATTAATCAAACGCAGCAACTAGTTAAACCACATGCATTGAAGTCCAGAAGTATTTGAACCGTGATACAATTTAAAGGGCTGTAATTCCTGGGCTGTCGTTCCATTTACAGACGTAACGTGACTTTGAAAAGACCTTTACGGACCTTTAAAGCAAAACGATCATCACATGAAATCTGCTGTCGTAACACTACCTCCACACAGCCTTTACAGATGCAACATGACCTCTGCATGAAAGGAATGTGAGAGTTCAAAATGGAGTCAAATAGCATTAGTTCTTACAAAACTGTACGTGCATGCATGGGAGGGCAATATGGCTGAGGACAATTCTCCAAGAATGGTTTACAGTTTGGTACAAAGCTGGGCTGTATCTGAATTAGTCCCCACAGATTTTTGTGTATGAAATTTTTAAAAGACAGGCATTCTGACCTTTGTAGCAGATGAAGTAGATGGAGTGAGAACATCTAGCATCATTAAATGTCCCATCATTCTTCATTTCTACACAGGTGTCATATCCATCATTATTGTTTGGTTCCCCTTCTGCCCAGTTCAAAGATGGTTCCTCAGCCTCCTGATAGAGATCTGGGTGTGCAAGAGACCACTGCCATGTTCCTCTGAGCCCGATCCAGGCGTCTCCTGATGACTCTTTACTCTGCGGTAAAAGGGCTTCTTGTCCTCTGTACAGGGTGACTAAATCAGCGTAATTCTGCTGACAGAAACTCTGAGCATCAGACCAGCTCTTTTCATCTTCAACAAGGTGATACTGAAGAGCAGGGCAGGGCCACAGAGTGCAGGAATCCTGTGAAACACACACACACACACACACACACACACACACACACATACACACACGCACACACACACACACACACACACACACACACAAGTTAGCGCAGCTGTCCTTACTGGGGCATTGCATAGACTTCCATTGACTGTGGTCAGCCTAACCCTCACCCTAACCCTAACCTTAACCTAACCCTAATTCACACCTGACCCTAACCTTAACCGTGACCTCAGAAATGGTTTCTTATTCATTAAAACTGGACTTTAGTCCACATGAGGACTTACTGATCCAGACAAGGTCAGTATTTATCCCCCAATAGGTGAACAAAAAATGTGCAAAAAATCCCCCCCCCCCCATACACACACACACATACACACACATACACAGTAAAAAAATGCTACTCAGCCGAAAGTTTAAAGACAACAGCATTTGCATCTTTTTCTGAAATGATGGTGATTAACATGGAGACAAACCCTGCCTCTGTAATGGCCTCTGCCCTTCAAGGGTTCGCAGGAAAATTATGGCACGGTTGTGCCTCGATTACAGTCAGAAAAGTGTCAATGAGGCAGCGATGCCAGTCGATAAGACCAGTGTTGGAGGTCAGGGTTCTGTCCTGGTCAGATAACTTATTCAGCACCAATTTAACAAACCACATACAGTCCTGGCCATGATTATTGGCACCCATGGCAAAGATGAGCATACGTGATTATGGAAGCCCAAAGTGGACAATATTCAAATGAAAATGTAATCCCACTATTGCATTATAATTTTCCACTTATGAATGAGTTATTTGAGACAATATTAAATTGAAAATGCATTAATCCAATTATCACTTTCATTTTCACATACACATATGGGAAATCTATGACTATATTCAAATGATAATGAAAAGCTGGGCATCATAGCTGTACCTAGCTGTACCTAAGCGATTGCTTTTAGACTCACTAGCAAGCAAGCTAACGTCTCTAAAATCTGCAAGCACAGTAGGGTTGCAGTTGCACAACACTGCCGCGAAGCCTCGGATAAGTTCATGCATATTACAGCTAGCTCAGTTAATAGAGTTGGGGCAAAAATCAAATCATATTGCTTTAATGTGATGATCATTTACAAATATTTTCCTTAGTTAACGTTAGCTAGCATACTAGCTGCCGAGATGGCTACATCCAAAGTGCAACATAGCCTAATGCGCGATGGCACACAATACATAACAGCCTAGCCATCATGACATTATCAGTAAGCCTCCGTGCGTACAAGGGCTACCCAGAAGCTGATTGGTTGGTATGCAAATGAGGAACATGGTTTCCGTTCGCACTCCTAATGAGTGACGTCCTAGCGGAAGACCCGCCTTGATGAGACGCTGACAGATTGCGTTTTAATTTTCATTGTGTCCCAAAAAGAGCATGGTGACATGTATTTGAAAATGCAGTGAACTGGGAGGCGCTGTTTCCCTTACTGCGTTTGAATATTGTCCCATGTATTGCAGGATAAGTCTTTGAAAATGAAATGTCAAATGTGGTCATAATTATTATGTCATTATTATTTCCAAGTGATTAAAAACAGCATTTTCATTATCATGTTGACCCTAAAAGAACGTGATGACATGTAAATGTAAATGCAATAGGCTGGTGGTGCTGTTTTGCTTATTGCATTTGAATATTGTCCACTGTATTGCGGAGCATGACTTTGAAAATGAAATGTCACAGCTTTTCATTATCATTTGAATATAGTCATAGATTTCCCATATGTGTATGCGAAAATGAAAGTGATAATTGGATTAATGCATTTTCAATTAAATATTGTCTCAAATAACTCATTCATAGGTGGAAAATTATAATGCAATAGTGGGATTACATTTTCATTTGAATATTGTCCACTTTGGGCTTCCATACGTGATGATAAACTATTCACCTTTTGAAGAATTAGCTTAATCTTATGTGGAAAAAGTGAGGGGAAAACATACAAGGTTTAATTGAAATAAATTTATTCTGAGAAAAAAAATCCCTCATCAAAAAATAATTATTTTAAATAAAACCACAAGGGCCACTATTATTGGAAGCCCAATATTTAATACTTTGGAGAATACTATGGAAAAAGGAATTTGAGACTTCTTCTTTGCAGAATCTCTCTAGATCAGCGGTTCTAAAATTGGGTCCTGGGGTACCCCTGTGTTTGCTGGCTTTTGTTCTGACCGCGATGGTCGACCCAGAATTTCAACAAGCTGTTACTTTTTCTGAACTAAAAGCTTATAGATAAAGATTACTCAATGCTCTGGGGTTGACAATGTCGTATGCGACGTCAAAGAACACGGGATATTTAATTTTAAATATTTCCACAAATAAAACTCCGAGATTCAATTTCCATTTTGTGTTTTCTTGTATATTTATGGGTGATATAAATATTTATACGTTGTACATTAATGTGAGTTTACTGCATCATACATATTCTGATGGTTCAGGTTGTCGTGACAAAAATGATGTACATAACTTGATTGTGAAGTACAGGGTTTAGATAATATCAGCATGATTACACAAGGAGGCCAGGCAAACCAGAAGTAGAAGAAAGTGGCTCAGACCCTGAAGAGTTAAACTATTAAAACGCATTCTGTCAGAAAAGGCTGCATGCCAAGAGAAATACATCCTCTGTGGACATTTGGTGCCTATATTGGATTAAATTTCAAACACTGAATTTCAATATGCATAAAATTGCATGAAAACTGGCAAATTGCCTCTAACCAATGAAACTAAAAACTGCGGTTAAGCAGCAAGATATGTACCTGGCTACCAATTCCTAACCATCTGTGCAACTAATCCCAGTAACCCTCCTAACTGTGTGTGGGGACAAAACAAACCTGGGTCCTCCTCCAGACAAGTCTGTAACAGGTCCAGGTGAGTTTTAATTACTGCACAGAATCAAATGAGTAAGAACCAGAGTCTACTATCTAGCAAAGGACTTAAGTGCATGTAGCACCCTCTGACTATGCTAAAATCATGAATATTTAACATCAGTTACAAATTGTTTTGACCAAAAGCATCAACAATCTGGCAAATATCTGTATTTACAGAAAGCAGAAACTTTGAATCTGTTTTTCTCAGAACTTTCAGTTAGTTGGTTAGTCTGGCTCTCATCCTCTCATCACAAATGCCTTTGTTTGCTCGAGCATCAGGATTTTCCTTCATTGGCTCAACATGCCAGGGGCCCGACTCAAACCATTAAAATTAACTAAAGACAAACAGGAGTCCACATACTTTCAGCTATGCAGTGTATTTCTGTTCATTTTATCAGAATGACCACAAAAACAAATCTGGTAATTCATGGGTAGGGCTGAATAAATGCACTCATTCCTGCAGGAAACAGCTCAAGCCTACAGAACGTGATTAAAGGGTGTTATGTTATATTCATATTGAAATACTCATTTTAGGCTTTAAGACTGTGAGAGTCAATTTTTGTTGGATGCTGTGCCCCCCAAATATTGCAACCCAGGGCTTGATTTGCCATGAGACTCAGCCAGTGCAAAAACATTTTTGCATATGTAAAATTACAAAGCAAATGCTTCAGCAAAAACAAATAAGATGACCAATCATTGGTCACGTCACTGGTGTTGGATGCGCTGAAATGTTCTCCATGTAAAAGGTCAAAAGTAAATCAGTAAATAAGTTCTGGAGCTCAACCGTTTTCACAGCTACCAGTATTGATGAGAAATCCTGAACATTAAGCACATCCATCCATCGATTATCTACACTGCCTCTTCCTCATTAGAGTCACAGGGGAGCTGGGGCCTTTTCCGGCCGAATATGGGCGAAAGGCAGGAACACCCTCTAGAGAGCTCGCCAATCCATCACAGGACAGTAAAGAACACATTTGTGCCAAACACATTTGTGACCTCACACCGTAACGATGACCGTGATGCTGTGACATGTATGTGTGACACAGATAAAGCACTGACCTGAAATCAGGAAGAACATAAAAGCATATTGCTTCATGACTGATGATTGACAACCTGCAGAAACATACACATGCATGACATTGCTGTTATTTAGTTGACACTTTTATCCAGTGAGACTTACAGTTGACCAGACAAAGCAGGGGAAATTGCCCCTGGAGCAGTGTGGGGTGAAGGGCGTTGATCAAGACCCGAACAGCTGCACAAACCTTATTGTACCTAAACTATGGTTTAACCAGCAGCTCTTTGAATCCAGTCAAATATACCAACAACTAGGCTATAGGCCACCCCATTAGCAGAATGGTTTCACAACCAAAGAAAAAACGGCCCAGAAACACATAAGTACTAAACTAAAATAAAAAATACAGAATGATCATTGGCAATAAATTATGGTAGCACATAGGCTTTGTCAAAGATTGGTGCTCTATTAGCTGGTATAGCCTTTATTATCCATCCATCCATCCATCCATTCTCTATACCGCTTCTTCCTCACTGGGGTTGTGGAGGAGCTGGAGCCAATCCCAGCTGACTATGAGCAAAAGACAGGGACACATCCTGGACGGCTGGCCAATCCATCCCAGGGCTCACACACCAGTCCCTCACACACTCATACCTTTGCGCAATTTAGTGTCTCCAATTAGCCTGACACACATACCTTTGGACTGCGAGAGAAAACCAGAGTACCTGGAAAAACCCCTGCAAACAGAGGGAGAACATACAGACTCCACACAGAAAGGCCCCAGGTCGGGTTGAAACCCGCACAAGCTTCTTGCTGTGAGGCGACAGTGCCACCCATTTGTTTTATTTGTACTATTTTTTGGGGGGGGCTGCAGGGTAACACAGTGGGTAGCACTGCTGCCTCATGAATTTGATGGGTTTGAATCCGGCCTGGGGCCTTTCTGTGTGGAGTTTGCATGCTCTCCCCGTGTTCACGTGGGTTTCCTCCAGGGTTCTCCAGTTTCCTCCCACAGTCCAAAGACATGCACATCAGGCTAACTTGAGACACTAAATTGCCCACAGGTGTGTGTGTGTGTGTGTGTGCCCTGCATTGTATTGGCCAGCTGTCCAGGGTGGGTCCCAGCCTATCGCCCAGAGTCAGCTGGGATTGGCTCCAACTCCCCTGCGACCCTTGTGAGGAAGAATCGGTACAGAAAATGGATGGATTATTATTATCATTATTTCATTACCATCAGTGCTGTGGTCTTTCCCAGTTTTCTATGGATTACTATATCACCAGTATAGTGGCTCCACCACTAGATGTTGGAAGGTGTTTTTCGAGGTACTCGCTCATTGTGATTGGATTTATCACCCAGGAATTACATTTGTATTTAAAAATGCATCATCGTCCAAATACTTTCAGACCTCGCTCATGAATGTAAAATGTTAATACCAGAGTCATCAGTCAGAAAGATACCAATCGGTCACTCGACCAATCAAAAGAAAGATTCTGGCCGACATGAAATCTGAAGGACTGCTCGTTGCTCATTAGGTTAAGGCTCCACTCTAATGCATCGACAGGGCTGGAAAGCCATTCCACAGTACAAGACATACATTCACTGCACTTATAACCAGGCAGGCATTGCCCCTGCGGTCATTCATGATCTGTTGTGCTACTTGCAGTATCAGGCAACTAACTGAACAGTGATCACAACTTTACAGATGTATGCAAACTGACAGGGCGCTGACGAGTGTAATTCACTCGGGCACCTTTCAAATTTTTATTTGATAAAACCCTTCAACATGAGATTGAGGGGCTGAGCTGACAGCATTCACCAGTTTCAAAAATACTTTATTAAGATCCTTTCCCCTCTTCCTGGCTGCCTGACCGGTGCCAACTCACACTAGTGTGCTGTAAATGCCAGCACAGAACACACTGTAGGAGAGCTTAGGATAATGAAGAGGTCAGTGGGACTGGGTCTCACTGCTTGAGCCCAGAGCATTTGGTATATATATATAGGTCAGGCTCACGAAATGGGAACCAGTGGGGGGTTCAGACTGAAAAATTGTCAAAGAGGAGTAAGGCCTTAATTTTAGCTTGTTTCCTAATGTTGAGGGGTTATCTTATCATGTGCAGAAAACCGTGTCATAAGATTATGCGTAGTTTACGCGCAGCAGCCGGTCAAAGTTGGGTCTCTCAGTTCTCCAAAAACCGTTCGGTTTTTTGAGTTATCAGTGACTTTTGATATCCAATCATGCCCTAATCATATTTAACAATAGTCAACACTGCTTATAATAGCCTGATATGTATAGTAGGACTATAAACCTCTTGAGAAATACAAAACATCTGTTGTGATGGGTGAGTTAGTTGTCACAACACATCCCTGAAGTTGGTATAGTTTTTGGGCACAGCGAAAATTTGTGCTTTTCATAAAAACTGTTCCCTGTTATTTCTTGTAAAATGAAAATACCCTGCCCTAGGCCCCAAATGGTTATTTCATGTCATAAAGCTATATGTCTAGTCTTTGCATACGCAATCTGGTGTCCCTACTCCGAATCCCTGCTGATTAATACAACTTTCCCCACAGACAGACCTCGGATAACTCAAAAAACATAAAAAGTCTGTTTTCACTAGTTGCAGTTTTATGGCCCTACCTTCAATTATATCAGTGGAATAAGTTATCAAATGTTGTTTTTAATGTAGAAGAGTGTTATACATGTGTCCTACACCTAAAAGTAAAAAATGCCATAGAAATTTTCTTGTTTGGCTTCCAGGCGGTGACCAGAAATCTTTCCGGATCCTGAAAACCAATAACAGATCCTGACAAACAACATTCACCTTCTTGAATACACCTCTAAATAACTTAAATATATTGTCCTTAACATGCTGTAGGCCAGGTTTGGGTGATAAAGAGATTGCAGTTTAGAAAAAATGAGTTTAAACTGCGAATAACCCAAAAAACACGAATATCAAATCAGCACCCCAAACTGACCTAATAATGTCTTAATGACTATTTATTTTGCGAGAATTATGTATAAATGAAAGCAATCTTTGACAAACCAGTCTCTGAAGATGGTAGATGGTGGGTGTTTAATCCTGGAGTGAGTCTTTAACTGTACTGAGCCTGAGTCCTGATACTACTGTTTGTATCCTATTGTATCCTATTGTAGAAATAGGTTAACAGGCATAAAAATATTTCAAACATACCAAAAAAGTCCAAGAATAATGATGCTTTTCATAAATAATGAAGTGTTAGGCGAAGCTATGCCTATTTCCATTGAAAATGTAGCTATTACATTGTAGCCTAAAATGTTTTTTGAGTTATCCGACACTTCAGAGACACAAGAGAGCAAATCACACTATAGAACTGGATAAATGAGGCCAAAAACCATAATAAAATGTATACAAATATGTTGTCTAAGTGTATAATGAGCCCCAAGATCCAACCCCAAGCCATGACGACAGAATAAGCAATGCAAGGTGACATGATGAAAATACAGGTTTTTTGAGTTATCCAGACTCAGCCACCCAAACATCACAGATACCAATATTAATGAATAACACCGTTATGACTCGATAGGACATGCCCTAAGCTGTTATTTACGACATAGGTTAGGGATCTAACACAACGCAACAAGGATGACGAAGCATCTTTCAGTTTTTTGAGTGATCCGATCGTTTTTTGCATTATCGTATCACCTTTCGGACCGCCTGCGCCATTTTCAAACCGCGCCAAAAACTTTCTTCAGTTTCAATTGACATTATACATGTATTTTCACCAAAATCACCCATACTTTTTGATTACAAGGTTCTCTGGATCATATTTTACAGGATTTCAGACGGTATGATGCAAAAAACCTACCTTAGTTTGGCAAAATCAAAGAAAAGGTCGATCTTTCACTCTCGTTCGCATGTGTCTAGCTCTCCGGTTGGGCGGAAGTTGATTTCTAACCTTTACATGGAAGAAACACGCATCGGCATAAATTTGGAGAGAGCTACAACGCATATTTTAACTCAAAAGACCGGATAACTCAAAAAACCGGATAACTCAAAAACGTACACAGAGGTTTTTGCGGTACAACGACAACACCGTACACTTTAGGATTGATCCGATGACTCATATTTAGTCAAAATTAGGTATATTATATGCTGTTAAAGTTATTTTGTTTAAACTTTAGTAGTTTTTGAGAAACCCGGATAACTCAAAAAACATGCTTAACCCTTTCGCAGGCACAGCGACATTTTTGTCGTTTTAACCAACGTGTTTTATAAAGTCTTCTTTAAATTCCCCGATTGCGGGAATTCCCTTGTTAGTTACACTCATTACCATTGGCTGTCTCTCAGGTCACCCAGCACTGTATTTTTAGCCGTGAACGAGGCATGGGATTTCCTAAAAACGCTAAATACGAGACTACTTCCCGGTCAAATTGTGGGACATGTGAACATGGCATCGACGAGTACAAATAGCCGGCATTCTAGCCGTGTTTCTAAACGTAAATACAACGTGGATGAAGTTTTTGCTTTATTGAATGACTCTGACGATGAGTTTGAATATCCAAAGAGCGGGAGTGACTTGGATCCAAACGATTTTAGCGATTCTGGAGAGGATTAAAACATAAAAACATCAGTTATGGGAAACTTATTATGAGATTTGGTGTTATTTTATTGTTATTTTGAATAACAATCATATTTTGGTAAAAACCCAAAATTAATCCGTCCGTGGGGGTATGCATCTGGGCCAAAATTTGCCTGCGAAAGGGTTAACGCTATCTACTGAACTTGACTAGATCTTGGGCCTGTGAGTGGTTCCCATGTACTTCTGAGGTAAAATCAACTATGGAATAACTCAATAAACTTATTTTGCTGTGTGCAGAGACAATTATTGATCATATAAATGTAAATTTTCCCATCCTTGGAGTACAACATATGCAGATAACTCAAAAAACATATTTTCTGTGGATATTTTATTTTTGGTCAGCTGGAATACACAAAAGGACCAAAGATCTAATAATACCGTTTTCGGACACCCCACACCTATATAAAATCACAACAGAAACACATTTTTGGTAACAGTGTTCTAAATATATTTAATACATTCACTTTTACTTTTAAAATGGGTATGGGAAAAAAAATGGCCATTTCCGGCCATTTGGCCTGCTTCGCCGGTGAATTTGACCTGGAAATATTGATCTGACATATACAAAAGTATAGTTTTCCGAGTTGCTCTCGATGAGCTCTATCCATTTATTTGGTTCTTAAAGCTCTAAAATATAATTTAAAAATCTCCTGGACAAAAGACATAAATTTGGGTGACTGGTTCCCACTTCGTGAGCCTGTCCCATCCATATATATATATATATATATATATATATATATACTTAGCTACATTAAAAGCGCACGGGTGAGGTATGTCCTGTATTTGCGGCAAATTGAAGAATCGATTGATTTTTATTGCTTTTCCAGTGAGGCATGAGAGGAAATAAAGAAAAGGGCGTGGTATTGTAATCCTGACGTGCACCACGTGCACATGCCAAGAAAAAAAAAAAAGCAAAATGCGACTGCATCTAGAAAATGCAATGGCTTGTGACACAGCAGAGAGAAAAAGAGCCTTTGGCATGTTATGGGCAGATCTCAGCCGCCGACAGGTGGTGCGTCATTTGCACTGTCACCGTTCAACAATCAGTCAGCTGTCTATCCCAGAATGGAACACAGGCATTGTCACTGACCGACCTCGCTTAGGGCAGCCACGAGTGACGATGGCAGCTCAAGAGCGCCACATCTGGTTACGGCCTGTACATGACAGATTCCGGACAGCAACCAAAACTGATCATGAGATGAGAGGTCCGAGACGATTGAGGGTGAGCTCTTGAGCTCATTCTTTATTACCTCTCGTGCCTCACTGGAAAAGCAATAAAAATCAATTGATTCTTCAATTTGCCGCAAATACAGTACATACCTCACCCATGCGTTTTTAATGGAGCTAAGTATATTAGTACTTATTTTTTGAAGTAAGATTTTGATGGTTTACATATCCTTGACCATCCTGTCTTGAATGACTCTCTCTCCATCTTAATCATTGTCACTATTTAATCTGACAAAAAAGAAAATGTCAGCACTCACATTGCAAAACATAAATATTTATTAATGCACGCCGGCAGAAAACGGACACGTTTCAGCCATAGGCTTTCCTCAGCGTTTCTAATACAACTGAGAGTGTAACCCTTAAAAAACCAGCCAGGGATCACCAAACAATCAAGTACCAGCTGATGACAATTAGGCCTACCACATCAATATACAAAAAGAAAGGGGAAAAAGAGGAGAAAAAAGAAAAAAAAACAAATGAATCACATATTAACAATCCAACCTGATTTAGACAATAATCATTGCATAGGCCTATGTCTATAAAAAGTTCATACATATACAACTGTAGTTAGCATACCTTCTCACAAAAAACAGGACAGGGACAATTCCTCATTTAAACCCCTAGGAAACTCCGTTTGTTGATGACATATCCAAAAGGCCTCCCTTTGGAGCAATTTCCTCTCTCTATCCCCTCCCCTCAACAGCGGCCTAACTACTTCAATACCCATGAACCGTAATCTACAGACATCATGACCGACCGACCGACAAGAAGAGCTCCGAAGCCTCCAACATAATTCATTTATCCAAGAGACAATTGAATGTTCATGAACTTTCTTTGTTATCGAAAGGCTTGTCTTTTGTGCCCTCTAAAAAGGCTGACTTGTTTACTACTAGGGTTGAGCTGTTCAAGTTTTTTCGTGCGGTAAAATTAAGATCGTTTTTTACTAAGGATTGTGAACGGAGTTCTCCTTCTTTACATATTGGTCATCAGGACCCGGTGGAATCAATTAAGGCGCCTCAAACTTGTGGTAGATTTAAGTCTAAAAGTTTGTTTATCCCTCCAGTGACCAATGCTTCTGTTCACACTTTTTGTCATTTAGTCGAAGCTGATGTTAGCGCATTATTCTCTTTGCCTGTCAATAGATGTTATTCTAATTTATCTCAACAGGAGAGACAAGCTCTTCATGATTTGTCTAATGATGAGTCGATTATAATTCGTAATGCTGATAAGGGGGGTGCTGTCGTATTGCAGAATAGAGTTTCTTATTGTACTGAAGTGAAGAATTAATTGAGCAATACAGAATTTTGCATCCCTTTAAGTTTTGATCCCATGTCGAAGTTTTTTGGTGAAATAAGGGACACTCTTGATTGGGCGGTTAGTAATGCGTTAATCTCCCAAGATGAATATGATTTCCTGTTACAGAAATATCCTATACGTCCAATATTTTACACATTACCTAAAATTCACAAAAGTTGTCAAGAACCTGTTCCAGGTCGTCCAATAGTGTCTGGAATTGGATCTTTGACGGAACCCATTTCTCAATTTATTGATTATCATATTAAATCCTTAGTAACTCAGTTACCTTATTTGCAGGATACTTCAGATTTTTTATTGAAATTACAATCCGTGGATGGGATTACTGAGGATGATTTTTTTGCGCACCATGGATGTGGCTAGTTTATATACAAATGTACCCCATGAGGAAGGTATGGAGGCTTTACGTTATTATTTAAGTTTAAGAGAACAACAGGTGCCATCTACAGAATTGATTATTAAATTCTCTGAATTAGTTTTGACTAAGAATTACTTTAGGTTTGAGAATGACTTTTTTCTACAGAAGCAGGGAGTCTCAATGGGGAGTCCTTTCAGTCCTAATTATGCTAATTTATTTATGGGTAAGTTTGAACAGGATCACGTTTATAATAATAATCCTTATTTTTCTTTTGTGAAGTGTTGGTACAGATATGTTGATGATTTATTTTTTGTATTTTCTGGTACACCTGAGGAATCGGGAGCATTTGAAAGGTATCTTAATTCTAGAATGCCGACTATTAAATTTACGTTGGAGGAGAGTAAAGAATCGGTGTCATTCCTGGACGTGAGAGTAAATAAAGGTGACGTATTACAAACGACAGTTTTTCGTAAAAAGACGGATAGGAACAATTATTTACATTATTCAAGTTATCATCCACACAGTTTGAGACGAAGTTTGCCTTATAGTCAACTATTGAGATTGAAAAGAATTTGTAGTTCTGATGAAGATTTTGGGAGACAAGCCAATGAATTGTGTGCTCGCTTTCGAGAAAAGAATTATGACCAAAGAATTTTGGATGAATGTATGTCTAAGGTTCAGGGAAAAGATCGTAATAGCCTTTTAACACCCAATCCTCCTCCCCCTACACAACAGGGTCTTGTCTTGGCCACTACCTTTTCTCCGGTCTCGCAGCTCATTAAGAAAATTGTTCGGAAACATTGGCATATTTTATCTAGTGACCCCGTAGTTGGCCGTGAATTTGTTAACGCTCCTGTATTTGCGACGAAACGATCCAGTAATGTGAGAGATAGGCTTGTGAAGACGGATCTACGAGTGTGGTCCACACATTTTTTGAGCTCTCTTCCCCCAGGAAATTTCCCGTGTTTAAATTGTGTTAATTGTAATGCCATGATCAAAGGTGACCATTTTTCACATCCTCATACAGGAAGTAGTATAAAAATTCGGGGTAGAATCACTTGTAAAACTACACATGTAATCTACTTATTGAAATGCCCTTCTGGGTTTTGTTATGTGGGCAAGACAAAGAGAGAGTTGAGACTAAGGATCTCTGAACATAAGAGTAACATTAGAAATAAAGATGAGAGGTCTCCTATTGCTAGGCATTTTAATTCGGTCGGTCATGATGTCTGTAGATTACGGTTCATGGGTATTGAAGTAGTTAGGCCGCTGTTGAGGGGAGGGGATAGAGAGAGGAAATTGCTCCAAAGGGAGGCCTTTTGGATATGTCATCTACAAACGGAGTTTCCTAGGGGTTTAAATGAGGAATTGTCCCTGTCCTGTTTTTTGTGAGAAGGTATGCTAACTACGGTTGTATATGTATGAACTTTTTATAGACATAGGCCTATGCAATGATTATTGTCTAAATCAGGTTGGATTGTTAATATGTGATTCATTTGTTTTTTTTTTCTCTTTTTCCCCTTTCTCTTTGTATATTGATGTGGTAGGCCTAATTGTCATCAGCTGGTACTTGATTGTTTGGTGATCCCTGGCTGGTTTTTTAAGGGTTACACTCTCAGTTGTATTAGAAACGCTGAGGAAAGCCTATGGCTGAAACGTGTCCGTTTTCTGCCGTCGTGCATTAATAAATATTTATGTTTTGCAATGTGAGTGCTGACATTTTCTTTTTTGTAATTTTGTGAACTTTTTTTGGGGCAGCACCCGTTACTCTTTAGTATAACCTGAGTTGAGCACGCATATTTGTTTAATTCACTATTTAATCTGACCCAGTGTTCATTTGTTAAAGAAACAAATGTTAGACAAGACCAAAAGATTTCAAATAGAAAAGCATGACTTACCTTAAAATATTGACCTCTTCGAATGTGCTGTCAGGATTTCACACTGTTTGATTCTCTCTTTCTTGCTTTCACTACCTTCCTGTCTCTCTCCCTCTCTCTCTCTCTCTCTCTTTTAAACTCTCTTCAACATTCTCTCAGGAAGACCTCTGTCATTGCATACTGTTATTTACATCATAAACCTTACCTGTGGCAAAATGTAAATTTATGTTTATCACTAGTTTGCTTTCTTCACATGAAGCAGAACACCTGCCCAGTTTGCCATTTCACACACAATACTGTTACAGTTCACTGCTGTTTTGATGACTTGTGTACTGCTCCAGTCTAAAATATGCAAAAAAATTATAATGAGAATACTCCAGGAAATTTGCAGCGTAGAGGTCAAATAAAGACTCTCAGTCAGTGCTTTGTTCTCTACTTTGTATAAAGACATACAGAGATGCAAAACAAACCATGAGTCATCAGCAAGACTAAATCACATCGTGTTCGGTTAGACACTCGGTAACCCTACAACAGGCTTGTATTGGGACGGTGGTTCATGGTTAGAACTGTTGCCGGTAATGTTTGAGTTTCAAATCCTGGCTGGTCAGGACCTCTCTGCACAGAGTTTGCATGTACAAACCCCAATTCCAATGAAGTTGGGACGTTGTGTAAAATGTGAATAAAAACATAAAACAACGATTTGCAAATCTCAAACCCACATTTGATTCACAATAGAGCATAGGCAACATATCAGATGTTAAAAGTAAGACATTTTACCATTTCATGAAAAATATTGGCTCATTTTGAATTTGATGGCAGCAATCCAATTTAGTATCATCCCCAAATTTAACTAGTTGAAAACTAACTAAAAATAATTTAGATATGAGCATATCAGCGACTTGTGTCACAGTAGCCGTTTTATTGGTTTGGACCAGACAGGATAGTCTTCATAGCCCTCGTATTTCAATGAGTTTTGGGCCCAAAACCCTTTTGCCGGCTCATGGTTTGTCCCTCCTTGGACCACTGTCAGTACATAATCACATTTGCTGACAGGGAGCATCCCAGAAGTCATGTCAATTCAGAAATCCTTTAACTAACTCATCAGGCCATAATGATCTGGCCCTTGTCAAAGTCGTTCAGTTCCTGTTTCACCCACAGCCAAGACTTTGAATACGAGAGCCGACTGCTCGCATACTGTCTTAAGGTTCTGTTGAGGATCATATTTCAGTATTACTCATCATATTCATCAGTAAATCAATAATCATAATCAGTAACCATATTGTGTGAGCAGCAGTGACACACACACACACACACACACACATGCTGTTCAAGCTCACATAAGCAGTTAATTTTTGTGCCTTTGGTGAATATCTGTTCCGTGGATTCAATCAAAATCTTTTTAGTTGATTTCTGCTTTGATTAATATCTGTTCAGTTGCTTTAATCAATATATGTTCAGTAGAGTCATTAGTTACTGTATATTTATTACTGGAAACATAATCAGTGGAGCCATTTACGTATCCATTTGTATCCTGTTTTTTAAATGTATTTTTCTCCATTTTAAATGAATTTTTCCTTCTTTTTTATCTGGACAATACCTCTGTGTGGCACCGATATTTTCTAGAAAATCCCATAGAAAACATGCCAAACAATAGGGGAAGGGAAAGAGATCAGAGATATGATGTAATGTGATTGGGGGTTCTAATAAAATAGGCAGTTTGGGATGTTTGTATTTAGTACTGTTTGCATATAGAGACTACTCCGGGCTTCAGATCGTTGTATCACTGTTGTCACGACTGGCAGACGCAATTATTATCCAGACCAGCGGGGGGAGCTGGTAAGACCACTCAACTCAGGCCCCTCTTGCAGTTCAATGAGGAAGCAATCACTTCCTGTTCAGCAGCATAAAACCTCCAAGAGTGCCTGGCTGCAGCAACATGGGCGACCTCAACTATGGGGGCTCCTCTGCGGGGGCCGGAAACCACGTGACCTCTACTGTGGGGTCCGGAAGTACAGAAAGAACGGAGCAAGGAAAGTAAGTTTCTTGACCAAATAATGATAAAGTCATGACATGTAAATTTTAACATTTGCAGTAATTTCAGTTGGCCTACGAGCTATTGGCAATCATGCATTTTTTTTTAATAAAACGTGCACCCGAGCATGTTAAGATATAAATGGGAAATATCGGGGATTTATTAGTACCATTATAATCCCTCTAATGTTTACAAAATTTAGGGCCAGTTTCACAGACACGGCTTAAGCGTAGTCCTGGACTAAACAGAGTTTTGTATGGAGATTTTCCATTGAAAATTGAATTTAGTCTAGGATTAAACTTATTCTGTGTCTGTGAAATTGGCCCATAGTGTTAAGAAGTAGACAGTGGAACTAGAGGTCTGCAAGCCCGACGGGGCCCGACTGGGCCCGACAGCATGGACAGGTTACAGGCCGGGGCCATTTTTTTTTACGCATAGGTGGGGTTCGGGTCGGGCTCGGGCACTTTTTAATAAAAGAAAATGAAGTTGTATCTGTCTCGCTTAATTTTACACACGCGCGCAGAAAAGGCTAACCTACATCAAATTCATACGGCGCTTTTCTAGGCCTACTCAAAAGACCCTTGAGAGTCAACACACACAGGCGCACACACGCCGCTAGCTAAGTGACTAAAAAAGCGCCATAAAAACTGACAGAAGAGAGAAGAGCAGGTGACTTTCTGAACAGGATGGACACTATAAAATCACAGCTAGCAAAGGGAGAGCTTTTTAAAGTTCCAAATGAGTCTGGAAAAGCTGCACTGTGGAATAATTTTGACATCATAATAAATGAAGCGAAGGAACCCATAGGACATGTACAGTGCAGAAGCTGCAGTAGTATCCTTGCGTACGACAGCAAGAAAACCGGCTCATCCCATCTGCAAAGGAACATTGACCGTGGATGTGCCGTGGCTAGTGCTAAAACAAGCCAAAAACAGCTATCAGTGTCTAGCTTTTTCTCAAAGCCAGTGCCATCTGAAGTGAAATCGCAAGTCACCTATAAGTGTGTGGATTTCTGCTGTGAGGACATCAGACCATTTCGAGCAGTGGCTGGACCAGGATTCACTAAATTAGCTCAGGAGCTAATTAACATTGGAGCATCACATGGACGTTTGTCCGCTGAAAAAGTACTGCCTGACCCTACAACTATATCTCACCGATGTCACATTAAGGCAGCAACAGAAAGGGAAAAGCTCGTTGCAGAGATATAAGAGGTACTGGGCTCCGTTAATGTTGGTATGACAACTGACTTGTGGTCGGATGACTATCGGAAAGTTAGTTACATGGCAATTACATGCCACTTTGTCACTCCAAATTACAAATTGAAGTGTAGAGTACTCACCACTACTATGTTCCCTTCCAATGAGGCCAAAACAGTTACCAATATTCGCACGGAACTGCAGCAGCAACTGGTGTCAGTCCTTGACTTTGATGCCTCCATTATGAATAAGGTCGTCTGGGTTACAGACCAGGGCTCCAATATTGTTGCTGCGCTGTCACCGTATCGGCGCCTTGACTGTCAAGATCACGTCTACAATAGAGTCATGCGACATACCCTCGACGTGACAGAGTTTGCTGAAACAGTTCCCGAGGTGGCGGAAACTATACAGAAACTTGTCCGGTACGTGAAACAAACGGGTCTGGCTAGCCAGTTACCCAGGACTGTCAGACAGATAGGAGAGACACGTTACAGTACGCAGTTTCTCACTCTTGAGTCCGTCAAGGCAATATATCCTGAGCTACGAGAGAAGCTGCAGAGTCGTTGAGAGATCCAGCGCGTCAATGACGTATCCCCTGATGTGTTGGACTTTCTGGTCGACTTTCTACGTCCCTTTTACGAAGCCCAATGGGAGATGGAAGTCGATCGCTATCCAACTTTGAATCTGGTTGTGTTGTGGCACGGGAGGCAAACACGTCATTGCCAGCCGATTAACACTGACATCCCATACCAGACCAGGGGGGCGTGCCAAGATGGCCGAGTGAGCACACGCTTTCTACCGCGGTCTGCAAACTTTAACTCTCAGAACAGAAAAAAGACTGAAAATTTACGTTTGCCAAACACTGGTAATTTACTCAAAAACTTTTATACAGCAAATTTAAAACGGGTAGTGGTAAAATGCCGAACCAGCAGCGAGAACGAAAACGAGCATCTGACGATGCTAAAGCTAACAGTGCTAAGGCTGGGAATGCACTGATAGACAGCTGCCACGATTATACAGCTGCCTTGAGCCATCCAGTTTCAGGAGACGATATGGACGAGTTTCCACCTTTGCCCATCACCCCAAGCAAATCCCCTGCTCCAAAGAAGGTGATGTGTGCACACATCTCAAGTGCTAACTCTCAAGAGCAAGTCAACGCGGGCGACATAATTGATTCTCTGTCTGCGCTGATTAATACAAGATCTGACAATATTGAGAGCATGGTCAGTGCTAATGCACTGAAAATTGAGGGACTAAAAAAGACAGTGGACTTTGCCTGTGCAGAAATAAAAGACATGAAAGGGAAAGTGTGTATACTCGAGAAAAAAGTTGCAAAGGAGGAGGAACGAGTGAACTCATGTCAGCAAAGGATTTCCGAATTGGAAAGATACTCCAGGAGATGGAACCGTAGGCTTAATGGAGTTGAAGAATCGGAAAAAGAAGATGTGCGACGAATGGTCATCGAAATTTGCCAAGCAGTCCTTCCAGAGCAAAAGAGCAGAATTGCCGACACCATCGACACTGTGCACCGTCTCGGGGCCAGGCGGCAGGGAGCCTCCAAGCCAAGAGGTATTATTCTCCAATTCGTCTCCCGAGTTTCCAGGGATGCGATATGGAAAGCGGCCAAAACATCCTCCTTCCTGCGAGGTAAGAGCCTATGGTTTGCGGAAGATCTATCAAAGGAGGACAGGGATCGCCGGAACAAACTGTGGCCGATCATTCAGAAGGCTCGAAACGAGGGTAACACTGCCTATTTTATCGGAGGTCGTGCATTTATCAACGGTTCCGAAGTTTTTCCTCCCTGATGACTGTTTCATTTGTCGAGTAACACATATTATGAATCAAACACGGTGAGACAAGGTGGGCTAATTTGGCTCCGTTACAAATTTTCATGGACTATATGCTGGTATTAAGTTGTTAATTATACTACTAAGACTCAACAAAAACGTTTTAGTTAAGTTGTTATTTAATTTACAAAGCTAAAGGCCTTTTCATATTTATGTGTATGTATTTCTTGTTATGCCATTTTTAAGGCCATGGCAACAGGTTAAAATGCTGCAGACTTTATGTTGGCATATCACATTCTACGCCTTTACTAGTGCTTTATTTTAATGATTCAGTACCCGGTCCCCTTATCCAGTGTTACACTTCTAATTACCTGATTAGTGACCACTCCATACTTGTTTTCTTGTTCTTCAATAACCTTGTCTTTATTTATAGTTTCCTTAAATGCCAGGGGATTAAGACAAAATTGCAAACGTAAAGCCTTATTTTTATTTGTAAAACAACTCAAAACCAATTTTTGTTTTTTTACAAGAGTCTCACTCCACATCTGCTGATGTCAGCTTTTGGAAATCACAATGGGGTAACGATATTTGGTTTTCACATGGATCCGAGCGCTCTGCTGGAGTCACTACAGCCAAGAACACTTTCAGTGGTGAAATATTACATTCAGACTGTGACTCTTTAGGGCACTACATATGTCTTGTGATTAAGTATAATAATATCACTTTTATTATTGTCAACATATATGGATACAACACGAAACATGAAAATAATAATTTATTTGAATCCTTGGAAAACAGAGTTCTCTTTTGGCTTTTGAAATACCCAAATTCTTTTCTTTTAATTGGTGGGGACTTTAATATCACTTTAAATAATGCCATTGATAGATGGCCCCCAGGTCGGCCCTCCTCTTTTAATACAAGCTTGAAGACGTTTATGGAGAAGTTTGATGTGAGTGGTGTGTGGCGAGCAAAATTTCCAAATAACAGTTCCTTCACTTGGAGCAACAGAGCGGCATCCAAACAATCACGCATTGATTTTTGGTTGGTATCCAATTCCTTTAACAAAGATGATATTTCAACTAACATTCTTACTACACCTCTAACTGACCACAGGGCAATTCATATCAACATTCAGTTGTTTGTGCCTGAAAATACAGTCTGTAGATTTTCCTATTGGAAATTTAACAATTCACTATTAAAACATGAGATTGTCAAAGCAGAGATAAATAAATAAATTGCTCAATTCTGGAATAAAGCTAATGGGGAGAAGTCCTATAGCAATAATTTGGAACTGTTTAAGTATGACGTAAGTAAATTTTTAAGAAGATATGGGAGTTTTATTGCCAAATCCAGAAGAGCTGAGGAAGAAAATATAATTACTAAAATTGCCTCTTTCTATCAAAAGCCCCCTAGTGATATATTAGAAGAGGACAGGCTAAATTTATTGGACCTTCAGAATCAGTTAGATGACTTATATCGCCATAAGGCAGAAGGAGCTTTTATAAGATCCAGAATGAGATGGATGGAGGAGGGTGAACAAAATTCTGCATACTTTTTTAGACTTGAAAAATATCACTTAAAAAATAACTCTGTTCATCAATTAAACATCGATGGGGTCATTACTGATAATACCAAACTTATATCAAATTTCTGTTGTAAATTTTACAGTAATTTATATGATTCGAATTACAAAACCCAAAACCAGTGAAGTTGGCACGTTGTGTAAATCGTAAATAGAAACAGAATACAATGATTTGCAAATCCTTTTCAACCTATATTCAATTGAATACACTGCAAAGACAAGTTACTTAATGTTCGAACAGGTAAACTTTGTAATTTTTTGCAAATATTAGCTCATTTGGAATTTGATGCCTGCAACATGTTTCAAAAAAGCTGGCACAAGTGGCAAAAAAGACTGAGAGAGTTGAGGAATGCTCATCAAACACTTATTTGGAACATCCCACAGGTGAACGGGCTAATTGGGAACAGGTGGGTGCCATGATTGGGTATAAAAGTAGCTTCCCTGAAATGCTCAGTCATTCACAAACAAGGATGGGGCGAGGGTCACCACTTAGTGAACAAATGCGTGAGCTGATTGTCGAACAGTTTAAAAACAACATTCCTCAACGAGCTATTGCAAGAAATTTAGGGATTTCATCATCTACGGTCCGTAATATCGTCAAAAGGTTCAGAGAATCTGGAGAAATCACTGCACGTAAGCGACAAGGCCGAAAACCAACATTGAATGCCCGTGACCTTCGATCCCTCAGGCGGTACTGCATCAAAAACCGACATCAGTGTGTAAAGGACATCACCACATGGGCTCAGGAACGCTTCAGAAAACCACTGTCAGTAACTACAGTTCGTCGCTACATCTGCAAGTGCAAGTTAAAACTCTACAATGCAAAGCGAAAGCCATTTATCAACAGCACCCAGAAACGCCGCCGGCTTCGCTGGGCCCAAGCTCATCTAAGATGGACTGATGCAAAGTGGAAAAAGTGTTCTGTGGTCTGACGAGTCCACATTTCAAATTGTTTTTGGAAACTGTGGACGCCGTGGTCCTCCGGACCAAAGAGGAAAAGAACCATCCGGACTGTTATAGGCGCAAAGTTCAAAAGCCAGCATCTGTGATGGTATGGGGGTGTATTAGTGCCCAAGGCATGGGCAACTTACACATATGTGAAGGCACCATTAATGCTGAAAGGTACATACAGGTTTTGGAGCAACATATGTTGCCATCCAAGCAACGTCTTTTTCATGGACGCCCCTGCTTATTTCAGCAAGACAATGCCAAGCCACATTCTGCACGTGTTACAACAGCATGGCTCCGTAGTAAAAGAGTGCGGGTACTAGACTGGCCTGCCTGTAGTCCAGACCTGTCTCCCATTGAAAATGTGTGGCGATTATGAAGCGTAAAAATACGACAACGGAGACCCCGGACTGTTGAACAACTTAAGCTGTACATCAAGCAAGAATGGGAAAGAGTTCCACCTGAAAAGCTTCAAAAATTGGTCTCCTCAGTTCCCAAACGTTTACTGAGTGTCGTTAAAAAGGAAAGGTGATGTAACACAGTGGTAAAAAGGCCCCTGTGCCAACTTTTTTTTGCAATGTGTTGCTGCCTTTAAATTCTATGTTAATGATTATTTGCAAAAAAAAATAAAGTTTCTCAGTTTGAACATTAAACATCTTGTCTTTGCAGTGTATTCAATTGAATATAAGTTGAAAAGGATTTGCAAATCATTGTATTCTGTTTTTATCTACGATTTACATAACGTGCCAACTTCACTGGTTTTAGGTTTTGTATAATGAAGAGTTCACAACCTCATTTCTGAATTCAGTAAAGGGTCTGCAATCCATTGACATAAATGACAGAAATTACTGTGACACCCCTCTTAGCGTAGAGGAGGTTGTTGAATCTATTAATGCACTTTGAAATAATAAATCTCCCGGTACTGATGGCATAACTGCGGAATTTTATAAATCCTTCTCAAACCAGCTTGCCCCATTCCTGTTACAGGTTTTTTCTGAAAGCATAAGAAATAATACTCTTCCTCCTACCCTTACTCAAGGTCTAATTGCATTGATTCCCAAGCCCAAAAAAAGATTTGCTTCTCATTGAAAATTGGAGACCTGTCTGTCTGCTTAATAATGACTATAAGATTATTGCTTTGACATTTGCCAAAAGAATAAAAACAGTCCTAGACTCAATTATTGATGAGACGCAGTCAGGCTTTATGAAAAATAGACAGGTGATTTAGCTAACGAACCTTAGTAAGCTCTCAACGCCAAGAATATATCAAATTACCGGGATATCTAACAATAACCCGGCTTGGTTTCATACTTGGTGGCTTGCCTTTCATATAGTCTTCTAGCCAATAAATATTGACGTTCACCGGGGTTTTTTTTAGTCCCCTTCATTCTCTATCCTGACTGCATAAACGCATTGCCAAGCTTGAATATTAACGCGAACCGGGGTATTTGTCTTTTTCGCATTTTATTATTATTGAAGGGCTCTTCTGATTAAACACATTGCAAATTACGTTATCTTTGTATTTTCCTCCAGTTGCTGTGCGTTGATCAGCTGATTAAAGTTTGACTGCTTGTTTGAGTGCTTAGCGACAACTTGTTGGGGGAGATACCGAGTATAGTTCGCTCACAAAGTAAACGACTTGAGGCTTTACTCTTATCTCGGTTACGCTTGGTTGTATTTGTGGCTAGCTAGCTAGATAGTTACTGTTTGCATTTTTGGCTGGGGATCTGAGATTTATTATTTAGTTAGTAGGACAGCAGTCACTTGAGTCGTCCATTCGGTTAGGTTGGAATTTAAATGGAAAGCTTTACCGGAGCGCTCTGCCTCCTCACTCCTCCAGTTTCTCCTGGGCGTTGTAGCCAGTCCTTTTTATCTGGGTTCTCAGCTAAGCCCCATGATATTTTTAGGTTAGTATATTAATAGTACCGGGACTAGATAAACTCAAGTTGGCTTATTAGGAGTGCTTATTATCTATAGAGTTTCTCAATTTGGTATTTCATTTCTGCTAACTGAAACTAAGCCCCTGTTAAAAGAGGCTTATTATCCATTCACATAGTTTCCCCACGGTTTCTATTGTGACCGCTGCTTAGGGCTTCTCAGGTTAATAAATTAATAAATTGTGGTTCCTGAGCTTTTGTCTTGGCACTTAGTATTTTTCTTTTATCTAGGGTGAGCGAGGTCTTTAGGTAGGGGGTTCAAAATGTGGCCAAAACTATGTGACGGTTGTAGGATGATCGCACTTTTGGAAAGAGATTTCCAGGGTGGGTTTGTGTGTCACCGGTGCCAGCTAATTGAGCATCTGGAGAGCAAGATCCTTGATCTTCAGGGCCAGTTGGCAGCGCGACATAGTTCCTCTAGGAACTCTACTGATTGCGAACTAAGTAGTATGTCGTTTAGAGAAATGGTTTGTACACCAAAGCAGGGTGGTGTGGGGACCCCAGAGCAGGCAGGGAGAGAAAGTTGGGTGACGGTAGGACGTCAGCGCAAGAAAGGGCGTGCACACCGTACAGCGACAGCTCCTTCAGTGGTTGAGGTGTCCAACCGATTCCTGCCCTTGCAGGAACTCGAATTGGCCCCTGACCTTGAGAGTGAGGGGACTGATGAGCAGCAGGGCACCCTGTTGGCCTCTACCCCTCAGAAAAGAGTTATTGATAGTGGGGGACTCAATACTTAGAGGAATAGACAGTTTAGTCTGTTCGCGCGACAAGGAGTCTCGTACGGTGTGTTGCCTGCCTGGTGCCCAGGTAGGAGACCTCCTGGAGTGTGCGGACAAGCTCCTGGCCGGAGCGGGGAGGGATCCAGTTGTCATGGTCCATGTTGAGACAAATGACATAGGTAAGGGTAGGTTTGAGGTTCTGCAAGGCAAATTTGTTGAATTAGCTGAAAAGCTTAGGAGCAGATCCTCCACGGTAGTGTTCTCCGGGATTCTACTGGTACCACGTGCAAGCAGAGGGAAGCAGAATTTTATCTTGAGGTTTAACACGTGGCTACGAACCTGGTGTAGGAAAGAGGGGTATAGGTTTATGGGGCACTGGAACTACTTCTGGGACAGGGGTGACCTGTTCAAGCCGGATGGGCTACACCTGAACCGGAGGGGTACCTTTGCACTGGGTCAGCGTATGTTGAGGGTAGCAGAGAGTTATTTAAACTAGGGACTTGGGGGGCAGGGAGGTTAGAGAGTGTTACACAGAGGGAAATGCAGACTGCCCTGATGGAAGCTGACAGCGTTACATGCACTATTGATGATATATTTTTAAAACAAAAAGCGTAGTGAGGAGCTTTTAGCAGCGGGCACATGGGAAATCGAAGGGGAAGAGCGTTTGCGATAATCTGAAATGTTTTTATCTAAATGCAAGAAGCATTAAAAATAAATTTCGAGAACTTGAGGCCGTTATGATTAGTGAAGGCTATGACATAGTTGGGATTACAGAGACATGGCTTAGTGAAGAGGATGGAGATGAATATAATGTAGAAGGTTATAAGCTCTTTAGGAAGGATAGATGCAATAGGCGAGGAGGGGGTGTAGCACTCTATGTGAACGAAAACATAAATGTGCAAGAAATTCCTGAAATTGAACATTCCTTGCCCTACAAAGATATCTGGGTCAGGCTCACTGGCAAACACGAGACTGGTTTAAGCATAGGCGTATGCTATCGACCACCAGCTTTGGACAGTACAGTCAATGAAATGCTCTTTAAGAGGATGACGCAAGCTTCTTGAGGAGGAGGGACTATTATAATGGGAGACTTAAATTATCCTGGTATTGATTGGGAAATGGTGAAAGGAAAGGGTAGGGGGAGGAAGAATTTCTAGATGTCATAAATGATAATTTTTTGGTGCAGTATGTTAATAAACCTACAAGAGAGAGGGCAATTTTAGACTTAGTGCTCTGTAATGACCCAGATAGAATTAGCAAGGTTGAGGTATGGGAGCCACTTGGGACAAGTGATCACTCTACTGTTAATTTTGAGGTTTCATGGGAAGTTAAAAAGGTGTCTCCAAAAACAAAAATTTTCAATTTTAGGCGAGCAAACTTTGACAGGATGCCCTCATATCTAAGTGAAATAAAATGGGAGACACTCCTGGACTGTGAGTCAGTAAATGAGATGTGGGAAAGATTTAAGGGGGTTTTACTTGATTCACAATGCAAATTCATTCCAATGGTGTCCAAAGGTAAGCTGAAAAAGCAGAATCCCCAGTGGATGACCGCGGCTATTCGTAGGAGTTTGAGGGAAAAGAGGAATCTTTATAAGATGTACATAAAGGATAACAATGAGAACGCTAAGGCTGAATACTGTAAAATGCGGGCTGTGGTCAAAAAAGAGCTGAGGAATGCTAGAAGACTGTATGAAAGACAAATTGCAGAGGGGCAAAAACTAACCCTAAGCGCTTCTTTCAGTACTGTAGCAGAAAAAGGAAAGTCAAAGAGCAGGTTAAGTGCATAAAGAATAAAAATGTATCGCTGCTATATGATAACAAGGATATTGCGGATGCCTTAAACAGTTACTTTGTTGAGAATTTTACCTTAGAGCGGGTCTTTATTCGACCAGAGGGCATGTCCAATGCTCAAGATTATTTAGCGGAAATTGAGGTTAGGGATAACGAAGTATTAGACAAGTTGCATAAACTAAAGGCAGATAAGGCGGCGGGTCCTGATGGCTTATATCCTCGAGTGCTCAGGGAAGTTAGTGAGATCATCTTTAAGCCGCTATCCGCCATCTTTAGACGGTCTTTAGAAACTGGAGAAATACCAAATGATTGGAAACAGGGCAATATAATACCAATATATACGAAAGGGGACCGTACTGAGCCAGGTAATTACAGGCCAGTCAGTTTAACTTGCATTGTGTGCAAAATATTGGAATCTATCATTAAAGATGAGCTGGACTTATTTCTTGAACATAACAATATCTTGAGGGATAGCCAACATGGTTTCCGTAAGGGAAGGTCATGCCTGACAAACCCTCTGGAATTTTTTGAAGAGGCCACCAAGACTTATGACCAGAGCAGGGCTTATGACATCATATATTTGGATTTTCAGAAAGCATTTGACACGGTCTGTCCGCATAAGAGACTAATTTTTAAAATGAGCTCCATTGGAGTTACAGGAGGTATTCTGAAGTGGATTCAAAACTGGTTGCAGGACAGAACACAAAGAGTGGTGGTCAGTGGTATCTCATCTGAGCTAGGTATGGTGGGGAGTGGCGTCCCCCAGGGATCGGTGTTGGGACCCCTGCTGTTCCTCATCTACATTAATGACCTTGATAGGAATATTGAGAGCAGATTAGTTAAATTTGCAGATGATACTAAATTGGGAGGTTTGGCAAATAGTTTAGAGTCCACTAAAGTGATTCAGGATGATTTGGATAGAATCCAGAATTGGGCAGAAATGTGGCAAATGAAATTTAATGTAGCGAAATGTAAAGTTGTACATGTAGGTAATAAAAACATTAGACGGGATTACTTCATGGGAGGTTTTAAGCTGGAATGTGCACCACACGAGAAAGATCTGGGAGTGATTGTTGACCAAACCCTCACAGGCTCTAGCCATTGTGCCGCAGCAGTTAAAAAAGCCAATCGGATGCTGGGATACATTGCCAAAAGTATTGAGTTCAAATCCAAGGAGGTGATGCTTCTTTTGTACAACACATTCGTCAGACCACATCTAGAGTATTGTGTACAGTGCTGGGGACCATACTTTAAGAAAGACATAGAGGCTTTAGAAAAGTTCAGAGAAGAGCCACGGGCTAATTCGGGTATAAAAGATGAAAGCTATGAGAAAAGGCTGAAGATCCTTAATCTCTTTAGTCTTAGGAAAAGGACACTAAGGGGTGATCTGATTGAGGTCTTTAAATATGTTAAAGGGATTATCAAAGTGAATTATGTAGGATTCCTTCAACCAATTGTTATTAGTAGAACTCGGGGTCACAAATGGAAGCTGACCAAAGGTAAATTTAGCACTGATATTCGGAAATATTTCTTCACCCAAAGAGTAATTTCGGTGTGGAACAGCTTGCCTGACCATATTGTTGAGGCAGAGACCTTGGGAGTTTTCAAGAGCAGGCTTGACTTAAAGCTAGATACCATTGAGTCATTGAGTATCTGAAGTGATATATTCACAATAGTATAAAGAAACTGGCGAACCTAGTTGGGCTGAACGGCCTGTTCTCACCATTCATGTTATGTTTTGTAAAGCTACAATGTGAGTGTGTGTGTGTGATCAAGAGTGCGAGGGTGTGTTTGCGTTACATGTGCCATCACATCGTGATATTGACATCGGGCTTATGTCTGGCTCGGGCCGAGTAAATTTTCACTCGTCGGGCTAAGGTAGGGCTGGGCTTGAATGCCACGGGCTTGGACCGGGCTGGGGCAGACATTTCAGGCCCGCGCAGCCCTCTAAAGGGAACACCAGATGCAGGAACCCAAGTGTTAATTCAAACACAAAACACCAGGAGAAAATTGGCTAACAGGCCAGAAACAAAACACCGTGCACATGCACTGAACGATTGGGAAAACTAAGGTACACTGCCTAAGGCAGGGGGAAACAAAGGTAGCTACTCACTCAAGGAGTGGCTAAATAAGAAAACAAAAACTGAACCTAACTAAACTGACGGATAACACTGGGAGACTTAAACAAGGGGCAGACAAGACGAGGGCGCAGAAAAATACAAGACTCAGAAATAACACTAAGGAAATACGTGGAAGGCACAGGAGCTGAGATTTCACAATGCAGCGCTGAGTCTAACAAAGTTCCATCTAACGGTCGCTTCTCTCTTTCCCACTGAAATACCCTCAGGAGGAGGCGGGGACTCGGAACGCAATCTCGAATGGAAACAGAAACAGATGGGATTAATAAAACAATTACACTAGAACCGGGTAAACAAATAATGACTTGAGACAAGACGCGGAGACAATCAACTAGACGGTTTAGATTGAGGTAATCTAAACGTGACAAGTATAAAGCACCACGAGAGAAGCAAAGGAAAGCATAGCTTTAAACGTAGTTAATCAGGGAAAGCTTAGGAAAGAATTACAAAAGCTAGAAACACTCGCACTCGCTAATGCGTTAATTAAGGTTAATACTACGTGAAGAAATATGTACAAACCCCCTCAAATAAGTGCTGGTAAGTATGGGTTAGTAATTATCCTATCAGAGAACGCATTCACTCAGAGTTTCGGGAGACCCAGAATTAAGCACAGGTGGAAGCAATGAATGAAATACCACAGCCGAAACCGAAAGAGGAAACGTGATTGGACAACGAGACTCAGGCATGCTGAAGGCTGTCACACACATCACAGGAGTTTGGGCAAGAGAGAATCAATCGTCAGACGGCGGGAATGAAAGCTGAAAAATAAACCAAGAGAGTGAGGCATGGGAGAAAAGCAAAAGCACAAATATAAAAGTAATGAGCACAAAGACAAAACAGCACACATGAGGCAGAACCATAACACATAGCCTACTTTCTCGCAGTGCTTTCTCACTGCTGCGCGACATCAAATCGCCAAGGCGACGTCGCGTAAATATGTATTAATTTGAATCCTGAAAATTAAAGCGGTTTATGTAAAAATGACCAGGTTTTTTCAGCTTGCGCATGTTGTAGACTACATTAACGTTTGATGTTCAGCGTATTTAAACTCCTCAGTCTCTTCCATTAATTGTATATGGTCCTTGCAAGTGGTCAATCATTTAGCGAAATGCCGAAAACATTTTGCATTAACTGATTTATTGGTTTGTATTTTAGTCTGTTAAATTGAATAACATTATGTGTCCACGTTGATTGATGTGCCACAGTGACATTGTTTGGTAATAGAGAATAGTTTTAAACATTGAAGGCAATATAATGTTATTAATAGTTTCTCGATATCTTTGATTATCATGTATGCACATACGACGGCACGCAAACCTTGTTAGAAATCATTGGTTTTAAGCAAAGTTTTAATCTTGGGAAACACATTTTTTACCATCTCAATAAATTGAAAGACCTTGCATGAAGTTATCTGATTATAATTCACTGCCCTTGTAATTACAGTGTGGAGTTCATTGCTGTTCCAAGATTTTAAATTGTTTTTGTTTTAGATGCATATTTCAATTTGGCCAAGTTGTTCTCTGCCAGCAGTGGAAAAATGCACCACTTGCTGCCAGAACTTATTCCACTGCCCGGTGTGTCCAGAATATAAGCCTGCAAAGAAGGGAAAAATTCAGAGGCACCTGGAAGCACATGTGAAAAAGGCAATTTTTTTTAAAGGTACACTGATGTTTAACTTATATGCTCGGATTCTGCCTAGTACTTTCAAATATCAGATATTTTTAACTGTTCTCTGCTCCTGAATAAATTACATATTCCCAAACCTCTCCTTGTGTACCTTAAAAGGCCAGCATTTAGCTGACATTGGAATGTCTAAAACTGACTGAAAGGAACGGGCATAGACTCCAAATGCAGTTCAGCATCGGCAGGGCGTTTATTGGGATTCACAAAGCTCATGGTCAAGACAGAAATGGATCAATAGCCAGGCAAACAGATATGCAGGATGGGCAGAATCGAAGTCAGGGGACAAGCAAAAAGATCCAGTAACCAGAATAATCAATCCGCACAAAGACAGTAACAAAGAGGGTTGAAACTAAGGGAATGGAAGGGAAGGAAAAAGGGAGTTGGATGGGACAAGGAGAACACAGGAGAAACTAAACAGATGGATACAAAATGGGAATTAGGAGAATGAAGTACTAATCACTCAAATAGCAATCTCACAACGCAATACAAACAATCAAATACAAAACTTACGGAGAATCACAAGAAACGAGCTTTCAACAATCGAAACGAGCAGAATAGCGCAGAAAGCGAGACTGACCAAGAACGAGCTGTGGTAGAAACGAGTCGACAAGAAACTACGGGAAAGTGGGTCTTTTAAACACAAACAAATTAAGTGGAGGCCCAGCTAAACTCAGAACAGGTGAGAGGGAGAGGCGGATCTAGAAAAGCAAGGACGGTGATAGGAGAGAGAGAGAGGAAGTAGGTGGGATCCTAACTTTGAACTAACTAATCACCCATGCCTAACTGAACTGCTCTAAGTGTGGATAGTCCAATCAGAACAGCAAGAGAGAAGGAAGAGGAATTACCAAACCGAAATTACAGGGAAGAGAGTGTGATGAAAAAAGACAAGATGCCATGAGACAGAAACGGGAGGAAAACACTGAAGACCAGAGACAGAGCAATCATCCAGAAACACACATGCTCTAATGAATAAATATAATAAATAAAATAAATAATAGCAATACTAAAAACTAGAAACTAAAAACAAGCATACAAATCACTGATTTCTAACACTGGCCTTATCTGAAAAAGCTTCAAATGTATCACATTGTTCAATGGAAAGTGAATATGGTTGGGTGGATAATTTGTAGAGTATGGTTTATTTTTTTTTTTAATTAATATTCTGTGTAACTTTGAGCTTGTTTTATTGCATCCTTGATTTACAGTTTGCTTCACCCTATCTTCTAAGTAGTGGGTGTTCACAGTGGTTACCCCCCCCCACATACCTACTCAAAATAAGGGTTTAACAATTAATGTGTTTATTCATTTTTCTCTTCATATTTCTTAAATTTTATTTTTGATCGTAGCTAGGTAATAGAGTTTACATTGGAGAAAATGTTTCTTTCCACCTGACTGTGGATGCAGATACTGAACTAGTCAAAAGTGTGATTGGATTTTACGTCTTATCATTCCCATCATCCGTTAAGCTAGTTTCTCTCTTGTAGACAAATGCATCTGCCGGTGCCGGCCATGTTGCACTGATGGTCATTTTCACTGTCTGTACTGTGACAAGACAGTAATACATCGAGCGGACATGGAGAACCATTTACCGTTGTGTCGACACTCCACATCTGCCCCAGCTGCAGCTATAGAGCTCGCTGTATCTGCCCCAACTGCAGCTATAGAGCTCCCTGCATCTGCCCCTAGCCTTGCAGAGCAGACGGCCCTGCCTGATTCATTGTCTGAAATCCTGCAGGTCCGTCTTGCCAACTACCGTCATCCAACAATTTCACGGCAAAATTTTTTACGGCCCAATCAGGGGAAAGAGAGGCGGGAGCTGCAGACGTGACATCACCAGGAAGCGACTTTATGTTTGAATACAATGGCGGCGTGCAAAGCGGTTCCTTTGGATGGGTCAATATCAGCAGTTTTATCAGAAATAGACTCAATTTCTTCATTAAAAGAGGAGCAAAGAACATCACTAAAAGCTTTTCTGACGGGAAACGATGTTTTTGCTCTTCTCCTGACCGGTTTCGGGAAGAGTTTGATCTACCAGCTGGCTCCTCTGGTCGTGAAAAAGATGGGAAGGACTCCAAACCCCATGTGGATTGGTCGGTGATGAGTGTGACGAGAAAAAGCATCGTCCAATCCGCAGCCGCAGATTTTTTTGAAGGCTGCTCCTCTGAAAACTTTTTTGAACGGCTCTTTCCCAGATGGACTTGTGAAATATTTCCGTGGCGGATGTATGGAACTGTCCGTCTGGCGTGCCAGGTTAATCTGCCCCAGCTGCAGCTAAAGAGCTCGCTGCATCTGCCCCAACTGCAGCTAAAGAGCTCGCTGCATCTGTCGTGGTTCTGGATGTTTGTGCGTGTGTTTTGGACTTTTCTTTGTGGCTCTCGTCCCGGGACGATATCTTTTCCTTGGCTATCGAATTCTTTACCCAGCTGGTTGATTGAGCTGGGGCGGTGCTTCCCCGGAATCTATATAAGCAGGAGGTCCGGCACGCCTCTTTCGCTAGAGTGTCTGTATTTAGCTACGCACTATAGCTGAAGAAATCTTTAGTCAGGTTTTGAAAGACTTTCTATTCTCTAATTTTTGGAGTTTCTTCTCCCTTTTTCTTTCTCGCGTTGCCTCCGGTGTTCGGACTATTAGACGTCCTTTGGAGGCGCGAGTTCTTGCGTTTGGTCTGTGGTGTTCTCTGTGTTTGTACTGTTTACTCGCTGCTTACGTTGTCTCTTTTCGCTGCTCCTGGCCTCCTACACTACCTGCCATTACAGCATCTGCCCCAGCTGCAGCTAAAGAGCTCGCTGCATCTGCCCCAGCTGCAGCTAAAGAGCTTGCTGTATCTGCCCCAGCTGCAGCTAAAGAGCTCGCTGCATCTGCCCCAGCTGCAGCTGTAGAGCTGGCTGTATCTGCCCCAGCTGCAGCAAAGAGCTCGCTGCATCTGCCCTAGCTGCAGCTATAGAGCTCGCTGTATCTGCCCCAACTGCAGCTAAAAAGCTCGCTGCATCTGCCCTAGCTGCAGCTATAGAGCTCGCTGCATCTGCCCCAGCTGCAGCTAAAGAGCTCGCTGTATTTGCCCCAGCTGCAGCTAAAGAGCTGGCTGTATCTGCCCCAGCTGCAGCTAAAGAGCTGGCTGCATCTGCCCCAGCTGCAGCTAAAGAGCTCGCTGTATCTGCCCCAGCTGCAGCTAAAGAGCTCGCTGTATTTGCCCCAGTTGCAGCTAAAGAGCTCGCTGCATCTGCCCCAGCTGTGTCCATGAAACCTACTGCTCCTCATCCAGTGGTCTCGGAACACTCATACTCACTGCCACCTGTTTCATCTGAGTTTGCAGTTTATCTGAAAACAAATTCTGTCAAATGTCCTATCTGCAGTCTCACTCTTCACAAAAAGAATTTGGAAACACATATTTTCAGGAAGCATGCAGGTGTATCTAAGGACATTACTGAGACTTCACACTTGAAGTGTGTGTGTGTAGGACACTCGCAGCTCGACCAACGGCGGAGGAGCCGGGTGGTGAAGGCTTATGCGTGGTGATTCTGGCTGCTATGAGGCAATGGAACACGTCAGTTAAATCTTTCATGTATGCGTCCCGCCTTGGACCTGGTCTGAGACTTACCTGAAGGTTTCTCAGTAACTCTCCATTCAAAAACGGGGCTATGTCGAAATCACGGAACCATCTAACCTAATGCCGCGCTGCGAATAATCCAAGGTGCACATTGGAACATTCGCAGAAGCTGAACAAAACATCAGACTTATCAGTGATTAGGGCAAACTAAGCATAACGATTACAATGTTACTCTCGTTTAAATCTGACTCCATTTCGAATTTAAATTTATAATTTAGGGAGAACCTGCATGGATCTCGGGGTGATTACCTCCCGGACTCGTAAATAAAGGCCTGTGTCACTAAAATATATGCCCCCGGGTTTTGGCATTATTTCCGCAGCTTAGGTTCGTTGGTAATACTAGAGGATTGGAAGTCAAACATCACAGCAACAGCATCTTTTGGCTTGAATACTGCGAACCCAGATCTATGCACGCCCATGGGTTCCTTCAGGGAGTTTTAACAGATAACCGACTTTTCGTCCATGGGTTTCCTTAAGGCTAAAATCCCAGAACCGGCAATACATAAACCCTTTATGTAAGTAGATCATGATTGTCTCTCCAACTTAATAAAACCAATTCTCATCCCAAAGCCGCTGATCAGTCAGTCATTGGGTGAGCTTAACCCCTAAGTCTCCGGCGTAACATGGCTAGAAAGAATGTACAAGTGTTAAGAGTCATGGATACCACGCAAGTTTAAAAGATATAACAATAGTTTATTCACCAGGTAGGCAAGAGCTTAAATCAAACAAATCGCAGTTAGATCAATCACAAGTGAAGTCATACCTGGCGAAAAAGGCTACACACGTGGCAAGCGTACAAGGAGTTTGAATTACGAAGCTTCTCTAAGGTAGCAATAGCGTACGGACCAATCGTGTGGGAAGTCGTTTACGAGCTTCCCCGACCAGGTCGTCTCTCTCAGATTTAAGGCTGATGACGCCTTTGATCAGCCCGCACAGATGGCCCAAATTGTAATTTAGACTTCCTCCTCGGAGGAAATAAGAAAACAATTATTATTCAAAGGAGATAACAAAAGTTCTTAGATAAGTGAGAGGACCTTGGAGACAGACCTCAGGGGGGGACAGCACTTCCATAAAGGGGGGAGAGATGATTCTAAATACACCTCAAGAGATAACTCTGGTTCAGGACAAATTATTGCTGGAGAACAGAAACTATGTTTCCTTGAAATACAGTGGATATGAAATGCATCTCATTCAACTCCTTGAATTTAGCTGAAGAGATACATACCAAACATGATTACATAGAGAATTATGATGATGTAATTACCATGAAATTTCATCCCAACTGAACCATTCCTCATGAAATTCACATCACTATTACCCCAGATATAATACAGTAATTCAGTGATGACATGGGGGCAGTTAGAACAGTGTAATAGTGGGTTTTTGTTTAAATTGCAATTCTCAACTTAAAACAGTTACAGTGATGAAATGAAAGGGTGCGGTAACAGTGTGTCCAGAAGAGGTCACTATGGCACTAATCGGGCAAAGGGCACAGGTCACACCCCGCTGTGAGGAAAATTCCTTGCAGCAACCAAGCCAGGGCGCGCTTCCTTCCCCACCTTTGATGTGCTCAAGACACACACACACCCATGCTGAAGTGTCCAGTATCAGGCCCCCTTATCTCTGTGGTGGAATTGGGGGGGCAGCTGCAGAGGATGTCTGGACCCTGGTGTCTTTATTACCCCACTGTTCTCAGCCATGCCTGGCTGGAGATGATGCCAGCTGTGGAGGAAGTATAGGCTCTTATGCCTTTATTACCCCACAATGTTAAGAACAGAGGGCAACAGGCAGTCCTGGTCGCATGTCCATGTTATCTCCTGGCTTCCCCCCTACATGTGCGTAGATGAAACAAATGGCATATTTGCTGTACAAAGAAGTGCTCATGGATTTTCTGCACCAATAATTGTGCAGAGGAAAACCTGGGGCAGAAATCATCATATTAGATGTGAGCTGGAAGAATGTCGCCAGTATCAGTTGCTGGCTCAACGGAGGGGGCTGATCTATAGTTTAAGTGAGCATATACGCTCACTGGATTATTGCCAAGAAACAGCAGTGGAGGTGGTCCTTGATGAACAGATGTTGAAGGAAATGGTGCCTCAGAAGTTTTTTGGAGAGACCCAGCTTGCAACCTGCTTGCAACCTGATTGAAGAGGCAGAAAGCGGCCCAGATGGCACATGTACCACTTTGTGTGTTGGTCGGTTTTGGCGGATCTCGGTCACAGATCTGATCGTCCATTCATGATCCTCAAGTGCACAGTTTTTGTCGTCTTGGTAGAATTACTATCATATATAACATCAAAAACAATACCTGGCACTGTCGTTGTGCTAAGCCAAGGACCTCCTGCCCTCACAAAAGTATTGCAAAATGGCATCTTTTTCAAACTCAGAGAGACCTTTTCAGGACCAAAGCACCATCATCATCACTCTCACCACAATTTACGGATCCCGAGTCTGAGGACAGCTCCACCTGTCCGGCTATAATTGCTGTGGATCGAAGTGTGCGGTATATATTTAAGGAAAAAAAAATTCCATCCACACTGCCAAAAGATGTCACCGCATGGAAACAAAGTGAATGCCGTACTAAGTTGATGCCCATAGAGACTGCTTGCCAGTTATGTCCGGCCAGGGGCGCCGTATAGGGGGGAAAAGTTAGGACAATTCCAAAGTTAGGTAGACAATTCCAAAGTAGACAATTCCAGTTAGGACAATTTTTACCAAAAATAGGTAAAAATTGAAGACCTGGGTGCAAGAAAGAAGTACTTGAGCCACATTTTCCAAAAATGAGCTGACACTACTACCATAAAGTAGAGTGTCATGTGCATCATTTAAAGCCAAAAAATTCCAAATATAAGTACTCAAGTCCTCAATACTGATATACGGCCTTCCCTGAATCTACTGAATTTTTGTGCAAGAAATACTCAAGTCTTTGCAGAAGTACTCAAGTCCTTGACGTCATCAGGAACAAGTGCCTAAGTCCATGACTGTCCAATCAGCTGCTAGTATGTGTCATGTGACAAGCGTAGCAAAAATGACTGTTTGGCAATCAGAAAATGATTGAAACGGCATTTGTGTGGTAAAAATACCGAAGTCCATGCATTTTATGGCAATAAGTACCGAAGTCCAGGCATTTTATGGTAAGAAGTACCAAAGTCCGAAACTGATTTTCTTGTTTATTTCGTAATAAAGCATTATTTTTCCACAAAAAGGTGCCTGTCTACTTTGTATAACCCCTGGGACTAGCAGCAGGCGCCACTGAATGTTATCTTTTAAAAAAAGTATCTGCAGCATGTTTTCAAAACTTTGACCCTTAATATCTCAAAAGTGTTATTTTGTGACTAAAGTACTTCTTGCACCCAGGTCTTCAATTAAAATATGATTTTGCTATCAGGGTTGAGAATATTTTTTTCAAATATAGTCAGAATTCGATCAAAAACAATCTCTTTGGTTTTACTTGCTTTTGGCAGTAAAAGTTAAATATCCACATTGACCAAAAAGTAAACATCCATATTGACCGACCACCCCCCTGTATCTGCATGAAATGGTTTGGTCCTGCCTCAGTGCCCTCACTGGTGACGGTGCTTAGTAGCAGTCTGTAGTTGCACCAGAGCGCTGCAATGATGCCTAGTACCAGAATAAAATCTGGCTTTCAAAAAAGGAGAGAGAAGAGAGGCAAAAGAAAGGG
Source organism: Gymnothorax javanicus (assembly GCA_029692085.1). Classification (NCBI taxonomy): domain Eukaryota; kingdom Metazoa; phylum Chordata; class Actinopteri; order Anguilliformes; family Muraenidae; genus Gymnothorax; species Gymnothorax javanicus. Next base: position 18,111,835 of record CM056197.1, read on the forward strand.
TGTCGATATGTGACCCAGTTTTTCTTCAAGAAAGGTGGGTAGCCTAGCCTACAGTCTGTGAGTGGTAGAAATTAACCTGTTAGCTTAATGTCCATAGTGAAATAAGATAGCTACAGACTAGTGTTAGCCTATATCTCACTCCTTTTTAACCAACATTTAATCGGTGGAGGTAAATGTTTAGCAAGATACTCATGTTAAATCAGTTGTCCCTGCCCCTTTTACCAGACTTAACAACAGCTGAGTCAGCAGCAGCCCTGTATCCCCATAGCTTTACCCCTCCCTGTCCCAGTGAAGAAGGTGAGCAACACTGTGTTCAATCACATGTCACTTAGCATCATTGCAGGGAGTCTGTGGGAATTTCTCTCTCTCTCTCTTACTCTTTTTACCATTACAAAAAAGAAAACAAAATATTTTTTTGATGGCAGAAATTCAAACACAAATTATTTTTCCACATAATGATCACTATGAAGTAAAAAACAGCCTTACTGGGCTTCCGCTGGTGCTCGCCAAATTTGCCAATAGCAAAATTAAAAAATGTTTGGCAACCAAGGAAAATATTTGGCGAATTCTTTTTTTGCGAATCTAAAAAACAAGACAAAAAACCCCCCCCCCAAAATCGTCATTTTGCTACCTATCAAAATATGCCACCTCGCGAACACCGGTCACAAGATTCATTCACTTATACCCTTCAATTCGAGACTGCGAGGATGGAAATCTGAATAATCAATTAGGAAAAATTCTCTCGATAATTCTGTATATCGTTTAAACATTTTGTTAATCGGATTATGAAAGAAGAAAATAAGCGCCCGCTTTTTGTTTGGGTGTAACAGCGCGTATTTAAAGGAGAATACATTGTATATTGATTAAACATTGAACTCTGCATTAGTCGAACTGTTTTAATATTTGTTGATGACATTGCCTCGGCTTCCTGGAAGCAAGTACGTGCAAATCTGCTGTCTAGTGAGCATTTCAGGTTCGATGTACTGAGTAATAACGCCGCGGAAACTTAAACTGGCCCGTCATTCTGCCGAATAGTCTTACTAAACTAGTTAATCGTCTGATTGCTAATCAAGCAAAGGGAGGTTTCTGCCTCGCCAAACCAACCTCCGACTGCACGTCACTGTGTTTTTACTATGAATTATTCGCAGTAGCTCATTGAAACTATCATGGGAGGAGGGTATATGGACATTGTAAAAAACAGTGCAAAGGTTTTTTTTATTTTTATTTTTATCACCACGGGTTATTGAAGGGGAACGTTTGATTCATTTTCAGTAGCAGTGGGAGGGCAAACAACTGCTGGCATCAGCGACTTCACTGCATTTTATATAGTAATGGGCGTGTAGCGTTAATGTTTGCCCTCCCACCGATGATTTTGACATTTTTGCAGGCCATTGATCCAAAAAAAAAAACTTCACAGGCAACCCATTCATACCATTTTTTTAATATCAATGCAAAACCTAATGTTTGTTGAACATAATTGGGTGAAATTCAATGCATTTTCCATTAAAAAGGGACAAGGGGGTGCTGCTGTACTTCAGAAAAGGGGTTGATGACTTTAGCATCAATTATTTCTGTTAGGGTACCCTAATGGATAATGTGGCCAGGTTTATTTCTGAGTAGACTGCATTTTTGAAAATGCCCTCAGGCTTCACCCCCAATTTTCACAATGGGTTTTGTTGATAAATGCCGAAATCAGCCATTTTGGGACCCTGTGGCTCTGAGACCCTTTCCTGTAAAAAAGGCGTTGGACTTGTGGCAAACTCTTCGTCTGTGTCTTCTGTACTTACCTGCAAAAAATCATTAGAAAATAATAAAAACTTTTTTTTCTCAGCAATTCAAGAAATGTTGTCATTTTATTCATTTGTATTGCCCATGCCTAATTTAAACTGTTTTTTTTTTTTCAAAGGAGCAGTTGGCTTACTGACACACGATTAGGAGGTGGATTTTACTAGTAAGAATACTTCTGGCAGTCTAAACAGAGAAAAGGAAAATATAAAAATGTTTTCCGCAATGTTTTGTGATTTTTTTTTTTTCATTAAGGTGTTTTTCTAGACACTGAGGAGGGGTGTCGGCATCGGAGCTGAAGGACCAGGCGTTATGAGGGAGCGAAGAGGAAAAGGGTAAGCTAGCTTAGAAGTTTAATTGTTGGCCGTGTCTAAATATTTAGATGCCAGTTAAATATTTAAATAAAGTAGCTTTGCTCCGGGTAAAATTTCTTATATGCCGGCATAGTCTGCTCTCTAGCTTTAGGTCTTTCTTAACTCTGTTTAGATGAAGCTGCCCGCCGTTATCGGTGGCTGCACGGACACGTTAATTACTCTGCGGTCACGAAGCGGGCTCATACAGCCATAAACGCTGGACAGAGAGGTGGGTAGAGTGGAATTGCGTTTAATCCCTCCTTACATGTACCGTAGTTAACACTGTACGACCAATGCTCGTCATATTAATATTTCTGGTGGTCAAACAGCATTATTTCCCCGTGATTTTGCTGTGTTGTTTTTACTTAAAGCAGTATCAGCTCTTTTGGGTCAAAAATGCAAATAACCTGACGGCTTAAAACGAGCACAGTTAGAAGAACAAATACGAAAATTAGATGCAGAAAATGCCTCTCGGCCGTCTATGGAGACGTAATAAAATTTCAGCCCTTAAATATCAGCTCAATCAGATACTTTCCGAAAAAAATTTCTAAAGCCTTTACATTCACTAAGCAGACCTATTTCGAGTCTGGGGATAAGCCATATAAACTACTGGCAAGACAGCTGCGGAAAAGGGAAGGAGATAGGACAATTCACACAATAAAATCAGACTCAGGTGCTCCTCTTACTTCACATAAGGATATTAATAATACATTTCGTCAATTTTACGAAAAATTGTACACCTCCCAAGCACGTGCGCCTGAGGCTATGAAACAGTTTTTAGATACATGTAATTTACCTACGTTGTCAAAGATGGATCAGAGTTCCTTAGAGCTGAAAATTACGGGTGAGGAAATACAAGAAACAATCAAATATTTAAAAAACTGTAAGAGTCCAGGGCCAGATGGGATATGCAATGAGTTTTATAAAAAGTTCAGCAATATAATAACCCCACATTTACATAAAATGTACAAGAAGGCCTTTGAGATTAGCACACTACCACCAACATTAAATGAAGCCACCATAACGCTTATTCCAAAGAAAGGGAAAGACAGCAAGCAAGTTCATATAGACCAGTATCTTTGTTAAATACCGACCAGAAAATCTTGGCTAAATCTTTAGCAAGAAGACTTGGTCCATATATGGCCAAATTGATACACCCTGATCAGATGGGGTTTATCCCAAACAGGCATTCGTTTCATAATTTCAGGCGCCTGTTCAATATTATGTACTCCCCCAGAAATCCTAAGGAAGATTTGTTCATTTTGAGTTTAGATGCCGAAAAGGCTTTTGATTGTGTAGAGTGGTCCTATCTTTATGCTGTACTAGGAAAATTTGAGTTTGGGTCAAGATTTATCTCATGGATTCTATTGCTTTACACAAACCATAATGCTCGAATTCTTACCAATCGGACAGTTTCGGATGCATTTAATTCATACAGGGGTACTAGACAGGGGTGCGCTCTCAGTCCATTGCTGTTTGCACTTGCATTAGAGCCCCTAGCTGTGACTATTCGTGCAAACAGTGAGATCCATGGTTATGACACGGGATACACTTAAAAAATAAAATATCGCTGTACGCAGACGATATTTTGATGTACATAACGAGGCCACAGACCTCTGTGCCAGTTGTATTGGGGACAATTGAACTATTCAGCTCCTTCTCGGGATATAGGATAAACTGGGGGAAGAGTGAGCTGATGCCGGTGCGTTGCAGAGACCCAGCTCTGCTTGAACAGATTCCATTCAAATTGGCTTTTGACAAATTCACATATTTGGGGTTAGAAGTTACAGAGAAATATAATTCCCTATTTGAAGCTAATTTTGTGGCTATATTGAACAGGTTCAGGAATAAGCTGGAGTTCTGGAAAACACTCCCATTATCCTTGATAGGTAGAGTAAATGCGATTAAGATGGTCTTTCTCCCTCAATTGCTATACCTCTTTCAAAATCTGCCTATATACCTTCCTAAAACCTTTTTTAAAAAAATTAGACTCTATAATTCTCCCATTTATATGGAACTATAAATTGCATAGGATCAGAAAGGGGCATTTGTGCAAACGTAAGATGAGGGGTGGGCTGGCCCTTCCGAATTTTAGGCATTATTACTGGGCGGCAAATGTTCGTTGCATCTCATACTGGCTGGATGAGACTGTTGTGCTCTCCGGATGGCTGGACATGGAGCGGGAGGATTGTCTTCCCTACTCGATTGGGGCTATCTTAATGTCTCCCATTCACCTTAAAAAATCATACTACAACTTCAATCCAATTCTTCATAGTACCATTCAGATCTGGAAACAAATTGCAAAATATTTCAAGCTTAGAGCTCTATCATTTACACTGCCACTGTCAGCAAATCCGTCATTTATCCCTTCAACTATGGATGGAGCCTTTGATCAATGGAAAGAGTTTGGACTTTGTTGTGTTGGGGACTTATATATTCGGGGTGTGTTTGCATCTTTCCAGCAGCTTCAGGAGAAATATGGACTGTCAAGGACAGATTTCTTTAGATACCTGCAGATCAGACATTTTGTGAAGACCCATCTTGACAACTTTGAGACTGCAACACCAGATAAATTGGACCAGTGTCTCAGGGACTGTATAGTAGAAAAACATGCAATTTCATTTATATATGATGTGTTACAAGACCATGAAAGAATGAACATGGAGGGCATAAAAAAGGACTGGGAAAAGGAACTAGGGACAGAAATAACAGAGGATACCTGGGACAAGGGCCTGAAATATATTAATATATGCTCCCTTAATGCCAGACACTGTTTGATCCAGTTTAAAATTTTGCACAGGTTGCATTATTCAAAGGTGAGGTTACATAAAATTTTCCCAGATGTGTCACCAATTTGTGAAAAATGTAACCAAGCGGGGGCAGACTTACTACATAGTTATGCACTATGCCCTAAGCTACAGGAATTCTGGGTTGCAATATTTTCCTTCTATAAATATTCACAGGTTTTTAAAGTTCAAATAAGACTGGATCCATTGTGGATTATACTGGGTACATCAGAACACTCTAAAAACCTAGGGAACAAACAGCTCCATCTACTGTCCTATGGCCTCCTTTGCGCAAAGAAACTTATTCTTTTGCTCCGGAAGGGTAAAGAGGTACCGAATTTTAAAGTTTGGATTGCGACACTGACTGATACCCTCCACCTGGAAAGGATTCGTTATATCCTTAATGATAAACTGGAGGAATTTGAAAAGATGTGGAATCCGATAATTTCATTTATGGGAAAGATGAACGGTTACGGTCACTATGTAAGCGATAGTCTTTTGCACCTCTAAGTAGCACTGCACAGGGCTGGGGTGGGTTGGGTGGGCACTGTTTAGTTTATTTATTTTGTATTTATTTCTGTGATCATTGTTACTGTTTTCAACTGTCTTTTATGTGGTTGTTTATTTCTGTTTGTCAGTGGGTGTTATGTTAGTGAAGTTGGGCCTTTTACGGCTTTGTATTGTTTGTCTTTTGGTTTAATAGTAAAAGAAGCAGGATATCCATTCCACAACTTTTGAACTATTGCTGTTCTTGTGCTTCATAATAAAAATATTTGAAATAAAAATGCAAATAACCTGCTAACGCCAGCAGTGCTGCTCCTCTGTTTTTGAAAAGGTAAAAGTGCAGTTAATGCTTTCAAATCGCGCTGGCATTTCACTGCAGATTAAATATCAGTGTAAACTTTTGAGAGCTGCATTGATGTCGATCTAAAGCCACAATTACATCACGGTTTAGCCGTAAAAGTTTGAGGTATAAGGGAAATACATGTGAATATGTGTACGCACTGTGTATCCTGCTTCAAATATGCTTGAAGCCTTCAGTTCTCCCTCCCAAATAATGAATATATTCAAGCCAGCTGATTGTATGTAGTTATTAACAATCTATTCCGGTTTTGATGGACAGTAAAGCGCTATTTAATGCACTAAATAAATGGTTAGAAATAAAATACAATTTACTATCGTTTTAAAATGAGCCCTTATTCAAGACTGAAGAGTATTTATATTGGATACCTAGTGATTTGCTGGTTTATGTTTTCAATCATGACAAAATAAAGATGGCATTGATAAAAACATCAAAAAATATATAAAATTAAATGTAGAATATAGTATAAGATTAATTTAACCTTTTGTGATCACACTTTAGGTAATTCAGATCTGAAATAGAGCATGTTCTCGTATACTTTTTTTCTCTTTGCATACATATTAAACGTAAATCAACATCATAGAATTATTTGCCATTAATGAATTCAAATGAAAAGCACATACTTATATGTTCTGATGAAAATGTCTGTGTTCGTATATTTTATGAGTTTGTGAAATTTTTTCGATAAAGTCGGTATTAGAAAGCTGATAATACACTGTTTTTTTTCTATATTTACAATTGGCCATTTCATGACAAATACAAAGACGAGTTGTAAATGTATTTCTTCCTTTAAAGGCCATAATATGCTGGTTCCTGTTGGACATGAAGGTGTGAGCAAATGGGTCGGGGTACCAAAGACTGAAGATGTCGACGATTACCCTGAATTTTTGCAAGGAGGTAATCAGAGTAATGTATCATAATATATTAACATATGATTAATACTTTGAAGCAGTGGTTACAATAACTAATAAATTACTTTTAAATTTATTCTGTTAGTAATCTGCATACATACAGTAGTAAGCTGCAAATTTTGTTATTAAACAAAATATTTAAGGGTTATGCATTTAATAGGATTGTGGCAGATGGAAGGAATAACTGTTTTTTTTATCCAATTAAAAAGTTTACCTTTTACTTGAATTTGTACATTTTTAACGTCTAAACTTGTCATTGAACAAATTAAATTTATAAAAATTTAATGAATTTTTTCATGAAATTGATATTTAAAGAAAAATAAGATTTTTAGTCAAGTATAAGTAGGTATTTCTATACAGAAATAAACATATACAGACTGAAAGTTACAATAACGTTTCTTTAGAGACTATTTTCATGAAGGTAGTGTGCCTTGAGATTTTACTGTGATCTTACTGTAGGTGTGCCTTGAACTAATAGATTTGAAATCCACTGCTTTAAGGGGTTATATCATGTATATTTGAAGTGGAATTCTGGTGTTTTGACCCTCAGACACGTTCTCTTTTATTTTTTTCTTTAGCTCTGGCGAAGTTCAATTTGCCAGGCTCTACTTCCTTGGTCTTAAAAGATTCTGCTGGAGTGGAAGTGGATGCAGACATATTTGATGAGCTTCTGAAATCATCCCAGGTGTCTTTTAAGGCCTTCACTGAAGACTGCAATGGTAAAAATGCTTATTCCTCTCCTTTTTATATCTCAAACTATATAGATATACAATAAAGCTGTGTGTGCTTTAGTGTACTAAAGTTATTTGTGCTTTTAGACAGCAGTGTGCTGGACACATCTTCTGAAGGTTCATCTCTATCAGAGGGGTCACCTTGCCGTGCATCACAAGGTTCATCTTCAAATTCAGATTCAACAGTGGTACTTGAGTCTACCAAAGCTCGGAAGAAGAAGCTGATTGAAGGACCCCCAGACAACAACATTGCAAAAGATGTAAGTTTGCTAGTGAGTGACATGTGACTGAAAGAGGGAGGTGTCTTCCTCCTTAGGGACCCACACAAAGAGTTATTGATATTTTTTAAGGGACTAGACTAGACTATACTTTTGAAATGACCAGAGATGTATTGCGGTGCAAATCCACTTATAGATTTAAATACATACAATAAAATCTTAAAATTAATTCTCAAGTAAACAGGGAGTCAATGGAGAGGGGTCAGGATGGGAGTGACATGTGCTTCTTAGTGCCTATTAAAAGACCAGTAGCAGTATTTTGTAATAACTGCAGACTTGCAATGGAAGCCTGATCTACTTTGATACAAAGTGCAGTACAGTAGTCCAAATGGGAGAAATTCACTCACTCAAAATCATCAAAAGATAAAACCCAATCACCTGAAATCAGTCTCACCTTCAGTTAAGCAAAGATAAGAAACGGCTTTGTTTCAGAGTCATCACTTCAGTATTTCAGGTACAGTATATTGCTCAGCTTAATTGTTTTACTTTGTCAAATTTACTCTTGCTGAATATTATTCTAATTGCTGTTTCAGACTGTCAAAGTAGCCCTGTACTCAAAGCCAGGTGGTGACCAGGTCTTCAAAGAGTATGAAAAAACAACTGTCTCTCTGATGGCACAAGAAGAAAGATGGTGAACATACTTGTGGCAGACATGGTGGAGAGTCATGGGTGAGCCCATGTGACCTAAAATACATTTGTGTCATACAAATATAAACTGATAGGTTCACAATTGAATTGAATCTAATTGTTTATATGAAATAGATACGATGATATTGTGGATGTTGTATAAAGTATTCTCCAATAAGACTGAGATAATCAGGCCTTCTTTTCAAGTTCAGGTTTCAGTACTTTTCATAAAAAATGACTTGCAACATCAGAGAAGAAAAAAAGAAAGCATAAGTGACACATTCTTAAAGTACTTATGCAGCCAAATCTAAGTTTTTTGAAGTGCAGCTTTTTGCTCGTGTATCCCATTCACATCCTCTCCAAAAATATCCCTAAAAAGAGGCAAAGAAAATCCTTTCATGATTGGCTCATTGCTTTAAAATTATTTCAGGTGGTCCAAATATGGATTGTTCATTCCAACATTTTTTTTAAAGAACAAACAAGTGCAATGTGCAGATAATTCAACTTGATAATAAAAACCTGGATTATGTTGCAGCAGCAGCAGTACCTTTAGATTTACAGGTATTTTACGAATGGTGACATTTAATTAGACATCCAATTGAAACTGTCTCATTCAGGCTGTTGGCAATGTATGAGTAAGTAATTTACATGAATGTAGTTTTGTTTACTTTATACATGTTTTTCTATCAGAAGGATCCCTCCGGTAAATGTCCACATTACATATGCACTCGGCATTATCATCCTGTTCCCAAGTTTGAAGGATCCGGATTCAAAGGCTGGTTATGTAAGCAAGGACATAAAAAATAAATCCATGGTGTCAGTATTTTCTAAATCACAGTCAATTATGTCTTTCTAATGGCACAATGAAGGAAGTTATACTGTTTGGCTTATTCCGCCAAATTATTCAGGCGACACGTGTCTCTTTTTTGGATAAACTGTAGATGGCGCCCTTTACACACAACATTCTCAGGGAACTATTATACATACATACACACAGATATATATAATATATATATATACACACACACACACACACACACACACACACACACACACACACACAATTTTATTTCTTGTGCCTCATGCTGCATCCTATATGAACTGCTCATGCAGCTGCTGTCAGCTCATTCAAATTCTTTTCCAGAGGAAAATTGCAGTAGGTTGCACAGGTCTACACAACATTTATGGTAGTTAGAAATGTCTCAAGTAACCCATTGTTTTCCTCTTTCTACTTTGTTTTATTTTAATCCCCAGGAACATTTCTATGATCCCCAGAGTGGTTCTGGTTATCTGGCTTGGAGGTTAAAAACTGTCCAACGCAGCACTGCTCAAGAAGTCAAGAAATCCAAATCGTCTTTCCAAAATAGCCCCAAGACTCATCGCAACGTCTGTTCTAGTGTGCGACAACTGTCAGGTGATGAATGCAAGGAAGCCATGTCAATGATGAAGCACTCAACGGATGTGACCCTTGTCAAAGACAAAATGAAGGCCACATTTCAGCACAGACAGGAGGTTGTCCAAGATCCAGCCACAGCTGCCACTGTTCTAGACCTCTTCCCACGGTTTCTGGATACACCTGGCTTGGTAAGAATTGAAATTAATTGTAAAAAGCTTCTGTCTTTTTTTGAATATGTTTGTTTGCTCTCTTATGCCTTTCTTTTATTTCCTTTTTTTCTCCAAATGTTATGTTAAAGATCGATCAAGACTTTACAATGCTCTTTGGTGAGGAAGTGTCAGGTAGATTTCTTGCAAAATGGCCAACATTCTTCAAACCAAGGGTCACTGCGGACTGCAAGAATCTACCTCAGAGTGCACACGTGGACGAGCTACTTAGGGATGCACGGCTGGGGTCTGATGATGGTGGTAAGTTTATACTGGATCTTTAATCACTTGCCTTTCTCTACATTCCCTCTGATGTCAACACTAAAAAAACAAACACATTAACACCGAGGGTTTTATTACCTGATCATGTTACTTGCATTTTAATGCTGTCAGTTTTTAATCCACTTTTGTGGAAAAAAAGATGCCTCTCAAAGACTTGAAAGTTGTATCAATGTGATTTTATGACAACTTATCTTAAAATGATGAGTATGTGCTTTTAAATCAGTAGCTAAATCTTTAAAAAATGCATAGCACTGATTCTTTTGTTAAAGTAATTGTACTGTCATTGCAGTATGGGATCATGAGGTTGCTACTATCCGTCTGCTTCTTCACCTGTTACCTCCAACAACAAAGGGCAAGAAGCCTACTAAAGTTGGTTCATCGGATGCTGCTGACCGCTTGATGAAGTTCATGAAGGTATGCTCTAAGACATGGAAAGTGTGCCACCCTGTTGTCCATTGATTTGGGGTTTTAAAGGGCTTGCTAAGTTTGACAGGGCAACAAAACCAGTTGTGATGCACCTGAATGTTTTATTATTACAATTGCAAATACAGTATTTGGCCTTTTTAGCCCTATTTCGTTATCATTATAGTTCATAACATCAACTTCAGAATGATCAGACTATTAAAATACATGATAGATCCAGAAAATAACACATACTACCCACTGCATGATCATGATAGCTGTTAATGGAAGTATTATAACAATCCCTCTGTCCATGTCTGTTACTGATTATACCACCATAATAACTAACCTAACAACCATATAGAGAGGAAGACCCTTTTAAAAATCAGATTCCTCATCTCAAAGATTTATATCCTAATAAATTTATACTCAACAGAGAAATATGATAATGGCAAATCTATAATCTGGCCATCCCTAAATTTATCTCTATCCTGAATTTTCATTTTAGTCTCTTTGTCTCTGCTTGCTGCTCTATATTTCTGCATCTCTCTAAAAATATTAATATAAAATAAGATACCAAAAGTATAAAAAGAATATTGCATTGTCCTGCTCTATTGTAAAGCATCTTGAGATGACATATGTTATGATTTGGTGCTATGAAAGTAATTTATTGAATAATTTGATTTGATTTTTTCACAACAGATAATGATACAAGACATTGAGTGGCTATCTCAATATGTAAAGCATGTTTTATATTGCCAATTATTTTCTTTCAGGTGGGACAAAGCATGGAACTCTTCCTCAAGGAAACCAGCCCTGCCCAGCCCTTTCTCCTGTGTCTTGGGGAAAGAAAGAATAGAGTCCAGGATTTCTTCATCGTCCTTGATCAAAAGTCATTCCTTGTCCAACGCAGACCGGAGTAGCTGCATTTGACGAGCGCTTCAAGGCACACTTTGCTTTTGCTGTGTCCTACTATGAGGCGTTGTGCAACTTCTACACATTCATCCAGACCACCGTGTATGGCATCGATGTCCGGGTTGTGAAGGACAGTCCGCGGGTCAAGGAAATCAGATCAAGAATCCTCCAAAGCGCAGTTTGAAGAGAAACAGTTGCTGACGGACACATGTTCACCTGTTATGTTTGCAAGGTACACCACATAAGTTGTTCCTTACTATTTCGACATTTGACGTTTCAGCATGGTTTGTACCCAGGAAGGACTTTACTTTTGAACTGTGGGGAATCTGGATGTTCATTTGTTTTCTGCACATACTATGGTTACAAGCGGCACCTATCTCGAGTACACAAAGACTATGTCGATTCAGATCTCATCAGTGATTTTGAGTTGGAAACTGCAGCTAATAGTGGAGCTTCTGTTTCACAGCCAGCAGTTGGTGATCCTCCTGAGACTGTCAGCTCACACATGCCAATTGAAAAAAGGCAAATACTTGATATGTGTAGCTCTGTCATTGCTCAAATTCAAGCCACAGGTGTTCCTGAGAGTACTGTGCGATGTCTAGTTGGTTCAATGGAAGAACTTCTCAATGACATCCATGCTACTGCAAAAGAAGCAGTTGTTGAGTGTTTGTCACCAGATGCATCCAGAGAAACTCTAGAAAAAGTAGAGGGATGTTTTGAACAGCTTGAAAATCCATTCTCGCATCTTAACTCAGAATCGAAAAGGATGAAGCATTTTGAGGAAAAATGGAAAATAGTCGAGCCTGTGGAGTATGTTCTTGGTGTGCGTTTTGATATATGCAGAGATAGAACAGCGGGTACTTATAGGCAAGTTCCGGTCAATGATAAATTTATGTATGTACCCATAATTGGGTCTCTTTCATCTATGTTTAGGAACAGGGAGGTTTGTGAAGCTTTCCAGGAAGCAAAAACATACCAGGAAGGTTTTTACACTGATGTAAATGATGGCTCATACTTCAGGAATCACACTTTATTCTCACAACAAGAACATGCTCTGCAGATCCAGCTCTACTATGATGATTTTGAAACTGCTAATCAATTGGGTTCAAAAAAGACAGCGCACAAACTTGGTTGCATTTATTTTATTTTGAAAAATTTGCCTCCAAAGCTTAATTCTGTGCTAATGAACATTCATCTTGTTGCCCTTTTTCACTCAGAAGATTTGAAAAAGTATGGATTTGACCCCATCCTAAAGCCTCTTGTTGATGATCTAAAGGTTCTAGAGACTGAAGGAATGCAGGTTCCCTTTTCAGCCACACCTCTGCAGGGTTCAGTTTTTCAGGTTACTGGTGACAATCTGGCTCTCCATGGCCTTTTTGGCTTTGTTGAGTCATTTAGTGCAAATTACTGCTGTCGTTTTTGTTTAACTGATAAAACTGAACTGCAGTCAGTTTTTAGTGAAGATCATCCAGGTTTAACTCTGTTCAAAAGACCTTCATTCAACACACTGTGAAGTCATTCATCAGAATCCTGCTTTGGCCTCAGTGTTTGGTGTTAAGAGAACCTGCCTGCTTAATTCTCTGCAGCTGTTCCATACATCAGAAAACTATGCTGTAGATATGATGCATGACCTACTGGAAGGAGTTGTGCAGTATGAGTTGAAGCTGGTGTTTCAGCACATGATTAAAAACTCAATATCTGTGAGCACATTGTCTGAGAAAATTGTGAGCTTTAATTATGGCTACACACAGAGAAAAAACAGGCCAAGTGGACTTAAACTGGATGACACTAGCAAAGATCTTGGTCTTAATGCTGTATAGTCATGGTGCCTCCTAAGAAATGCTCCATTGATGTTTGGAGATTTAGCTAGCAGGGATGATGGCTGTTGGAACTTACTGCTCCTCTTGATTCAAATTGTGAACATTGTGTTTTCACCTATTGTAACCCATGGTATGACTTGCTGTTTGAAACATCTGATATTTGATCATCACAAGCTTTTCAAATCACTCTTTCCAGAGAGAACTTTGCTTCCAAAGCACCATCTGATGATCCATTCTCCAAGCTGTATCAGGAAAATTGGACCCCTCATACACATGTGGTGCATGCGATTTGAGGGAAAGCATAACTTCTTTAAAAGGTCTGTTAAGAACTTTAAAAACACAACAAAAACTCTGGTGAAGAATGTTTTCAATGTTTCCACAACTTCCTGGGTCAAAAGCTTCGGAACAGAGTATCAGGTTGGGATGTATGTATGTTCCAGTGTTGAAAACGAGATGCCTGTACTTAACAGGATTGTCAATATAATTGTTCGAGATGACAACAGTTATCTTCTGACTTGTAAAGTCTCAACAATGTATTTTGATGATCACTTCAATGCATTTTGTATTGAGGAAAATCTAAATGTCTTCACACTGGTTTATGTAGATGGCCTGGTGTACTACAGACCCTATGATAGGCAGTATTCATATGAAAACACTGATGACCGAATGTACATTGTCCCATACTGCACTTTTGTATGATTCATGCTGAACATGTCAGTTTTTAAGTTTTGAGTGGTGTACCTATTTTAAAATACGCTGTTGTTGTTCAAGATTTCATGTCTTGTATTTCTTGTTAATAGGAGTGTGTGTGTGTGTGTGTGTGTGTGTGTGTGGGGTGGGGGGGGGGGTCACAATATTCTACACTACCTAGAGTTACCAGAAGAACACTCATTAGTGTTGATACACCGGAGTTGAGTGTAGTATGGTAGAGTTAAATTTTTAACACTGACTCTGGTGGCAAGTATTATCAACACTCCTTGGTGTTGGCTAGTGTTAATTTTTTAACTCCATGCGGTGTTGGAATAACACTACATGAGTGTAAAAGATTTAATACTCTCAAAAGTGTTAAATTAACACTGAAAAGACGGGACACATATACACACTTTCCTAGTATTAAATTTAACTCTCTGTGTTAATTTAATACCGGTAATTTTGCTGTGTATACTCAAGACATGTAGTCTCACCAGCGAGGCCAGATCAGAGGCTTGTGGTCTGAAGAACTACTTTATGTCATTCAATGCTATTGTTCTACTCACTGTCTGGCTCAAAGTACTACAATGCAATGATGACAGGAATGTGGTTATCCAGTCTGGAAAAATCTCTCTTGACACAGAGGTAGCCGATATCAGTGCCTTAACAAAAGAGATCCTGGCCCTTAGAGATGGATTGGATTCGCTCCTGTCTGAGGCAACACTGATTGCTACACAAATAATGTTGCACCTCAGTTTAGCAAGGAACACAGTCGGCAAAAGAAAAGGAAGAGATTTCACGATGAGTCCTCTCAAGAGGAGACACCTCAGGAAAGTGCAGCAGCAGTGTTTCGGAACACAGTGTTTTTTACTGCTATGGACAGCATCATAAGTGACCTGGACACCAGGTTCCACACCACTGCAGAAATAGTTGAGGAATTCTCTGCTGTTTTGAAAGTTCAGCAGATTAGTGAGGATAAAGTCTCGTCTGTGTGCCAACCACTTATCAAGAAGTATTCCAGAGATCTCTCGTCTGAGTTTGAAAATGAAAAAAGACAGCTGAACACAGTATATGCTGCCACTTTCCCTCCTAACTTGTCCCCTCTTGGTATCCTGAACACAATTAACAAGATGCAGCTGCATAGCATTTTTGGAGAAGTCTGCGTTGCTTTGCGTATATTTTGTACACTGCTTGTGACTGTTGCTGGTGGGGAGAGAGCTTTCAGTAAGCTAAAACTGATAAAAAAAAACTATTTGATCTGATCTGTCTTGTAGCACCACCATCAGGCTTTTAATTCCATTTTCCATTTCAACTTTATTTTCTTGTTGGCATATAGGTACAGCTAAGTTCAAAAATCTGCTGTTTTCATTATTTTGAGATGATGATCTTAATTTATTTTGATTGAAAAGTTAATGTATATTAAAGTTTTTATTTTATTTTATTTTTCATTAATGTTAAGAGAATTTTCCATTTTGGAATTTTACAATAAAAATTACATTGAGACTGTAAAAGATGGCCTGTAGCACATTTTTTATGTTCTCTTGCATCAAATAGTGAATTGCATACTGTATGCAGACTGTTGCATGTACAACTCACTAGCAGTAAATATTGCACTGGTAGTACTGAACTATAAGAAGCAAGACATTTGCAAGCCTTCAGAGTTGGAGTTATGTAAAGCTTTTAATGGGTCAGTTAGGTCCTAGAGATGTGGTGACAACAGCTGCCTAGGGGGGCCCCAATGTGATTTTTTTTTTTCATGGGGCCCAGAATTCCTGGCGGCGCCCCTGATTATTATTATTATTATTATTATTATTATTATTATTAGGGGTTCAAGCCCGTAGGGCTGAAACCCTATTGTTTTTGTGCTGGTTTATTAGGTCCCGAGCACCGAAGGTGCGAGGAACCTATTGTTTTTGATGGGATGATGATGATGATGATGATTCTTCTTCTTCTTCTTATTCTGCTGCGAGAACGCGTTTTTGAGGGCTTTGCCATGCGCGAAAACTCACAAAAATTTGCATATACGTCAGGCGTGCGAAACATTACAAACTATTGGTATTCTTGAGCTTGGGCATGCCCCGGTGGCTCTATAGCGCCACCAAACATGCGGCCATTTTGGAACGCACTTGCTTGGATTCTCACAAAATTTGGTGGGGCCATAGTAGTCATAATGAAGTTTTTTGTAAATTTTTTTGAAATTTTTCCACCTCACAGGAAGTGAGCTATGAGCCATTTCCTGCGTTTTTCCAGATTTTATGAATACATTTTTGAGGGCTTTATCATAATCGAAAACTCGCCAAACTTTGCTCAGAGATTAAAAATATGAAGCTCTTCGAATTGTTTTCCCATTTGGCACTGGATTTGACATTATGGCTCTATAGCGCCAGCTAATACATAATTGCATTTTTGAGGGCCTCAGCATGCTTGAAAACTCACAAAATTTCGCACACATATTAATCAGGTTGGAAGCTGTACTATGATACAGGGCTTACGGAGGGGCGTGGCAAAATGGCATTATAGCGCCCCATAGAATATTTCAATGAAGCAGCCCTCGCAGCCCGTTTAACCTTCATGTCCGAAATTCGGAGTCCATGTGGACTATGCGAGACCTAAAAAAAAGTCCCTGGTGCCATCACCTAGACTCAACAGGAAGTCCGCCATTTTTAATTGAAATTGCAACTTTTTTAAATTTTTTGCCATTAACAGGCGTCATACTTTAACGAACTCCTCCTCAAGATTTTATCCAATCAACTTAAAATTTGGCATATGACATCTAAAGATCTTGCCGATGTTAAACTGCGAAGCTTTTTTGGATTCATCGAACTATATATCCGTGGCATTGCGGCGAATTTCGATGTTCTGCCATGAAACAGGAAGTTGGTTTTACTCCCACATACTTTGTGAGATTTGCCCGAAACTTTACAAGCTTGATAACAGTCTCCCCCCAAGTATAAATATATGCTGATATTAGATCGGGTGTGGCCAGGAGGCTCCACAGCGCCCTCTAGCCACGGTCATGTTAAGATAAAAGTGATTGAATGTTCATGAAATTTGGTCTGATCATAATCGCAATGTCTCACTGATGGCAAGAGACTACAATCAATTAGAAAAAAGTCAATTCTCGAATAAGTGCGATGAACCGGCGAAAAAAAGAGTATTTGCATTGGTTTGTGTACATGAATCTCCACGGATCTGTTATTTTACATGTATTTAAAAAAGTATGAATCACTTTTACTGACCTAGAAAGAGGTATTGATTTATTTGACGATCTATCCAAAACAGGGTGTAATACCAAGTTGAAGTCCCCACCCATAATTTATTTATGTGTATCAAGACTAGGCAGGTATTCATAAAAGGAGATATAAATTGTTCATCATCAAAATTGGGAGCATAGACGCTAGCCAGTACTACTAGCGTATTATAAAGCTTTCCTGTTACTATTATGTATCTCCCATGGAAGTCTGGTAGAATCTGAGTTGAAATAAAAGGTATATTTTTCTTTATGAGTATAGCCGCTCCGCAAAATTTAGAATTACAACTGGAATGATAAATCTGCCCAGCCCATTTACAATGCAAACATTTCTGATCAAGGTTTTTAAGGTGTGTTTCCTGTAAAAAAGAGATATTAGCTCCTAAACTACCAAGATGAGTCAGGATGTTTCCCCACTTCACGGCTCCATTAAGCCCTACTAGCCGTTTTCAGGTTTTAGAAAGGATAAATTGTAAATAGAGCGTTTACCATTTGACGTCTGCTCAAAAAATAAATAAAAATGTGAACCAAAGTTAAGACTACCCCGTTCAGACTGAACCCAAACCTCCTCGTGTTGTTCCCTTAACATAGAACATAGAAAAAAAAAAACTTTAAACAAAACACCTGCCGTCCAACGCACCTTCAGAGAGGAAAATGAACGCTTGACTTACCCCTAAGCTCCTTTGGCGAATCAAATCTTTAAACATCTACTAAGTTAGGGGGAAAAAAACGCTGTAGACATGTATCATTGCCTGTATTTAACTTTCATAATTGTATGTCATACTGGCAAAAAAATGAAGAAACTAGACACTTTGAGACCTCTCCTTAAAACTCGCGAGCGATTGGCGAATCGGCTGTCACGTGTGAGAAGTAAGTTGCACCGGAGCTTGAACACAAAATGACTTGTCTGACTCCTCATTTCAACAGGCAATTTGTGAAAAAAAGAAAAGTTATAGTTATCTTACTTGGGACGAATATTCTTATCGATACATTTCCTACATACTCAATGATACAATTTGACACAAAATGTCCAGATTTTGTGGGTTTTTAACCACTTTGCGCAGAAGCCAAATTTGGCTATTTATGGGTTACCCAATTTGATGCTTTATAATTCAAGATTTAAGCTTCATAAAGAGAACGAATGTGGCTCAACTCAGAAAAGACACTTACAGCATTTAGAATTAAATCGTATTTCAGTTTATTTTCATGATTTTGGTAGAGAAAATGGGCTGCAAACATAAAAAATCTTCATGAGAATTCACCATTGAAACTGTAAAAAAAATTATTCTGAGGATTGAGAAATGGCCGGGGGTTAAAACAATACATTTCTGGGATAATAAACTCCTAGACCACAAGTACTCCTCATCTGAACATGAAATATTAAATTATCCATTTTTTATAAGCCAAATAAGATAGCTATCCAGGTGGCTCCCCAAACTCCCAGAGCCTTGAAAATGGCGCACTTTCAATTCATAAAATAATATTTTTAACGCAAATCAACTTTGTACTCATGAAGTTCAATATGAATGGATGATTTTCTGGTTGAATTTGGCATGAGTTTATCATTATAGGCGCAGCTGGACATCAATGGTCACCACTGACCTCTCCAAACCAAAAACATGCCTTTTCTCCACGATAAAGTTCAGAGTCTCGTCCATTTATCTACAAAGCTGCGTCAGCAAGCGCACATACTCATTAGAGGAACTGCATATTTTACGGTCAGAACGTTCACGCAGGCGGAAAGCTTGCTGTTTACAATTCTGATCATCCCAGTGAAATGCAAGCTTGTAACAACATTCACACCCACCATGGAACAAGAATAACTCAGGTCACAGTAATAGCTGTTCGCACTTTAAAAGAGCGAAAATGCAAGGCATTCCATTTCATTGAATGTGGTATAGATTTTTAAACTGATCACCTAGTTAAGGAGACACACTGCAGTATCGACTACTCTTTTGTTACCCAATGTGACAAACTAGCTCTGTGATCACGGTGGTAAACCAAAAATAAGAAATAGCTGGCTAGTTAGCTAGCAGGTTAAAGGTAAGATAGAGCTACACCATACAAAGACAGCTTTACTCACTTTTCAATAGAATTATTGAGCTGCTCCTCAAAAGTATCAATGGTGTCAGCCCTCCTGTCTGTTCCATTCAGAATAACAGCTATTTTCCATCTCAGAATCACATTTCCATCCCTCAAATAAGCTCAGTTCTCCAGGCTCAGTTCTGGAGGTTTTTTGTTCTCATGGAACCACGTCAGTCTGAGCTGCGTAAAGTTTATTGAATACAACGTAATCCTATGACGCAAGTATTTTAATATGCTTTTTAAGGTCCAATCAATGTCTTTCACTTACTGAGGAAAGCTTATACTGTTTGCAATTGGATAAAAATCATGTCAACCAACACGTGGGCGTGAACTACAGCTGGGCTTTCACGCAGATACCATTGAATCACCATTAAAGTGATTGGATTTCCGTGAGAGCTTGTATGAGGCTCTAAAAGACAGCTAAATTCTTCAGCCGACATATCTACGCATTAATCCACGATAGGAAATTGCGCGTTTTTAATATGTGATGACTGAAATTGATAGTGGAATGACAGTGTCAATATCATGGCGAATATTTGCCTCAAGAAACTGATTTTTTTAACTACTTAGAATACCATTGAGTCACTGTAACTGAAGTGCTTGCTACAGTGGACAACGATTTTTTCTGTCGCAAGAGATCATTTTTTTAAACTGCTAGATGGATACTATGGGCAAGGATATTGAACAGTTTGCACATCAGGCTTAGCTGAGGAGTTTAATTCATGCAACTCCTGAAAAACAGGGATAGGAGTGAACTCGTCAATATTCTAGACCAGGGGTTCTCAACTGGTCTCACATTGGGACCCACATTTTCCCATGGTCATTACGTCGCGACCCACTTTTATAGAATCGAAACCAAGCAAATATATTTTTCAAAAACAACCTTTGAAAGCACATACGTCATCTTTTTAAACATACATATAAATAAATGTGTGTATGTGCAAAGTGCATTTCAGAGCACATTATTAAGAACATGAAGAACATGAAAACTGCATTCGTGAGTAAAATGCAATTAAATACCAAAACTGCACAAAATAAATAAGGCCATAAAACTAAATATTTAACTTCTATGAATATTTCTGCATTCAGAGCACAAACTGAGAAGGAACATGACAACTGCACGTATAAAAGTGAATAAAATAAAACTGCACAAAATAAATAAGGCCACAAAACTAAATATTTCACGTCAATGAATCTCTCTGCATTCAGAGCACAAACTGAGGAGGAACATGACAACTGCATGTATAAAAGTGAATAAAACAAAATTATCAAAACTGCACAACATAAATAAAGCCACAAAACTAAATATTTTGCGTCTATGAATCGCTCTGCATTATACGCTCAGCGTATTACTGCCCACCACAGGCCAGATGTATTATGATACATCTCGAATACGCAAAAAAAAAAAAAAAAAAAAAGGCAGTTGCTACGGGTACGGCAGTTTTTCAATGCATTTCAATGTGGAGAGGTACGGCAGTCCCCATTTCAAGCCCTGCCCTAACCTAACCCTAACCCTAACCCCAACCTCTAACCCTTCCCCTAACCCTAACCCCTAACCCTTCCCCTAACCCTAATCCCGAATCCTTATCCTAATCCCTTGAAATCGACTGCCGTACCAATAAAAACTGCTGTGCCACTAGACACTGCGAAAAAAAAACAACCCCTCCATTTCATGCAAACTCGCGCTTCAAGTTCAAACTCCTATTGTCACTTGTGAGCTCAACTCTCCTTGCTTATTCCTCTTCTGCTCAACTCTCCAGAACCTCAACACAACACTTAAAGTGAACGTCAATCGAAGGATGGTTACCATGGCTCCAGAGTCAGACGCTCATTAAACATTATTCACCTCCGCCAAGGAGGTGAATGTTTTTGCTGGCGTTGGTTGGTTTGTTTGTTTGTTTGTCTGTTAGCAGGATAGCTCAAAAACAGCCGTATAGATTTTAACCAAACTTTGCAGGATGTTTGAGTAGCACAAGAGGAACAAGTGATTAAATGGCATATCTAGGCCAAAGTACAGCTGGGATATACTCCGAAATTCAAGATTTCAAGTCTTTCCAATGGGCCGGATTTCCAATCGCCGTGCTTTTGGGTTTTGCTGCCACCTGGCGGTAAAATGCAACAATACTGTACATCAGCCTGCAAAAATAACTCATGCACAGAGTTGCCTTGGCGTTGCGGAGGTGCTGCGCTCTCTGAGTGCTCTTGTTTTTTTATTTTTTTAACCAGCTGTCCGTGACACACTCAGAACAGGTCCGCGACCCACTTTTGGGTCGCGACCCACCAGTTGAGAATCACTGTTCTAGACTGTGTTCCAGCTCTGCTGGCTTGCGAATATTCAATAACTGATCAGGGGGTGCCATCTCGTGATCGAGTAGTGCAACTGCTTCCATAAAAAGAGCTGCTCTATGTCCGCAGGCGTCTACGCCTGCAGAAAGGTGTTAACTTTTCCATGAACAAAGCTCTGATCTCATCTGGGATTGCAAAACGAAAAGTTTGCATTGGTCGTAAACGCGTGTACAGTCGTTTTACGTGTTTTTGCATTGTATACTACACAAAATGAATGCAAATTTTGGACTTCGAACATAGAAGTGACTGAGAAGCACGGCAACTTCAGACTCGCATGGACCGATCGCTGGTGTTTATGTTTGGGTTTCGCTTTCGGATATGTGCCGTACCAAAGTCTTAGTTGTTCCTGGTGACTAGGATCACGATATGGCCAGTGTTTCAGAAACGAACACACATGCAAAATTAGAATGTCATCATCAACAACAATGATCAATGATACAAAGTTACTAACAACAACAAAGCAACGTAAACACAACATCACTTGTCAGCTCATCTTCACAGCACTCATACATAGAAATTTACACCGAAGCCGTACAGCGGGGCTGGGCCGTGGGCTACCCGCGCCGGGCCCGGCGGGGCAGCAGCTGAGCAAGTGGGGAGTAAGCACGAGAACGGATCTCAGAGATGCTAAGTCTCACACATTGGACGTATGCATTTTTTAGGCTTATTCACCGTAGTCCGCAATTATGAATGAAAGCTTATTGATGAGATTCTCACGCGGAATTAAAATCCTTGTGCACTGAAGGTTCAGTTTCACTTGCGTAAAGGTGGACCTCACCACAAGTAACATGGAAAGCGATTATGACTCCGGACTTCTCGTGCTTCTCTTTACTCAGGGATTGGAAACAATGCATGTGTTTCATGATCGTTTAAATTGTTTAAATGAAACAAGACCATTTGAAATGTCTTTTTGCAGTTCGATTGCTTTCAATCCCTCAATAAAGACAAGCGTGAGAATTCCCGAGTCATAATCTATTTCCTTGTCACTAGTGGGGAAATCCACCGTAATGCACGTGAAACTGATTAATTTAATGCAAAATGACTTCAATTCCGCAAGTGAATTTCTCCAGTGCGCTTTGATTGAAAAATTGCTGACTACGGCACAGGAAGGTTAATGCTACTAAGAGGCGAGAGACTCCACCGAATGCGTGAGACTTGGCATCTCTTTTTTGGGAAGTGATGTAAACTCACACCATCGTTTGGAGTCTAGTTACAGCCTGCCACTACACACCTATTTGGCATGTTGATGAATGTTATCTCAAAATCAATGAAATCAAGGATTGATCAAGGCAAAATCAATTATCAGTATAGAACAAACCACTGGTCGATCAGCTGGGAACGTTTGCAACTTACTTCTCACACGTCACAGGTCACATGACTACGAGGTCCGTGCAATGACTTTTTAGAGGGGCGGGGCTTAGGAACGTACAAACCAGCCAAATTTTAGTTTTCAAATAATGAAAAAAGTTACAGAAAGCATTTACAAATGTGTGATGCATATTAATTTGCTACATATGACCCATTTCTTCAAATAAGCCAAAAATTTTTCTAATTGAGTAAACCTTTAAACCAACCTATTCCCATGTAAATGTGTCATTTATTCTAATTATCAGTCTGGACATATTTACATTCCACAAGATCCATGTGTACAGGAAGGGGAAAAAGGGCAGGTAATGTCCTGAACAGTGTTAATTTCAATTTCAGTTATCTTACCTGCATTGTGCCCTCATTCAGCAAAAAGTAAATAATTAAATAAGTAATTAAAAATTAATTAATTACTTAAGTAAGTCAGTACATTGTCACCACTATCATCATCATTAATAACAATAATGATGACAACAATGATAATAAAAATAATAATAATTATAATTATAATACCGGCACCAAAGACCTGTTGCACCAATAGAAACAGTTTGCTATATAATAAACATGTATGCTATTGTAATCTGTTTTTTTTTTTTTGCCATACTAGCTATACACCAGCCAAAAAAGGTGTGAAGGGAAAGATAAACTCCTTTAACTCACTGCCCCTCGCTGGCACATATACAGAAAGAGACAGATATTACAACATGGAAAAAGAACTGTGGTACGAGAAGTATACTAACCAAAAAAAGAAACGCAATTACGTTATCCACTGCCAAATTTTGACATACCCATTGAGAAAGATGCTTTTGCTCTGAGTTATTTATGGAGGTGAGTACTTCTACCATGCAAATTTTTGCGGTCACAGCATGTATTTTGGAGCCACCATTCGTCCGGAACCAAACAATCAGCAGTGCTTGGGTTCGAGTACTACCATTGTCCTAACACTGCCATTTTTGTTTTGAGTTCCTCATAGACACCGTGTCCTATAAAAGTCCGACCAAAAATAAGTAAAAATCATACTGGTTATAATGCCACGACTAATGGAATTTCAACGAGAATGCGCGATTGGGATGCCACAGGCCGGGGGTCGGGTAGATAGAGTTGCCCATCAATTCAGCATGCATTGTGCGACAATTATTCACCTCAGAACCAGGGTTAATGCCACTGGACACATGGCCAATCACCCCAGATCTGGTAAACCACGTGTTACGACTCCAGCGTCTGACCGTCGTATCATGACCGACTGTCTGCTACACACCAAACCAACCTTCATTTTGTTGAAGGAAACCTCAACGCCATCCGTTACCGCAATGAAATTCTCCATCCAGTTGTCCTTCCGTTTGTCCGACGTCACTGACTGACTTTCCAACAGGACAACGCGCGTCCGCACGTGGCACGTATCTGTATGGAGTTCCTTCGGGCCAAAAACGTGCAAATCCTTCCCTGGCCAGCATTTTCTCCAGATCTTTCACCGATAGGACACTTGTGGGACATTCTGGATAGAGCGATCTGGAGACGTCAAGCACCGTCAGCTAAGACAAGCACTGACCGAAGAGTGGAACGTGTTGTAGGAAAAACTTTGTCCGAGCAAGTGGATAAAGTGTTCCACTGACCCTTGTAAATCTATTTCCAAAAAATGGACACATTCTCCAGAGTCTGATGCGATTGGATTTATTGTAAATCCATCCAGATGAAGCACAAAAAAAAAAAAAACCCAGGCTGGTCTGCGCAAACCACACAGCATTCATTCTTCATCAATCACCCCACGCCGACTGCCCTCCGGCTGTCCAAACCCTGATATTTATTAGCCTTTTGGCAAGTTCCTTTAGGTGGGATTAAATGTGACTCTTTCAACCTTATCCAATATTATTGACTCTGATAGGTACATTGTCTCATAGCAACCCTCCACCCTTTGTAACAAGTTTGTCATTACACAATAATGTACCTTCATTTTTGGCCGCCAGGGACGCTCGAAGACCACACCTAAGTCTCCTAAACCTTGGGTTCACCTAAAGTTTAGTAAGTTATCTGAGGACATGGATGGTTCCAGAACACTCAGGTGCGCAAGCTCAGGTAGTGGGACCAGGCTGACAGACAGGGTCATACCAGAGGGTTAGCTCATTAGGCCGGCCTTGAGGGTTCTGCAGTTTGGCTTATCTAGGTTTCTTGGCAGATTCATAAGTTTTTGCTTCGTCACTGCTACTCCTTGTACAGCAGTTTTTAAAAGGTTTTCTTGTTGAATTGAGATTATGGTTTGACTGAATGTTTTTGGATATTTTCCCAACACACTTCCCCTTTCTGTGACTTCTAATTGTCACAGATCTGTTAGTTATCTCAACACCCTGCTGCTAAGTTCCATCCGATTAGACCACAGCGATTATCAAGATGATGACCCATCTGCAGACCTGAGTATGGCATGGAAACATTCCCTCCCTGTTTTAGACAAATAACACAGCATTTTTCATGATACAAATTATTCATTAAGTGAGATCACGCTTAGATCCTTCGAACCTCCCTCTCCCAGGGCGCAGTTCCAGGCTAGATCCCTTTCCACAGAGATCTTCGCCCAGGCTCCCCCAGGTTGGGAACTCTGCCTTCTGCTTCCCGGTGTCTTCTTTTCAAAGCCCTCCGATCACAGAAGCACCACTCGCCTACTAACACATTCGCTTTTGGCTTGTGGTGGCCTGACTGTACATTGAGCCGAGCGCGGCGGCCGACCCTCTCTGTGGTCTTAGTGTCATCTGCGACCCGACCGGCCGGTGACCCAGTCAATAGCGATCCCCAGATCCTGTAGTGGTTACCAGCCACCCAGGTGGGAACCGATGGTCTGATCCCTACCCCACTTCGCTATGGGAATAGAAACTTTGACCGTTTTCACCAGCCTCGCCTGTTCACAGAGGTCATCTCCAACGCCCCTCTGCTAGGTGTGGGCTGTCACCCACGTACTATGTGTTGCCCACAACCTTACATGCGACAAACACACCGACTAGACTGCACCACGGCAGTATGTCAATTCATACTTCACTGGACACGGGGGCCTTCAGTCCTCTCCCCTGCACTATAGAGCATCTTTAACGTGCCCTCAGAGCTTTGCAGTCCCGCCGCCGCCTGTTATTGGCTAGGTTCGGGGGGCCTAATTCCCTCCCTAACCAACTGCTCTAAATTCATATGGCAATACTTAATCAATCCATGATATCTTTCGGCTGATATTGAGATTTTATATGGTAATCAAGAGTCAGCCCACACTGATTTTGTTGAGAAAAATCAACCCAACCCACTCTCTAAACGGTCTTTCAATAGATTCTAGACTACTACCAAGTATACCCAATTTGCCCCAAGGATGATGAGTGGTAGTATCAGTTCATGCATATCCCCCTCCTCTTTGTTTAGTTCATGGCTCCCCCTGCATTTTGGAATAGTTACCGCACTCTTTTGCCTTCTTGTTTGTATACTTCACTTAGAGAGGTCGATTCACCCCTGCCTTCGGTTGTCTCCCTTTGGAGATCTCACCTGTCTTTGGAGTGAATCACAACTCACCCTTGGTGCGGTCAGTTCACTCCTGCCTTAGGTTGTCCCCCTGCAGAGATCTTACCCGTCTCTGGAGTGAATCACAACTATTGACCATTTGATCGTTGGAGGGATTTAAGTCCCCTTACGACTCTGGAACATAGAATTGCTGGATGTGCCGGCATGTCACACCTTGAACCTGCAACTATGCAGATTGTGGCTGCTATAGTTCACCACAACATCAGCGTGGTCCGATTTTCCTGGAATTTAACTTAACTCAGCAATAGAGATTACTTATGCAAAAACGTGAATATACTAAGACCAGCCATGGGTATATCAAATGAATACTAAACTGATAACATGCAGTTACATAGTACATGATTATACATTATATGCTTTAAACAGAATAATGAGGTATATACTTCATGATTATGCTCTATATATTCTAAGCAAGATAATGTCTTCTCTTGTCCCAAGCCTGACATCCGATGCGTCAACTCTGCTGGTAGAAGAGAGGTTGTTGGCCTTCTCACAAAGCAGCAGCTAAGCGCAATATCATTCAGCTAAAAGGTATTTATGTGTGAGTTAGTTTTATAGTGTATATCTTCAACCCAGGTGCTTTGAGCACTGTAGAGGGCCGTCACTGTGGAGAGGCTACTAGCGCATCTTTCCAGCACTTCCGACCTGCCCCTGCTCTCCTTCCCCATTCGCAGAGAGGATTTCCAAAATGGACAGTCAATTGGGCTACCTTTAAGATTTGCCAGGTTTCCATGCTGTTTCCGACACTCAACAAGTGTCACAATGAAACACCCCCCTCTTTTACCCAATGTTAGTGTAACGTTTCAATCCTTACACATACTCCATGTGATTCTGCAAGCATTGTGTCAAGAACCATTCTGTCCTGTATTGTCGTGATTGACGTGGCGTGAAGTTGATCCCCCTTTTTCCATATGTTGCTGTTAAAGTACGATTAATGAACCTCTGTTCATGATACAACAGCAGGTTTCTCCATCCTGCATTTCCTCTGGTTTGAACCCCTGGGGAAATGTCAAGGCAATGCTTCCACACGGTTAATTTCGCCCTCTGCACATATTTTGGCATTTTTCACTTCAGACTCCCATTAGCTATTTCCACCCGTTCCTTGTGATTGGGGATGATATATGCAAATTAGCCTTTTTCCAATTCCCAAATTTATACCCGCACTTTTCTTCACCTTGTTCACAAAATGAACACTTTAGTCTGACCATAGCTGTTCAATATGGTGACCTCACACTTGCTTACTCCATTTACTCCCCTCCCCCCTTTTTGACGCATGGCCTACGCCATGTGTCAACTTAGCGAATACAAGAAACCACTTCGATCCTTAATAATTATAGTTCACAATCTGACTCATCAACTTACGTCTACTTACAATTCCACACCTGCTCGGCTTACCACCCAAAATAACTCAGGTTTTTTAAATTAATTCTATCATATATTTTTTATTTAATGTGACGCAGTTCTAACATACAGGCTAAAAGCATCCATCTGTCATCTTGCCCATACACTGCCAAATCTACTCTGATGACAAAATCTGCTGGTGCCCTGACTAACAGAATCCAGCTATTTCTTCCATGAAGACCACTACAAAATCGTAAAGCTTAAATCACTGTATTATTCAGTTGATTCCTACATTAACAAACATCAGACTCTAGACATGGAAAACGCAAATTTAACTCGCTACTCACACTGACCGGCTCATACTCTTTTTCTGGACAAAATGACCCATTCGCCCCTCCATCTACGGAGCTTTTTTTCCTCCCAAATCTAGATATTTTCTGTCACAAATCTCCACTGCTGTCCCTTGATTTTTCCCTATTACCGGGGCTTGTACTTTTAATCACTCTCTCTACAATTTACCACAAACTCCTTTTCCAGCCTTTAGTAAAACAACCAATATGCTGCTTTACTATCTGTTTTTTGGATAAAAACTGCTTCTTTCAGGTGCCCTGGTGGCTCATCAGTCTAAGTGCGCGCACCATAAAGGCTGTGTTCTTCTCGTGGCGACCTGGGTTCGATTCCAGCCTGGGTCATTTGCTGCATGTCTTCCCCAACTTTCCTGTCTATCTCCACTGTATAACTGTCAAATAAAGGAAAAAAATCCCCCAAAAAATCTTTAAAAATAAAAAAAACTGCTCCTTTCTTTCATCACACAGTACATTCCACAGGCAGGAATCATACCCGCGACTCCCTTTTCTCCAAGGTATGCCAAACATGTGCATTCTGACAACATCACGTTTCCACTCGTAAACTACAAGTAATTTCTATGTAAAATATTTCCCTATTTCCTCCACCCGTTCACCAAAAAGCCCAGCACATTATGCCACTACATTCCTATTCATAAATCCTTCTCAATGTACACGCAACCAATTTTGTACTTCACCAAAATTTTGGATGCTTTTTCTGCTCTGCTACACAAGACAGCAGATCAACCTCCCTATTTTCAGTTGTAAAACAGCTCCAAACTTGAACACTCTATAGTTTATTCAAAAACAATTCCGCACTTAGTCAGCACTCCATATTATCACTAACTACGCAAATTACAAAGCATATGAGTAGATTATATTAAAGTCATTATTTACATAGTGCTATATTACTTAGAGTTTCAACTGGTTCTGACCGAATAGGTTTAATCATACTTGCGGGTCACATTTGAATTTTATTATTGTGCACGAACAAATTATGATACAAATTTCAGATAAATACATTTTATTTATTTTCTTCAGCTGATCATTCACTCTGCAGATTTCATAGCACTGATAAGCTCCACTAATTTTATACCTCACATAGATAATTACACAGCCCAAAAAGTTTACATTTTCCTGAAATTTGTCAATCAGGTATATTTTCCAAATCAGTAATTGGGTTTGCGCATTTTACCTAGGTCTATTCACTTAGTTGACTTTTCATACATATTGGAAATTTTTCTCTCTCTCTCTCTCTCTCTCTCACATGCACGCACACACACACACACACGCACAATAATCTTGTACCACACTTTTCTGCCGGCACATACATGCAGTTCTAGCGTACCCTTACGCTTCTGGTCATCATTGCTGTCTCTCTGAACGATTTATGAAGTAGCTGGCACAAGGGGCCCCGCTAAGCAATTTATCTGCGCGCTGTGTTGCATGCTCTCGCAACAGCTCAAGGGCCATTGCATCTCAAATGGACCAGTAGCCTGGGCATTTGTAACCACCATCTCTCAGATTGTCCTGATTTTTCCACCAGCTGTAACTGGTTACAAAATGGCAGCCATTTAAGAAATTGCCTTATACATGCCCTCCCACTTTTTTCAAACCCTTTTTTCACAATAAATCAAAAACTATAGCACCTATTGGCACCAGAATTGGCAGTCTTATGTAATTTTTCATGCTGATTCTGAATCTGCAGTCAAATAAATGATGGCTCCTATGGTTCGGAAACCATTGGATGAAAACCCTTTTTGGGGGTACCGAACTTTGGCCCCCTTATCTTAATGCAGCCACCTGATATCAAAATGGAACTTGTTTTATGCTCATCATCACTTCAACTCTATTTCAAAAAATTAGAGAGGTGTTCTGCTTTTTGATGTAATCCTCCAAAACGTAAAATAGATATTTTGTGAAAACAATATCGCCATGTATACACACATGTACAGAGTATATAGTAGTATCCATAGGGACATTGCAAAACTATGGCAAAAGGTCAGCAGTTTGTAGCCTAGTAATCTAGCATGGATTTGATCTGCACAATCTATACCCAGGTACCTTGCTGACTCTGTAAGAGGTCACATAAATAGCACTTGTTTACTGCCTTGAAACAAAAACATAGCATCAGTTGAAGTGGGCTCGCTCATTAAGCCAGTGGTCTTCAACGTCGTTCCTGGGGACCCACTGTATGCTGGTTTTTGTTCCAACCGCAATTGTAATAGCAGATTTTTAACAAGCTGTTAATGTCTTAATTAGGTGTTTTTCATGTTTAGACTTGTTACTCTTTAGCCAAATGTTACATAGAAACATCCATGCATGCCATGAAGAATAAAATACCCTAGAAGATAGTGTGATTATATCTATACTGCAAGAAATTTCAAGTAATAAAACATTTCAAACAGATGAAATTAGACACTGAGGAAATCCATAAACCCCAAATTAGGCTGCTGGACACAACTGTTTCAAGTTATTTCAAAAAAAAAAAAAAAAAAAAAACTTCAGGTGAACTTAATTAGATTAACATAACTGGTTTGACTTTACCATTTGCTTGTTGAATAAATTTGTCATGATATGCCAATCAGTTTTCAAAAATTAGGAGCCAACTCCTGGAGCGTGCGGACAAGCTCCTGGCCAGAGTGGGGAGGGATCCAGTTGTCATGGTCCATGTTGGGACTAATGACATAGGTAAGGGTAGGTTTGAGGTTCTGCAAAGCAAATTTGTTGAATTAGCTGAAAAGCTTAGGAGCAGATCCTCCACGGTAGTGTTCTCCGGGATTCTACCGGTACCACGTGCAAGCAGAGGGAAGCAGAATTTTATCTGGAGGTTTAACACGTGGCTCTGAACCTGGTGTAGGAAAGAGGGGTATAGGTTTATGGGGCACTGGAACTACTTCTGGGACGGGGTGACCTGTTCAAGCCGGATGGGCTACACCTGAACCGGAGGGGTACCTTTGCACTGGGTCAGCGTATGTTGAGGGTAGCAGAGAGTTATTTAAACTAGGGACTTGGGGGGCAGGGAGGTTAGAGAGTGTTACACAGAGGGAAATGCAGACTGCCCTGATGGAAGCTGACAGCGTTACATGCACTATTGATGATATATTTTTAAAGCAAAAAAGCATGGTGAGGGCTTTGAGCAGCAGGCGCATGGGAAATCGAAGGGAAGAGCGTTCATGATAACCTGAAATGTTTTTATCTAAATGCAAGAAGCATTAAAAATAAATTTCAAGAACTTGAGGCCGTTATGATTAGTGAAGGCTATGACATAGTTGGGATTACAGAGACATGGCTTAGTGAAGAGGATGGAGATGAATATAATGTAGAAGGTTATAAGCTCTTTAGGAAGGATAGATGTAATAGGCGAGGAGGGGGTGTAGCACTCTATGTGAACGAAAACATAAATGTGCAGGAAATTCCTGAAATTGAATATCTGGGTCAGGCTCACTGGCAAACACGAGACTGGTTTAAACATAGGTGTATGCTATCGACCACCAGCTTTGGACAGTACAGTCAATGAAATGCTCCTTAAGAGGATAACGCAAGCTTGTAGAGGAGGAGGGACTATTATTATGGGAGACTTAAATTATCCTGGTATTGATTGGGAAATGGTGAAAGGACAGGGCAGGGGGGAGGAAGAATTTCCAGATGTCATAAATGATAATTTTTTGGTGCAGTATGTTAATAAACCTACAAGAGAGAAGGCAATTTTAGATTTGCTGCTCTGTAATGACCCAGATAGAATTAGCAATGTTGAGGTACTGGAGCCACTTGGGACAAGTGATCACTCTACTATTAATTTTGAGGTTTCATGGGAAGTTAAAAAGGTGTCTCCAAAAACAAAAATTTTTAATTTTAGGCGAGCAAAGTTTGACAGGATGCGGTCATATCTAAGTGAAACCAAATGGGAGACACTCCTGGACTGTGAGTCTGTAAATGAGATGTGGGAAAGATTTAAGGGGGTTTTACTTGATTCACAATGTAAATTCATTCCAAAGGTGTCCAAAAGTAAGCTGAAAAAAGCAGAATCCTCAGTGGATGACAGCAGCTATTCGTAGGAGTTTGAGGGAAAAGAGGAATCTTTATAAGATGTACATAGAGGATAACAATGAGATTACTAAGGCCGAATTCTGTAAAATGCGGGCAGTGGTCAAAAAAGAGCTGAGGAATGCTAGAAGACTGTATGAAAGACAAATTGCAGAGGGGGCAAAAACTAACCCTAAGCGCTTCTTTTAGTACTGTAGCAGAAAAAAGGAAAGTCAAAGAGCAGGTTAAGTGCATAAAGAATAAAAATGGATCGCTGCTATATGATAATAAGGATATTATGGACACCTTAAACGGTTACTTTGTTGAGAATTTTACCTTAGAGCGGGTCTTTATTCGGCCAGAGGGCTTGTCCAATGCTCAAGATTATTTAGCGGAAATTGAGGTTAGGGATAACGTCAGATTAGATAAGTTGCATCAACTAAAGGCAGATAAGGCGGCGGGTCCTGATGGCTTATATCCTAGAGTGCTCAGGGAAGTTAGTGAGATTATCTTTAAGCCGCTATCTGCCATCTTTAGACGGTCTTTAGAAACTGGAGAAATACCAAATGATTGGAAACAGGGCAATATAATACCAATATATAAAAAAGGGGACCGTACTGAGCCAGGTAATTACAGGCCAGTCAGTTTAACTTGCATTATGCGTGCAAAATATTGGAATCTATCATAAAAGATGAGCTGGACTTATTTCTTGAACGTAACAATATCTTGAGGGATAGCCAACATGGTTTTTCGTAAAGGAAGGTCATGCCTGACAAACCTTCTGGAATTTTTTGAAGAGGCCACCAAGACTTATGACCAGAGCAGGGCTTATGACATCATATATTTGGATTTTCAGAAAGCATTTGACACAGTACCGCATAAGAGACTAATTTTTAAAATGAGCTCCATTGGAGTTACAGGTGGTATTCTGAAGTGGATTCATAACTGGTTGCAGGACAGAACACAAAGAGTGGTGGTCAGTGGTATATCATCTGAGCTAGGTATGGTGGGGAGTGGCGTCCCCCAGGGATCGGTGTTGGGACCCCTGCTGTTCCTCATCTACATTAATGACCTTGATAGGAATATTGAGAGCAGATTAGTGAAATTTGCAGATGATACTAAATTGGGGGGCTTGGCAAATAGTTTAGAGTCCACTAAAGTGATTCAGGATGATTTGGATAGAATTCAGAATTGGGCAGAAATGTGGCAAATGAAATTTAATGTAGCGAAATGTAAAGTAGTACATGTAGGTAATAAAAACATTAGACGGGATTACTTCATGGGAGGTTTTAAACTGGAATGTGCTCCACAAGAGAAAGATCTGGGAGTGATTGTTGACCAAACCCTCACAGGCTCTAGCCATTGTGCCGTAGCTGTTAAAAAAGCCAATCGGATGCTGGGATACATTGCCAAAAGTATTGAGTTCAAATCCAAGGAGGTGATGCTTCTTTTGTACAACACATTCGTCAGACCACATCTAGAGTATTGTGTACAGTTCTGGGGACCATACTTTAAGAAAGACATAGAGGCTTTAGAGAAAGTTCAGAGAAGAGCCACGGCTAATTCCGGGTATTAAAGATGAAAGCTATGAGAAAAGGCTGAAGATCCTTAATCTCTTTATTCTTAGGAAAAGGAGACTAAGGGTGATTTGATTGAGGTCTTTAAATATGTTAAAGGGATTAACAAAGTGAATTATGTAGGATTCCTTCAACCAAGTGTTGTTAGCAGAACTCGGGGTCACAAATGGAAGCTGACTAAAGGTAAATTTAGCACTGATATTCGGAAATATTTCTTCACCCAAAGAGTAATTTCGGTGTGGAACAGCTTGCCTGACCATATTGTTGAGGCAGAGACCTTGGGAGTTTTCAAGAGCAGACTTGACTTAAAGCTAGATACCATTGAGTCATTGAGTATCTGAAATGATATATTCACGATGGTACAAAGAAACTGGCGAGCCTAGTTGGGCTGAACGGCCTGTTCTCGCCATTCATGTTATGTTACTCTATAATTTGATTAGTTGATTTGTTTTCTCTCGTTTTATGCTGTTATTGTGACGATGCGTTCACGAACCACACGCGAGAGAGGGAAATCCAAAAAAAGTATGCCTTTAATGAATGCCGGGTTAGTACCAATAGACACAAGAATTGCCAAGCCACAAAACGAAATCCAAAAACAAAGTCGACTAGACAGGCCGGGGTCAGAACCAGAAAAACAGAGGTGCAACGGTACGTAGGCAGCAGGCAAAAAGTCGTGGTCGATATCCAAAGCAGTGGGTCATACACAGGACATCGAAACACAGAAATCGTGGTCGTACAAAAATGGGTCGAAATCCAGAAAGACAAAAACAATACAAAAAAGGGCAATGGCAAGAATCTTGGTCGGGCGAAACAGTCGAAGAGAACCAATAATCAATGAGGCTCTGCACAAAGAAATACTGATCAACGTTCTGACAAAGTCAGAACAGCAGTGAGGACTAAATAGACAGAAGAGAAGTCACATGCTATGCAGGAAGCAGGTGAATGGGATGAGAACTAATTACAATGGGAGGAACACATGAGGGAATCCTAACCACAATAATTGGCGAAATCCAAGACACGGACGGGAATCACGCAGACATCCTATGACAGTAAAACAGCTCCGGTCAAGGAGTTCTAAGTGCACAGACAATGAGTGCAGGAAAGCAATTAAGCTCCTGCGAGAGATCTCGCAGAAACGCAGAGGGAGACAGGGACAGCTAAGCAAGAGGCGGAGACTAGAACAGGGCGATTGCTGAGAGGGAATTAGTACTAATTAGTAACGGTGCAACTTTACAGATTTAACTAGAGTTCTCATTAGTAAGTTAGTAA
Organism: Gymnothorax javanicus; assembly: GCA_029692085.1. Taxonomy (NCBI): domain Eukaryota; kingdom Metazoa; phylum Chordata; class Actinopteri; order Anguilliformes; family Muraenidae; genus Gymnothorax; species Gymnothorax javanicus. The sequence goes on from CM056197.1 coordinate 18,147,028, forward strand.
TCTATATACATGGATTAGTTGTGTTAGTAGACTATGATACAAAATACAAATGTTAGTTTTGTTAGTAATCAGAACAGTAAGACGAAGGAAGTAAACGAGAATTGAAGGAATAATATGAAACACCAGAAACCATTGAAATCACCCGAAGTAAGTGAGCACACAGACCGGGGAGACGGACTGAGCCAACTAGATCACAAGACAGGGGAGACAAGTGCAATGAAACTGAAAATGGCAAGAACTGAAACCTGAGAATTACAATAACCAAAAAGAAAAAATAAAAGACATAATCCTGAACATAAAACATGAACACAAAAACCATAACCATGACAGTTATTTCCAATACATTGCAATGTGGGTATGGTATTTTATAAATTTATTTTTGTGTCTATGTCTGTATGCTGTATGTTTGTTAATGAAAAATTGCAAAATAAAGTTAAAAAAAAAAGAAATAGGCTTGGAAAAGATGGGTCAGAACATCTAGCTCCAGACTGAACCCCAGCTATAGACCTCTTATATGGTGGAGTTTGAAGTGACGAACATCAACCAATGACAAACAAGACAATCAAAGATTGTAGACTCTTGCCCCTTAAAGCATTAGCAGTGGTGACAATGAGTAAAATTCCAAGTTAAACCGATATGTAATTTTTTTCTTTTTTTTTTGAGTAATACGAGCTGACAAATAGACATATGGAGAAAATTCAGAAAACGGTTCCCAAATCCAAATCTGGATCCTGATCCAGATCATCTCAGAAGAGAACCGAGAAACGGTAGACACTCTATCACCTGTAAAAAAAAAAACAAGTTGATCCGATCAGCGGTTGTTGAGTTTTGCGAGCGGACAGACAGACAGATAGATATATATATACACCCATAGGCGCCATTTGCGGGGGGGCATTGGGTCTCCTGCACCTCCAAAGTTAAGGTTGTGGGTTCAAAAACCCTGCAATATTACAACAGCAAGTTTTCGTAGTTCGTCTGCTCCGTTCAGTCAAGCTACTGGTTAAGGTAATGCGGGACCTTAAAAAAAAATAAAAAAATAAAAATAAATCAGGCGAATGCTAGCCGTCTACGATTGCAGTTGCAGGTTTAGAAGCTGAATCCATTTTGGAATTAATATTCGTGTCCAGAAAATGTGTGTCCTTGATCCGTTGCCGTAGCCTACTCAAAAAAAAAAATTGATAGTGAATAGCACATCGTCTTTTGCTGCTGTTGTAGCCAAGTAACTCTGGAAGATAGTAACAGAATGTGGGCAACCGTACTGCAATTTACTGAGCTGGGGTAATGTTTCCCAAAAGCGTTGCTATTTGCTAACTTTCAGCAACTTCCATAGTCCGGTTCAAACCAAGGCTTTAGGAAACGTACCCCTGAACGGTTACTTTGAATGTACCTTGGTATGTTTTAATGCTTTCGCGTGCGTGAATACGTTAATAATATGCAATCGCCTTAATAAGAAGTGTTCCCCACTTCCATATGAGCGCAGGCACGAAAAACGGTACAATTACATTTTTCCCAGAAATGTGGATAAATAAATAGGTTTTTCAACATGATAATTTAGACTTGTGCTTTATATGAAGAACGTATGGTCTTGACTACTTTTAATGGAAATTTTGGCGGTATTCATTGGTTTTTTGGCAATGCAGTAGACAAATTAAGGTTAAAAAAAGGCTATTTTTAACTTATATGTGTAAAAAAAATTACACCTAAAATAAAAAGTAAACAGCTCCTTAACTGGCAATAATAAAATATACACCCTAATTTTTTACATAAGTGTTCCGTTTTTCGTGTCTACGCTCAAATGTTTTCATCGAGGGACAACGCTCTATCGCAAATTACTTAATGTATCTGGACCTCATTTTCATCGCCAGCTGGATACATATTGAAAATGAATTGTGACGTTGGCTTCAGAATTTCCCTTGCTGAGATTAAACGCAGTAAAATATAAAGTAACGTAGTAAATTAACATCATTTTATTTTTCCGGAAAATGACATGCAGGCTATATCATGCAATTATATTTCTTAAACTAGTTCATTAAAAAGAGCCCATTGATACTGACAACTTGTCTTTTGTTACCCTGTCTGTATTATGTTTATGAAGCAATAGCCAATTTAATGAATAGCCTAAGCCTACTGCCAACTTTCGAGAAGTTTTCTGCACTTGAATATTAATTCCAATATGGATTCAGCTTCTAAACCTGCAACTGCAATCGTAGACGGCTTGCATTAGCCTTATTAAAAAGGCAGTTGCTACGGGTACGGAAGTTTTCCAATGCATTTCAATGTAGAGAGGTACGGCTGCGGCAGTCCCAATTTCAAACCCTGCCCTAACCTAACCCTTCCCCTAAACATGATCCCTAATCCTTAGACAAATCCCTTCAAATCGACTGCCGTACCCATAAAACTGCCCTATCTCTAGACGCTGCGTATTAAAAAAGGTCCCGCTTCTGCTTCAGTTTAGCGCTGAGGTTATATCGGCTTTTAACTTGCAGCTTGGGATTTCATTTTCATAGTCGAGATAGGGTGAACTATTAACCATGCGTCTGCAGCATGCGGCACTATTTAAACACAGCAGATGCGTGGATGATGGAAGATACGTAGCCTATATATATATATATACTACTATAGTAGTTAACTGCGCGCTGTAGCGATCAGCTGTTTGGATCACAGTAAAGCTGCTTGCACACTGGACGCGAAACAAATTTTTCGCACTACAGACTACATTCAAAGTGAATGCGAAGACGCAAATACACGCGAAATGCGTGTATTCGCGTCTTTGTATTGACTTTGAATGTAATCTGTCTTACGAAAAATTTGTTTTGCGTCCAGTGTGCAAGCGGCTTAACTGTGGTTGCGAGGTCGGACGGTCTTTAAACTTGCGCAAATATTTCGAAAATGGTCCGTGTCTGTTGCTTTCCTGGACGTGAAAGCAAAGCTGTATCCTGGTGCACTTACAGCTTCCACCGCATTCCTCTGCGGGATGGACTTCGGCAGCTGTGGCTAGCTGCGCTCAACATGGATATTGATACGCCATCCGTATCCCTAAAAGAGCTCCGTGTTTGCAGTATTCATTTTTCCAAAGAGGATTTCGTGAGGCTACATTTAGGGAAATCTCAACGGTGCACGCTGAAGAGCACTGCTGTACCCAAGCATCAGGTAAGAGAGTGAAACACCTGTGAAAAAGTCTAATGTAACATTGCAGCACCAATTGATATCGCATTGGGTCTACGCAGCCACATACTGTGTATCTGCTGTGCTGGTTATTATAGGGATTTTTTTTCTTTGTTTTTTAAATCTGTCTTTGTCACAAACCGCTCAGAGTCTGACCCAAACAGCTGATCGCTACAGCGCGCAGTTTACTCCGATGGATATGTCAGTTGGTTAGTTCAAGAGCAACTGTGTTTTTTTTCCGAGCAGGTAGAGCACTGTAATTCTTTTTAATATACCGTACAACTGAAATGGCGTATTATTTTCAAGTAGGACCTCTTTTAGGCCGCAAAAATACGCTGTTTCCCTGGTCCCGTTCACAACAGTGTATTGCCTAAATTTCCACCCAGCACTATGCGCTGGTGCGGCTACCTGGAGGAGATCAGAGAGCTTTCTACTGCATCTAATGTAAGTAGTGGCAATTTGTAGCTCATACAACCCCACTTCAAAAAAAGTTAACCATCCCTTTAAGGTCCCGTTTGCAATTTCAAATCCTAGGCTAAATAAATGACTGAAAACAGTTTAGCCTACGTCCATAAATGCGGGGATGGAAAATGGATGCTCCCTCCGACATTCAATTCGTATATGCCTTCATACATCGCATCCATTAAGCCAATTAACGTTATTTCACAGATCACAACCAGATTTAACAGTAAACAAGTAAAGTAGCCTACTGATATTTTCTAAATAAACCTTTTTAACATTCTAAAAGGCTGGACTTTGGACAAGGCAGCCTACCCTTGGGAATACAGCAGCCTGAAAAAAAAAAATTTGTGACCCCCAATGTTGACCTGAGGTGGGCACCACTGTGTGTATACATATATATATATATATATATATATATATACAGTCATGCCCAAAATTATTCATACCCCTACCAATTTTTGTTTTTTTTCAATGTATTTTTTTACAAATCAAATTTACTCTTGCACAAATGACACAGTAAGTTGACATAAGGCTGTAAGAATTACAGTAAACAATTTTTCGAGAAATACAATACTTTTTGGTATTTTGACAGATTTACAAAAATGCCATGTCCACAATTATTCATACCGTTTTCTCAGTAATTGATGGCAAAGCCTTTATTCACAATTACAGCCTCCAAACGCTTCCTGTGGTTGATCACAAGGTTTCTACACGTTTCCACAGGGATTTTGGCCCACTCCTCTTTGGCAAACTTCTCCAGGTCCTTAAAGTTTAAGGGTTTCCATGACATGACCTTGGTCTTCAGTTCCCTCCACAGATTCTCGATAGGATTGAGGTCGGAGCTCTGGCTTGGCCACTCCAAAACGTTCACTTTGTTGTCCACTATCCATTTCTTGACGGATTTGGCCATGTGTTTAGGATCATCATCCTGTTGGAAGATCCATTCCTGCCCAAGACCAAATTTTTTGGGGGATTGCTTGATGTTTTAACTGAGGATCTGGATATACTGGTCCTGTCTCATAATGCCATTCACTTTAACAAGGTTTCCGGGCCCATTCGCTGAAAAGCAACCCTAGAGCATTATACTCCCGCCACCGTGTTTGACCGTTGGGACAGTTTTTCTCGGGTTGAACACTTCACCTTTCTTACGCCAGTTAGACTTCCCCAATCCAGACACACAAGAACTAGTCTAGCCTTCGCAAAAGCTCACGTGGATGAAGATAAAAGCTTCTGGCTGTCAATGTTATGGACGGATGAAGCAAAGATGGCACTGTTTGGGCACAGAGATGGGGCTTTTGTTTGGCGCAGCAGCTATACTTATCATTACACACATTTTCAAATCGAGCCCTGCCTCAGGCTGTCATCGCGGCTGTTTGGATTCTAGATGGTCTCTAGTTAGAAAAACTATGTTCAAAATATTAATCATTGGAAGTTATTCATTTTGACAACTATGAAAGAACACATGAACCCGCACCACAGTAAACAAACAACAACCGGGTGCTTCTTTTCGTGGCACAACACAATTTGCCATTGGCCATAGTGGACCACTTTTCGGGGCTTCTGCTCATCATGTGTACGGACCATATAAAGGTACAGTCTGCACAATCGCCAGAAGTATCAGTAGCATATATACACTGAACAAAAATATAAACGCCCCATGTCAAATATTGATGCCACATGGAGGTAACAACTCTAAGTGAGCATATGCTGACTTTTACTTGTACAATAGGGATATTTCTCTTGATTTGTGTACCATTTTTTAATCCATCTCTCTGTCAGTGAGTATTTGCTCAGTGATGCAGTGATTTCACTCAGTACATGGGTGTGGCATTTCCAGACGGTGATCAGACAGAATGAGCAGTACCCAGACACTCCTTATACTGGGGACAATAAAAGGCCACCCCAAAATGTCAAATTTTGTCAAAAGTCATCATGCCTCAGATGTCTCAGGTCATGCGGGAACATGCCATTGGCATGCTGGATGCAGGGATGTCCACCAGAGCGGTCTGCATGCAGTTCCTTGAAGCAGAGCACATTCCAGTTCTGGACTGGCCTGCGTATTCGCCGGACATGTCGCCCATGGAGCATCTTTGGGATGTTCTGGATCGACGTGTCCGCGACCGTGTTCCAGTTCCGGATAATGTGCGCCAGCTCCGTGTGGCCCTCCGGGAAGAATGGAATAACATTCCACAGGCCACGATAGACAACCTGATCAACTCCATGCGAAGGAGATGTGTTGCTCTGAGAGACGCAAATGGTGGACACACAAGATATTGAACATTCAATTTCTTCAACCTGACCCCCAACGTGTTCAAAGGATTGTCACTCCTTTGCAGATGCCAATATCAAGATGTAATGGACGGTGATCTGAAGATTAGTCATTTACAAAAATGAATTTTGATTCGCTTTATATATTGCATAACCCTAATGTTAATAAAAACTCAAAAATTTGACATGGGGCATTTATATTTTTGTTCAGTGAACAAACACAAAACAAAATATCAGGAATAGCTAGGCTCCCCATGCTGCACTGCAATGGAAAGTACTGGATGTCACTCTTCCCCTTCGTGATATGCGAGTAGAATGGTGAGAATATGGAGAAGAGTTTGGTGATTTTGGTCAAGATTTTCACTGACTGGAGCGCAATTGAGGATGCCTGACATGCTCATGTGTAACAGCGGCACGAGTGGCAATTTTCACTGCCCTGGATGAGCCTTTGAGGTTTTTTATTTTCATACTTGAATAGAAAGTTTTAAGCTTTTGAAAATATTTTCAAAAAATTTTAAGACTCCATTTAAAATTTCATTAAAGTGCACATATTCAATTACTTTTCATTGGTCATTCTTGTGTTCACGAAGTTAAATGCGTCATTGTTTAAAAAAACGTGAGTTTTCTAATGCAGGCCATTTCTGCAGTATCATAAAATGGGGAAATAAGGGACGGTCAGATAACAAGGGACAATTTCTCAGAAAGTTTTCAAATGCGAATTCAAGTTTTGTTTTGACACTCCCTATGATGATACATTATTTTTATGATACCTTGGTAGGTACTTGAAAATTCCAAGGTTAGTTGGATATGAATCAATTGTTCCTTTATGATTGACAACAATAAACAGCTAAATATGATTTTTTTCGTAAATAGGAGTCAAGACTGACTCCTGGTATTTTTCAGTTATCCTAAATGTATCTTTGCTAGAAACAGTAATAAAAATATTTTTTTAAAAACATATTCTGTGTCCCTTATAATGTGTATGATAAAGCCATCAAATGAGTGGGTGTCCCTTATAGTGCCATGCATGGGGCTATAAGGGACACTGACTAACAAATAAAAATAAAGTCACGTGACCCCACATGCTCAATGTGCCCAGTAGTAATATAAAGCCTGAGCACTAAATCACAATGTGACACATACCTGTCCTGCAAAGCTATTATGCCTTTGGAGGAGTCAAACAAAATATCTCAGAAGTGTCTCTTATCACCCCATTTTACGGTACCTGTCTGTGAAATGCTCTTTTGAGGTCCTGCCCCTGCCCTCCCTAAAACCCCAGTGTGCTGTGATTGGTAAACATGATCACTCACTTGTGATTGGTCCACCATTCGCACGTGTCGGAAATGTCACACCCTTACTATAAATGGATTTATGCTCCAGAGTGTAAAATGAGCTTTAGAAACAAATACCGGTGAAACCTTATGGGCTTAACCCACTTGATTCAAGGGTGTGCCAAACTATCTGCTTGGCGCGAAAATTCAATTGGTGACATCACCAATTGATGAAATAAATGGCCAGAAGCTATTAGGGCGTTTCAGTCTGCTCTGTAGCAGTGTGTTTTGCGGCAGAGAGCGCTTCTTCTGGAGGTGATTTTGAGTTGTTTTCCAACACAGAGCTTTAAATGCCCATAAAATGATAAGATTCGCACTACAACATTAAAATAATGAAAAACCATACTAGGTTCATTTTAATGAAAAAAATGGTTATATTCAAAAAATACTTGTAAAAAAAACTTAGATGTTTTTTTAAGGATTTCACCGATATTTAATGAAAGGTAATAGGAACCTGAAGAGGTTGACATTATTGTTGTGGGAATTTTTAATTTGTATTCCTGCAAGAAATCACACTGAGACAAAGAGAGTAAGAAGGATCCAGTTTTATACTATTTGCAAAAAGGGTCCTCATTACATGCAAGAACAAAGTCACCGAAAAAAAAAAGAAACACTCAGAGACAGGGATAGTGAAAACATTTTGTCTTTACTACGTGCGCACATAGGGTCCCCATTACATGCAAGAACAAAGACAAAGAATTCCTCTTTTGCTTGAATATTTGTCTGAGCTGAATGTCCTAATCCCCTCCCCTTGGGTCTGACTCATTACAGCTGTGTGTGCGCATCCCACACAGATTCTGGCTCCATGAATCTCTTCAGCCCGGGGAGAAGGAGTTTCTCCCACCGCAGTGATTTACATTTCCTTAGGTCTTATCTAGGTCCAGCAAGCATACACAGGAACAAACTGTACAGAGATAAACGGTCTGGCCTCGCAGGTTCCCTAGGCTTCAGAGGGAATACGCACATCTCATCTCATACAGTTACAGAAAGCACATTTCATTACGTACAGGTTAGATTGCAATGATTAACATTTACGCAGACCCAGGCCAAAACCTAGATCAATCAAGGCTAAGCAATTTATAACTAAATAAGCAATTTATAACTAAATTTCTCTCACATATATGCTATTATGCATTTTTCACGTTCCTAAAATGTAAAACATTGAGCACAGCGGTGGTTCAGGCAGGCCACGGAGTCACGCCCAGCTCGCAAGCCTGTCTTCATTAGTGATGGTACAGATTGCAAGCCAAGCAGGCACTCAAATGGCAAATCTTAAACAAGGCGCCCTATTTACAGATGCTTTGCCTGCCTACTATTGCTGCTTTCTCCGCCAATGGCATTCATGCGTATGCATGGAAGGGCAGGTTTTTGGCTCTCCCTGCCTACTGGCTTTTCATGCTTATGCGTGGTAGGGCAGGGAGGCCCCAGAACGGAGCCATGCCGCCAAACTCAAAATATTGCAAATAAATTCACTGCAAATGATAAAATGTGGGCATTCTGACAAAGTGGACCTGACTGGAATATGTTTCTGTCCATTGGATATGCAATTTGTGGACTGTATAATTGGGATCTTTTTTCTCTTGGTAAAAGTGCTCTCGACCACTCATAAAATTTTCTGAAACCTAAGAGAAAAGCAAAATTAAGAAAACATTTGTCGATTGATACCAAATCAATGGGTAATAAAAAAATAAGAGAACATAACTGCAAGCGGTAATCACGGGGTCCAAGCAAAATGAGGCGATAATAAATTTTGAAGCACTGAACACACACACTGTACGACTTTTTAAATCAATTTTCAGTTCACAGCTTATTATTATGCATGATTTACCTCACCCTGCTTGTTTCGTGTTGATTATTCATTGCCATGCTTTTGCACTTTGAAACAAATATGCAATTATATATATATTTTTTCTCACTACAGCTCCATTTATGGGCCAAGTGAAATGTAAAATTACTTGTGGAATTAAATTTGGTGTGTTATGGCCCCAATTTGTTATGGCGTCAATTTGTTATGACGTCACGGACAGCAAGGGATGACAGACAAAATTCTTAAACTTCAACAGATTTAATTAAACAAACAGAACTAATCTACACTCTACCCTACTGACCAAGATTGAAATAATAATAAAAAAAATAGTTACAGTCCCTTGGTAATTGAGATGGGCTGCTATGTTGCGATGTCCTGGGACAGGAAAATGCTCCAACACAGGCAAAAAATCCACAAAAAAAGCTTCACAGGTCTTGAAAAGAGTGACAGGTCTGGTCAAATGTATCCTTCCACAATTTCTCCTTGCAATTTCTCCAACTACAACACTCTCTCGATTTTTCTCCTTATATACTCTTTTCCAGCCCCCTCTGAGGCATGCCCGGGACATGCCCAAAACCTAGTTCCAGACTGGCTTTACAAAAAAAATGTCAATACAGCCATCTAGTGGCTTTTTTCCACATCACAGGTGTACCTCTCTATAGTGCCACCATCTGGCCGATCGAAGTCATTTGCATTAAGATTGCCCCTTTTTACATCCGTAACAATACTATAAATTTTCATGATTGGTGACAATTAAAGTGAGTAAAGGGGCCAAAGAAATTTCTTCAGCTGATGTTGGCCATCTTGTTTGAGCTATCACTTTGTTATTATTTGTTTTTCATAGCTAGAAGCATGCACAATCAAGTTCATCGGCCAATTTGTTTAGCAGATATGACCATTTATTTGTTATAGCGCCCCCTATGGACGGTTTCACACCAAATTCGGTGTGTTGGAGGCAGATGCCAGATCTGAAGTTTCCTGAGGACTGGACATTGTATTAAGAAAATACACCTCTTTATTTCAATGTAGGCCACGCCTTTAAAATTAATTGGCTTACTGTGGCCACACCTTTTAACATAGCAAAATTACCAAAGGTAGAGCAGGTTTCTCGTATGCCTGTCACCTCTTTCCATTGGCTACCCCTCCTTTCTCTTTATATTTCACGAGAGCTTGAGACCAGCCTGCTTAACGGCCTCCTCCTCATTTCTACCCAGCTTGATGTCTTTCTATCCGTTCGTCCGTCCCTGGATTGACAGGGCTTTGCAATAATTAATGACGGTGCATTCAGCGCATGACAGAGGGGGGCTCTCTTCATTGTGGCGCGACTGCTATTGCCCGAAGGGTTGTTTGCAGAAAGCTGGGTGGGAGATGTGGAATCTGAAGTGAACTGACTTCGAAATGGTCTGATGTATCTTAATTTGAGCACTGTTCATCGCGGAGTCGGGGATATTGGTGGGACTGGCCTCTTTCTCTAAAGCCACACTGTGTCCCCCGATTTTTCTCGCAGGACTGAAGCGCGGCGGGTCCTCCTGTCATTTGGATGCATTAATGGCCATTTTCAAACATGAATCTCCTCAGACTCACATGTATTGAATAAATGTCCATGCAATGACCTGTGCACATCAGGCAACCGGCCAATGACGACCAATTTTGATGAAACAGTACCTGCAAACGTGGTCCCAAATTTTCATAAAAAATATGAGTGCTGCGAAAGGACAAAAGCATGATGTAAACTGAGTAATAAAACAGTTCATTGCATTTAGAATAATATGTATAAACAAGAAAAAAAAGACGTGATGCATTTACTTCTTGTGTTTATTTCAAAAGCTGGCCAATGGTACAGCAGCATGCATATACTACGATATTACAGTATGTAGCATCCAATATCAGACATGAAAGACTGAACTACACATGTGGTTCACAATAGATATGGAGATCATTGCAGTTATATTTAAATGGAAATGAGAAAAGCAAACCTGGAAGCATTATTATATTTAGCTCATACCATTCAAATGAAAACATTTTTCAGTCCTTACAGTTATGTCATTATATAAAATCAAAAACTAAATGCAACAAACACATAAAAGAAAGAAAAATACTTCAACATAAATGCAATCATTTTTTATTTTTTATGTTTCATGTTCCAGAATATACAATGCATCTCCTCAGTGGACTCTCACATTAATCACGTAACATATAATTTGCTTGAATTCAAATAATTGTGAGAGTGTATGTGTATGCATGTATATAATCATGGTCAGGTATGGATCACATTAGATTTAATTTGCCACTTTGCTGAACTTCCCTCAAAAACACCAGGCTGCAAAATTCTGGTGCAGGGGGGTAGGTTTGGTTGTGAGTTTCCACTCCTTCCCTCAGCGTTAGCATTCAGAAAGCTCTACAAATTTTGCTGGTTTAGCCCTGCAGTTATGCGCAGTAAAGTCTCTCAGACATAATTACTGTCTGCCTCTGAAGCTTGTGCTTATGCCAGTGTTACAAGGATACATTATTGTGCTAATAAAAGATTTAAACGTAGATACTGGTGCAAAAAGCAGATATGATATGGCCTCGTTGTGCCCCCGAACCCAACCACCATCTGAACCAAAAACAGGCCCAATTTCGACCCAGTATAGATCTGCAGCACATTGCAAAACTTGCAGTGCAATTTCTGAGTATTTGAACAAATGAAATAAAATTTTGCTTTTTAAATTGTCCGTTGGATTTCAAAACCAATAATTGGATCAAAGTAGAGACTGCCAGCTATAAGGTAGACATGCATTTATTTGAAACTGTCAAAAAATTGTTGTATTTGGTATCACCCGAAAGGGCATGCAATACTCTCTCTAACCATCAACATTTCCCACCCGGAGATGATAATGGAACAGAGTAATCATAGATGTATCATAGATGCTTTTTGCTTTTTCTATATATTTACTTTTTACCTGTTTGTGAAGCACTTTGTGATGTTTTGCTCAAAAGGTGCTTTATGAATAAATGTATTATTATTATTATTATTATTATTATTATTATTATTACATACACATGGTCTTTCGTCAATGCTCTTGCTGTAATTATCCCCTGTTCAAGCCCTTTAGGAACTGTCACAATATGGGATTTTCACAAGGAAATCAAATCAAAGCATCATCAAATCACGAAAAGGAATACACTGATACATTGATAATATTTAGATTGTGCATAATAAGATATTAACTATTCAAAGAAATCAAAATGGAGAAATGCATCTCAAAATGATCTCTTATGTAATCTGCATTTTGCCAAGGCACTGTGAAGATATGTGTGCTTGTATTCGGCCCTTATAGTAAAAACAAGGAAAAAATTGGATGCTCAAATCAAGAACCTTCCTTTATACAAAACCTTTCCTTTGCTCCAATAAATATCCCAAAATCTGCCCAAAACCCACCGCAAATCATTTATCCAACCGTAACCTTAACTTTAGGCCTCTAATGCATTTCCATTCTCAGATTTTGTATTAAAATGGATTTGAAAACCAATTATGAATCATCAGCGCAACAATGAAAATTCAAGCGATGGCATTTCATGTAATTTATTTTTGTGAGACACATTTCACTAGCAATAAGCTCCAGCTCGTCCCCAACTCTGATAAGGAAGACGTGATTTTGACAATGGATGGACAAATTTCGCTGGCAAAACACTCATGTTAATTTCTATTGGTTCTATTCTATTCTACTTACTATTCCTGAAGTCTAACAGTCTGTCAACCATGCAATGTAACCCCTCTCAACAAAAAAAAAAAAAAAAAATTGCATTACGGTCACAATTTGGTCAGTAAAGGGACAAAACAAAAGGTTATAGGGTTAAGACCCAGTACTGGAAATATTTTTGTTGTCCAAAACAAGGACTCACCCTTGTGCTATACCTGTCCCTTTTTCTAAATTTGGCCTAACTGTATTATTTATCATTTCTCTTACTCTATCCATGGCCTCAGTCATAATTTTAATCCTGATTCTTACACTAACATTACTGCCACTAATTAATATCAATCATAAATATTAAGAAAAGCCATACTCCTAACCATTATCCTGAGCCCTACGAAAGCCTGCCACTGCCTTTACACAAGTCATATTTACTGTATTACTTAAAATGTTGCCAATGGGGAAACTGCTTGGAGGGAATATTACTGTAATTTACATATTTTTCCAACAGATAGCGCCACAAAGCCAATGTAGGGCAGAGCCCAGGCATTTATGTACAACAATCCTTGAGAGTGTTTGAGCATCCCTCTGATGGGAGGAGCTGCTAAATAATCCATGTACATTATATTTAAAAAAAATTCTTATTAACCAGGGCCTGTTGAAGTGCAAATTAGGGATGACCAGTGGTGTTTTATGCTACAGTGCTACAAATGCAAAGTGAATATAGGTCTCTAAAGGTTGCGTGTTGCCACTGCATTTCAGATATACAGGGTATATATGTGGTAGGTGCGTGTTGGGTGTGTGTTGTTTTAGTAACATGAATCTACGCAGTGTAAACACCAGTAGGTGTGCATCAAGGGTTGGTTCTTGGGCCCTTAGCCTATGCTCACTTGCTGCAGATGAAGTTCAGCCTCTCTGTCTTGGGCAGTTTGTGCCACTTCTGCTCACCACGGGACTTTATAGCCCCCATACGCCCACACTCGTCCTGCAGGTTCTGCGAGGCCCAGTTCTGGTAGCAGACTCCATCTGCGTTGACCCAGTGCCAGTACCTCAAAGCACAGGAGAAGCGGAGGCCCAGCCACACATGGCCCGTAGAGGCCTGCTGGGCCCTTCTCCTCACCCAGTGCTGAAGAGACTCAGTGTAAACGGACACCAGGTCACTGTGGTTCCTCCTGCAGTAATCCAGGGCTTCGTCCCAGGTACGGTTCTCTCTCACCAGGATAAGATCATCTGGAGAGATGAATGGGGAGGGGAGGAGGGGTGGTCAATGCAAATTCTAATCCCACACACATTTTTCCCCCCTTGTGAAGTGGTCCTATCACAGGTGGAGAAGTAGCTTGGAATTTCAGGCCACAGGTTATAATAGCCTGACCTCCATTTATTTAATCAAACATATAAGTTCTCAGCAGCAGTGGATCCTCACCAACCTCAGAACCCAAAGACCTGTCACCTCCTTTACTCCCCTGATCACAGGTAGGGATGAATCGATCTGACTCTTTCAGCCCTGATACCCATACCAATACCTGGGCTCTGGATATTGGCTGATAACAGGTGCAAATCCAGTAGCAGTGTTTAATTACAAAGCCAGTGGCCTCACTGGGTGGAAGGGACTGGGATCATTTTTTAATGTGTTAGACATCAGGCTTGACTTAAACTTTGCTTTCCCAACTTTGAAAAACAAAATGTAACAAATAAAAACATACATATACTGTGGACTCAAAAATTACTGGCACTTCTCACTGGCAATGCACAAACAATATTTTTAAAAATTCTAAAAAATGGATTTATTGAAAAACTCTAAATAACAACATGTGAGAAATACTGTACAATATTACTGTTCCAATGGAACCAACCAAAATCATTTACTGATTTAATTAAAATCAATGTGCTCCAAATCAAGGCTTCACAATTAATGGCACCCTTTAAGATTATTGTATGTAACATCTCCCAAAATTAAATCAGGTATTAAACTCTGCTTATTCTTCTTATTCAGCTTTATCTCAGTGTTAAGGAACTATATTGAGTCATTACATCACTACCTCTTCTACTATGGCAGTGCTTCCCAAACCTCTCCTGGAGGCCCACCTGTCCTGTGTGTGTTAGATTTCTCCCTGCTCCAGCACAGGTGATTCAAATGATCAGGTTGTCATCGATCAGCTTTAGGGGGTGAATAACGAGCTGATCATTTGAATCACCTATGCTGGAGCAGGGAGAGATTTAAAATGTGCAGGACAGGTGGTCCTCCAGGAGAGGTTTGGGAAGCACTGTAGTAGGGTATAACAATGAGGAAACACCCGTGCAATCATCCAGCTCCATGAAGAAAACAAAACAACTGTCACTTCAAATGAGGCAGACAGTGATATACTTTCACAATTCTGGCAATGGCTACAAGAAGATTCAGGAATGAGCACTGTCAGGGCAATTATTTAAAATATTTAAAATATATGGACCAGCTGATTCCTCAAGGGTAGAGGATGCAGCTGCATTTTACCCCCTAAAATACTGAGGAGGATGGTGAGAGAAGCAACAAAATCCCCAAGAATTGCTGCGCAGGAATTGCAGGCCTTGTTGGAATCTTGAGGTCACCGGGTTTAAAGAGCACCATCAGGCACCACCTCCACAACCTCAGGCCCTTTGGAAGGGTCGCCAGAAGAAAGCCTTTCCTGACCAGAAGGCACAGAAGCAAGCACTTGGAGTTTGTTAAATGTCATTTAAATTATGACTGGAACAAGATGCCTTGGTCAGATGAGACAGAAATAGCATGTTTCAGTCAGATACAGCATCGGCCTGTTTGGTGTGGAAGCATAGATGCATGAAAGGAGAAGCACCTCTTACCCACAGTGAAATATGATGGTGGGTCAGTCATGTTTTGGGGCTGCTTTAATTCAAGAGGTCCAGGGGTACTGGTTAAGATTAACGTCATAATGAGTTCCACCAAGTATCAGGATATTTTGACTGACAATCTGGTTGTCTCCGCCAGAAAGCCGGCACTTTGCCGCAGGTGAACTTTCCAGCAAGACAATGACCCAAAGTTTACCCCAAGATTTACACAGAAATGGCTCCATGACAACAAAATCATAGGTCTGCAATGGCAATTTCAGTCACCAGACCAAAATCCATTGAAACCCTGTGGGCAAAGTGGAAGAGAGCAGTCGATAGACGCAAACCCAAGAATGTGAAGGATCTTGAAAGGATCTGCTTTGAGGAATGGTCCAAAATCCCCCAAATGTGTGCCTCAATCTTGTCAAAAATTACAGGAAAAGACTCCATGCTATTATCCTTGCCAGAAGTGGTTGTTACTGAGTACTAAATGAGTGGTGCCAATTATTATGAAACCTTGATGTTGAAAATTATTTTGAATTAAAAGATGGTGATGATTTTGGTTGTTTCCATCAAAACATTAATAAAGTATTTCACACTTGTTGGTATGTTATGTTTCTCTATAATCATATTGTTTATATTTTTCTGTATGCTTGCGCATGGCCAGTCAGGGATGCCAGTAAGTTTGAAGTTCACTGTATTTGTTCCCAATTGTTTGTTGTTAAAACAATGGCGTCACTACTGTAAGAACTTGGTCAGTGATGCCATTGGTCTTGTTTTGGCTCTGTTCTCCAACAAATCGAAAGGCAGCAAAACATACAAATTAACGTGTGGTTAAAGTGCTTGTGGTCAGCTTTAACCTTTGATGCATATGCCTCACATACGTGAGGTTTTTTAGTCCCCCCTCCAAGCTTTCACAAGGCATCCGCCCCTGGATGGATTAACACCCCCTATTGACCAAGGGGAAAGATCTCATGCATCAAAGTTTAAAATTGCATTTTAAAGGTATCTATGAGCCTAGACAACAGAAACCCCACTAAAAATATGGCCAAAATACTGGACAACATGCAGCAAAGGGTTAATCTGAGAAAACACTATCAAAAAAAAAAAAAAAAAGCCGCACAGTTATAACAGTGCGAACACGCACGGTTTTTTAGTTACTAACAGTCTCGGTCAGGATATCGGACTGGCGAAGACCTGTGGAAACCCGCTAGCCAAGCCACCAACTCATACAGCACACACTCCCATCTTCAACGGCAGTTACCACGACAGCATAGAATACGGTATATAACGTGTTTTATCGATACTTTCACAATCTCATTGAGCAATAGTTATAACCATTTTGCCAGGCCTGGACTTATCTCTACCCCGCCCCGAGTTGTGCACATTCCTTGCCCGGGAGGCTCCGCTTGTCTTAGCTGCTGCTGGTGACTTGTTGCTCGGTGGTCGTAATGTTCTGGCCGCCAGAGAACCACACTCCACAGCCGAAGTTCCGCGACACAGTCGGTCCGACTGTATGCCCCGTCTTCTTATCGTTTACACCGTATTTCTCCCTTTTTTTTAAACCATTAACAACAATGCAGTTCACTTCAACAGCTCATGCCACTCTCTCTTCTCTTTTAAGCCAGCATTTTTTTTTTCCGGTTCCTCTTTCCTAAAACTTCCCTCCGGCAACCTTTTCTATTATTTTTTGACAAAATCAGTCCCCCGCCGTTACATCTCCTCCCCCCTTAGAACTGACACTAGTCGGTCGACAGTGCCCAGGCAAAACACATCCCAAAACAATTTGAACACCAGAACACCACTAAATACTTTCATCACCAATGAACATCTCAAATATTCTCAACAAGGCCACACATCATTACCCAAGCACATTATAATTTTGCCCCACATTTATGGTAATTGGCATAGTTCACACTGGGTCCGTTTCTACCTGCCCCACGAGACCCCTGAGCAGCTCCAGCTATTACCCCATCACCACCCTCCTCGTTCTCCAGCATTGGGCCGTCACCTTGAGCACAAGCTGAAACGAGCTTGAGCTCGTCTGCTGTAGTGGGCGCCCTACTATGAAATGGCCTGAGGTGTCTAATGTGGTGTACCCCTAAATCCTTCCCTGTGACCTGGTCTGCCAGTCTATAGAACACCGCAGACCTTGTCTCCACCACCTCGAAGGGACCCTCCCAGCTTGGTGCTAGCTTTGCCATGAAATGATCCTGCTTATTTGACAGAGGGTGAGTTCTAAGCAGCACCTTGTCACCCACTGTAAAGGAGCAGTCCCTCCTATGTTTATCATACTGGAGCTTCTGGTCAGCCTGCGCCCTAGCCATGCTCTGTGCCGCCAGCAGGCTGAAGTCTTCCAGCTGCTCCCTGAGGCATTCTTCATAGCTCAATTCATCCATCACCGCTGCCCTCCTCTGCCCAAACAGCTCATTGTCCAAGGGCAGCCAAAGCTCCCTGCCAAGGTTAAGGGCTGCGGGACTGGCGTGGACTCATGGACAGCCGATCTTAGGGCCATAGCCAGTCTGGGTAGATAAAGGTCCCAGTTGCGATGATCACCGTTGATGAAGGCACGTATCATTGTCTTCACATTGCAATTCACTCGTTCTGTGTAGTTGCACTGCGGGTGATAAGGGGAGGTGTGAAGACACTGGATTCCCCAAGCCATGCAATATGAGGTCCACTGAGTCGAAGTGAACTGTGGCCCGTTATCCGTTAGCAGCTGCTTCGGGACCCCCCACCTGCAGATCACCTCTGCCTCCACCCACATCCACACACTCCGAGGTCGCCTTTCTCAAGGGCAAGAGTTCAATCCATTTTGAAAACTGATCTGTCACCACGAGAAGGTACTTGTTACCATATCGACTGCATGGAAAGGGGCCCACGAGGTCAAGTGCCACTTGGACCCAGCGTTCGCTGGCCAGATTACTCACTAACAGGCCTGCTGGCTTCTGATTATCCGCTTTGATCATTTGACACACTGGACAGGACTTTACATATGCATCCACCTGTTTTCTCATTCCCCTCCAGGTGAATCTTAGATGCACCCGATGCCAGGTCTTTGTGCGGCCCAAATGCCCTGAAACAGTGCTGTCATAACAACTGCAGCACCTTTCCACGCAGGCTCACTGGTATGACCACCCTGCTGGACAGCTTTTCAGACTGGTCCACCACCAGTCCGTCCTGGATTACATACCCTCTAGCCACCCGCATGAATTTCATCCATGCCTTTGCATTATGAGGGAGTGCACCTGTTGCCAAGTACTGGAAGATCGGGCCCAATTCCTCATCCTGCCTTTGCGCATCTTGTAATTCACCTTTCTGGAAGGGGATCAGCTCATCATTGGACTTGGCGGAGTGCACCTGCGCAGTCACCATGGCAACCGAGTGAGGGAGGACCATCCGGTCGTACTCTTCAAGGGACACTTCATCTGACCTATTTGGTTGTGAGGGTGCTCTGGAGAGAGCATCAGCCATCTGATCATTTGCTCCGCTGCAGTGCTCCACTTCAAAGTCGAATTCCTGCAACAGGATAGCCCAAAGTGCTAGCTTGCTGTTGCTGTCTTTGATTGTCTGAAGCCATCTTAGGGAGTTAAGGTCAGTGATTAGTTTGAAGCGTTTGCTCTCGAGATAAGGTCGGAATTTTTTAATGGCCCACACTACCGCCAGGCACTCCCGCTCAGTCGTGTGGTACATCCGCTCAGTCTGACTCAAAGCACGGCTAGCAAATGCAACAATTTTCTTTACCTCATCCTCCAATTGAAAAAGAACAGCGCCCACGCCCGCATCACTCGCATCTGTTTGCAGCACAAACTGGTCGGAAAAGTTTGGGTAAAGGAGTAGCTTAACAGCTTCCGGAGCCTCTTTTAGCATTGCGAAGGCTGCATCTGCCTCCTTTGTCCAGGCCCAAGTCGAGTCCCTCCTTCTCAAGCTGTTCAGGGGCTCTGCAGCATCACTGAAGTTCTCCACAAAGGGCCCGTACCAGTTACACATCCCAATGAACTGCTGAATGCCCTTCACATTTCGTGGTGTGGGGTACGACTGGATTGCTTCCACGGTGGCGAGGTCAAGGCTGATGCCCTCACGCCCCAAAATGTGCCCGAGGAACTTCATAGACGTCTTGCCAAAAACACATTTCTCTGGTTTGCACGTCAGGCCATGTGCTTGTAGGCGCTCGAATACTTGGCGCAGATGCAGTAGATGGTCCTTGAAAGACCAAGAGAAGACTACAATGTCATCCAAATAAGTTATACAGCTCAAGAACAGCAGGCCCTGCAGCACCACATTCATTAGCCGTTGGAATGATGACGGCGCCCCATTCAGGCCGAAAGCCATCACCCTGAACTGGTAGAGCCCCTCAGCAGTGACAAAGGCCCTCTTCTCTCTGTCCTTTTCATCTATTGTGATCTGCCAGTACCCTGAGCGCAAATCCAGAGAGCTGAAAAACTTAGTCCCATGCAAGCTTTCAAAGACATCTCTAATGTTCATCATTGGATACGCGTCAGCGGTGGTGACTGCGTTCAATTTACGGTAGTTCACACAAAACCTGAGACTTCCGTTCCTTTTTTTGAACGATAACAGCGGGTGCCGCCCATGCTGAGGTGGATTCCTTGATCCCACCCTCCCTCAACATCTCCTCGATTTGCTCCTTGACGACCTATTTCTTCACAGGTGAATAATTGTAAGGTCGGCAGCGCACAGGAGCTGCAGTGCCTGTGTTAATCGTGTGCACCACCGTTGCAGTGCGTCCGACCTTGCTCCCCAGTACTGTGTTGAACTCTTGAAGTAAACTGACAAGAGCCACTCGCTCTTCTACTGACAAGCAGGCTATGTCGGGGCCTCATGCTCACGGACTATTCGTGTTGAGGCGAGGTTGTCAATTGAAGGCCCTACCGCTGCCCCCATAGTAGTCACTGCCCCTGTGCTAACATCAATTGTCACCCCCAAGGCTTTCATAATGTCCATTCCCAAAATGATATCTACCATAGGCACGTCTCCCATCAATAACACTACACCATCCCAACTGAGGCCACAGAGCCCGATCTTCAGATGGCCTTTGCCAGGGCTGGACTGGGACAAAAAAACAGCCCTGGCATTTTCGGCCATGGCGGCCCAACCTGATCTTGACGTGACGGCCTGCTATACGCGCACGCTATGCTGTTACCAAAAGTAAAAATTAGGCTCAGTCGTAGCCTATGTGCCCTGGAACTCCACACAGAAAGGCCCAAGGCTGGAATCGTACCCACAACCTTCTTGCTGTGTGGCAGGGGCAGACTGGGGCAAAAAAAGAGGCCCGGGAATTTGTACCTGACCGGCCCTGTCATGGTCATGTGTTTTGATGTCATGCCTTATGTTTATGGTTATGTCTATTCTTTATTCTTTTTGGTTATTGTATATTCCGGTTTTCTGTTCCTGCCATTCTAGGTCTCATTGCACTTGTTCTCCCCTGTCTAGTGATCAGTTGGTTCAGTCCATCTTCCCAGTCAGTGTGCTTACCTGCTTCGGGTGATTTCAATGGTTTCTGGTGTTTCATATTTTTACTTCAATTCTCGTTTACTTCCTTCGCCTTGCTTTCCTAGATTACTAATAATACTAACAATTATATTGTGTATCATAGTCTACTAACTCAACTAATCCATGTATATATTATTAACTTACTAATGAACACTTCGGTTAATTTGTAAAGCTGCACCTCTACTAATTATCACTAATTCAATCTCAGCAATCGCCCTGTTCTAGTCTCCACCTCTTGCTTTGCTTTCTCTGCCTCTCCCTGCGTTTCCGCGAGATCTCTCGCACGTGCTTAATTGCTTTCCTGCACTCATTGTCTGTGCACTTAGAACTCCTTGACCGGAGCTGTTTATCTGTCATAGGTTGTCTGCGTGGATCCCGTCCGTGTCTTGGCTTTTGTCAATTATTGTGGTTTAGGACTTCCCCATGTGTGCCTTCCTCTGTAATTAGTTGTTATGCAATTCACCTGTTCCCCGCATAGCATGTGACTTCCCTTGTGTCTATTTAGAGTCTTCACTGCTGTTCAGCCCTTGTCAGAACGTTGATCAATATTCCTTTGTGCAGACCTCCTTGTATGCCAATCAATTATTGTTTCTCCACGACTGTTTCGTCCAACCTTGATTTTGCCTAAGCCCTTCTGTTTTTGTCTTTTTGGATTTTCGACCTATTTTCTGCACAACCACGTTTACTGTTTTGGATGCCCTATGTATGACCCTCTGCTCTGGATTTCGACTACGATTTTGGCCTGCTGTCTATGTACCGTCGCACTTCTGCTTTACTGGTTTTGACCCCGGCCTGTCTAGTCGACTTTGCTTTTTGGATTTCGTTTTTGGCTTGGCAATTCTTGTGTCTTCTGGTCCTGACTCTGCTCTCAATAAAGGCATATGATTTTTGGAATTCCTGCTCTCGCGGGTGGTTCCTGAACACACCGTCACAGGCCCACTCTCCAGGGGGAAGGGATGGGGAGGTAGTGACTGGCCAAAAAAATTTCACATTATTTGACAAAAAAGTATGCATTTTAACATTATATTGGACCATATATCCCATAAAACATTGATATGATAGGTTTTTGAGTTTATATAACACCCATTAGCCCACAACAAAATAATTGTTGCATGTATCTAACATACAAACCCAATGGCCATATGCATTTGTGATTTTAGCAGATGTTAACAAATCACAGTCCCTAAACCAGGTTCAGTAAAAGATACCATACACCCTCAACAGCTTGTAAAAATTTTGTAAAATGCTGTAATGGTCTCCCCCCTCCCCCCCCCCCCAAAAAAAAATTATTCTAAAAGATGAGGCTCAAGTGTTGTGAATGTGGAAAGTGTTGTCTCGTGAAACACCAACATGCACATAATCTGAGTCACCATTAAGTTGAACTTATGTACATGTGAGTGAATTTACCATTCTGTAGGCAGGGATTGGGTGGGTAATGTCCAAAAATAAACAATCCTATTTGTAATAAAGATCCTATTTATCCTAAAGATGTCCTGAAAGAAACTGAATACGATGACACAGTCCTATATTAAAAACATTACATTAAGAACGTATAAACTAATGTATTATTATTATTTGCTATTAAAAACATTACATTAAGAACGTATAAACTAATGTATTATTATTATTTGCCTTTTACTTCATGCTATGATAGGTCCTAATAACCGGGCCCATCCTTGGGCCAAGGGTTAGAACGAGGTTGAAGTCTACTTGATGGGTAGTGCCTTTCTTAGGATGTGGGATGTTCCAAGTAGTGTGATCTTCTGCAGTTCTTGGATTTTGATGTCACCAGGGATCTTTTGGGTGTATTTGTCCATCCCTTATTATTATGATTATTATATTTACATGAATTAATGTGAAAAAGAAATGCGACTATGGGGCCAATTATAATTTTTCAATAAGACCATTGCACTGTTTGGAGTGATTCATGCATAACCTTTTTAAATAACGTTACATATCTCACAGACTCAACAGGGCATAGAATAGCTCACTAGCTTCAGAACCGCAGTACTCGCTGGTTGCAAGTTTACTGGCAGGTCGTTCTGAACGTCAAGACAGGATTTTAAATTGGAAAATTTTAAAGTCTTCCTTGCTGTATTCCAGGACAAATTTTATTTGGCACCGTAAAACAACGAATCAATATGCATCAAAGAGTAGGTTATTAACAGCTGGTCCATTAGTGGGGGCCTTTCGTAAGCTCAAGCTAATTTTAACCGAATACATACTTGCATAGCCTATTAATGTAACGTCAGTCTTACCGCTTTCCGTGTCCCCCTTCAAATGAAAACTGCTTGCTACATGAGGATCATTGTGGCCAAACAGCTGGTCAGTTTTTCTGCGTTTGAAAGCTTAAGGCTCCAATGTCTGTTTACTTTATTCTTGAAGCTTTTCCGCCTCTTCACTGCTTTCTGACATTTTTGTCTGACCTCGTAGTCGTTGAAATGCGTTTTTAGACTGTCAACGCACCAGGGGACAAGCAAGGCCATTGGTCAAACAAATTTCCCAGCAAGCCTGCCTTCTTAAACTTTTAGGACGAAAACAACAACATTAAATAAACTGTACGTGGCATAAGCTTATGCATTGTTTTTTTTTTATCTGCAAGAGTACAAATTTTCAGTAATTCCTATATCATAAAACAAACATATAAATAGATACTGAAAAATGGCCAAGATCCAATATAACCGGAATAGTGAAGCAGAACAATAAAAAGTGGTATGTAATGCATGTGTCAGCTTGATTTCAGACGCTGAAAGTCTGAGGGAGAATTCTCAGAGTAACGCAATTAATAACGAGATAGATACTTACCACTAAATGAATTTTCCCCAAAAGAATTCCTCATTGAAGTAGCTAAAATCACCTCGCTGTTGGCTCGCCGTAATGTGGGCCACTGGCTACCACGACCGTCAATGCAACTGCATTTTTTTATTTTATTTTTTTTTTTCCCTGAGGAGGGAGGGCTCAGAGATTTCATTGGGCCAGCCCTGTGTCAGTGTAGAAAATGAACCAATGGGCCGCCTTCCGTGTTTTAAAGGCCGGCGCGGATCGTTCAAAATTATCGATGTTATTACAATTTTATAAACTATGATTGCATGGCCCAAAATGTGTGTAGGCCCACCGGGCATTGCCTGGTACGCCAGATTACCAGTCCAGCCTTAGCCTTTGCCCCCAGCCCTACATATCTGTCCAGAAGACAGAAGCAATTCAGCCTTGTCTGTCCAGTCCACCTGCTCTGCTGCCTGTGGGTCAGAGTTTATTACCTGGGCGGAAACAATGGTATGGGTCGCCCCTGTGTCAAGCATTGCTTTCCATAGCCTCCCTGCTGCTTCAACTGGAACTGTTAAAAGGTTGTCTTTTGCTCCGGTATCAACCAGAGAGGCATTCTGTGCTAAGAGGTTAGGTGTAGCCCCAGCCACCCCTTTCACTGTCCTCTTAGGGCAGTTATAGCTTATGTGACCTTTTTCTTTACACACAAAGCACTGGAGGGGCTGACCTGAATTGTCACTGCTTTTTTTTTTTTTTCTTTTGGCATTTCCACCCCCGTTGCCTCCCACCTCAGTGCTTTTCTCGCTACTTAGTCCGTCAGTGCTGCATTCGCACCTGCGGCCGCGCAAGATGAGCTCCTCCAAAGAGGTGGGCATTTGAGCGATCATTAGCCTCCTCAGTTCGTGGCGCAACATATCAACAATGAATTGTACAATCTCTTCTTCCGCTGCTGTGGGGTGTAATTTCTTATACATTTCCCATTTTCACATTACGAACTGGTCTAAGACCTCGGAGCTGCCTTGTTGCTTATCAAGTCCTCTTCTTAGCTGATACCTGTTATTTGCCCTATCAAAATAGGCCAGGAAGCCCAGTCTGAAGTCGAACCAAGAAATGAAAGTATCACACTTATATTTAGGGTTCCGTACAGCAGAGCTGTAGGAAACCTATTGCTTTTGCTCGGGTTATTCTTCTTCTTATGATTATTCTATTATTATTATTATTATTCTTGTTTCCACGGTTTTGACCTAATTCCGTGTGGGCGGCAAAAACTACAAGGGTTTGTCACTTGTAACTTGGCACACTATTACACTGGCTGAAGACGATCTCCGACGACAAAAATCCCACCAGTACACCTCTACAAGGCGCTATAACAAATGCGTTTGCGTTTGAACTCAGATCTCGGACACCGTATGGTCTTTTTGAAAAATTATTTTTTCCTCTGATTCCTTGGAGTCTCCTGCATCTAATGGGCATAGCCCCGCCCATTTCGTCTATGAAAGTTTTTCTGCCATTTTGAAAAAACTAAATAACCTTTAAAAGTGAATACGTTCTAGACCGTTTGTCCAATTGTAATGAAATTTGGCACAAGTCATCGTCAAAGGAATGCCGATTAAATGAGTCTATCCCTGACATGCACGGATTTTTCGTTCAGACGTAGCGGTCTGATGAATTTTGCTGGGTGGGGCACATAGTTACTCTTATGCCTGTATTATGAGATATCATGATCCAAACTTCATGAAACCTAAGGGTCATGATACAAAGTTGCTTTGCTGGAGCCATGCCAAATTTTGTGGAGTTACACCAAAAGGGGGTGCTATAAACACCATATGGTGATATCTCAGGATCCGCTTGGGCTAATGACCTGAAATTTGACATGGTGATGTCGGACACTACTGGAATGTAAAAATATCTATATTTCCAAGTTGGCCGGGAAAGTTTTGGATTGAGCAATTGATTATGATAGGTCCTTGCATTTGGAAGATACGTACTAAATTTGAGGTTTTTTTGGACGGATAAGGGCTGAGTAATGAATTTTTTTCTCATTAAAAAACTGTTTTTTAAACACATATGTCTACTATTTGGCTGTTTGGCCACAGGGGGCGCTGTAAAAGCATTTATCACTACTACTACTACTACTACTACTACCACTACTACTGCTACTACTACTACTACTGCTGCTACTACTACTACTACTGCTGCTACAACTATTACTACTACTGGTACTAATAATACTGCTATTAATACTATTACTAATACTGCTATTACTACTACTACTCCTACTACTACTCCTGCTACTACTACTACTACAACCCCAATTCCGAAATAGTTGGGACAAAGTGTAAATTGTGAATAAAATCAACACGCAATGACTTTCAAATCACACCAGCCAGTATTTTATTCACAATAGGACAGAGATAACATAGCAAATGTTGAAACTGAGAAATCTAACAATTTTATCCACAAAATGAGCTCATTTCAAATTTGATGGCTGCTACAGGTCTCAAAAAAGTTGGGACAGGGGCCTGTTTACCATGGTGTAGCATCCCCTCTTCTTTTTAACACAGAGTGGAGGAGTCTGGGTATTGAACACACAAGTGTCTTGAGTTTAGCCATTGGAAATTGATCCCACTCTTGTTTAATACAGGCTTCCAGCTGCTGGAGAGTTTTAGGTCTCCTTTGACGGACTTTTCGTTTAATTACGTGCCAAATGTTCTCAATCAGTGAAAGATCAGGACTGCAGGCAGGCTAGTTCAGCACACGGACTTTTCTACTAAGAAGCCATGCAGTTGTAATAGCTGCAGTATGTGGTTTTGCATTGTCCTGCTAAAATACACATAGTCTGGGAGTTGGGAGAAGTTTAATTAACATGGAAGGTACAAAAGGTTTGAGGTGAAGGGGGTGTAGTACTACCCAGCCTTTACACAGAACAGCCATTCTTAAGTTCCGGAGGTGGTGGGTGTGATAGGGGGCGCCACCCGAAAAACCCCCAAAATTGGATTTAATTAACATGAAACGTACAAGTTTCATTTCTATGCCAAATGATTACGGGCACCACACTTAATCCAAATCTGCAAGATAAGAATGGAATTTCCAGTGGAAAGATCACTTAAGAATGACGCTAATTAGCACTAATTAAGGTTTTAATTAACATGAAAGGTACAAGTATGGAACTAAATCAGGAATCTAGAGGGTGGTTGCCTGGTTGAGAATCGGTAAAGTAAGAATGACAATTGTGGTGGAAAGGTCACGTAAGAACAGGTCAAAGGTCACTAATTAAGCCAGGGACTAATTAAAATTGCCATATCTCTTGAACTACATTATACACCAAGTTGAAATTGGTCTCTAAATGAAGAGGGAGTAAAGAAGCACCACTGGGATGTCAAAACTTTTAAGAATGCTACTTCTAACTGGGTCAAATTTGGGAAAAAAAACACCTAAAAATGTACCTACCTGACCCCCCAGGCTAATTACCATTTTAATTAACATGAAAGGTACAAGTACGAAACTAATGGGGATTTGTAGATGGTGGTCACCTGAATATAAATCACCAACTTAAGAAAGAAAATTGAGGTGGGAACGTCACTTAATAGGTCAAAAGTCATACCATGCCCAATGACCCCTAATTAACATGTTAATTAACATGGAAGGTACACGTTTAAAACAACATGGATATTGTTGCAAATAGTGTCCTGATTCAGAATCATCAAC
The DNA here is from genome assembly GCA_029692085.1 of Gymnothorax javanicus. Taxonomy (NCBI): domain Eukaryota; kingdom Metazoa; phylum Chordata; class Actinopteri; order Anguilliformes; family Muraenidae; genus Gymnothorax; species Gymnothorax javanicus. The sequence continues at coordinate 18,174,537 of CM056197.1, forward strand.
ATAATAACGGAAATTGTGGTGGAAAGGTCACACAACACCCAATATTACACCTAATTAACATGGAGTGTGCACTTTTAAAATCACATAGGAATTATTGCGAATGGTCTCTCAATTAGGAATAACCATAATATTTAATAATCAGCAGCTTTTTAGAAGTGTTTGTATATGAAAGAATAATGATTGCTTTTAATAAAATTGAATAATCCTTTAGAGCGCCTGGTTTTTAGAACAATTCCTTCTCTGTGACCAGTTTATTTTTGCAAAAAAAATTTAACAACCGTGAAGTTTCAAAATCAAGTAAAAATGTACTCTGTTTACTAGCCGTATAGATAGCATGGGTCTTTATTCCCAAGTATACTCTGTGGCCGGGGTCCCTGCAATAAGACTTGTAGTTCGGTGGCGGCGCTCTAAGATTTGAAACATAGCACCAGTGTTGTTTACCCAATACTGAAATTATAATTACTTTTACAGACTCTGCCCTCTGCAAGCTGGTATATCCATACTAAACCATTGCACAATAGCCATAGGCTAGGTAAAGCCCAATAAATTTACTCAAGTGCTACCTCTTGTATAACCAGGAAGAAATGATCACAAATGTTTTCGCACGAAAGATTTAAAAGGGCTTGGATATATCGTATCTGTTGTTAATGTCAACTAGAATTAGTTATCATCCGACTCCTCATCATCATCTGATGACGACAGATCCTCCTCTTCATCTGAAGAGGACAGCTGGAAGTCTTCATCAGTTTCCTCATCGGTAGCTTCCTCGTCTGGTACCAATGCATCTGGCAGCTGGGGACCACTGAACCAAGAAATTTCGTACGACTCATCTTGGAGTTCCCAACCATCATCTTCAGTAGAATGTTGCTGGATGTCAGTAACGTCCGCATTTGCCCACATTCTTGCAACAAAAGACGCCCGTCGGATATATTGGGAAATCTCTGCCTTACAGGGTGGAATCAATGTCGCATCGATGCCCCTTAATTTCTTCAGTGGGTCTTTGCTTGTTGACTTTGGCCCAAAGCCTTTCTCAAACACTTGGTGCCGATGTGCGTCCAAGGATAGGGTTGCCCCCCTTGTCTTCGCGCCATACATCCTGGCTGTGAAAGATATTATAGCTTGTGTAGTCTTCTCGCTTAGGTTTCCTTTTGTCATTTCTGCAAATGCTGTTTGTGCGTCAGTGTCCTTTTCCAGCTGCTTGAATGGGCGTACCTTGCCCTTTCTGACAAAGGCAGAAGTGTAATCCGATCCTGTAAAGGAGTGGAAAGCAGGCAGGGCATCTGAAAGAAGCGGACACACTAATCTGTGCTCACATAAAATCTATGGACGATGGAACCAGAATGTGGTCGTGAGAGCATCCGACACAGATATTGCTGTCATACTGGTCCATCATTCCTGGAACATTCGAGCGAACGTATGGATGGAAGTTGGTACATCAGTACGAAACAACAGAAGGCATATCAACATAACAGACATTGGGAAGACAAATGGAAAGCTTTCAGATGCCCTGCCTGCTTTTTTTTCCCAAATTTGACCCAGTTAGAAGTAACATTCTTAAAAGTTTTGACATCCCAGTGGTGCTTCTTTACTCCCTCTTCATTTAGAGACCAAGTTCAACTTGGTGTACAATGTAGTTCAAGAGATATGGCAATTTTAATTAGTCCCTGGCTTAATTAGTGACCTTTGACCTGTTCTTATATGACCTTTCCACCGCAATTGTCATTCTTACTTTAGTGATTCTCAACCAGGCAACCACCCTCTACATTCCTGATTTGGTTCCATACTTGTACCTTTCATGTTAATTAAAAACTTAATTAGTGCTAATTAGCGTCGTTCTTAAGTGATCTTTCCACCGGAAATTCCATTTTTACCTTGCAGATTTGGATTAAGTGTGGTGCCCATAATCATTTGGCATAGAAATGAAACTTGTACCTTTCATGTTAATTAAATCAAATTTTGGGGGTTTTTCGGGTGGCGCCCCCTATCACACCCACCACCTCCGGAACGTAAGAATGGCTGTTCTGTGTAAAGGCTGGGTAGTACTACCCCCCCTTCACCTCAAACCTTTTGTACCTTCCATGTTAATTAAACTTCGCCCAGATCCCAGACTAACAAGGCCTTCCCTGGAATAGTTGTCATTTGGAGGGGAGCATATGTTGCTCTAAAACCTTTTATATACCTTTCAGCATTCATGGTGCTTTTTAAAACATGCAAGGGTCCCACACCATATGCACTAATGCATCCCCATACCATCAGAGATGCTGGCTTTTGAACTGAACGCTGATAACAGGAGGGGTGGTCTTTCTCCTCTTTAGCCCGCAGGACACGACGCCCATGATTTCCAACAAGAATGTCAAATTTGGACTCATCTGACCACAGGACACTTTGCCACTTTGCTACAGTCCGTTTTAAATGAGCCTTGGCCCATAGAACACGGCGGCGCTTCTGGATCATGTTCAACAATGGCTTCCTTTTTGCATGATAGAGTTTTAGGTGGCATCTGTGGATGGCACGGTGGACTGTGTTTACTGACAGTGGTTTCTTGAAGTATTCCTGGGCCCATTTAGTAATGTCAATGACAGAATCATGCCGGTGAGTGATGCAGTGGCGTCTGAGGGCCCGAAGATCACAGGCATCCAGTAAAGGTCCTGGCCTTGTTCGTTATGCACGGAGATTTTTCCAGTTTCTCAGAATCTTTTGGTGATGTTATGCACTGACGATGATGAGACCTTCAAAGCCTTTGCAATTTGACGTTGAGGAACATTGTTTTTGAAGTATTCCACAATGGATGCCATTTTTGCCCAGTCTCTTTCTTATTGTTAAATCACGAACACTGACTTTAACTGAGGCAAGTGAGGCCTGCAGTTCTTTAGATGTTGTTGAGGGTTCTTTTGTGACCTCCTGGATGAGTCATCGATGCGCTCTTGGAATAATTTTGGTAGGCCGGCCACTCCTGGGAAGGTTCACCACTGTTCCAAGTTTTCTTCATTTATGGATAATGGCTCTCACCGTGGTTTGCTGGAGTCCCAAAGCCTTAGAAATGGCTTTGTAACCCTTTCCAGACTGATAGGTGTCAATGTCTTTGTTTGTCATCAGATCTTGAATTTCTTTAGATCACCGCATGATGTGTTGCTTTTTCACATCTTTTAGCCAATTTCACTTTGTCAGACAGGTTATATTTAAGTGAGTTCTTGATTAAACTGGTCTAGCAGTAATCAGGCCTGGGTGTGGCTAGTGATATTGAACTCAGAAAATGTGGTTAATCACAGTTCATTCATGATTTAACAAGGGGGGGCAATTACTTTTTCACATAGGGCCAGGTAGGTTTGGATAGCGTTTTTTCCTTAATAAATGAAATCATCATTTAAAAACTGCATTTTGTATTTACTTGGGCTATCTTTGTCTAATATTAAAATTTGTTTAAGTGTCACATTTGTCACATTTAAGTGTGACAAATATCCAAAAAAAAAAAACAAGAATTCAGGAAGGGGGCAAATACTTTTTCACGGCACTGTATTGGCTCCTGTGATCTGAAAGTCATTGCATTTTGATTTTATTCACAATTTACACTTCGTCCCAACGATTTCGGAATAGGGGTTGTACTACTACTACTACTACTACTAATATTACAACTACTATTAATACTAATACTTAGAGGGGAACTCAGGGCTAAATCATAATGCTGTTTTATACAATCATAATTAGTAAATAAATATTGTGAAATACAAAAATGTGGAATTTTTGTTTTCAAAAACGAGATAAATGAGGTTTTATTCCCCCTAATTAGTTGTCGTCTGCTTCAACGATCGCGTGATAATGACACAACGTCGCCCGAGAATGATGAACTATTGCCCTTCGCCCACAGGTATGCACTGTTATTGTGTTCGATAGTGTGATTGTCCCAGTCCATTATTTTATGACAAAAGATCGTTCAATATGGCCCATTGGCTAGTTGCACAAGATGGTGTTAAGTACTTTCTGAAATACACACAGTTACTTCAACATTACCGGTTTGCTTCTGTCACTTATCAGTCTATATCAGATACTGAGCAGATGACAGGTATATCATCCCGGCTATGTGATTTTAGCTATCGCCAATATTCCCAGGATTTAGCTTAATTAACTACGAATGATGTTCGCAAGATTTGCCTCGAATACCCGTGACTGAAGTTTGTTCGTTGGCACTCTAAATGAGACATCAGCTGCTCCACCGAGAAACAAGTGGGTTTTTAAAGGGGACCTATTTTGCTATATTTCCATGGTTATATTTTGATCTTGGACTCCCCTAGAGTACTCCTGATCGCGCAAAGTAAAAAAGGGTACTTATTTCGCTCGTACTGCCATTCTCAAAAAACCCCATTTGTAGTCCATAAGCAGTCTCTGTCAGAAACGCCTCATTGGGGTGGCTCTTCCGCTATGGCCCCCACTCCCCGTGTGCCCACTTTCTTCTGACTGGCCAGCTCTGTGGAGGGTGGATCTAGGCAGGATGAGGCAGCAGAACGCAGTTTTCCGGGTCCGCCTCCCCAGAGTGAAATTGAGACGTGTCTCAGATCTGAGAAGGAATGGACGGGCATATTCCGCAATCAAACGCAGTACATGTGTATAGATCTAATGAAATTAACTTGTCCTAATAACGGCGAAAGTGGACGACGCAGTGCGAATGTCTGGCAGCTCAAGCTCGAATTTGCTGTCTACCTACGGCTACTATGGTGAGTACACCTGTGTTTCTACTCTATAGCTAGGATTGAGGGAAAGCTAGAATCCACCCCATATAGACACATTTGTAGAATGGGTCGACATACCCAGGTGTAGACTGGAGACCGTAGAAATCTGGTGGGTCTGAGTTTAGAGGGAAACATGGACAGTGAGGAGCAGCAAAAAGTGGACCAGCAGCTTATGGACTGCTTCGCTATGTATATAAGGACCTGCTGGTTCGTGTGCATATCTGTGGTGTGTCATTAGCGTGGAGTAACGAACAGCTTCTGCGCTGGTGTATGATGAAGGGGCGAAAGCTCCAGGCTAAACGGCCTTTTCGGAAATTGCTCATGGTTATGGTTTACTTATTGCGTTGGAATGACCAGCGTTTGCTTGCAGAAAATGGGCGCGATAAGCCGCTTTCACACCAGATACGAAACAAATTTTTATACAGTTGCGGAACAAGAACTGAGAATTGGGTGCACAAAACTTCCGTTTAAAACAATTATTAGTCCTGTCCTGTTCTCAGTCATTTTCATAATTAACAGAAGGTTCACTCCGAGAGCACTCCACAGTTAACAGGTGCTGCAGCAACGTTATGTTGAAACTGCCACATTGATGCTTACCGAAGTAACAAGCATGCCGATCAGAATTACTGCTTATAAGTTAACCAGGAGCATTTTTAATTAGCACGGCGGCACGCAAACTAACATGCAGTTGCTTGTAACCGAGCGATCATAACCACAGAGACAAACCATTGCAATACAGGTTTTACAGACAGCAAGTTCCGTAACCGTGGACAGTTGTACCAAGCATCCAAATTACAAACAAGTATTAAAAGTTAGCTTCAAATAAGGTTTATGAGTTTAGGATCTGCGATCTGTTTCTTTGCTCTAAGTGCAATGCAGCAAGGTTCCCAGATAAGCAGCGAGCCGGAGCAGGAAAGTTTATCAACCTCTTGGCCGTAGTTGATGCAAAAGACAGTCCCGACTTCTGTGCCTGCTTTGTGATGTCACTGCCTGAGCTCTACCAATATGCCCAGGGTGACATTAGGGACACGCTGGGGAAATTGGATCAGGCACAGCTTGTGGAATTACGGAACAATCTTAGTGCCAACTGTGTTAAACAATTCCCGCATCTTAAGGATAAAAAACTTGTTAACCGCCAGGCTAAAAAACAAATTGATCAGCGACATCTTCTTTATGGGATATAGTGTGGTCAATGGTGCAGTATTGAAGGATGTTGAAAAGATTTACTAGGATGAATCCCAGCAAGTCCCATCCCAGACATGGGGATCCAGCGGGGTGGATGAACCAGTTGACATTCGGGTCTGCTGATACGGTTTGCTGAGCTATGTGAAAGGGTCGGTAAACTGGAAAAGCAGGCAAAAGAGCTGAAATTGGAGAATACTCGCCTTAGGGTTTCTCTAAAGGCTTTGCAGGCGGAATCTGTAGGGGGTAGTGATTCACCAATTGTGGACCCGGACAGGGAGGGCAGGCAGGCCGAAGGTATCATCCCCTCTGGAAGTTCAAAGCAGCTTAATGTCGCTGGAAACGTTGATGTGCCCGGTGACAGTGTCGGTAATGAACTCCTTGTTGAATCCCAAACAGTGACATGGTCTGACGCTCAGAGCTCTCCGTCATCCTCGGATGGGGGAGTCGGATGAATGCGAGATAGGCTTCATCGCCCCGCCTCAACGGAAGCGCAGGGTGAGGCGTAGCCGTGGAAATAATGCGATGCTTGACGGTGGCATTACGGGCGCCGAGGGCGTAAATGTGAGACGACCCGGTAGCATAATGGCCGCTGGGAGCGTAGATGAGCCTGTGAAGCAGGTTTACCTAGGTCGTGTTGGGCCGAAACATTCAGTGAAGGATGTCAAGAAACACTTGAAAGTTATGGGTGTTGAGAATGATAAAGTAAATGTGGCACTCCTAGCCGATAAGACAGAGTACAGGTCCTTCCGACTCAATGTACCGAGCGGTTTCTATGATCGTGTTCTTGACAAATCTATGTGGCCAAATGGGGTGGTGATCCGGCCATTAATGCCCCCAAGAAATACAAAGCGGCGTTCGACGCAGGAGGCATATACAATGGTGCGGCGAAAAGGAGTGTTCCGCAGGGGAAGTGGGATCGACCTTCACGGCCCCGCGGAGAGTTCCAGCAGCATGACCGACGGCATACCACGACACGCGGAACTACTATGGGCGGTCAGAGTATGAAGGTTGCGATCCACGGAACTACTACGGACGGTTGGGGTATGAAACGGGCGAAAGGCAATTCCGACGGGATTTTGAATATCAGACAGAATGTCAAGAAAGGGACTGGTGGTCAGGTAGGCATTGGTGCATTAAGGGTGTGCTGTGAGACGTTCAATTGTCATGGTTTTAAGGCAAGTGCCTCTTACATAGCTAAGAGACTGAGGGACTACGATGTTCTGTGTCTCAGTGAGACATGGTTAAGGCCGCATGAACTTCCAACGATCCTTGCGGCCCTGGCCGCTATGGACCCTGGATTTGATCCCATGTCATTTGAGGTGTTTTCTAAGTCTGGTATGACAGAAGTGGACGGTGATTATACTGAGCAACCTTATGGCAGGGTCTCCATTATCTGTAGGAAGTTTGATGGGTTAACCTGGCAAGAAACTGCTGTGGTGTCTAATCGACTTATTTGTGTCTCTCTGAGTGACGGCTCGGGGGTGTGTCAGGTTATTATGAATGCTTATATGCCGTATTTTGAAAGTTCCTCGCATGAAAATCTGGCAGCATATACTGAATGCCTTGACGCTTTACAGGTAGGGGAGAGCCGGTGCAAAAGTAACGTGGGACGAAAGTAATATGGCGATTTACTCACAGCCATCCGCACTTCGATGCGTCAAATTAGGTCAGCACATGCAGCTTGCGACACTCTCCAAGCCCAGGAAAAATCTTGAGGTTTCGTCACTTTCCCGCGAAACGAGACCGGGAAGACTGTTTTCCACAGTGGTGAGTAAATTCAGACAAATGGTAAACTTTTTTGATTTAAAGATTATTTTTATCGCTCCATGTGTCATATTTATGATGAAATGATAGGTCATTTAGTTTTGTAACATATCCTTAAGTTTGAAATGTCAGACTTTTTCCACTTTAGAAGCAATCCTGGCTCAAATGTCAGGAGTCACTGTCGGGTGGAAGTAGCAACGGTTACGTTCGTCCCTCTCTGCTAATGCAGCCTCTTTTTGTGTTTTAAAGCTCATTAAAAAATGTGTGTTATATTTTACCGACAGAAAATGCCAAGAGTTAGGGTCAGAACTACCCAGAGAGGAAAGGTTCACCAGCAGGTTTACGAAAGGGCCTTTTTTGATGTCCAAAGAGGCGAGAGTATAAGGAAGGCAGCAGAGGTGCGGGACGGAAGTAACAACGGTTACGTTCCTCCCTCTCTGCTAATGCGGCCGCATTTTGTGTTTTAAAGCTCATTAAAAAATGTGTGTGTTATATTTTACCGACAGAAATTGCCAAGAGTTAGGGTCAGAACTACCCAGAGAGGAAAGGTTGACCAGCAGGTTTACGGAAGGGCCTTTTTTGATGTCCAAAGAGGCGAGAGTATAAGGAGGGCAGCAGAGGTGCATGGCGTTTGTCATGTCACCCTGTTCAGGTACTGCAAGAGGAGGGCAGAGGCAGGAGGGCAGCAGACCAGAGCCCCAGGGTACAGGGCTCACAACAAAGTCTTCACAGAGGAACAGGAGAAGAGACTGCAGGCATATATAAAGAGAGCAGCTGATATATATTTTGGCATGAGTCCTAAAGAGGTTGGAGTAGCACAGCAGACAGAGCTACACCGCTACCGCCATTTGCCTACATCAAACCCAGATAGCAAGCACCTCCGCTCCGGATCTGCCCCGGCTCTGAGCCGGATCAGCTGGAGTCGGCACAGAGCCGGGGTAGATCTGGTGCAGAGGTGCTTGCTATCTGGGAGCCTGTTCATTTTTAAATTAACTTGACATTATTTATGTCATTGACATTATTTATGTATTAGAAGTGTGAGTTCAATGTATAGCAAGAGTCATACTAAAAGCAATTTTAAATAAATCCACATTAAAAAAATCGGACTAATTGTAGGAACATACTCTCAATTAACCTCTTTTTTCATGCTGTTTTAGGTGCGAAAGTTTGCGTATGAGCTGGCCAAAAATATTGGCCTCAAAACTCCATGTTCATGGGAGAAAAACCAGATGGCAGGGAAGGATTGGCTCACCTCCTTCCTCGAGCGCAACAAAACCCTGTCCATCCGTCGACCTCAAGCCACCAGCATGTCCCGTTCCACCAGCTTCAACAAGTAAAATTTATTTATATAGCACTTTTCACAGAGAAAAGCTCACAAAGTGCTTCACAAAATGACAATAAAAACAAAGGAAACTTACAAAATTACAAGACCAACGTGACAGCGTTTTTTAAAAACCTAAAGACTGTCCTCACCCGCTACAATTTTGAAGCAAAGGACATCTGGAACATGGATGAAACAGGTAAAAATTTATATTTAGATAAATTAAAAAGCAACAGTGATTTGCAACAGCAATAATTCATTTTATTTATTATTTCAGGTACCACAACGGTTCAAGTGCCAGACAAAATCATTGCCACCAAGGGGCAGTGCCAGGTCGGTGCTGTGACCTCTGGGGAAAGAGGGACATTGGTGACTGTTGCCTTTGCTGCCAACGCACAAGGCAACTTTGTTCCCCCATACTTTTTCTTCCCAAGGAAGAAGTTCCAGGACCACTTCATCTGGGATGGCCCCCCTGGCTCCACTGGTTCTGCCAATGGATCGGGGTGGATGCAGGAGACAGATTTCTTGGCATTTTTACAGCATTTTGCAAGACACACCCGCGTGACCCCGGAGTCAAAGTTGCTGCTACTCTTAGACAATCATCCATCACACCTCTCTGTGGTAGCTATTGACTTTTGCAAGTCACATGGCATTGTACTCCTGTCTTTTCCACCCCACTGCTCCCACCGTCTTCAGCCGCTAGACCGAAGCGTTTTTGGTCCTCTGAAGCACTACATTAACAGTGCAGCAGACAATTGGATGCGAATGAACCCTGGAAGAACTTTGACCATCTACAACATCCCAAGTCTTGTGGTTCAAGCTCTGCCTCAAGCTGTGACAGCAAGCAGCATTTCATCTGGGTTCGAGTGTACCGGTATCTGGCCCTTTAATCCAGATATTTTCAGTGAGACAGACTTTGCTCCAGCTTTCGTGACCGACCGTCCTGCACCAGCACCAGCTCCATCCCCAGTGCCAGCTCCATCACCAGCGCCCTCTTCATCACCAGCGCCAGCTCCATCACCAGCTCCAGCTCCATCATCAGCGCCCTCTTCATCACCAATGTCCGCTTCATCACCAGCGCCCTCTTCATCACCAATGTCCGCTCAGGTTAAACACAGGTTTAAGAAACCTACTCTAACAGCTGCTGACGCCTTCGATTCTGACTGACTGGTGAGTATGATTAACAGTGGTGGCAGCCAATCTAGTTTGAATTAGAGAACTTCAGAAACAACCACTTGTAGGAGATGTTTCCCTTAGTCAACACATTATATAAAGCCGAACTTTTAACAAAATATTCAGACGAATAGTTTATTCGGCAAAAAGCCATTATTCGTGACTTGCCGAATATGGATTCGGATTCGGGTGCATCCCTACTGATTAGCATACCATGTTGCGGTTAATCGCTCAGAAGCAAGTTATCAATTTAACAGTGCATTGTGCTAAACAACTGACGCAGTACTACTGATGCTTCATTTCATTACTGTATCTTTACTTTACCTCTGTCTTTCTCACGTTTTTCTTCTCTTCTTTTCTTTTTTTTCTTCCCTGTGCTCTGGACAGTTTAGGTTGTTTTGACATGTTTACAAAGTTTTCTGGGGTCACATCAATAAATCCGCCCCTCCCCCGACAGAGTGCGAGCAGGTACCAGCTGGAGGGGGGGACTTCTTTGGTATTATCATTTGTAGTAATATTAATTGGGCATTGTTTTACATTTGAATTTATGTTAGCTTTTCCATTTTAAGAGTTAATAGTAATAACTAGTTTTAATATAATTAAATTGAAGGTGAATTTTTTCCTGATTTTGTGGCGCCCTTAGCATTTGCCTATATTGCCTAATGGGCCAGCCGGCTCTGGTTGCAGGAAACTCTTGAGTGTTCCGGTTCACAATGCGAGTTTAGTCCAACTCTGAGTCAGTTACCGTGGCAACATACTCCGTAAAGCTAACCTGCTCGCTAGCAGGTTTTCAAACAACTCAGAGTTTCTTCTCCTACTGAAACTGCAGACTGAGGAGGTTTTGCGTGTCAGTTCCTTGAAGAGACAGAGGACATTGAAGCGCAAATACTGAGAAGAATTCTTCGTTAGGAGAGAGTTATCTGACCACGCGTGGATGTTCTATCGTTTTCGGCCGAATATTTGTTTGAGCTTCCGTTTCTCAATTTATTTCAACAAAATTTTCAGCCTGCATATTGCTTGTGTGACACACCGAGGACATTCTCTCAGTTCAGAACAAATTGCGTAGCTTTTCGTTTTTACCCCCGGCCGACTTCGGCCCGGAGGGGTATTGTCGTCACCCGCATGTCTGTCTGTCGTCTGTCGTCCGTCGTCCGTCCATGACTTTGTCCGGGCCAGCAACTAATGATTGCAGCTTCACCAAATTTGGTATGGTAACTCATTATGACCCATAGATGTGCAACGTCAGGGTTTTTGCTGGATTTGACCTTTGACCTTAGTGCTATGACCTTGACCCTGGAAATCTTGTCCGGTCAGTACCCAGCAACTAATTATCGCAGCTTCACCAAATTTGGTATGGTAACTCACAACAATCCATAGATGTGCAATGTCAGGTTTTTTGCTGGATTTGACCTTTAACCTTAGCGCAGTGACCTTGACCCTGGAAATCTTGTCCGGGTCAGTACTCGGCAACTAATCATCGCAGCTTCACCAAATTTGGTATGGTAACTCACTATGACCCATAGATGTGCAATGTCAGGTTTTTTGCTGGATTTGATGTTTCACCTTAGCTCTGTGACCTTGACCCTGGAAATCTTGTCCGGGTCAGTACTCGGCATCTAATTCTGGCAGCTTCACCAAATTTGGTATGGTTACTCAGTATGACTCATAGATGAGCAACGTCAGGTTTTTTACTGGATTTGACCTTTGACCTTAACGCTGTGACCTTGACCCTGGAAATCTTGTCCGGGTCAGTACTCGGCAACTAATTATCGCAGCTTCACCAAATTTGGTATGGTAACTCACTGTGACACATGAATGTGCAACATCAGGTTTTTTGCTGTATTTGACCTTTGACCTTCGTGCTGTGACCTTGATGCAGGAAATCTTGCACGGTTCAGTACTCAGCAACTACTGATCGCAGCTTCACCAAATTTAGCATGGTAACTCACTATGACACATAGATGTGCAATGTCACATTTTTTGCTGGATTTCACCTTTCACCTTAGCGCTGTGACCTTAAGGCAGGAAATCTTGTACGGGTCAGTACTCAGCAAGTACTGATTGCAGCTTTACCAAATTTGGTATGGTAACTCACTGTGACACTTAGATGTGCAACGTCACGTTTTTTGCTGGATTTGACCTTTGACCTTAACGCTGTGACCTTGAGGCAGGAAATCTTGTCCGGGTCAGTACTCGGCAACTAATTATCGCAGCTTCACCAAATTTGGTATGGTAACTCACTGTGACACATGAATATGCAACATCAGGTTTTTTGCTGTATTTGACCTTTGACCTTCGTGCTGTGACCTTGATGCAGGAAATCTTGCACGGTTCAGTACTCAGCAACTACTGATCGCAGCTTCACCAAATTTAGCATGGTAACTCACTATGACACATAGATGTGCAATGTCACATTTTTTGCTGGATTTCACCTTTCACCTTAGCGCTGTGACCTTAAGGCAGGAAATCTTGTACGGGTCAGTACTCAGCAAGTACTGATTGCAGCTTTACCAAATTTGGTATGGTAACTCACTGTGACACTTAGATGTGCAACGTCACGTTTTTTGCTGGATTTGACCTTTGACCTTAGCGCTGTGACCTTGAGGCAGGAAATCTTGTCCGGGTGGAGGGGTATTCAGCAGCGCGTTATGTTTTTGTCTTTTTTTTGCAAACAGCAGTTTTCATTATCGTTTTGTTTTATTACAGAAAGAAAAAACCACGACTTCATTCATTAAAGGCACAGTCAGTTTCTATCACGAGTTGGCTCTTCAAATTACAAAATAATGAATAACTCTCTGGAGAGTTTTTAATTCTTCACAATACTTGTTGGAAAGTCTTCTATTTTGCTGTAATGAATGATCAGCAGTTCCTATGTTCAATTCATTCCAAGTCAAAACACCCCAAAATAGAACAACTAGTGTTTCAAAATGTGAAAATTAAAGTCTGTGGAATTATCCTGAAATAAGTCATTTGCATCAGCTTGGAATGAGAAATAAGATTCCACTTGTATCATCTTAAATAAAATAAGGACAACTTAAACTTGCATTTTTTTTATTTCTTTGCTTCCTGCAAGAACAAATGCAGTAGTTAATATTTTGTATGTCATTCAAACAAGTAAAATCATCCACCTGTTATCCCCTCATCCACCTGTAACTGATGCTCCAGCATTTGAATTTCTAATTTAGTTTTCTGCATTCTTAATTTAACCTTCATATGGTTGTTTTTTAATACTCTCACATTGACTCGATCAGGGATTTTCTGCCGCACAAACTCACGCTCTGTTGCAGCTGCAAATGTACTTTTTTTTAAAATAAGTGTTCGTACTCAGCGTACGCCTTTATTAATTTGTCCAACTCATAGACTGTATAAAAAGATGGACGAAGCAACCGTGACGTCACCCGTTGGTTTCAGCATACCATAAAGGAAGCCAATTCAATTTTGGCAATTTGAATTGCACCATGTTGTCATTTTGAAACCGGATGTGATTTCTATTGGACGAGAGCGTGTATTGAAGATCCGGGGAGGACCGTGGCTCTGGATCTGACCGTATCGGACGAGGACCAGAGGATAGCCACGCACCTAAAGCATATTCTGGCTTTATCCTTTATTCTAGTCTATATGGGACCATAATTTACATAAATGAACATCATGATATATTGTAGGAGACTTGAAACTTGCTATAGCTACCATAAAATAATGTGAAAAATCATTATTTAAATGAAAAATCAGGTGGGAAAGTAGGGTCATTTTTCTCATAGACTTCTACAGTATTGAACTTCTTTCTGCAACCACCGACGTCGCCATCTGCTGGCCATTAAATAGAATGCCATTTTACGGTACTTCTGCAAGGACTTCATTTTTCAGACCAGGGTGCTGCGTCCATCTTTTTATACAGTTTATGGTCCAACTCTGCTGGAGAAAAATATGACGTGCGACTTTTTTTCTCCACCGTTGCCATGGTGAATCAGGTTATCTATATTCCATTGATGAGGGCTTTTAATATCCTCCTGCACACACCTGACTGTGGCGTTAGTTAACTCAGAGTTGATTGAACCAAGTGTTATCACCTGTTCCAAACCTGAAAACTCCGCGGTCAGCAACTCAGAGTAAGTCAACTCACAGTTACAGAACAAACTCAGAGTTTCTTTACCCTGCTTTCTGAAATGGGGCCCTGGAGACTCAATCAGATAAAAATAGATGTCGGGGTATGATACCTCTGGCCACTGGGTGGGGTCATTGCACCAGCTAGATGCCGGGAGACTGAAGGGACATGCTTTAAGATTGATTAAATCTTGATTGATTGATTATCTTTTCGAAATATCTCGCACGTTCTCGATCCGGTAGAGTGGATGTATATGAATCAGACATGGTGTCTGTAGATAATTTCTCGGCTGATTTACCTTCGATGGTCTTGTATTTATGTCGTTTTGTACAGCAATTTTATATTAAAGTCAACGGGGAGTGTGGTTTGTTTTCCCCCCAAAAGGGGCGGGGCTACGTTTGCCGACCTAATGAATGTGAAACTATATGCGCACGACTCCGCTGCGTTCGCCACATGTCAAACCCTCAGATGAGAACCTGTATCGTACATATTGGTATTCATCCGCGCACCAAACTCCGCTGAAACCTCCACGGATGGTGATGCCATTTTCTCAGAGAACTGATTGGTCAGTAGGCGGTGCTTTTGCACGCTGTGATCTGAATCTAGAACTAAAACTGCTCCGGAGCAGGTTAGCCGTTCAGCTTATGTTGCCGCAGTGATATACCTCGGTAAGAAGTGAGCCGCCATCATGGTACAGAAAACCCAGGGTTAAACCTGAAGTTACCATGATAAGCCCAAATCCAGCTTTATGGTACAGGCCCCCGATCCTTCGCAGAGATTCACCTGAAACACTCCAGATCACTGCTCACCTGAAGGTCATTTCAGATTTGCAAATTGCATTAAGTGCCAATTTGGAAGAAAAAAAAATGCTCAATTGCTCAATTAATTGAATAAAATAGAAATCTGACTACTGCTAACTGACTACTAAGTCACTTGCATACGTCACATTGTTCTTGTGGCAAAATGTACTTTGGACAAAATCAGGGTCCATTTAACGAGTGCTGCGAGTCTGCAGAGTTTTGTGTTTCTCTAATTTCAATTGTAACAATTTCCTCACTGCTTCTGTTATAAAACAGTCATTTAGAAGAGCATTCTGCAGAACTCAAGATGAACATACAGGAAGCCATGCAGAATCTTATAACCACGTGATTTCATATTTATCTTTAGTTTTAAAGGGAATGAACAAAATACCAACATTGGCCCCAGAGGGGAACTAGCCAAGCAAATGCAGAGGTGTTATGGCTTTCCAAATGTGATTCCAACCAAATGACATGAATATAAAGAAGTTAATTTAAGTGACCTCTAAAAATTAGACTGTTAAATATCTGGTTTTAAATTATGCCAAACGATGTATAGCATTAGTCATTCCAAAGTGGGTATGGTTAAAGAACAACGTGTCTCCAACAAGTTTCAGCTCATGTCCAAATTTTAAAAAATCCTGGGGTAAATGTTACTTGTCTGTCTGGTTAGAAAATAGATCTAATTGTTTCAGGTTGTTGATACCCATATTCTCCACACGAGTCAGTCTCTCAAACCACTGCGTTTCCACTCAGCTATTAGCGCAAGCACTAGTGAAATTATTTTTATTTTTTTTGTTACCGTAATGGCAAACCCGGTCCAACTCCCAAACTTCACCACGTAGTTTTGGTGTCTGAACCAAACCAAGTAATATTGATGACTAAACCTCACCTTGACCGTAATCCTGACCTCAACCCTGAACATAACCAAGCAGTTTTCGTGCCTAAACCTCACCCTGACCCATAGACTTTCTAAAAGGTTGGATGCACCACCCGGGTCTGAAAAGTGTAGCCAATGCGAAAATCTCGAAAAATTGCATTCTATTTAATGGCCAGTAGATGGTGACGTCAGTAGTTGCAGAAAGAAGTTCAATGCTATAGATGTCTATGAGGAAATGACCCTACTTTCCCACCTGATTTATTATTTGAATAATGATTTTCCACATTATTTTATGGTTATCTATCGCAAGTTTCAAGTCTCCTTCAATATATCATGATGTTCATTTTTGTAAATTTTGGTCCCAAATAGACTAGAACAAAGCATAAAGCCAGATATGCTTTTGAGGCGTGGCTATCCTCTGGTCCTCGTCAGATAAGGTCAGATCCACCCTTAGATCCACCCCTCGCTCCTCCTGGATCTTCAATTCACGCTCAGGTCCAATAGGAATAACATCCAGTTTCAAAATGACAAAAAGTCGCAGTTCAAAGTGCCAAAATCGAGGCTTCCTAAATGGTACACTGAAACCAGCGGGTGACATCATGGTTGTTTCGTCCATCTTTTTACAGAGTCTATGTCCTGACCCCAGTTCTATTCCCAACCTTAAATGTTACTAAGTACTTTCAGTGCCTAAATCTAATAAAGTTGCTCCGAGACTGCCGTCCGTACTTTACAACGATCAGATACGGATGTACGTATTTTTAGACTGAAATACTCAAGGTACGAATATCTTTTGGGAAAGGCCAAGTACCGCACAAACATGAACTGCGTTCTTGCGTGGGTGCGAACATGAATGTCTTTAATGTTGAACCTAGTGCTTTAACCACTATGCTGTGCCCTGCGTCAATAACCGTTGACATTAGTATGGAAACAGCATTCAAGTCATTCATTCATGATTATGAACCGTTTTCTAACAATTATACTGTTGTCATGTGATCCTGCATGTATGTGAGTTGTAATTATAAAAAAAAAAAATTCTGTATAGGTTTCTTGCATATCTGTATTTTTTATGTTGACTGACATAAATGTGGACGATAGCACATGAGCGGCGATCCTGCGTTGGACGCAGTTCACCGCGAAAATGATAGACTTCCAATTCCGCTCCGTGAGGCACAGGAGATGTGTTCCTCAGTGAGCGTGTGGGCTTACAAGTCAGCGACGGGATTGACCGGGACATGGAAGCATAAACAATAGAAATACATTTCACACATTCCATTTGAAATTTCTATTAACTGCGTAACAACAACAAAATGTAAGGCAAAAATCATTTCTGGTCATAGGCTATATTTTGATTATTATACCCTGGAGATTCTTTTAATTGATTTAGAGTTTATGGTATGCTGCACTTCAACAGGAACAGCAGTGAACTTCCTGAGTTGTAAGAAAACTTGTTTTCTGTGTTTAAAATTCATTTTGAGTGCGCCGAAACACCAGCATTTTGTTTCAAAGCAAACACCCTCCAAACACCAGACTTCACTCACCAGCCTCCAGATCTGGTGCGTCAGGACACAAGACCAGTGTGTTGAAAGTTCTTCTTTTGGCAGTGTAAAACCCTTTACCAGTTGGACTGGCGACTCAAGTGCTGGATAAGCGATAGAGACAGAGGCTGCATCTCAAGTCTCTTAAATTGCATCCTAGTTCCCCTCACTTGCGTCCTATCCTTGCGTCTTAGTCGGGGAAAGTGGTACAAAACGGCCCCCACAGGTCATATGGCCCACCCTTGAAATATGTACTTTGCAGCTGCTGCCATCTATCGGTTACATTGTAGGGATAAACAAGTGCGCATGAGCAGCAAATAACAAAATGGTGACAGTGAGAAATGCTTTTGCGCTTCAAGATCTAAGCCGATAAAATTTTCTGCACCAGATAATCTTGCGGTCAGCCTGTCCGAAAATAAGCGTCAGTATTGACAGCGCGTGGCAATTGTTTTACTCCTATGGTGTATTGCGTGGTCTGTTCCAGCATGATTTCTTGATTTAACAGGTCTGGCAGTAATCAGGCCTGGGCGCGGCTAGAGAAAATGGACTCAAAAAATGTGGTTAATCACAGTTAAAGGGGAACTCCGGTCGATTTCAACACATATCTTTGTTGTCTGTGGTGAAGGAGTACTGTCAATAGCGAGACAAACGAAGAAAATTGGTTTTGCCAACACCGAGTTATGCCCCTGCTAGAGTTCGCACCTAAGCGGCTCAAACAGGGCAGGCTTTTAACGTGCTTTTAGCCTCTTAACACGATCGAGATGTCATTTCAAGTCCATAGCCATGTTAAACTAACCCTTCCAAGTGACCACAGTGAATGTGACTGCAGTAGCTGACCTAGAAATGCATAAAAGTTGTGCTAATTGTAATGGGGGGAAGAAAAAAAAGCCACTAGATGGCAGCATTGACATTTTTTTGTTAAGCCCAGTCTGGAGCTAGGTTTTGGGGCATGCCCCGGGCATGCCTCAGAGGGGGCTGGAAAAGAGTATATAAGGAGAAAAATTGAGAGAGTAATAGGTAGTAGGAGAAATTGCAAGGAGAAATTGTGGAAGGATACATTTGACCAGACCTGTCACTCTTTTCAAGACCTGTGAAGCTTTTTGTGGATTTTTGCCTGTGTTGGAGCATTTTCCTGTCCCAGGACATCGCAACACAGCAGCCCATCTCAATTACCAAGGGACTGTAACTATCTTTTTTTTATTTCAATCTTGGTCAGTAGGGTAGATTGTAGATTAGTTCTTAGTGTTTGTTTAATTAAATCTGTTGAAGTTTAAGAATTTTGTCTGTCATCCCTTGCTGTCCGTGACGTCATAACAAATTGACGCCATAACAAATTGGGGCCATAACAAATTGGGGGCTCGTCCGGGATAGACCATTGTGCGAGTCATTTATTGAAAATCTAAAATATCAAATTGTGAAATTGTTTTTTGAATTTTCCTAGATATATATTAGCAGATCAACAGCAATGGATGATTTCTTGGCATCACCAACCGTAGAGGTTTTGAAGTCTTTTAAAAAGACAGAACTGCAAGAAATATGCAGACAGTTAGAGCTGACAGATGTAAAACCAGCCATGCGAAAAGCAAGACTGGCTAGAGAGATTGTTGAATATTACATTGATGAAAATGTGTTTGCACCAGGAGATCTGGAACAGTTTCCAGTGGAAAATCCAAATGTAGAAATGGAACTTAAATTAAAAATGCTAGAGATAGAAAGGGAGGAAAAAGAAAAACAAAGGCAGTTTGAGTTAGAAAAATTAGCAAGAGAAGAGAAAAAAGAGAGAGAGAAAGAGGAAAGAGCAGAAAGAGAGAGACAGAGACAGAGAGATTTCGATTTAGAAAAATTAAATAAAGAAGAAAGGCTCCAAATGGAGCTACTAAAAATCAAAATGCAAGCTGAAAACAAATTTCGGGCTAGCCAGGAGGTAAAGCTGGTGCCTCCATTCTCAGAGAAGGAGGTTGATAAGTATTTCCAGTGCTTCGAGAAGGTAGCTAAGAGTTGTCAGTGGCCAAAGGAACACTGGCCTCTGATGTTGCAAACTGTCCTCAAGGGTAAAGCTCAACAAGCCTATTCGGTTTTGTCTGCAGATGATTCCTCTGATTATGAGGTTGTCAAAAAGGTTATTTTGACAGCTTATGATTTGGTTCCAGAGGCTTACCGACAGAAATTCAGAGGTCTGAAGAAATCTGACACTCAGACTTATGTGGAATTTGCTAACGAGAAGAAGGTTTGCTTTGAGCGCTGGTGTACTTCTATGGAGGTCAAGGATGATTTCAACTCACTAAAAGAGATGGTGTTAGTTGAAGAATTCAAGAACTGTGTCAAGGATGATATTAAGACCTACGTTAATGAGAAGCAAGCACTGAATTTGCAATCCGCTGCCAAGTTTGCAGACGAATATGTTCTCACACATAAGTCCAAATTTCAGTCTAGCAGTAACAATAGATGGTCCCAATTTCAGAAGAAAGGTAACGGTGATACCCAAGATTCCTCACCCAAAGACAAAGACAAATCTGGTGATGGTGCTCAGAAATCCAGTCAAAGGTCTGATCAAAGTGTGAAAGCTGACAGTGACAAAAGTGTTCTAGTTTGCAATTATTGCAAGAAATCTGGTCATGTTACAACTAACAGTTGGTTCCTTAAAGCTAAGAAAGAAAAAGAAAAGGATACCAAACACAATGCCTTTGTGAAGACAAGGTTAGAAACCCCTGTAGTAGATGACCGATCTGCTAAATTGCCTGCTCCTTGTGAGGCTAAGAAGCCTGATACTGCTGACTTTGTGAGGGAGGAATTTCTTCCATTTGTGTCAGAGGGATTTGCGGCTCTGAATGAGCATTCTCCTCCTGTCCCCATATATATCCTAAGGGATACCGGAGCTTCTCAGTCACTTTTGTTGATGGACTCCTTGGAGTTACATGATGAGACCGCTTCTGGGGATTTCATACTTGTACAAGGTATTGAAGGGAGGACTGTATCTGTACCCCTGCGCTCTGTATTCTTGAAGTCAGATTTAGTTACAGGACAGGTAAAGGTGGGACTTCTGTCAAGTCTACCTATCAAGGGTGTTTCTCTGTTGCTAGGCAATGACCTGGCTGGGGGCAATGTAGTTCCCCCTGTTCATCTTACTTCTCAGCCGAGCACTGAAGATGGCGATGAAGACCCATCTCTGTATCCTTCCTGTGCAGTGACCCGTGCTATGGCTAAGAAGGCTCAAGAGGAAGATGATGTGGTGCCATCCAGCACATTGAATAGTCATGACTCAAGTGGTTCGCCTCATGACTCTGTTCAGCCTACTATGGTTTCTCCGTTTGAGGACTTATCAGACACTTTTATCAGTTCTCTGTTCAGCCAGCCAGATGGGTCTGGTGATTCTGATGTGTCTGGAGACTTGTCTCTGTCCAGAAAGCAGTTGATTCAGGAGCAAACCAATGATCCTGAAATTTGTGTACTAAAGAAGAGAGCCCTTCCTGATGAAGAAATAGACGCAGTTCCAGTTGGGTATTATCTCAAGGATGGAGTGTTGATGCGGAAGTGGCGCCCTCTTGGTATCCCTGCCAATGCAGATTGGGCAGTGGTCAAGCAAATTGTTGTTCCGAAGGTCTACAGGAATGAGATCTTAACAATGGCTCATAGTTTGCCTTTAGGAGGTCATCTTAGTGTTAACAAGACTGTTGACAAGATCATGAAACACTTCTTCTGGCCTGGACTTTGGAAAGATGTTTCCAACTTTTGCAAAACCTGTCACACTTGTCAGGTAGTTGGAAAACACCAGTTAGACCCACCTGTAGCTCCATTGCAGCCTATCCCAGCATTTGGGGAGCCCTTCTCCAAGGTCATCGTTGATTGTGTTGGTCCATTACCCAAGACTAGATCTGGAAATCAGTACCTGTTGACAATCATGTGTGCATCTACCAGATTCCCTGAAACCATACCTCTATGCAACATCAAGGCAACTGCAATCTCGAAGGCCTTGATAAAGTTCTTCACGTTGTTTGGCCTTCCCAGGGAAATTCAGTCAGATCAAGGTAGCAATTTCACTTCCGGATTGTTTCAGCAGGTTGTGTATGAACTAGGTACGAAGCAGATTCTTTCCAGTGCCTATCATCCAGAGAGTCAGGGTGCCTTAGAGCGGTTTCGTTCCACTCTCAAGACAATGATGAGGACTTATTGTTATGACCATGAGAAAGCCTGCGACGAAGGTGATCATTTGCTGTTGTTTGCAGCTAGAGAAGCAGTGCAGGAGTCTACTGGATTCAGTCCGTTTGAGCTAGTGTTTGGCCATGAAGTGGGAGGGCCTTTGCTATTGTTGAGTGAACAATGGCAAGAGAAAGAGCCGCATATCAATCTGTTAGACTATGTTAGCAAGTTCAAGGAAAGACTGCATGCAGCTTGTGACCTAGCCAAAGAGAACTTGAAATCAAGTCAGGGAAAAATGAAAACTTGGTATGATAATAAGGCTAGAAGCCGTGAGTTTAAACCAGGAGACAAGGTCCTTGTGTTGTTTCCCTTGCAGTCCAATCCATTGCAGGCTAGATTTCATGGTCCTTATGAAATTCTGACAAAACTCAATGATCTCAATTACATTGTGAAGACTCCAGATAGGAGAAAGCCAAAACAGTTGTGTCACATTAACATGCTGAAGCCTTATCATGATAGAAATGCTAGGGTTGCAGCTGTCACTTCAGATCCTCCTATGGCCGAGACTTGTGAAGATGAGGGGGAGTTTCAAGATGATGAACCTAGAATTAAAGCTGAAGTTCTTTCATGTAAATTGTCAAATTCTGAAGTGTTGCAAAATCTTGATGGAAAACTCCAGCACTTAGAACCCTCACAGAAAGATCAGTTTGAGAGGTTGATCAAGAAATATAAAGATCTATTTCCTGATGTTCCAAGGAGAGTTTCTGTAGCCTCTCATGATGTAGATGTTGGTGATGCCAAACCAATAAAACAGCATCTGTACCGGATGAATCCTGTAAAGAGAAAGATTGCTGAGAAAGAGGTTGAGTACATGTTAGGACATGATATTATCAGACCATTTAACTCAGATTGGAGCTCACCCTGTGTTCTAGTTCCAAAACCTGATGGAAGTACTAGATTCTGTACAGATTATCGCAAAGTCAATACTGTAACTAGAACTGATGTGTTTCCAATACCTAGGATTGATGATTGTATCGATAGAGTAGGGCAAGCAAAGTTTCTGACCAAGATTGATTTATTGAAGGGTTACTGGTGTGTGCCTTTAACTGAGAGGGCCAAGAGTATCTCTGCTTTTGCCACACCATCTGGGTTTTACCAGTATGAAGTCCTACCCTTTGGCATGAAAAATGCCCCAGCCACGTTCCAAAGGATGATACAGTCTACAATCGCTGGATTGCCACACACGAGTGCGTACATTGATGACCTGATCACATGGAGTGACTCCTGGGAAGAACATCTGAAAGATGTAGAGACGTTGTTCCAGCGCTTGACCCAGGCTAACCTGACTGTTAACCTGAACAAGAGTGACTTTGGTTGTGCTACTGTCACGTATCTTGGCTATGTCATAGGCCAGGGTAAGGTGGCACCCATAAATGCTAAAGTCCAAGCCATCATGGACTTTCCAGTTCCTGACAACAAAAAAGCTTTGCGCCGCTTCCTTGGAATGATCGGGTACTACCGCAAGTTCTGCAAGAACTTTGCTGAGATTGCTGTCAGTCTCACCAACCAACTGAAGAAAGGCGTAACGTTCACTTGGGATGAAGCATGCCAAAGAGCCTTCGATCGCCTGAAGTCTCTGCTATGTCACTTCCCCGTGCTCACATCTCCTGACTTCAACAAACCGTTCTCCATGGCGGTCGATGCTAGCGACCAAGCTTGTGGATCTGTGCTCCTACAGAGAAGTGACTCTGATGACATTGAGCATCCCGTGGCTTACTTCTCCAGGAAGTTCAATCACCACCAAAAGAACTATTCCACAATTGAGAAGGAGCAGTTGGCTCTGGTTCTATCCTTACAACACTTTGAGGTTTATGTTTGTACAGGGCAAAAGCCAATGATTGTATATACTGACCACAATCCGTTAATGTTTTTGAGTAAGATTAAAAACAAGAATCGCAGATTGTTGAATTGGAGTTTGATTTTACAGGAGTTTGACTTGGAAATTAAGCATGTAAAGGGTACTGACAATGTAATTGCTGATTGCTTATCCCGTGTTTGAGTATGTGTATATATATCACCTATGTTTATTAGCATATTGTATTATATGTATATATACACAAGTGTCTACTTAACCATTTTTGTATTGAAAAGAAAAATTTTGCCTTTATGAGTCAAAATTTTTCCCTTTTGGAATGGCGGTGTAATGGGAAAAAAAAAAAAAAAAAAGCCACTAGATGGCAGTTTTGAAATTTTTTTTGTTAAGCCCAGTCTGGAGCTAGGTTTTGGGGCATGCCCCGGGCATGCCTCAGAGGGGGCTGGAAAAGAGTATATAAGGAGAAAAATTGAGAGAGTAATAGGTAGTAGGAGAAATTGCAAGGAGAAATTGTGGAAGGATACATTTGACCAGACCTGTCACCCTTTTCAAGACCTGTGAAGCTTTTTGTGGATTTTTGCCTGTGTTGGAGCATTTTCCTGTCCCAGGACATCGCAACACAGCAGCCCATCTCAATTACCAAGGGACTGTAACTATCTTTTTTTTTAAATTTCAATCTTGGTCAGTAGGGTAGATTGTAGATTAGTTCTAAGTGTTTGTTTAACTAAATCTGTTGAAGGTTAAGAATTTTTCTCTGTCATCCCTTGCTGTCCGTGACGTCATAACAAATTGACGCCATAACAAATTGGGGCCATAACATAATTCACTCAGTGCACATACCTCTGTTTACTTCCTGTGTTCCGGTGAAGTCCACACTAGTCGATTGTCGAACTCGTACTATCCAATATTCCAAAATGTAATTTTTCCACCAAAAACTATGGTTACGAACTGCTGTGGTTATGTCCATAGTAATGATTATATAGCAACATAGCTATGTTGCTACATAGTCATTACAATGGACATAACCACAGCAGTTCGTAACCATAATTTCTTGGTGGAAAAATTAAATTTTGGAATGTAATATTTCCTGTAAAAGTGATCGATTCGCTAGCTCCACATAAGCGACGGTTCACGCAAACGGAACTTACGGTCTGTAAAACCTGTATTATGCTCATAACATAACCAGAGCTCTATCTAGCTCTCGCGCACAGTCCATAACGCGCCCATTCTCCATGAGGAAACGCTGGTCATTCTGACGCGATGAGTAAACCATTACTACAGGCAATTTCCAAAAAGGCCGTTTGGCTTGGAGCTTTCGCCCCTCCGTCATATACCAGTGCAGATGCTGTTCGTTTCTCCACACTTACGACACACCACAGTTATGCACACGAACCAGCAGGCCCTTATAATACACACCAAAGCAGTCCATAAGCTGTTGTTCCACTTTTAGCTGCTCCTCACTGTCTATGTTTCCCTCTTAACTCAGACCCACCGGATTTCTACGGTCTCCGGTCTACATGTGGGTATGTCGACCCATTCTACAAATGTGTCTATATGGGGTGGATTCTAGCTTTCCCTGCATCCTAGCTATAGAGTAGAAAAACCGCTGTACTCACCACTGTCGCTGTAGCAAACTGTAGCCGATAGCAAATTTGAGCTTGAGCTGCCAGATTTTCGCACTGCATCCTCCACTTTCGCCGCAGCGTTTATTAGAAAGCAGCGTTTATTAGAACAAGTTAATTTCATTAGATCTATACATATGTACTGCATTAGATTGCGGGATTTGCCGGCTGCTTCTTTATCAGATTGCAGACGTGTCTCACGTTTCATTCTGGGGAGCCAGACCCGGAAAACTGCGTTCTGCAGCCTTGTCCCGCCCAACTCCGCCCTCCACAGAGCTGGCCAGTCAGAAGAAAGTGGGCACACGGGGAGTGGGGGCCATAGCGGAAGAGCCACCCCAATGAGGCGTTTCAGGCAGAGACTACAATGGACTACAAATGGGGTTTTTTGAAGATGGCAGTATGAGCTAAATAAGGACCCTGTTTGGACTTTGAACGATCATGAGTACTCTAGGGGAGTCCAAGATCAAAATATAACCTTGGAAATATAGCAAAATAGGTCCCCTTTAAGTCAATGGGACGGCTAATTAGCTAGCTAGCAAGCAACGCAATTTTTTCTATTAAAGTGACAAATTTGCGTTTCTACATTAACTTACACATGAAACGTTTTATTACAGCCCTTCAAATGACTATTGCTGCAAAAGGCAGCCGCACATCTCGGCATTTTAATTCATATATTTACTTATTTGAAATTGGCCTCATAGGAAACCATTCATTTTTACGGAGAAGTTGGGTGTATCAATATGGCGGCCGGGTGCTTCACTTTGGATAATGTAAATATTACATCATCAGCAATCTAGTGTTCTAAATATATTCATAAAATGGGTGCTTCCCATCCTTAAATGTGATTGGCTGAGCTGCGTTCCATGCCGGTATAAAATCAGTGTAACCCACTGCATTCTGAGGCAGACCACAGCACAAAATATCCCTGCGCGCCTGGCCTAGCAACCAACTACTCTGCGCTCGACTGACTCATTAGGTTACGTTTGTTTCAGGACTTTTAGCTTGCTATATTTCAGTGTTAGTGAAGTTTAGCCTTTTAACCCGCTAACCAGTTGGCTATCTACCTAGCTATAGCATTATAGAGTTTGATATCACTTTAGCTTGCTAGCTACGTTACTAACTAGCTCGCTATTTCAGTATTGGCGATAAATTGTTGATTTTTTTTTTCTTGAGTGTTTATTTTATGGGCTATGTGTAGGATAACCACATCCACTGTAGTGAATGCTAGCTAGTTGACAAGCTGGCTAGCAAACTAATGCACAATTCACCATATTTTCCTGGACACCGGCAAGTGTGGAGGACAAAAGTCAATCTTGTTCCCTACACTCACTGCTGGTTGTAATGATATGGCTGATCGGCGCGAGTTGAGAACAAGAAACTCGAAAACCGAAACCGAAATGAACGTAAAATTATTTAACGGAGCCTATGGGAAACAGAAGGAGACATTCCAAATAACCTGCTTTCATAGTATACCTACATAAACGAGCGCAAATAGCCTGATGTGACATGATAATGGCGCTAGATGAAAAAGCAATCTTAGCGTCTGTGTTG
This sequence comes from Gymnothorax javanicus, assembly GCA_029692085.1. NCBI lineage: Eukaryota > Metazoa > Chordata > Actinopteri > Anguilliformes > Muraenidae > Gymnothorax > Gymnothorax javanicus. The sequence goes on from CM056197.1 coordinate 18,201,201, forward strand.
CTTGCCAACCATTCTGTCCACTCTATCTTGCTTGGTGGAAGAACAAATAGTTCTCAATTTTATTGTTGCATTATTACCAATAAATTGTTGATTTTTTTCTTGTGTGTTTATTTATTGGGCTATATGTAGGGTAACCGTTTTATAAAAGCAATAAGCCCCTAGAAGCAGTGGGTTACAGTGATTTTACAACGGCAGAGGGGCACTAAGGCACTCCACTGCGCGTCATGCCTTAGAACGCCCCTCCGCCGTTATAAAATCACTGTAACCTACTGCTTCTCGGGGCTTATTCCTTTAATATCTATGGATTGGCCCAGGCCTAGACCCGGCCCGAGTACAGGCTCTCAGGAGCCTCTTGTTCACATAGGGCCAGGTAGGTTTGGAGAGCTTTTTCCCCTTAATAAATGAAATCATCATTTAAAAACTGCATTTTGTATTTACTTGGGTTATCTTTTTCTCATATTAAAATTTGTTTGACCATCTGAAACATTTCAGTGTGAAAAATATGCAAAAAAGTAAGAAATCAGGAAGGGGGCAAATACTTTTTCACGGCACTGTATGTTAGGTTTCAAATTTAGAAAAAAAAACTCTTTGTTCTCGTTCTCGTTCGCGACACATGTTCTGTTAGTTGTGGGCCATTTTACCCCGTAAGCAGGGGCCGTTATGCCCATACCCTTGTATAAAATGGCCCCCCTCAAATAATTTTTTTAACTGAGACTTTCTCCAGTAAATATCCATTTGGGGCCATTTTGATTATGTGCGTTTTCATGGGAGCAAAAGATTCTTGAACACTATGAGTCGCATTGAATTTCTGCTGCAGCTTTGATCAGGTGAGGCCTAAACGTTAAGGGGCCCGTTTTGCCCCACCTTCCCCTACCTCCCACCGAGGATGTATGGAGGAAACAGGAGAGAGGACAAATGAAACGAGGACATATGTTTTAAGCGACATGAGATGTCCGTTCCTCAGTTGCGTTATATGAAGCGACGCTAGTTTCTGATGACGGCCTCGGCTGGATCTGTTGGAATATAATCCGCGGGAATTGGCACGCATGTAAACCGTGAATTAAAGCAATTCTTACCTTTCTGGCATTTTTACACTTTTCTTTTGTAATCTTAAAATTCTCCTTATAAGCGTATGGCACACTAAAATGTAAAAGAAATCCACCAGGTGTTGAAACTCTTCAATATTCAGTTCTCATATATTTCTGATAAAAGTCTGACCAATCATTTTCTTCGGTCCAAATAAAATGATTTGCAGAGCTTCCTGTCTGTCATCCGTCGCAGTGCCCCTTCCAGTTGCCTACCACTGTCACCGCTTGCGAGTCACGCGCCTCTCTGGCAGAAAAAAAAAAACGACGCATTTGACTGTAAACAAACGGGTGCTGAAATGCTATAATTACGATAATAACGTTAATGGTAGTTCGTCAGACTACAAAGGTAACTAAATGTTACGAGGACATTTTGTTTTACACCACATATAGAATGGAATATTATGTCATTACTGTTGGTTAGCTTTCACTTACCGGTGCCTGTGAATCTGACTCCATTGACCCGTTTCACTCTCCAACGAAAAAAAATACCGCATGCGGCACGAGGAAGTGAGCAGCGCGAGTGAAACGGGTCAATGGAGTCAGATTCAGAGGCACCGGTGAGCGAAAACTAAACAACAGTAATTAAATAATATTCACTTCTACATGTGGTATAAAATACACTGAACAAAAATATGAATGCAACCCTTCTTATTGTGAGAAATAGGACCATGTTCAGAAGCTCATTGTACTTTCATTGAGTGTTGACAGATTGTATGACCATATTGCAATATATTTTGATCAATGATTTAAAAAGACAAACAAGAATCTCGCAACGGCCTGATGATAAAGGGGATGGGGTCTATTGTCCAAATTTCACAAATCAATATTGGGTATGTCCATCTTTGGCCTGCTGCACTGCTACACATCTCTGCTGTGTGGACTGTAACAAATGGTCAATGGTGACTTGGGGGACATGTTCCCACTTCCCTTCAAGAGCAGTGCGGAGTTGGCGGCTATTGGCCGAAAATGGGAACCAATGATGAACTTGTTACTTGTGGACATCCCAAAGATGCTGGAAGGGGGACAAATCCAAGGAATAAGCCAGCCATTCAAGCACACAAATGTTTTCAGGCTAAAGGAATTCTGTGCATACATGGGTGACTTGGGTCTGGCATGGTCATGCTGGATGGTTATTGCTTTGATGGATGAATGGTAGGACGATAGGCAGCAGCATCTCATCGTGAAATCACACTGCATTCAAGTTGCTGTTCATGAACTGCAGTTGGGTGCAATGTCCTTGGAATATTCCCACCCAAACCAGCACTCCACCACCATGTGCCACCATGCGCACCACCGCGATGTCAGCATAACGATCCCCCATCCATCCGCTCTGTGAAGTTGGAAACGTGACTTGTCTGTAAAGAAAGCAGTCCTCCATTGTGCCGTTGGCTATCAAACGTGTCTATTCACTCAGTCGAACCAATTTTTTCATCGAGATGAGGAGAGGTCCAATCCACAAAGGGCAAAAGACGTAAAGATATGGACTTCCTGGCAGACAATTGTCCAAGTCCCTCCGATCCAAGTCCCAAGCGAGTCTCAAGTCATTTGGTCCAAGGCTCAAGCAAGTCCCAAGTCTTTTCTTTTGTGGGCAAGTCAAGTCAAGTCGAGTCACAAGGCTATGTCAAGTCGAGTCGAGTCACAGGTTATGTCAAGTTAAGTCCCTCACCATTGTCCCCCAGCCCACCCACAAAGCACTCAGGTTTATATCTTGAAGAGAAAAACCTAATGTCAATCTCAAAAAAGAGAGTGCAGACTAGTCTGCATGGCTAAACCAGCATAAAGCTGTTCATTTATCCATTACAACATTACATGTCTGATCATTAAGACCTAGGTAGATGGGAAAGGCTTACATTCCATTAAAGAAATGGCATGTTTGATACAAAAAATGGTTTATTTTGAACATTTTGCAAAAACATGAAAATTCATCAGAATTCATCATCAGCAAAGTGCTAATGTAAAGAGACAAATGCCTTATGGAAACGGTGAAATTCGACTTGATTTCAAGAATATCGACAAGAAGTTTATACGGTTGATCTCATCGGATTTTTTCTTAATCGGTAAAAGGCTTATGCGATAAATGCTGATTGAAACGTTATTTGCCAAATAAGTCTGCGACTGCATCGTGACGGTGTTTTGATGTCGTCGTTGCCTTCTGATAATGGTTTGCATGTTGCTAATAGATGGCACATAAGCACTATTGCAACTTGTGCAATTATCATCATTTTTTGGTAGATCCATTTTGGCTAACTAGCTAATTTTGTTGGCTACCGCACTACTTCTGTTCACTCGAAAGTTCTGCGATTCAGTGCGAAAATGAATGGAAACAGCTTAAAATGTCATATATCTATTCGAAACACCGATTTGATCGCATAACAGCAAGTGACATCATTACGCACAAGTTTTGATTCGCTTTAATGCTGTTAGATGGAAACGCATTTTCACCGCATTTATTCGCATGAATATTTTTGGCGAACTTCAGATAATTCGATTAACAATTGGATGGAAACATAGCTAGTGATCAGTGCACCACTATTCTCCCGACTCAATGTAGCTAGCCAACGATAACTAGCTAACGTTAGGTTAACTGACGTTAGCTGGCATAAACAAAACATGACCGACTATTCCAACACACGCACGCACGCACACACACACACACACTACAAGTCACACACACAGCTGCTAGCTATCAGGTTTCACTTACTTGTCATCATGGCTCTTCAGGTGACGGACAAAGTTTGAAGTGGTTCCCTCTTTATCTAATGGTTGTTGAACATGTCTTACGTTGAGCAGACCTTCGTTTTCCATCGGAGTAGAAGTTTTAAAAGCAAACTGTGTTATTTTGGGCGTACTAGAACTCGCAGCTGCCATTATTATCCATGCAATCAAGCGCACTGATCATCAAAAGTGCGTGCTCCCGCTTCAGACACGGGGGAAAAAAAAAACCGGAGCCTGTCTGAACCAAACTGCTAGAGCGCGCGCCGTGCACTGCACACAAACGGACCACTCTTGTCATACTAGAAAGAATAATATCAACATGGAAAAAAAAACATACAATGAAAAGAACAAGTCGTCCGAGTCATCTTGCCTCAAGTCGAGTCGAGTCTGGAGTCAATTGCCATGTTTCCATCCACACGTTCTTATGCGAATTAAGTCATATCGAATTAAAAATGCCTAATGGAAACAGCGAAATTCGACTTGATTTCAAGAATATCGACACAAAGTTTATACGGTTGATCTGATCGGATTTTCTCTTGATCGGTAAAAGGCTTATGCGATAAATGCTGATGGAAACGTTTTTTGCGAATAAATCTTCTACTGCATAGTGACGGTGTTTTGATGCCGTCGTTGCCTTCTGATAATGCTTTGCTATGTTGCCAATAGCTGGCACATAAGCACGTTCAACTTGTGCAATTATCATCATTTGTTGGTAGACGCGATCCATTTTTGCTAACTAGCTAAATTATTCGGCTAACACACTACTTTTGCTTACTTGAAGGTTCTGCGATTCAGTGCGAAAATGAATGGAAACAGCTTAAAATGTCAGAAATCCATTCGATGCACCAATTTGATCGCATAACAGCATGTGACGTCATTGCACACAACTTTTTATTCGCTTTAATGCCGTTAGATGGAAACGCATTTTCACCTGCTTTTTTTGCATGGATATTTTTGGCGAACTTCAGATAGTTCGATTGACAAGTGGATGGAAACATAGCTAATGTCTCCTAAGTCCGAGTCGAGTCTCAAGTCTTTGCCTTCCAAGTCCGAGTCGAGTCGCTAGTCGTCAAATTTGCGACTCGAGTTGACTCGAGTCCGAGTCCCTATGACTCGAGTCCAATTGCCTGCTTCCTGGAGATTATTTTTCACAGTTTCGGCAAAAATGGGGTGATGGTGGGGACCAGCTGTCTCATCTGCAGTGGGAGTTACTGGTCTCAGACGATCACAGAGATGGAGAATCCAGATATGGCGGTCTTGGGTGGGGGTTGTCACACATGGTCGTGATGCATGTGGGCAGTGTGCTGTCTCTCCTCATTCCTCAAAAAGGTGTTTTATGCGACTTATCGTTGAAACATGGACATTAAGAGCCCTTTCATCATCCCTGAGAAACATTCCTGCATTGAGCATGCCATTGGCGCGCTCCCTGATGGCTCGAGTCATTTATGGCATTTTGAACAATGGCAGAACTGGGACTTTTGAGGTGGCCTTTTATTGATCAGAGTACAGGATGTGCCTGGGCTGACTGTACCTGATTTCAGTAGCTCTGGATCAGGCCCCACCTGTCTGACAGGCCAATTTTGACAAAGGGCATGAACTTGGCAATGATATGGAGAAGGTGACTGAAATGCACACAGACCAGTGGCACACAGCCTTGCTCACAAAAATAAACCCAACTAAGCCAACCTCAGAAATAATTATGCGGAATATTGAAAGGACTAAACTGTTGCGTTTATATTTTTGTTCAGTATAAAATGCCCTTGTAACGTTTAGTTACCTTTGTAGTCTGACGAACTACCATATATTTTTTTTTTTTTTTTTTTTGTAGGAAAAGTCTGGCAATCGGGGGGAAAAGGGTGGGACTTTGGAGGGAGGCGGGGTTGTTCATGTTCAAATTTTTACGAAGTGCTGTGCGACGTCCCAGAAAGGGAAGAATAGCTTTAATCGCAAAATGTAATAATCAAAGTAGGAAATACAGTTCAACTGCCGCATACAATATATCACTAAAACGGCACAGGGTAGCCTAAATTTTAACTATGGTAGTTTTCTGATTAAAATGTTTTCATTAAATATTTACGTTCTCCACTTATTGACTCCCCCTAATTTTTTTGCGTCGTGCGCGACCCTATTTATAATATAGACGTAGGTAAATTAATAGCCTATTTTAAACTCAGGCAGTCAGGATATCTGTACCCTCATCAGAAAAAAAAAATCGACCTCCCCCTATATAAAAAAAACCCATTTATTTTCGTAGCATCCACGAATCTCCGTTTCTTATCCATTGTAAGCTGTAAGGGATAACTTGACGTTGTTTTTCAGATCACAGTGGGGAAAAATAAAACCTCCGCCGGGGGTTCACCGCGCTCGCCGGGTGCCTATAGAGCAAGAGAGCGGTATGTGGAAAATGCACAATCAATGTGCTGAATGTCTGTTGAGGGACACGTATTATCACATATTCATTTAGACAAAGGAGAGAAGGCCCGCTCACTCCTGAAGAAGCCTGACCCTTTCCCTAACCTTTTCCCTTTCCCTAACCCTAACCTTAACCTAAGTGGTAGGTAATCCTATCCCTATCCCTAACCCTAACCTTAACCTAAGTGGTAGGTAATCCTATCCCTATCCCTTTTCCTAAGGGAGCTTGTCAATATACTGAACATATTCAAATTTGAACAGGCCTTCAAAAATGAACAAGTCTCTGTTCGTGTTCAGCTAAAAAACGAACGGCAGAATATTCAAAAATGAACGAGCATGCATTCATTTTTGAATCTGCTCTCTACTTCGCAAAATTTACACCAACATGCGTAAATATTTCCTTCTTGAGAGAAAAAAATTCCCCGTCTCCCATCCTGCAGAATTTAGAAGTAGGCCTATATTGTGAGGTAGGCTACATGCCTATTAAACGACAGTTTTCACGTCGACTAAAAAATCCTACAAAATCTCTGGTTTCGAGATTATATCTTTACCGATCGTCAATCTTCCGCTATACGCTTACACTTTTCATCGAGTTCGATAAGATGCTATAACACATTCCACACTCAAGACCGGAGATAAATTGTGATTCAATGGTACCGGGGTAGGCTACGTTCAGTCAGCCAGAACATTCAAATGTTGCTGCGTGAATACTTTACTGGAATGAACATCGCTTCCGTGTGGTGTCAATATGCCACTTTTTCCTTCTTATATTAAAAAGCATTTTAGAATTCCAAATCATGATGTGACCGCTAGGCAATTTGTATGCAAAAGATTGTAAATAAATTAAATTAAATACATTAAAATTATAGTTTATGCATTGTATCACATCATCTGTGCGACAGCCCCAGTTTAATTCTACTATTCTGTGAGTATAAGAACTTGGATAACTTAGTCCCGCTCATATCAAATAGCAAAATTACCCGTGATATTAATCCTCTCTTTTTAACCCTGTGAACCCAAAAAAAAACAAAAAAATGCCACGCTTTACTGCCCACTGCGTACACGATGAGTTCTGCAATGATATTCAGATTTTGTTCCATTGATTGTCGCAGGTTTTGTAGGCTACCATTTGTCATATTATATAATGTTCTAATTTATTGTACAGTATTTTTTTTTCAGATTGAAGTCACAACACATGAAACCGCCACTCTGTGGGAGCTGCTGACGACAAGTCCAGATCTAGACAAGCAGATGACAAAATGTCCCACAACCTGTAGAAAACTACCCCTCCTGTAACAAACTACCCCGTATATGGGGTAGTTTGTTACAGGTGACGGGTGTCTATTTTTTCCTCACCAGCATCACGCATGCGCAGAATATAGGGGCTGACGCAGATAAGTCATGTAGTCTAATAAACTTTCTATCTGTACAGTGCATATCGGTAACAAAAACCTGATAATGTCAATTCTACAGCCGTTAAAAGAAAAAGTGTAACAACTAGACCCGGTCTCCCCTATAGCTGATTATTTTCAGTCATAATGGCAAATTTATTGTTCTCGGCACCCTTTAAATCTTGCTATAAATCTTTATTGTTGGGTGATATTTTTTATTACAACTTCAGCTGACATAAAAAAAAAATCTGATAGGCATACAGAAAAACACAACCGCGAGACCACGAAGACGACGGCAGGTAACATGTGCACGTTCCGCGTTTTCCAAATTCTGGTACCACGTCGCCAGTGAAATGTAGGCCTATATGTCAGAAAAAGAAATGAGTTATGACAATATTTTATATAACTGATGCATAAAACAGAGAGAAGACTCCAGCTGTAACACCGATAATTTCTATCTATAAAATCTATCAATAGTAAATGACGCAATACGAGATATTGTTAACCGCATAAACTGTCACATACATCGTCAAATTCTGCAAAAAAAAACTCAGAACAGTTGACTGCAAACATAAATTCTTGGATTGCAAACATTTTATAATGAATGGAGTTAAGTTTTAGATGAATGGCGTTCAGATTTAGATGAACGCATCAGGCCTTGGGCAGGCATCGGGAAATGAACGCATGAGAAAATGAACAGAGAGGAGTTCATTATCAAACGCAGTGACCAGGTTTGCAGCCTCGAACACATCTAAAAATGAACAGGCGTTCGTTCAAAAATGAACGCGTTCACTGTTCAGCTCCCTAACCCTAACCTTAAACTAAGGATTAGGGATAGGATTACCTACCACTAACCTTAACCTAAGTGGTAGGAAATCCTATCCCTATCCCTAACCCTAACCTTAATCTAACTGGTAGGTAATCCTATCCCTTTCCCTAACCCGAACCTTAACCTAACTGGTAGGTAATCCAATCCCTATCCCTTTCCCCAACCCTAACCTTAACCTAACTGGTAGGTAATCCAATCCCTTCCCTTTTCCCTAACTCTAACCTTAACCTAACTGGTAGGTAATCCTATCCCTGTCCCTATCCCTAACCCTAACCTTAACCTAACTGGCAGGTAATCCTATCCCTATCCCTAACCCTAACCTTAACCTAACTGGCAGGTAATCCTATCCCTACCCCTTTCCCTAACCCTAACCTTAACCTAACTGGTAGGTAATCCTATCCCTACCCCTTTCCCTAACCCTAACCTTAACCTAACTGGTAGGTAATCCTATCCCTATCCCTAACCCTAACCTTAACTTAACTGGCAGGTAATCCTATCCCTATCCCTATCCCTGTCCCTAACCCTAACCTTAACCTAACTGGTAGGAAATCCTATCCCTATCCCTATCCCTAACCCTACCCTTAAACCAACTCGGCGACAAACAATGGTGTGTTCAGCTCAAATGATTCTACCCAGGGTCAACAGATCAACCGGCTTACCAGCGTAAAAAACGTCAAAATGTATATTCACGACGTCTCCTCATCGACAACAATAAATAAATAAAAAGAAATATGAATACATATTTTATTTATTTATTTTACACACAGATATAATATTTTATATATATATATATATATATATATATATATATGTATATATATATCAGAGCCTTATACCTTTGGTTGTCTTTTACCCTTCAGCGATAAATGAGAACTGATGTGCTGAGCTGACAACAAGCTCAGTTGGTCTAGTGGTTAAAACCACAGTGTGTGGTGTGTTTGGAATTGCTTTGTCCCTGTTTGACTCCTGCTGCAGATACTAATGTAATGTCTAACTTAACATGTAAGCCTTTGTTCACAGCCTCATCGATGGAGAGGAAAAAAATGCAAGAGAAAAAAAAAAGGGCATAAAAAGTTGAAAAGAGGGTAAACAGAGGTAGTGTCGCAAGGGAGGAGGAAAGACGCAGAACCAGGAATTCCCGCAAAATTTTTTTTCCTCGCACTGCATCTGCCCCTTCCTTTTAAAATCTTTCCCCCATGAATCTAAACCCCCTTCTCACTCATAAAACCCCCCAAAAAATATTTGCGCCCCCTTTTAAAATCTTTCTGGCCAAAAAAAAAAACCCCAAAAAAGTGGAGGTTGTGTGTGGTACTCTTGCCCGACTGTATGCCCCGTCTTCTTATCGTTTACACCGTATTTCTCCTTTTTTTTAACCATTAACAACAATGCAGTTCACGTCAACAGCTCACGCCACTCTCTCTTCTCTTTTAAGCCAGCATTTTTTTTTTCCGGTTCCTCTTTCCTAAAACTTCCCCCCGGCAACCTTTTCTATTATTTTTCTGACAAAATCAGTCCCCTGCCGTTACACAGTTTTATTGAGTTTTTTCAACTTGAGGTTTTAATTTCCTCAATCTAATTTTTTAAAGACTTCAGAACTTGAAGTTCTGCCGATTCAAAAATGCTGTGCAGGTGGTTGCCTTACTTTTTTTAAGCTGTGTCTACTTTTTATTTTCTACAGTGTATTTGCTTTTGTATTGTGTGATATCCATAGAAATGAGTCATTATTGCTGATGGCCACTGTCCAAATATTAACAGGCTGCTCTGTAATTCTTACCAAACAAAATCAAATCAATACAGGTTTATCTGGCAATATTTTTATGAAAAAGCATATTTTAGAACACAGCAGCAACACTTGGAGAGTGTTTTGGGTGATTTTAAACAAGGCAGAGCTTGATTTAATTTTCGGTTTCTTTGTTTTGTGATCGGCTCACTCCCTTGTCATCCAACACTCACCTCAGGATCAGTGCGGACGGAGCACCTGAGGTAAACTCTCCAACTGAACTCACCATCGTAGCAGTAGAAAGGTTTTTCCTCACTGCACTCGTCCTCCTTCCATTTTCCTGAGGACCCCACCGCAGTGCAGATTGGATATGTTCCGTCTTCAGTGGTGTCGTCCCAGTTGTGATAAGAGAATTGGCTCTGGTTGGACCACATCCAAATTTTAGACAGACCTATCCACCAGTTCATGTTTGTCGGCTGAATGCTTTCATGCATCCTCTTGTACTCCTCTGTGTTCTTGCTCACAGCCAGGCCTGTGTAATTCTGGTCTTTGCAGTACCTCTGAGCCTCCGTCCAACTCAGGCTCTGATTGGATATGGGGAAATACTCAGGAGTCTGGCCCTCTGTAACGATACAGCAGGATGTGTTTAATCTCCATAATCATTCTCACATTATTCATTCATCACCACCACTGCTGCTGGTTTTTCCCTCAGAGCTGCAAACTGAGGTCACTCACTCACTCACTCACTCACTCGGTCATTCACTCAATCACTCATTTACTTGCTCTCACACTCGCTTATTCATTCACTTACCTGTTCACTCACTCATCTATTCATTCATCATTACCACTGATACTGATTTTTCCCTCAGAGCTGCAAACTGAGGTCACTCACACACTCACTCACTCACTCACAACACTCAATCACTCAATCACTCAATCACTCACTCATTCACAGACATTTAGCAGATACACTTAGTAGGACACGTGCCTATGTGTCTCGGGTCTGTACAGTTTCATAGTAGTTTTAAAAACATTTCAGCAGTTGGAATTTTGCCTCATACTCAGTTTAATTTAACCCCTTTAACTCTGTCTTTTCACTTAAGTTTTACCTCAAGTAGGTTCAATCCGAGATGATTGAGGATGAGCGCAAGTACCGTTTGACGCCGTCTACGTGAGCAACACGTGTGCACACGGGCCCTACAGAAAACCCAGTTTTTGCCCATTTACGCATGGCTGCCGTTACCGTGTTCGGTCAGTGACAGTCCCTGTTTTCCATTCTCAGACAGAAACAGGGAAATAAAGTGCCAAAAAATTACACAGCGGCAGGTGCCCACAGTCAGAAGTGAACAGTTCCTACTCCTGTTGATGGGCAAAAAAAATGGGTTTTCTGTAGGGCCCGTGTGCACATGTGTTGCTCACGTAGACGGCGTCAAACAGTACTTGCGCTCACCCTCAATCGTCTTGGACCCCTCATCTCATGATCAGTTTTGGTTGCTGTCCGGAATCTGTCACGTACAGGCTGTAACCAGATGTGGCGCTCTTGAGCCGCCATCGTCACTCGTGGCTGCCCTAAGCGGGGTCGGTCAGTGACAGTGCCTGTGTTCCATTCTCGGATAGACAGCCCCCTGATTGTTAAACGGTGACAGTGCAAATGACGCACCACCTCTCGGCGGCTGAGATCTGCCCATAACATGCCAAAGGCTCTTTTTCTCTCTCCTGTGTCACAAGCCGTTCCATTTTCTTGATGCAGTAGCATTTTTCGTTTTTTTTGTTGGCTTTATGTAGGCTATTGACCACACCAAAAAGAACAAGTCAAGTGTCACTGTACACATCACAAACAGCTCAATGTTTGTTATTACTGAAGTGCTTGGCGCGTGCATGTGGTGCGCTTCAGGATTACAGTACCACGCGCTTTTCTTTATTTCCCCTCGTGCCTCACAGGAAAAGCAATAAAAATCAATCGATTCTTCAATTTGTCGCAAATACAGTACACACCTCACCTGTGCGTTTTTAATGGCGCTGAGTTGATATATGGGTTAGTAGGGTTTTTTGGGTTAGTTACTATCAGCGAGAGTTCAAGCAAAGAGCAAATTTTGCCCCTGTCCAAGTACTTGTGGACAGTACTGTACTTTACCTTGAGATCATATACTTGGTCTCCAAGTCATTATCTCCTCGCTACTGGGCTTCTGGCCAAATTGTAACAAAATACGGGGTAAATAAAAATACGTAAATGCCTTAAATAAAATATAGTAAGGTTCATAAGCGTTTGGACTATGAGTTGTTTCATTGGGCTGTTATTCCTACTCGGATTCTGCCATAAAGAAGTAAATACTTAAATGAAGAGCCGTCCATCAGACTGACGGTGTTTACGTCGCTGTCAGGTGAAGAGTAACTGCATAAAAAGTATAGCCTTTTAAGATACAGGGTAAACCAAAAATTAATCAAATGCAGCAAATAGTTAACCCTTTCACTACCGCTTACTGGGAATAAGACAATCCTTGCTTACCGAACATTTTTGTGCTATCACAGCATGATATTGCATGTGGATTTTCACCCCCTTTTTCGAACTAAAAACGCCAGAAACGGACAATTTTATGTCAGAAAACATGTTCAAAATACATTTACCTTTCCATTGACACATATATTTGCTTAGTTTTTCCAAAAGTAAAAACAGAAAATGCGGATAAAAACTGTATCTCGGTTTGTCAAGACAAGACGATTTCTCCTCTATGGGATTTATGTACAAACGGAGATAAACGCACATTTCTGTACAAACGGAGATACACGTGCATTTGTGTACAAACGGAGATAGACGTGCTGCAGCATGCACTGCCTGCAATAACCTGTATAAAATAAAATAAAACTGTGCATAACCTGAAGATTGGGAACTACGGGAAGCCTGATGACGTCACTGACGTGTTGCGCGATACCAGACTTGTCCAAAGGGGTGTTTTGTTGCAGAGCTTTGACCGTTTTTGTGAGGGACTTTCTCTAGTCGCAAAATAGCGACAATGGTAAGTGATGCGGGATCGGTGCTGTCGCGAAATGCGACAATGGTAATAAAAGGGTTAAACCACATTCACTGAAGTCCAGAAGTATTTGGACAGTGATACAACTGAAAGGGCTCTAATTCCTGGGCTGTCATTCCATATAAAGAGGCTGCATGACTTTGAAATGACCTTTACAGACATAAAATGACCTTGAAACCACCATTATGGAGGCAGCGTGACCTCGATGTAACCTTTACTGAAGCAAAATGACCATCACATGAAATTAGCTGCAGTAACACTACCTCCACATGGCCCTTACAGACACAACATGACGTCCACATGAACTGCAAGGAAGCAGTTTCATATGCAAGGAATGGGAGACTTCAAAATGGAATAAAACAGCTTTTCTCACAAAACAGTGTGTGTGCATGCATGGGAGGGCAATATGGCTGAGGACAATTCTCCAAGAATGCTTTACAATGCTTTACAAACAAAGCAGGGCTGTATCAGAATTGGTCCTCACTGGTGTTTGTGTAATGAGATTTGAAGAAGACAGGCATTCTGACCTTTGTAGCAGATGAAGGGGTTGGAATCAGAACAATGAAGATCATTTAATGTCCCATCGTTAAATAATTGTCCACAGTTCTCCTGTCCATTATAATTGTCTGGTTGCCCTTGTTTCCAGTTCAAAGATGAATCCTCAGCCTCCTGATAGAGATCTGGGTGTGCAAGAGACCACTGCCATGCTCTTCTGAGCCCGATCCAGGCGTCTCTCGATGACTCTTTACTCTGCGGTAAAAGGGCTTCTTGTCCTCTGTACAGGGTGACTAAATCAGTGTAATTCTGCCGACAGAAACGCTGAGCATCAGACCAGTTCTTTTCATCTTCAACAAGGTGATACTGAAGAGCAGGGCAGGGCCACAGAGTGCAGAATCCTGTGAAACACACACACACACACACACACACACACACACACACACACACACACACACACACACACACACACACGTTGATTTTTCACGTCTTGTGGGGACATTCCGTAGACTTGCATTCATTCCCTTACCCCTTTCCCTGACCTTAATCCTGAACACTACATACGTAACCCTAACCCTGACCTTAACCCCTAACCCCAAAATAGCTCAATTTCCTCATGGGGACCTGAAAAAGTCCCCATAAGGATGAAAAAATCTGGTGTTGCATAACTTATGGGGACATTTTGTCCCCACAAGGATAGGTAAACAAGGACCACACACACACACACACACACAAACACAGAGGTTTGCACATTTATTCCAATTAGGACATTGTATTGATTTCCATTGATTGTAGACAGCCTAAGCCTCACCCGAACTAACCATAACCAAATCATCTGTAACCCTAACCTTAACCCAACCCCAATTCACACCTGACCCCTAACCTTAACCATGACCTCAGATATGATGTTCTGCTGCATTTGGGCCAGGCTTTGGTCCCTATGAGGAGTACTGGTCCTGACAAGGTCAACGCTTATACCGGAAAAGGTCCCCGATAGATATCAAAAACACACACACACACACACACATACACACACAGAGGAATAAGATGCTACATGGCCAAAAGTATAAAGACATAAAGACAACAAGCATATCTGACATCTCATTCCAAAATAAAGGTGTTATACATGCAGTCACCCCCGCTACAGTAACTGCCTCTGCCCTTCTGGGAGAGCTTTCCAGGGCCCACAAGACAACTTCAGCAGGGTTGTGCCTTGATTATAATCAGAAAAGTGTCGATAAGGCAGTGATCCAAGACAATTAGGTTTGGCTCGAGGGTCAGGGCTCTGTCCAGGCCACAAAATTTATTCTGCACCCATTGCAGCAAACCACTAACAGTCCCGACCACAATAATTGGCACCCTTGGCAAAGATTGAGTGTGAAGGGTGATAAAAAAAAAAAATTCACTTTTTGGAGAATTAGCTTAATTTCACACAGAAAAATAGAGGGGGAAAAATCGAAGCTTTCACTGAATTACATTTATTTTGATAAACTAATCTCTCCTCAAGAAATAAATGAAGACCTCAATGGAAAAATGATCAGTCACATTTTCACGTTGTGGAGAAATGATGAATTAAAAATTCAAAACGATCTTAGAAACAAAGCACTGAAAAACTATGCAAAAAATATATATGAAATATTATAATTATATATAATATTAGTATATATTATTATAAATATTATAATATATAATATACAGCGCCCTCAATAATTATTGGTACCCCTGGGTAAGATGTGCTAAAAGCCTTAAAATAAATTCAATTTTTATTGCAGAAGCATACTCTCACACTGAAAATTGTAGAAAAATGTAACCTTCAACTCAAGTGAATTTTAAGAGAAAAAAAAATCCCTGACTAAGAAATAATTATTTTTCATAAAATCACCTGTTCCACAATTATTGGCACCCCTAACAATTCCTAGGAAATAAATGTAATTGAAGTATTTCTGTCATTTCTACAGTAGTTTACAAAGTTGATCAGAGTATCTAGGAACATTTAATTAGTAATTCATCTCTTCCTGTTTCCCTGGGGTATAAATATGACGTGACACAGAGGCCATTTCTCTTATCCACTCTTCAACATGGGAAAGACAAAGGAACACACCATTCAAGTAAGGCAGATGTGTGTCGACCTTCACAAGTCAGGCAATGGCTACAAGAAAATAGCCACTCGCCTGCACCTGCCCATATCTACTGTCAGAGGAATCATTGAGAAGTTTAAAACAACTGGAACAGTGGTAAACAAGCCTGGACGAGGACGCAAGGTTGTTTTGCCACCACGCACAGTGAGGAGGATGGTAAGAGAAATAAAAAGTTCTCCAAAGCTCACTGTTAAAGAATTGCAACAAATGGTAGCATCTTGGGGTCACAAAGTCTCCAAAACAACCATCAGGCGCTATCTACATGCCAACAAGCTGTTTGGGAGGCATGTATGGAAAAAACCTTTTCTGACTCACTATCATAAACGCAAACGTCTGGAGTTCGCTAAGCAGTACTGGGACTTCAACTGGGACCGTGTGCTTTGGTCAGATGAGACCAAGATAGAGCTTTTTGGCAACAAACACTCTAAGTGGGTCTGGCGGAACAAAAAAGATGAGTATGCAGAAAAGCACCTCATGCCCATTGTGAAGTATGGGGGAGGATCGGTGATGCTGTGGGCCTGTTTCTCTTCCAGAGGCCCTGGGAACCTTGTTAGGGTGCATGGCATCATGAACGCTTTGAAATACCAGGACATTTTAAATCAAAATCTGGTGGCCTCTGCCCGAAAGCTGAAGATGGGTCGTCACTGGGTCTTTCAGCAAGATAATCCATAATTATTGGCACTCCTGGTTAAGATGTGTTCTTCAGCTTCTAATAAATTCAGTTTTTTCTAAATAATATAGGACCACAATGAAAAAAAGAGGAAAAGCCAACCTTTAATTCAAGTGCATTTATTCAGTGGGAAAAAAAATCCCACATTAAGAAATAATTCTTTTACATAAAATCATGTGTGCCACAATTATTAGCACCCCTGATGTTAATACTTTGTACAACTCCCTTTTGCCAACAAAACAGCACCTAATCTTCTCCTATAATGTTTCACAAGATGGGAGAATACAGAAAGAGGGATCTTCGACCATTCCTCTTCGCACAACCTCTCTAAATCATCCAGCGACCTGGGTCCTCTCCTCTGCACTCTCCTCTTCAGCTCACTCCACAGGTTTTCAATGGGGTTGAGGTCTGGGGACTGAGACGGCCATGGGAGGAGCTTTATTCTGTGTCTGGTGAACCATTTCTGTGTAGATTTGGCCACATGTTTAGGGTCATTATCTTGCTGAAAGACCCAGTGACGACCCATCTTCAGCTTTCGGGCAGAGGCCACCAGATTTTGATTTAAAATGTCCTGGTATTTCAAAGCGTTCATGATGCCATGCACCCTAACAAGGTTCCCAGGGCCTCTGGAAGAGAAACAGGCCCACAGCATCACCGATCCTCCCCCATACTTCACAGTGGGCATGAGGTGCTTTTCTACATACTCATCTTTTGTGTTCCGCCAGACCCACTTAGAGTGTTTGTTGCCAAAAAGCTCTATCTTGGTCTCATCTGACCAAAGCACATGGTCCCAGTTGAAGTCCCAGTACTGCTTAGCTTAACTCCAGACGTTTGCGTTTATGATTGTGAGTGAGAAAAGGTTTTTTCCGTGCATGCCTCCCAAACAGCTTGTTGGCATGTAGATAGCGCCTGATGGTTGTTTTGGAGACTTTGTGACCCCAAGATGCTACCATTTGTTGCAATTCTTTAACAGTGAGCTTTGGAGAACTTTTTATTTCTCTTACCATCCTCCTCACTGTGCGTGGTGGCAAAACAACCTTGCGTCCTCGTCCAGGCTTGTTTACCACTGTTCCAGTTGTTTTAAACTTCTTAATGATTCCTCTGACAGTAGATATGGGCAGGTGCAGGCGAGTGGCTATTTTCTTGTAGCTATTGCCTGACTTTTGAAGGTCGACACACATCTGCCTTACTTGAATGGTGCGTTCCTTTGTCTTTCCCATGTTGAAGAGTGGATAAGAGAAATGGCCTCTGTGTCACGTCATATTTATACCCCAGGGAAACAGGAAGTGATGAATTACTAATTAAATGTTCCGAGATACTCTGATCAACTTTGTAAACTTCTGTAGAAATGACAGAAATACTTCAATTACATTTATTTCCTAGAAATTGTTAGGGGTGCCAATAATTGTGGAACAGGTGATTTTATGAAAAATAATTATTTCTTAGGGATCTTTTTTTCCCCTAAAATTCACTTGAGTTGAAGGTTACATTTTTCTACAATTTTCAGTGTGAGAGTATGCTTCTGCAATAAAAATTGAATTTATTTTAAGGCTTTCAACACATCTTACCCAGGGGTGCCAATAATTATGGAGGCCACTGTATATATATATATATATATATATATATCTCAGAAGCTTATACCTTTGGTTGTCTTTTACCCTTCAGCGATAAATGAGAACTGATGCGCTGAGCTGACAACAAGCTCAGTTGGTCTAGTGGTTAAAACCACAGTGTGTGGTGTGTTTGGAATTGCTTTGTCCACAGGTTCCCCTGTTTGAATCCTGCTGCAGACACTAATGTAATGTCTAACTTAACATGTAAGCCTTTGTTCACAGCCTCATCGATGGAGAGGAAAAAAATGTAAGAGAAAAATAAAAAACAAGGGCAGAGGGTAAACAGAGGTAGTGTTGCGAGGGAGGAGTAAAGATGCGGAACCAGGAATTCCTGCAAAAATTTTTTTCCTCGCACTGCATCTGCCCCTTCCTTTTAAATCTTTCCCCCATGAATCTAAACCCCCTTCTCACTCATAAAACCCCCCCAAAAATATTTGCGCCCCCTTTTAAAATCTTTCTGGCCAAAAAAAAACCCAACAAAGCAGAGGTTGTGTGTGGTACTCATGCCCGACTGTATGCCCCATCTTCTTATCGTTTACACCGTATTTCTCCTTTTTTTTTTACCACCAACAACAATGCAGTTCACGTCAACAGCTCACGCCACTCTCTCTTCTCTTTTAAGCCAGCATTTTTCTTTTTCCGGTTCCTCTTCCCTAAAACTTCCCCCCGGCAACCTTTTCTATTATTTTTTTGACAAAATCGGTCCCCTGCCGTTACACGGTTTTATTGAGTTTTTTCAACTTGAGGTTTTAATTTCCTCAATCTAATTTTTTAAAGACCACAGAACTTAAAGTTCTGCCGAATCAAAAATGCTGTGCAGGTGGTTGCCTAACTTTTTTAAGCTGTGTCTACTTTTTATTTTCTACAGTATATTTGCTTTTGTATTGTGTGATATCCAAAGAAATTAAAGTCATTATTGCTGATGGCCACAGTCCAAATTTTTACGGGCTGCTCTGTATTTCTTGCCAAACAAAATCAATACAGTTTTATCTGGCAATATTTTTATGACAAAGGATATTTTAGAACACAGCAGCGACACTGGGAGAGTGTTTTGGGTGACTTTAAACAAGGCAGAGCTTGATTTAATTTTCGGTTTCTTTGTTTTGTGATCGGCTCACTCCCTTGTCATCCAACACTCACCTGAGGATCAGTGCGGACGGAGCACCTGAGGTAAACTCTCCAACTGAACTCACCATCGTAGCAGTAGAAAGGTTTTTTCTCGCTGCAGTCGTCCTTCTTCCATTTTCCTGAGGACCCCACCGCAGTGCAGATTGGATCTGTTCCGTCTTCAATGGTGTCGTCCCAGTTGTGATACGAGAATTGGCTCTGGTTGGACCACATCCAAACTCTAGACAGACCTATCCACCATTTTTTGTCTGACAACCCATTCATTTGTACCAGTTTGTTTTGTATTCTCCCGTGGTCTTCCGCGTTCTTCATCACAGCCAGGCCTGTGTAATTCTGGTCTTTGCAGTACCTCTGAGCGTCTGTCCAACTCAGGTGCTGATGTGATATGGGGAAATACTCTGGAGTCTGGCCCTCTGTAACGATACAGCAGGATGTGTTTAATCTCCATAATCATTCTCACATTATTCATTCATCATCACCACTGCTGCTGGTTTTTCCCTCAGAGCTGCAAACTGAGGTCACTCACTCTCACTCTCACTCACAACACTCACTCAATCACTCACTCACTCACTCATTTACTCACTCTCTCACGCATTTACTTGCTCACACACTCATTCATTCACTCACTCGCTCATTCAGTGACTCACGCATTCATTCCCTCACCTGTTCACTCACTCACTCACCTATTCGCTCATTCACCTACTCACTACACTGACTCACTCACTCACTCATTCACTCACTCATTCACAGACATTTAGCAGATACGCTTAGTAGGACACATGTGCCTATATGCCTGGGGTCTGTACGGTTTCATACTAGCTTTAAAACCATTTCAGCAGTTGGACTTACGCCTCATACTCAGTTTCATTTAACCCCTTTAACTCTGTCTTTTCACTTAAGTTTTACCTCCAGTAGGTTCAATGTGAGAAAAAAGCCATTTCTTTCATATTGTAGGACAATGTCACAAACATATTCTGTATCTGCTGGTTGCAGCTCTTCACTTAAGCCACATCGCACTCTAATTGAGAAATATTCATACCCAGGATGCCATGTTGATATGGCTGCAGTATTGCATCAGATGGAAAATATCAAGATATCGTTCATCATTTTATACACATTTCCCCATAATTCAGCAGGACATATTTGGAATCATTAGAAACCTTAAAATCTCCACTAAAATTTAAAATCAGTTCCACAGGTTTGAATTCAGCAGCTGCATTTGACAGATGTATACTCAGCGCCATTAAAAATGCACAGGTGAGGTGTGTACTGTATTTGCGGCAAATTGAAGAATCGATTGATTTTTATTGCTTTTCCTGTGAGGCACGAGAGGAAATAAAGGAAAGCGCGTGGTATTGTAATCCTGACGCGCACCACATGCACGCGCCAAGCACTTCAGTAATAACAAACATTGAGCTGTTCGTGATGTGTACAGTGATACTTGACTTGTTCTTTTTGGTGTGGTCAATAGCCTACATAAAGCCAACAAAAAAAAATGAAAAATGCTACTGCATCAAGAAATGGAACAGCTTGTGACACAGGAGACAGAAAAGAGCCTTTGGCATGTTCACAGATCTCAGCCGCGGAAAGGTGGTGCGTCATTTGCACTGTCCCTATCCAAATCAGTGGGCTGTCTATCCGAGAATGGAACACAGGCACTGTCACTGACCACCCCCTCAGGGATGGCAGCCACGAGTGACGATGGCAAAAGAGCGCCACATCTGGTTTCAGCCTTCTGACAGATTCCGATAGCAACCAAAACTGATCATGAGATGAGGATCCGAGATTATGAGGATGAGCGCAAGTACCGTTTGACGCCGTCTTCACGTGAGCAACACGGTGCACACCCAGAAAACCCAGTTTTTGCCCATTTACGAAGCTGCCGTTACCGTTTCGGTCAGTGACAGTCCTGTTTCCATTCTCAGGCAAAAAATGGGCCAAAAATTACACAGGCGGCAGGTGCCCACAGTCATGTGAACAGTTCCTACTCCTGTTGATGGGCAAAAAATGGGTTTTCTGTAGGGCCCGTGTGCACGCATGTGTTGCTCAATCGTCAAATGGTACTTGACCCTCAACCCCGCTCATCATCTCATGATCAGTTTTGATTGCTGTCCGAATCTGTCACGTACAGGCTGTAACCAGATGTGGCGCTCTTGAGCTGCCATCGCCACTGTGGCTGCCCTAAGCGGGTCGGTCAGTGACAGTGCCTGTGTTCCATTCTCAGATGGACAGCTGACTGATTGTTGAACGGTGACAGTGCGAATGACGCTCCACCTCTCGGCGGCTGAGATCTACCCATAACATGCCAAAGGCTCTTTTTCTCTCTCCTGTGTCACAAGCCGTTCCATTTTCTTGATGCAGTAGCATTTTTCGTTTTTTTTGTTGGCTTTATGTAGGCTATTGACCACACCAAAAAGAACAAGTCAAGTATCACTGTACACATCACCAACAGCTCAATGTTTGTTATTACTGAAGTGCTTGGCGCGTGCATGTGGTGCGCGTCAGGATTACAATACCACACGCTTTTCTTTATTTCCTCTCGTGCCTCACTGGAAAAACAATAAAAATCAATCGATTCTTCAATTTGCCGCAAATACAGTACACACTTCACCTGTGCGTTTTTAATGGCGCTGAGTAGATATATGGGTTAGTAGGGTTTTTTGGGTTAGTTACTATCAGCGAGAGTTCAAGCAAAGAGCAAATTTTGCCCCCGTCCAAGTACTTGTGGACAGTACTGTACTTTACCTTGAGATCATGTACTTGGTCTCCAAGTCATTATCTCCTCGCAACTGTGCTTCTGGCCAAATTGTAACAAAATACGGGGTAAATAAAAATACGTAAATGCCTTAAATAAAATATAGTAAGGTTCATAAGTGTTTGGACTGTGAGTTGTTTCATTGGGCTGTTATTCCTACTCGGATTCTGCCATAAAGAAGTAAATACTTAAATGAAGAGCCGTCCATCAGACTGACGGTGTTTACGTCGCTGTCAGGTGAAGAGAAACTGCATAGAAAGTACAGCCTTTTAAGATGCTGAGTAAACCTAAAATTAATCAAATGCAGCAAATAGTTAAACCAAATGCCCTGAAGTCCAGAAGTATTTGGACAGTGATACAATTTAAAGGGCTGTAATTCCCGGGCTGTCTTTCCATATAAAGAGGCTGCATGACTGAAATGACCTTCACAGACATAACATGACCTTGAAACCACCATTATTGAGGCAGCGTGACCTCTGTGTAACCTTTACTGAAGCAAAATGACCATCACATAAAATTAGCTGCAGTAACACTACCTCCACATGGCCCTTACAGACACAACATGACGTCCACATGAACCGCAAGGAAGCAGTTTCATATGCAAGGAATGGGAGACTTCGAAATGGAATAAAACAGCTTTTCTCACAAAACAGTGTGTGTGCATGCATGGGAGGGCAATATGGATGAGGACAATTCTCCAAGAATGGTCTACAGTTTGGTACAAAGCAGGGCTGTATCTGAATTAGTCCTCACTGTGTAATGCGATTTGAAGAAGACAGGCATTCTGACCTTTGTAGCAGATGAAGTGCTCGAAATCATAACAATGAAGATCATTTAATGTCCCATCTTTCAATAATTGTCCACAGTTCTCCTGTCTTTTATAATTGTCTGGTTGGCTATTTGCCCACTTCAAAGATGAATCCTCAGCCTCCTGATAGAGATCTGGGTGTGCAAGAGACCAGTGCCATGCTCTTCTGAGCCCGATCCAGGCGTCTCTAGATGACTCTTTACTCTGCGGTAAAAGGGCTTCTTGTCCTCTGTACAGGGTGACTAAATCAGTGTAATTCTGCCGACAGAAACTCTGAGCATCAGACCAGCTCTTTTCATCTTCAACAAGGTGATACTGAAGAGCAGGGCAGGGCCACAGAGTGCAGGATCCTGTGAAACACACACACGCACACGCACACACATGTTGGGTTTTCATGTCTTGTGGGGACATTCCATAGACTTGCATTCATTCCCTTACCCCTTTCCCTGAACTTAACCCTCAACACTACATACCTAACCCTAACCCTAACCTTAACCCCTAACCCCAAAATAGCTCAATTTCCTCATGGGGACCTGAAAAAGTCCCCATAAGGATGAAGAAATCTGGTATTCTATTACTTACGGGGACATTTTGTCCCCACAAGGGTAGGTAAACAAGGACCACACACACACACACACACACACACACACACACACACACAGAGGTTTGCACATTTATTCCAATTAGGACATTGTATTGACTTCCATTGATTGTGGACAGCCTAACCCTCACCCGAACTAACCATAACCAAATCATCTGTAACCCTAACCTTAACCCAACCCCAATTCACACCTGACCCCTAACCTTAACCATGACCTCAGATATGATGTTCTGCTGCATTTGGGCTGGGCTTTGGTCCCTATGAGGAGTACCGGTCCTGACAAGGTCAACGCTTATACCGGAAAAGGTCCCCAATAGGAATCAAACACACACACACACACACACATACACACACAGAGGAATAAGATGCTACATGGCCAAAAGTATAAAGACAACATCATATCCGAAATCTCATTCCAAAATAAAGGTGCTATACATGCAGTCACCCCCGCTACAGTAACTGCCTCTGCCCTTCTGGGAGAGCTTTCCAGGGCCCACAAGACAACTTCAGCAGGGTTGTGCCTTGATTATAATCAGAAAAGTGTCGATAAGGCAGTGATCCCAGACAATTAGGTTTGGCTCGAGGGTCAGGGCTCTGTCCAGGCCACAAAATTTATTCTGCACCAATTGCAGCAAACCACTAACAGTCCCGACCACAATAATTGGCACCCTTGGCAAAGATTGAGTGTAAGGGTGATAAAAAAAAATTCACCTTTTGGAGAATTAGCTTAATTTCACACACAAAAATAGACGGGGAAAAATCGAAGCTTTCACTGAATTACATTTATTTTGATAAACTAATCTCTCCTCAAGAAATAAATGAAGAACTCAATGGAAAAATTATCAGTCTCATTTTCACGTTGTGGAGAAATGATGAATTAAAAATTCAAAACGATCTTAGAAACAAAGCACTGAAAAAATATGCAAAAAATATTACATATATGAAATATTATAATTATATATAATACTAGTATATATTATTATAAATATTACAATATGTAATATATAAAATATTCAAAAATGCTACATTTGGACTCTGATCGTTTTTCCTTTGTGGTCTTCAACTGTTTTTCAAGAAACCTTGTGCGCCACAATTATTGGCACCTCCACATTTAATACTTTGAAGAATATTATGAAGAATGGAATTTGAGACCATCCTTCCATCAAGAATCCGTCTTGATCTATGGTTCACAAATTCTGTCCTGGGGGACCCCTGTGTATGCGAGCTTTTGTTCCAACCGCAATGGCAATCCCAAAATTTCAACAAGCTGTTACTTTTTCTGAACTAAGTGTAAATGCTGATTACTTGACCTGGACATCAATGCACACGGTAAATTGAATAATTCTGCAAGAAAAAATTCCGAAATTGTTTGTTTGTTTCTCTTGTATATTTATGGTCATGTAAATATTTATTCATTCATGTGACTTTACTACATCGTACATATTCTGTTAGCCCAGGTTGTCCTGAAAAAAAATCATGAATGTAAATTGATAGCAGATTGCAGGGTTGGATTATAAAAGCATGATTACACAAGGAGGCCAGGTGAGCTGAAAACAGAAAAAATGACTTTGACCCCAGAGGTTAAACTCTTAAATCAAATTCTGCCAGAAAAAGCTGTTCAGGCCCAGAAAAATGCATCTTCTGCAGGAATGTGGTAAATATTGGATTAAATTTCAAACTCTAAACTTAAATAAGCATAAAATTGCATTCCCTATAACCAATGATAGTAAAAACTGAGGTTAATCAGCATGATATGTACCTGGCTACCAATTCTTAACCATCTGTGCAACTAATCCCAGTAACCCTCCTAACTGTGTGTGGGGGCAAAACAAACCTGGGTCCTCCTCCAGACAAGTCTGTAACAGGTCCAGGTGAGTTTTAATTACTGCACAGAATCAAACGAGTAAGAACCAGAGTCTACTTTCTAGCATTTAGTGGGAAATGAGTTAGGTGCGTGTAGCACACTCTGACTACGTAAAAACCATAAATATTTAACGTCAGTAACAAGTTTTTTTGAACAGAAGTATCAACGATCTGGCAAATATCTGAATTTACAGAAAGCACTTCATTGGTTAGTAGACTCTGGTTCTCAGACTCTCGTCTGGATTGTCTTTGTTTGCTCGCGCATCAAGATTTTCCTTCATTGGCTCAACATGCCAGGGGCCCGACCCAAAGCATTAAAATTAACTAAAGACAAACAGGAGTCCACATACTTTACAGCTATGCAGTGTATTTCTGTTCATTTTATCAGAATGCCCTCAAAAACAAATCTGGTAATTCATGGGTAGGGCTGAATAAATGCACTCATTCCTGCAGGAAAAAGCTCAAGCCTATAGAACATGATTGAAGGGTGTTATATTATATTCATGTACAGTGAGCTCCAAAATTGCTGGCACCCCTGACTGGCAATTCACAAAAAATACTTTAGAAAATTCAAAAAAAAAAAAAAAAAAAATCTAGAGAAACTCAAAATAATGACGTGTGAGAAATACTGTACAATATTAATGTTCCATTGGAACCAGCCAAAGTCATTTACTAATTTAATTAAAAATCTATTTACTCTAAATCAAGGTTTCACAATTAATGGCACCCTTGAAGATTACTGTAGATAACATCAACCAAAATTAAACCAGGTGTTAAATTCCTCTGATTTAAGTTTTATCTAAGTGTTAAGGAACTATATTGAGCCATTACATCACTTCATTTTTCACTACGGTATAAAACTGAGGATACAAACATGCAATGCTTTGTCATCCAGCACCATGAAGAAAACAGAACAACTAAGACACAGATGGTCATAGACTTTCATAAAACTGGTAATGGCTACAAGAAGACTCAGAAATAATTGAATATGCCACTGAGCACTGTCAGGGCAATTATTTAAAACTTCCAAAGATAGATAGATAGAACTGTTGAAAATCTGAAGGGTAGATGACGTAACTGCATTTTGCCCCCCAGGATACTGAAGAGGATGATGAGAGAAGCACCAAAATCCCCAAGAATCACTGTGAGGGAAATGCAGGCCTTGGTGGCATCTTGGGGTCACCAGGTTTCAAAAAGCACCATCAGGCGCCACCTCCACAATCACAGGCTCTTTGGAAGGGTCACCAGAAAAAAGCCTTTTCTGACCAGAAGACACAAAAGCAAGCACTTTAAGTTTGCCAAATGTCATTTAAATTATGACTGGAAAAAGGTGCTTTGGTCCGATGAGACCAAAATTGCACGTTTCGGTCAGATACAACATCGGCTTGTTTGGCGTCAAAACAGATGCATAAAAGGAAAAGCACCTCATACCCACAGTGAGATATGATGGTGGGTCAGTCATGTTTTGGGGCTGTTTTAATTCAAAAGGTCCAGGGGCACTGGTGAGGATTAATGGCATCATGAATTCCACCAAGTATCAGGATCTTTTGTCTGACAATCTGGTCCCCTTTGCCAGACAGCTGGCTGGGACTTGGCCACAGGTGGACTTTCCAATAAGACAATGACTCAGTGTCATGGTTTGTGAGGCGTGCGTGTACTTCGGACTTTTCTTTGTGGCTCTTGTCCCGGGACGAGATCAAATTCCTTTTCAATCGGATTCTTTTCCCAGCTGGCTGATTGAACTGGGGCGGCGCTTCCCTGGACTCTATATAAGCCGGAGGTCCGCCACGCCTCCTTTGCTAGAGTGTCTGTTTGTAGCTAAGCACTATAGCCAGTGGCGTTTTTAAGTGTAAAAACTTGGTGGGGCAAGAATGTATTTCAGGGCTGGGGGGGGGGGCACAGTAAACGAGGGGTATGGGATGATTTCTATACAACAATTTGTGAAAATTAGTTTGTCTGCTGCCGTTTTACCTTACAAGCTTTTAGTTAAAAGTCAACATTATCGCACACACACAGAGGAGACGAGGGAGAGAGAGCGCACGCGAGTGAGTGAGAGTTCGCCAATATGGAGATCGACGTTTGTTTAAAAGCCATCTGCCACCGTTGCTCCACAACGCTCAGAGCCTACAAGGCCATAAACAAAGTAGAGCGCTCAACACCACTAAGTGCCACAGCAAACCGCAAGCACAGACAACTTATTAGGATCGATCCACTCTATGACAGCATTATGACAACAACCTTAGCCTGCATATGCGTGACACACTGTCATCACCATCTAGCCTCGATCCAGCATAAGATATTATACATTAGTATACCGTTGTCTTACTGTCATAATGTTGCAACATACTGAAATAGAAATGAGAAATATCTATGAACTGCAACATATTTTTTCAAGTCATTTTAATATCATTTAAAAATGATAGTAGATTCAGGCCTTTTTAATATTACAAAAATGGTAGAGAAATTGTGAAAAGAAAGAGCATTTCTTTGTATCGAACCGGTATAAAATACCTGGGCCAACAACAATCTTGTAAACTTAATACTAATGTTAGGATCTGACCTGGCAGCCTTAGTAACCAGCTTTGAAATGCAATCACATCCTCTTTGTTAGTCGTTCATAAGAAAAGACAGGATTGTTATAAAATAGGCGGTGTGGAGAAATACCCGGATAACTATACATTATAATTATGATTTATTTGATATAAAGCCTCAGCTTCCATGACTAGGGCTAGTCTAGCCTAGCTACGTTAGCATTTCGCTGGTGGACAAATAGTTACAGTAGCTCTCAACATAATGTTACAATACACAAAAACATCCAAAATCTATCTTTGAATCTTACCTGCGAAAGGTAATTCCACAGGATCTGGTATTGATATCTCGTTCAGCATCCATATGCAGCGCAAAAAATCTGGCATCTTTGGTGTAGATTTAAGTTTAAGCGCTCGACTGTTGTGAATACGAAGTTGTATTTTGGTAGTAAAGCCGGCATTTTAGAGTATCGGGGCATCCTGGATCACAGCTAAATGTGTTACGTTTATAAGAAATCAAATCACTTGGAAATCAGTCGAAAATTCAGCGAGTAATGATTTGTAGAAATTGTTTGATACTTCTAACCCTGTACTAACATGGTCGCCCGGTAGGCATGCCTCTCCACCACGCATGCGACGTCAACGTATATGTTTATGATGCCTGATGAAATGACGCAGTAGTGGGGCTTGGGGCTGTCAGCCCCATATGCCAACAAATTTGTGCTACCTCCACTAATACAGCCAAAACTCTGAGCAAGCGTACTTATATTTTCACACGTATCGTTAACATTGCATTGCGTAAGGGGGGCTAGCCCCATTCATGCGGACATGGATCAGGAGATCGGCCTGAAGCAGCAAAACAGAGACTAATAAACATGAACTTAAATTCAAACACAAATTCCATGCAATTTAGGAAAATGCTAAATTTATAGATAAGACATTTAATCAGATAATACGATCATGTTTGAGAATTAATTATGTAATTTGCCTACGGTCCTTTCTGGTGACACCAGGTGGGGCTGTGCCCCACCTGCCCCTAATGACCAGTCGCCACTGACTATAGCCAAAGACATCTCTAGTCAGGATTTGTGTGACTTTATATCTTCCAGTTATTATTGGAGTTCCTTCCGCTTTAGGAATTTTCCCGGTAACACTTTATTTTGATGGTCCTTGGTAGATGCTCAACAGACAAGAAATAGCATGTTAGCGACATAACGGTTGACGCTCAACAAAGGTTGATTTGTAGACAGATCAATAGTGTGAACAAAAACATCATCATACTATCTACTGACTATCTTAGACATAACCTTAATATTTATGTTGACAATCTACATTGAAATGTTAAGAGACGCTCAAGAAACTTTCATTAAAGTATCAGTCAACATGTTATTGATATCAGCGGAGCATCTACAAACATAACCCTGTGTATTTAACTGATCATCTATTGACAATTTTTTGATAGTGAGTGTTGCATCATCAAGTACTGACTTCACTGGCAAATACTGATAAATTGCTCACAATGGATGAATGTTGATACAGGCACCACATTTACCTGATTATCTATTCATATTTTGTTGATGGTCAGTTGATTGTTCCCCTGAATGTTCACCTAATCATCTGCTGGAACGTAATTCATAATCAGTTGCGCATCTACAGGCGTCACATCGTATATTAACCTGATCATCAGTTGATGAACTGTTGATAGTCTATTGAGCGTCTCCAAGTATTAACCTGATCATTTGCTGATACTCAAGTTAAAGTTTCTTGAGCATCTATTAGCATCATACTGTAGATCGTCAACATAAGGATTAAGGTCGCGTGTAAGACACTTAGTAGACGGTGTGATGATGTGTTTGTTTATAGTATTTGAACTGTCTACATATCATCCTTTGTTGAGAGTCAACCTTTATGTTGTTGACATGTTATTTCCTGTTTGTTGAGCATCTACAGAGGGACCATCAAAATAAAGTGTTACCATTTTCCCTTTTCTCTTTTTATTCTCTCTCGCATTGCTTCCGTTTTTCGGACTATTATACGTCCTTTGGAAGCGCGAGTACTTTCTGGCGGTCTGTATAATTCTCTGTGTTTGCATTGTGTCCGTACTGCTCGTTCTCTCTCTGGCCGCTGCACTTGGCCTCTCAATTTTACCAGCCATTACAGAACACTCTAGCCAGCATGGAGTCATCAGCAGTGGCTGCGTTAGAGAAAGTTGTGGCGAATCAACAAGCAGTTCTCTCTGGGTATGGCAAGGGTCTTTCTATCCTGAACAATCAGCAGGCAGAGTTGGCGGAGAGAGTCCGCCTTCAGGAGAATGCCATGCAGAAACAGGAAAACGTTCTGTTAAGTCTCACTGAAAGTATTAGAGCCTTGTCCACTCATATCACACAGAATGTTGCACAAGCACAATCTGTACATCTTCCACGAGAGCCGAAACTACAGTTACCCCCAAGATATGGAGGCAAGGCAGGAAGATGTAAAGATTTCATTGCCCAATGTGAAATATTTTTTAAAGCGCAGCCTTCACGGTTCGTGAATGAAAAGTGTCGGGTTTCATTTATTTTATCCCTATTGATCGGCACAGCACTCACTTGGGTCGGGCCACTTATTCGATAAAATTCACTGGTCGTGATCACAGTGGAGACTCTCGTTAGTGAAATGGTATTGGTATTTGATCAGGATGTTTGTGGTCAGGACGCGGCTATGCATTTAATTCATCTGAGGCAGGCCTCTGAAAGTGTCGAGGAGTTTTCAATCTCATTTCACTCCTTGGCGACAGAGACAGGCTGGCCAGAAGCACCTCTTATGACAGTTTTTTTTCAAGCTTTGGCTGAGGAGGTTAAGGACGCTCTGGCTACATTGGAGCCTTGTGTTTCTCTGGATTCGTTGGTTCGTACTGCGGTGCGAATTGATAATCACATCCGCAAACGTAACAGGGAGAAACGTACTGCATTGGCTCTAGCTGACAACGGGGTTAATGGTCCTCGCAGCGTGCATACAGCTCCAATTCCGCCCACTGAAATTTCCACTCCTGGCGAGCCTATGCAGGTTGATGACTCACATGAGAACTGGGCTCGTAAGCCCGTTCGCAGACGTATAATCTGCTATAATTGTAACAAACCGGGACATATCCGTCCACACTGCCCTGAGCTTCAGGGAAAAGGGAAGTCCCTCTAGCGGTATGGGGGGCGCTAGAGGGACAGACCCAATTTCCCTTCCAAACTTTAATTCCTGTAGAATTGACTGTGGGGAGACAGAGAATATTAATTGAGGCTTTTTTGGACTCTGGTGCCGTGGACTGTTTTATGGATGAGGAGTGGGTTAGGAGACATTCCATCCCCATCCGCCCTCTTTTACATTCACGCACTGTAAGATCTTTGGACGGTCGCCCGCTGGGAACTGGATTTATAACCAAGGTCTCTGAATCATTGAGTATGTTCGTCCCTTTTGATGGTCATTCTGAGGAGGTCTGGTTTTTTATGATCAGTTCCCCTGTTTTCCCTGTCGTTTTAGGGCACTCTTGGCTATGGGAACATAGGCCTCACATCCTTTAGGAGAGTCAGAATAACCCGGTCGTCCAGTGGGGCACTGATTGTAGGTCCCACTGTAGGGAGAGTTTAGCGTGTCATCCCGGGCATCAACCTATGGGGAGGCTGACGCCTGGAGTGATTCTGAGGAGTTTGTCTCACACAACCCTCCTAATCTAGAAAAAGGGGCGGAGGAGGGGTTGGAGTGGGATCCTCAATTTGACTGTTGGCAGCCAGAGGAGGATTGCTATTCAGAGGATTTCTCTGACTCGGAATCAGACATAGAGATGGCAGGTTCTGAACGGGGTGAGAATTTGGGGGCTGCTCTGAACTTTTGTCTGCCTCCTAATGTTCCTAACGATTATGCTGATCCCGCGGAGATTTTTAACAAGCAACGGGCCTCGACTTTACCTCTTCATCGCACGTACGATTGCGAGATCAATCTCTACCCGGGTACCACTCCCCCAAGGGGTTCATTATCCTTGCTGACAGGGCCTGAGCGAAGGGCCATGCGAGAATTTATTCAGGAGGCTCTGGCTAATGGATTTATTCGGCCCTCCACGTCTCCTGCCGGAGCGGGGTTCTTTTTTGTGGGCAAAAAAGATGGAGGGTTGAGACCCTGTATTGATTACAGGGACTTGAATAATATCACCATTAAAAACCGATACCCCCTTCCGTTGATGAACTCCGCGTTTGACCGTCTGCAGGAAGCGTCATTTTTTACCAAGCGAGACCTCCGGAATGCTTATAACTTAGTTCGGATCCGGGAGAGGGATGAGTGTAAAACGGTAATTAATATGCATGACGGGTACTACGAATATTTGGTCATGCTGTTCGGATTGGTTAACGCCAACTCTGTGTTCCAGGCGCTCATTAATGACATCCTCCAAGAGATGTTGGAGAAATTCGTCTTTGTCTAGCTTGACGATATTCTGATTTTTTTCTTCAACTCTCTCGGAGCATAAACAACACGTCAGACAAGTGCTTGAGGCCCTCCTTAAAGCCAAGCTTTTTGTCAAAGCTGAAAAATGCATTTTTCATGCTAAGACAGTCTCGTTGCTTGGCTTCATTGTGTCTGAAGGGTCGGTCCACATGGATCCTGACAAGGTGGCAGCGGTCAAGAATTGGCCTGCCCCTCAAAACATCAATGAGGTTCAACAGTTTTTGGGCTTTGCTAATTTTTATAGGAGGTTTATCCGTAATTTTAGCGCGGTAGCTAACCCCATTATTGCTCTCACTAAGAAGAATACCTCCTCGTCGTTTGCTTGGTCTCCAGCAGCTGAGGCTGCTTTTCAGGAGTTGAAGAAACGATTTAGCTCGGAGCCTATTCTCGTTTTGCCCAACCCCTCCCTCCTATTTGTTGTGGAGGTGGATGCGTCGGAGGTCATGGTGGGTGCCATTTTGTCCCAGCGCCCCCTTCGGGACAATAAGTTGCACCCATGCGCCTACTTCTCCCGGTCGTTGTCGGCGGCCGAACGGAATTACAGCATTGTGACCAGGAGTTGTTAGCTGTCAAGTTGGCGTTTGAAGACTGGCGCCATTGGTTGGAGGGGGCTGAACATCCGTTTGTGGTTTGGACGGATCATAAAAATCTCCAATACATCCAACAGACTAAGCGACGTAATTCCCAGCAGGCGCGGTGGTCGTTGTCTTTCAATCGCTTTAACTTTATGTTAACTCATCGCCCGGGTTCCAAAAACATCAAGTCTGATGCCTTGTCGTGGATTTACGACCACTTTGGTCACGATCCTATTCCTGAGCCGGTTATTCCGGCAGCTCAGATTGTGGCTCCCATTCAGTGGGACTTTAAGTCTGTTGTGCAGGATGCCTTGAGATCCGATCCCGGTCCTGGTGGGGAGCCGCCTGGCTGTTTGTTTGTTCCAGTAGCAGTACGGTCCAAAGTTCACCAGTGGGGGCACTCTTCCCGCCTGGCGGGTCACCCGGGGGTTCATCGGACCAAGCAGTTCTTGGCCCGACGTTTTTGGTGGCCCAGCATGATTGAGGACATCCGGGAGTTTGTAGCGGCTTGCTGTGTTTGCGCTAGGAACAAGGTTTCCTATCTCCCCCCCTCTGGTCTGCTGCGGCCATTGCCTGTCCCCAAGAGTCCGTGGAGCCATATCGCTCCGGATTTTGTTACAGGTTTGCCTATTTCTGAAGGCAACACGGTCATCTTGGTCGTGTTTGACCGCTTTTCTAAGGCCGCCCACTTTATCGCACGGCCCAAGCTGCCTTCGGCAGGGGAGACGGCCCTTCTTGTTGTGGACCATGTGTTCCAGCTGCATGGCCTCCCACAAGATGTGGTTTCTGACCGGGGCCCACAATTTATGGCTAAATTCTGGCGTGCTTTTTGCAACCTGTTAGGGGCCATCGTGAGCCTTTCGTCTGGTTTCCACCCTGAGACTAACGGGCAGACACAGCAAACCAACCAGTCGCTGGAGAATACTCTTCGGTGTTTAGCGGCCGACAATCCATCTTTGTGGAGTTGTTTTTTGGCATGGGCTGAATATTCCCACGATTCACTATACAACTCCTCCACAGGCCTTTCCCCGTTTGAGGCTCAGTTGGGTTATCAGCCTCCGCTGTTTCGAGACTGAGAGGGATTCAGAAGTTCCCTCGGTCAATCACTTTGTTCGGCGTTGTTGGTCGGTCCGGACCAGGGTCCGTTCCTCTCTGTTGCGCTCTGGGCGGAAACAGAAGACCGACGCGGATAGAAGGCGCCGTTTGGCCCCATCTTATCGGGTTGGCCAAAGAGTTTAGCTTTCCACTCGGGACCTTCCCTTAAGAGTGGAGTCACGGAAGTTGGCTCCCCGCTTCATTGGTCATTTTAAGATAGTGCAGAGGATCAACCCTGTCACTGTCCGGTTAAAGCTCCCAAGATCCTTGTGTATCCACCCCTCTTTTCATGTCTCCAGGCTTAAACCGGTTAGCACTAGCGTCCTGGCACCAGTCGACAAATCCCCGCCGCAGATGATTGAAGGGGGGCTGGTTTACACTGAGCGTCAGATTCTGGCCGAGAGGCGTGTGGGTCGTGGGGGCCAGATTTTAGTTGATTGGGAGGAGTATGGTCCTGAGGAGCGGTGCTGAGTCCCTTCTCGGGATACCCTAAATCCCACTCTTATCTCAGAGTTCCGTGCACGGGGTTCTCTGGGAATGTCTGGAGCCATCCCTTGGGGGGTCCTGTCATGGTTTGTGAGGCGTACATGTGTTTTGGACTTTTCTTTGTGGGTCTCGTCCCGGGACGAGATCAAATTCCTTTTCAATCGGATTCTTTTCCCAGCTGGCTGATTGAACCGGGGCGGCGCTTCCCTGGACTCTATATAAGCCGGAGGTCCGCCACGCCTCCTTTGCTAGAGTGTCTGTTTGTAATTAAGCGCTAAAGCCGAAGATATCTCTAGTCAGGATTTGTGTGACTTTATATCTTCCAGTTATTATTGGAGTTCCTTCCGCTTTAGGAATTTTCCCTTTTCTACTTTTGCTCTCTCTCGCGTTGCTTCCGTTTTTCGGACTATTATACGTCCTTTGGAAGCGCGAGTACTTTCTGGTGGTCTGTATAATTCTCTGTGTTTGTATGGTGTCCGTATTGCTCATTCTCTCTCTGGCTGCTGCACTTGGCCTCTCAATTTTACCAGCCATTACACTCAAAGCATATCTCATGATCAACTCAGAAATGGTTCCGTAACAACAAAATCAATGTTCTGCAATGGCCATCTCAGTCACTAGACCTCAATCCAATTGAAAACCTGTGGGCGGAGTGGAGGAGGGCAGTTGATAAACGCAAATCCAAGAATGTACAGGATCTTGAAAGGATCTGCTTAGGGGAATGGTCCAAAATCCCCCCAAATATGTGCCTCATCCTTGTCAAAAATGACAGGAAAAGACTTCATCCTGTTATCCTTGCCAGAGGTGGTTGCACTTAGTACTAAATGAAGGCTGCCAATTATTATGAAACCTAGACTTTGTTGAAATTTTGTATGAAATGAGTGTCATAATTTTGGTTGTTCCAAGTAAAACATTAATGAAGTATTTTACACTTGTTGGTATATTCTTTTTCCCTATAGTTATATTGTTTTCTTTTTTTGTTTTTTTTTTTTTTGCATTGTTTGTGCGTTGCTCGTCAGGGGTGCCAGTAATTCTGGAGCCCACTATCGTAATACTTATTTTATGTTTTTAAAATGTGAGAGTGGATTTTTTTTGGGATGCTGTCCCCCCAAAAAATGCAACTCAAGGCTAAGTTTGCCATGAGCTTCAGCAGGTGCAAAAATGTTTTTGCACATGAAAAATTACACTGCAAATGCTTTAACAACGACAAATAAGGTGACCAATCATTGGTCACGTCACTGGTGTTGCATGTGCTGAAATGTTTTCCATGCGAAAGTTCCAAAGTCAATCAGTAAATAAATTCTGGAGCTCAATTGCTTTCACAGCTACCAGTAGCAATGAGAACTCCTGAACATTAAGCACATCCATCCATTATCTACACTGCCTCCTCCTCATCAGAGTCACAGGGGAGCTGGGGCCTTCTCTGGCCGAATATGGGCGAAAGGCAGGAACACCCTCTAGACAGCTTGCCAATCCATCACAGGACAGTAAAGAACACATTTGTGACAAACGCATTTGTGACCTCACACCGTAACAATGACCGTGATGCTGTGACATGTATGTGTGACACAGATAAAGCACTGACCTGAAATCAGGAAGAACATAAAAGCATATTGCCTCATGACTGATGATTGGCTACCTGCAGAAACACACACATACATGACAGTGCTGTTATTCAGTAAACACTTTCATCCAGTGAGACTAACAGTTGACCAGACAAAGCAGGGGAAATTGCCCCTGGAGCAGCGTGGGGTGAAGGGCGTTGATCAAGACCTGAACAGCTCCAAAAACCTTATTGTACCTAAACTATGGTTTAACCACCAGCCCTTTGAATCCATGTCAAATATACAACCCCCATTCTGAAATGGTTGGGACAAGGTGATTAGTGATTAGTGAAGGCTATGACATAGTTGGGATTACAGAGACATGGCTTAGTGAAGAGGATGGAGATGAATATAATGTAGAAGGTTATAAGCTCTTTAGGAAGGATAGATGTAATAGGCGAGGAGGGGGTGTAGCACTCTATGTGAACGAAAAATATAAATGTGCAGGAAATTCCTGAAATTGAATATTCCGTGCCTTGTGAAGATATCTGGGTCAGGCTCACTGGCAAACACGAGACTGGTTTAAACATAGGTGTATGCTATCGACCACCAGCTTTGGACAGTACAGTCAATGAAATGCTCCTTAAGAGGATTACGCAAGCTTGTAGAGGAGGAGGGACTATTATTATGGGAGACTTAAATTATCCTGGTATTGATTGGGAAATGGTGAAAGGACAGGGTAGGGGGAGGAAGAATTTCTAGATGTCATAAATGATAATTTTTTGGTGCAGTATGTTAATAAACCTACAAGAGAGAAGGCAATTTTAGATTTGCTGCTCTGTAATGACCCAGATAGAATTAGCAATGTTGAGGTACTGGAGCCACTTGGGACAAGTGATCACTCTACTATTAATTTTGAGGTTTCATGGGAAGTTAAAAAGGTGTCTCCAAAAACAAAAATTTTTAATTTTAGGCGAGCAAACTTTGACAGGATGCGCTCATATCTAAGTGAAACAAAATGGGAGACACTCCTGGACTGTGAGTCTGTAAATGAGATATGGGAAAGATTTAAGGGGGTTTTACTTGATTCACAATGTAAATTCATTCCAAAGGTGTCCAAAAGTAAGCTGAAAAAGCAGAATCCTCAGTGGATGACAGCAGCTATTCGTAGGAGTTTGAGGGAAAAGAGGAATCTTTATAAGATGTACATAGAGGATAACAATGAGATTACTAAGGCCGAATTCTGTAAAATGCGAGCTGTGGTCAAAAAAGAGCTGAGGAATGCTAGAAGACTGTATGAAAGACAAATTGCAGAGGGGGCAAAAACTTACCCAAAGCGCTTCTTTCAGTACTGTAGCAGAAAAAGGAAAGTCAAAGAGCAGGTTAAGTGCATAAAGAGTAAAAATGGATCGCTGCTATATGATAATAAGGATATTGCGGACACCTTAAACGGTTACTTTGTTGAGAATTTTACCTTAGAGCGGTCTTTATTCGGCCAGAGGGCTTGTCCAATGCTCAAGATTATTTAGCGGAAATTGAGGTTAGGGATAACGTCAGATTAGACAAGTTGCATCAACTAAAGGCAGATAAGGCGGGGGTCCTGATGGCTTATATCCTAGAGTGCTCAGGGAAGTTAGTGAGATCATCTTTAAGCCGCTATCTGCCATCTTTAGACGGTCTTTAGAAACTGGAGAAATACCAAATGATTGGAAACAGGGCAATATAATACCAATATATAAAAAGGGGACCGTATGAGCCAGGTAATTACAGGCCAGTCAGTTTAACTTGCATTGCATGCAAAATATTGGAATCTATCATAAAAGATGAGCTGGACTTATTTCTTGAACGTAACAATATTTTGAGGGATAGCCAACATGGTTTTTCGTAAGGAAGGTCATGCCTGACAAACCTTCTGAATTTTTTTGAAGAGGCCACCAAGACTTGTGACCAGAGCAGGGCTTATGACATCATATATTTGGATTTTCAGAAAGCATCTGACACAGTACCGCATAAGAGACTAATTTTTAAAATGAGCTCCATTGGAATTACAGGTGGTATTCTGAAGTGGATTCATAACTGGTTGCAGGACAGAACACAAAGAGTGGTGGTCAGTGGTATATCATCAGAGCTAGGTAGGGTGGGGAGTGGCGTCCCCCAGGGATCGGTGTTGGGACCCCTGCTGTTCCTCATCTACATTAATGACCTTGATAGGAATATTGAGAGCAGATTAGTGAAATTTGCAGATGATACTAAATTGGGGGGCTTGGCAAATAGTTTAGAGTCCACTAAAGTGATTCAGGATGATTTGGATAGAATTCAGAATTGGGCAGAAATGTGGCAAATGAAATTTAATGTAGCGAAATGTAAAGTAGTACATGTAGGTAATAAAAACATTAGACGGGATTACTTCATGGGAGGTTTTAAACTGGAATGTGCTCCACAAGAGAAAGATCTGGGAGTGATTGTTGACCAAACCCTCACAGGCTCTAGCCATTGTGCCGTAGCTGTTAAAAAAGCCAATCGGATGCTGGGATACATTGCCAAAAGTATTGAGTTCAAATCCAAGGAGGTGATGCTTCTTTTAGACAACACATTCAATCAGACCACATTTAGAGTATTGTGTACAGTTCTGGGGACCATACTTTAAGAAAGACATAGAGGCTTTAGAGAAAGTTCAGAGAAGAGCCACGAAGCTAATTCCGGGTATTAAAGATGAAAGCTATGAGAAAAGGCTGAAGATCCTTAATCTCTTTAGTCTTAGGAAAAGGAGACTAAGGGGTGATTTGATTGAGGTCTTTAAATATGTTAAAGGGATTAACAAAGTGAATTATGTAGGATTCCTTCAACCAAGTGTTGTTAGCAGAACTCGGGGTCACAAATGGAAGCTGACTAAAGGTAAATTTAGCACTGATATTCGGAAATATTTCTTCACCCAAAGAGTAATTTCGTTGTGGGAACAGCTTGCCTGACCATATTGTTGAGGCAGAGACCTTGGGAGTTTTCAAGAGCAGACTTGACTTAAAGCTAGATACCATTGAGTCATTGAGTATCTGAAGTGATATATCCACGATGGTACAACGAAACTGGCGAGCCTAGTTGGGCTGAACGGCCTGTTCTCGCCATTCATGTTATGTTATGTTATGTTAAGTGTAAATTGTGAATAAAATCAAAACGCAATGACTTTCAAATCACACCAGCCAGTATTTTATTCACAATAGAATGGAGATAACATTGCAAATGTTGAAACTGAGAAATTTTACAATTTTATTCACAAAATGAGCTCATTTCAAATTTGATGGCTGCTACAGGTCTCAAAAAAGTTGGGACAAGGGCCTGTTTAGCATAGTGTAGCATCCCCTCTTCTTTTTAACACAGATTGTACGCATCTGGGCATTGAAGAGACAAGTTTCTTGAGTTTAGCCATTGGAATTTGATCCCACTCTTGTTTAATACAGGCTTCCAGCTGCTGGAGAGTTTTGATTATGCGCCAAATGTTCTCACTCGTTGAAAGACCAGGACTGCAGGCAGGCCAGTTCAGCACACGGACTCTTCTGCTACGAAGCTGTGCTGTTGCAATAGCTGCAGTATGTGGTTTTGCATTGTCCTGCTGGAATACACAAGGCCTTCCCTGGAATAGATGTCGTCTGGAAGGGAGCATATGTTGCTCTAAAACCTTTATATACCTTTCAGCATTCATGGTGCTTTTTAAAACAAGCAAGTGTCCCACACTTTATGCACTAATGCATCCCCATACCAACAGAGATGCTGGCTTTTGAACTGAACGCTGATAACAGGAGGGGGGGTCTTTCTCCTCTTTAGCCCGCAGGACACAACACCCATGATTTCCAACAAGAATGTCAAATTTGGACTCGTCTGACCACAGGACACTTTGCCACTTTGCTGCACTCCATCTTAAATGAGCCTTGGCCCACAGAACACGGCGGCACTTCTGGATCATGTTCAACAATGGCTCCCTTTTTGCATGATAGAGTTTTAGGTGGCATCTGTGGATTGCATGGCGGAATGTGTTTACAGACAGTGGTTTCTCAAAGTACTCCTGGGCCCATTTAGTAATGTCAATGACAGAATCATGCCGGTGAGTGATGCAGGGGTGTCTGAGGGCCAGAAGATCATGGGCATCCAGTAAAGGTCTTCGGCCTTGTCCCTTACGCCCAGAGATTTTTCCAGTTTCTCTGAATCTTTTGATGATGTTATGCACTGTCCATGATGAGACCTTCAAAGCTTTTGCAATATGACGTTGAGGAAAATTGTTTTTAAAGTATTCCACAATTTTTTTACGCAAGCCTTCACAGGTTGGAGAGCCTCTGGCCATCTTTACTTCTGGGAGACTTAGCCTCTCTAAGACATCCCTTTTATAGCCAATCATGTTACATACTTGATGCCACTTAACTTAATTACTTGCTAAATGTTCTTTCAGCTGATTCGCTTATAAATGAATTGCTTTTCAGCCCTATTTTGCCTGTGTCCCAACTTTTTTGAGACCTGTTGCAGCCAGAAAATTTGAAATAAGCTCATTTTGTGGATTAAAATGTAAAATGTCTCAGTTTCAACATTTGAAATGTTATCTATGTTCTGTTGTAAATGACATATTGGCTCATGTGATCTGAAAGTCATTGTGTTTTGCTTTTATTCACAATTTACACTTCATCCCAACTATTTCGGAATTTGGGGTTGTAGTCAAAATTAGGTATATTATATGGTGTTAAAGTTATTTTGTTTTAAACTTTGGTAGTTTTTGAGAAACCTGGATAACTCAAAACAGGCTTAACACTGTCTACCGACCTTGACAAGATCTTGGGGCTATGAGTGGTTCCGATGTACCTCTGAGATAAAATCAACTATGGAATAAATCAAACTTACCGTATTTTGCTGTGTGCAGAGACAATTTTAGATCATATAAACGTAAATTTTCCCATCCTTGGAGTACAACATATACAGATAACTCAAAAAACCTTTTCTGTGGACATTTTATTTTTGGTCAGCTGGAAGACACAAAAGGACCAAAGATCTAATAATACCCTTTTCGGACACCCCACACCTATATATAATCACAACAGAAACACATTTTTGGCAATAGAATATTCTAAATATATTTAATACATTCACTTTTTTTGTACTTTTAAAATGGATATGGGAAAAAACTTTGCCGGTGAATTTGACCAGGAAATATTGACCTGACAAATTCAAAAGTATAGTGTTCCAAGTTGCTCTCGATGAGCTCTATCCATTTCTTTGGTTCTTAAAGCTCTAAAATATAATTTAAAAATCTCCTGGACAAAAGACATAAATTTGGGTGACTGGTTCCCACTTCGTGAGCCTGTCTTATATATATACACACACATATATACACACACACACACACACACACACACACACACACACACACAGTCATGCCCAAAATTATTCATACCCCTACCAATTTTTGGGCTTTTAAGATTTTTTGACAAATCAAATTCTTGCCCAAATGACACAGTAAGTTGGCATTATGCTGTAAGAATTACAGTAAACAATTTCAAGAAATACAATACTTTTTGGTATTTTATTTGACAGATTTACAAAAAATGCCATGTCCAGAATTATTCATACCCTTTTCTCAGTAATTGATGGCAAAGCCTTTATTCATGATTACAGCCTCCAAATGCTTCCTGTGGTTGATCACAAGGTTTCTACGTGTTTCCACGGGGATTTTGGCCCACTCCTCTTTGGCGAATTTCTCCAGATCCTTGAGGTTTAAGTTTAAGTTCATTTTGTGCAAGAATAAATTTGATTTGTCAAAAAATATCTTGAAAAAAACAAAAATTGGTAGGGGTATGAATAATTTTGGGCATGACTGTATGTTTTAAACAGCGACGTTTCGAATAGCACACATCCTTGTACATTTTAGCTCTGTGTTGTAGCTTATAGGCTACGTTAACCGGATCAATCACGAGTTCTAACCTGTTCAATATATTGAATAGTGCACGCTGCTCCTGTTGCGGGACATTCCCTATACAGTAAAACGTTCAGTGTTAAATCAACACTTAGAGTCTATTTGGATGTCGAGCAGCACTCTGTGACTGTCTCGCTGCGGTGTGGAGAGTGACTGAGAGGCAATGGAAAAAGTGTCCTGCTGACTTTCCTGCGCCAAAAGCAAGTGTCCTGCTGACTGTCCTGCAGTGCGCGAGTGTCCTGTTGACTGTCCTGTGGAAGTATACGAGCGTCCTGCGTCAATCTCACAGGAGAGGACAATTTCGGCTACTGCCGCGAGCCACGATTTGGCTATTTCAAACCTGTCAAACAGCCTCACAGCCATTGTTTCTAAAATTTTGATTCAAGGTTTCTGGTAGTAATGCTCAGTTTTCTGGCAGAAACCTTGAGGCTACTCCAACTTTTTACATATTTTGGAATGAAACAAAGCACGTCTGAATATTGTTCACGACCCGCAACGATAAATCAGAGGCACAGATGGTTTACTGCCATAAATTATAATAGAGCATGCGCAACGATACACATCCCTTACGAAAAAGAAGTTTATTCAAGTGTGCCTTTAGTATACTTCTTCTAAACTAAAGATACTTTCAGTTTACTTTTGATGTACTTATCAGAGATACTTAGCAAAAGTAAAAGCACTTAGCAAAGTAATACTTCAGTATACATAGACTTTTCTGTATACTTTTCAGTATAAGCTAAGTATATTTGGCTTATACTTGTAACTAAGCTTTTGATCGAGATATACTCAAGAAAAGTATAATAAAGTATTAAAATATTCATGCCTAATGTTCAAGTATACTTGGCTCGCAGTTAGGCTACTATCAAAAGAATAAGCACATTAAAATATATTTTACCATACATATTGGCTTCTTTGAAGTATAATGCATTATAGTTCTACTCAGTTTTTACTATCTCATGAACTTACATATTCCACATGTAAGTTTGTAGTAGCAAGTCAGCTTTGGGGTAGCATAGCAGAGTAAATAGCACATGGGTGGAGCTGAACTTGATTTTTATGCAGTGTTATTAACCCACACAGAAACGGATAAACATTTGTCTAATTTTATTTGAGAACAAATTTGACAATTCTTCCAGTATTGACAGACTTGATACATACCCTTACAAAAAAGAAGTATACTTCAAGTTTAAGCAGCATAAACTTAAAGTGCCCATCTAGTTTACATCTAAGTTTTATTTTGTACTGCTAGTACACTACAAGTGAACTTTTAAGTATACTGTGACTTAAATAGTTGCACTCCTCTAGCATACTTTTCAGTTTATGAAAGTATACATTAAAGTATACTGCAAGTAAACTTAGATATACTGCTAGTTTATTAGCTATATACTTCTAGTAAACTTTCCAGTTCATGAAAGTATACTGTAAAGTACTGTATACTGCTAGCAAACTTAAAGATGAACGATTAGTTCACTAGTTATATACTTCTAGCACAATGTCTAATTTATAAAAGTATACTTTGAAGTAAATTCAGATGTACTACAACTTTAGTTGTTATATACTTCAAGCCAACTTTTTAGTTAATGAAAGTACACTTTGAAGTATACTGCAAGTAAACTTATAGGTACACTACTAGTCCTCTAGTTCTTTACTTCAGGCCCTCTATAATTTACATTTAGGTCTAAACTTTCAAGGAACTAAAAGTTTTTTTTGTTTTTAAACTGCAAGTATACTTCAAAGTCTTCTTTAAGCTAACTTAACATCATACTCACAGCTTATGATTATTGCACTCTAAAATGTATTAGTGTTGCTATTCAGATATCATTTAATGTAAGTAGATGAGAGGTCACCTCATGTACTCTACTAGTAGACAATGCTTAAGTGCATTCTGCTTTAATTTACAGATGAAGGTACTTATAAGAATTCGCAATGAAACACATACTCAGGATTGAGAAAAAATTGATTCCTTTATAAATTAAATTTTCAAACACAATATTGTATTGGATGCCAAAGTATAAGAACACAGCAATGGCAACTCTTATTGAAATCCCAATTCAAAACAAAAAAATACCTCTTTCTCTCATATGGAACCAGAAATATGCATAAAATATGAATTAGCAATGCGTTCATTCTGACCAGTAGGCTGAAGAACTCAAGCAAAGGCTGATGAAATATATGTTTTTTGGTTAATGGAGTTCTGTATCACAGTCAAAAATATGACCGACTAAAGAAAAGATGCAAGAGTGCTGTATACTTGAAAGACGGTACATTCTGTTTAATAAATGATTTAATCATTTTTAAACAAGAGTGTGGACATCAAAGCCCTGCATATTGTACCTGTACCAAACATTGCTGTGTTTTAGTTGAGATATCAGTTCAATCTAGCTGGCCATTATGTGCAGATTCACAGATAAATGTACACAGTATTTTCAAACATGAGGTTAAGAAGACTGGAACTTTAGCGCCATCTGGTCTGATGTGGTGTCAATGAAATGTGTGTACTAATTTTATGACTAGCAGCCATACCACTACTTGATATGCACCAGATGTGTGGCTGAAGCTAAGCAGGTGTGGGCTTGGTTAGTGCCTGGATGGGAAACCACCTGGGAAAATGAGTTGCTGCTGGAGGTGGTGTTGATGGCCAGCAGGTTGGGATCTTCCCACTGGTGGAATAATACACAATACTACAGTGCAGTGATGAGGATGTTGTCTTTCAGATGAGATAAGAAACTGAAGTCCTGACTCACTGCAGTCATTAATCCTCCAATGACACTCTTTAAGTTTCCTAGCAGTATACCTCACAGTATACTTTCATGAACTGAAAAGTTTACTAGAAGTATACAACTAATAAACTAGCAGTATATCTGTAAGTTTACTTGCAGTATACTTAAATGTATACTTTCATAAACTGAAAGGTA
This sequence comes from Gymnothorax javanicus, assembly GCA_029692085.1. Lineage (NCBI taxonomy): Eukaryota > Metazoa > Chordata > Actinopteri > Anguilliformes > Muraenidae > Gymnothorax > Gymnothorax javanicus. The sequence goes on from CM056197.1 coordinate 18,246,016, forward strand.
TGCTAGAAGTACGCGACTAGTTAACTCACAGTATGCTAAAAAGTTCATTTGTAGTGTACTTGCAGTATAAAATAAAACTTAGATGTAAACTAGATGTGTACTTTATGTTTAATTTGCTTAAACTTTAAGTTTATAAAAGTATACTTTTAAGTATACTTCAAGTGGGCCAATTTAGTCCCAAGTAGTATTTAATTAGTACACTTACAAGTATACCACTAGTACATTGACACTAGTACACTACAAAAAGTATACTTGGAAAATATACTTGACGTTTACTTAAGTTTACTTGAAAATATGAACTTGAAGTATACTTCTTTTTCGTAAGGGATGGTCATTTCTTTATTCTTATTCGCCTGAGATATTTTTTAGGGTAGGCCTATGATACATCTGGAGTTTTTTACTCCCTTTGGAATGACCGGTCGGCTATTATTAAGTCAATCCAAACCCCTCTTAAATGAGTTACTAACTCAGTGACTTGGTTTAATTTCTCTGTTATTTGATGGGAAGGATCGGTTTGCAATTCAAGTTTTGAAACTGTTGCTTTGACGGCGGGACGAGGTGATGACACAGGCTTATTAAGCCAAATGTCATCCGTCTGGAATGAACCGCAAAATTGTTTTTACAAGCTGGCCAATTCAACTCAGTAATTCAACTAAGCTATGTCGTATCTCTGCCTATGTACAGGCAACGTGACTACAGCTTTGAATCAGCATTGTTAACCCACGTAAAACAGGGACGAGTTTGAAACATATCGATGTTAAAATTAGAAACGGTGTACAGATAGCGACTGTCCTGCAACAGGAGCAGCGTGCTCTATTTGATATATTGAACAGGTTAGTACTCGTGATTGATCCGGTTAAAGCAGCCTATAAGCTACAACGCAGAGCCAAAATCTTCAAGGATGTGTGCTTTTTGAACCTCGCTGTTTTCAAGATAAAAATAAATATAAACCCATCACCTCTTTCCAACTGCATGAACTTTAAATAAATAAAACTGTCCTATCCTGTTACATGTGTGCAGGACACTGCTCAATTGATGCAGGCCACCGCGCAGGACACTGCAACTGACGCAGGACACAGGATACTGCGCAGGACACCGCACAGGACACCGCGCAGGACACCGCACAGGACACGGGACACTGCGCAGGACAGCACACAGGACACCGCACAGGACACAGGACACTGCGCAGGACACCGCACAGCACACAGGACACTGCGCAGGACAGCGCGCAGGACACCGCACAGGACACAGGACAATTTTTGCTGCTACTGCCTCTCCATCGGAGTGTAAGTTACAGATTCGAGTCATTATACTTCATACGATTTTCAACAATCAAGACACGCGAGACAACGGGTAATCATAGAGTTTAACAGAACGGAACGGACTGCTCACATTAAATCACAGCCGTCTCGAATGTGCGTTTGACAGATAGCTTTATAGAAGAAACGCAGTGTGTTGATCCGGGATTGGAGGAGGACAGGAACACCGGACCAATCAGGCACGTCAGCGAGCAGGCAGCGGAGCAGACAGGAGGCTGGTGATAGGCTGGGCTGGGTTGAGCACCAATGAAAAACAAGGGCTCGCACAGAGTAAGTTGCATGAATGACGAATATTTGGAGACAGAGAGATTAAAGCACGGGGGAATGGGGACGGACCCACTGGGGTCGTAACAGCCATCAATTACTGAGAAAAGGGTATGAATAATTCTGGACATGGCATTTTTTGTAAATCTGTCAAATAAAATACCAAAGTTTTGTATTTCTCAAAATCATTTACTGTAATTCTTGCAGCCTTATGTCAACTTACTGTGTCATTTGTGCAAGAATAAATTTGATTTGTCAAAAAATACCTCAAAAAACCTAAAAATTGGTAGGGGTGTGAATAATTTTTGGATGTATATGTACTTATTTATTGAAGTAAGATTTTGATGGTGTAAATATCCTTGACCATCCTGTCTTTCACGACTCTCTCCATCTTAATCATTGTCACTATTTTATTCTGACCCAGTGTTCATTTGTTAAAGAAACAAATGTTAGACAAAACCAAACAGAATTCAAATGGAAAAGCATGACTTACCTTAAAATATTGACCTCTTCGAATGTGCTGTCAGGATTTCACACTGATTGATTCTCTCTCCTTCTTGCTCTCCCTACCTTCCTGTCTCTGTCACTCTCTCTCTGTTTTATACTCTCTTCAACATTCTACCAGGAAGACCTCTGCCATTGCATACTGTTATTTACATCATAAACCTTATCTGCGGCAAAATGTAAATTTATGTTTATCACTAGTTTGCATTCTTCACATGAAGCAGAACACCTGCCCAGTTTGCCATTTCACACACAATACTGTTACAGTTCACTGCTGTTTCGATGACTCGTGTACTGCTCCAGTCTTAAATATGCAAAAAATTAAAATGAGAATACTCCAGGACATTTGCAGCGTATTAGTCAAATAAGGACTCTCAGTCAGTGCTTTGTTCTCTACTTTGTATAAAGACATACAGAGATGCAAAACAAAGCATGAGTCGTCAGTAAGATTAAAACACATCACGTACAGTTAGACACTCGGTAACCTACAACAGGCTTGTATTGGGACAGTGGTTCGTGGTTAGAATTGTTGCCTCGCAATAATGTTCGAGTTTCAAATCCTGGCTGGTCAGGACCTCTCTGCACGGAATTTGCATGTACAAACCCCAATTCCAATTGTAGCAGGCCGAAGGAGGGCCCGGGCAGGAAATTTAACCCCAGACTCCCGGGTAAGAGTCAAACGTGCTGACCATATCGCCAAAGAGCCAGGCTCGTTGGCAAGGTAGCCAGGGCGCGTACTTATGAGGCATTACTAGTGAGAGGACCCTTCAACTGTCACATCGATACCAAAGAGTGACGTGGGGCTGGAGAACCAACTTCCTGCTTGACGCTCCCGGGTCTATACTGCACCAGCTGCTGTTTCGCCTCGCAGACTACTAAAGACACTAAGCAGGGAGGACAACCACTCTACACAACTTGTACCAACTGGTAAAAATCCCTTAAAGAAAAGCACACGTCTCAGTCTCTACACGGTGAAACCCTGCTCGCAGCGCCATATCAGTGGTTTACAATGGTGAAGGAGTCTAACAAGAGGCTCCAATTTAAATATATCCTACTTAGAGAGAATCATTCAAACCAAGAATCATTCTGAGGTCGGCAAAACAGCAGCTGAAGGAACCGTTCCAGCAACCGAATACCTCAGCTGAAGAGCCTTCAGCCTGCATATACCCAAATACCTCAGCTGAAGAGCATTCAGCCTGCATAAATACCTCAGCTGAAGAGCATTCAGCCTGCATATACCCAAATACCTCAGCTGAAGAGCATTCAGCCTGCATATACCCAAGAGGCTTCTGGACTACAAGGTAAAGGACCCAAAAGGGCGAGCTGCCATCAAAAGAACATACATCAATATGCAACCACACTAAAAGTATAAACTGCCATAAAACCACAAAATTACCTCAACAGCACAGCAAAGAGAGGAGAACTCAGCCTGGAGAAAGAGTGTGAATCCTGGCTACTAAACCAGCTGCCTTATATAATCCTGAGTGTTAATTGAATAATTGATTCATGAGTGGAGCTACTACCTCGCTCCACCCATCTAATAAAAATGCCTTCAAGGACAGCTTGAGAATGAAAAAGCCATTCCCTGCTACAAAATGAAGTTGGGACATTGTGTAAAACGTGAATAAAAACAGAAAACAATGATTTGCAAATCTCATAAACCCACATTCAATCAATATCTTCTTAGTTGATTTCTGCTTTGATTAATATCTGTCCAGTTGCTTTAATCAATATATGTTCAGTAGAGTCATTAGTTACTGTATATTTATTACTGGAAACATAATCAGTGGAGCCATTTACGTATCCATTTGTATCCTGTTTTTAAATGAATTTTTCATTCTTTTTTTATGGGGACAATACCTTTGTGTGGCACCGATATTTCCTAGAAAATCCCATAGAAAACATGCCAAACAATAGGGGAAGGGAAAGAGATGAGAGATATGATGTAATGTGATTGGAAGGAGGTTCTAATAAAATGTTTGGAATTTCTAATAAAATAATGGAATGTTTGTATTTAGTACTGTTTGCATATAGAGACTACTCCGGGCTTCAGATCATTGTATCACTGTTGTCACGACTGGCAGACGCAATTATTATCCAGACCAGCCGGGGGAGCTGGTAAGACCACTCAACTCATGCCCCTCTTGCAGTACAATGAGGAAGCAATCACTTCCTGTTCAGCAGCATAAAACAAGAGTACTTGGCTGCAGCAACATGGGCGACCTCAACTGTGGGGGCCAAGGATGTTTTATATTTCACTGGATATACAATTGGAAAATGGCCGCCCATTCATTTCAATGGAAATTGCGCAATGGCGCAGCACGCCGACATGGGGGCCAACTTCCGAAATCACGCAGACATGCGCTGTGACTTTTTGCTCACACATGCGTAGTGTGGAGCTCATGAACGCACTGGTATCCGAGGTGTCAATGACAAAAGCTCGCGCTCGTGGAACTCCTACCCATGGTGCGTGTTCACGATCACTTTTCTCCGGAAATGGAATTCTTTTTCTTTTTTTATTGCTTTCTTTTAATAGTACAAAATAAAAACACAGAGTTGCCGGGGGACATACAGTAGAGTAGGACAAGAGAAGAAAAATAAAAAAGAGAATAAAAGAAAAACAAACATGCAACATTTTACAAGTACAGATTACAATTCACACATGCATTCAGAGTCTTTGCAGCCTTCTTATTTTTGCAGGCACTGATTGATTGTAGATATAATTCAAAATCCTTGTAAAAGACTGAAAAAAGAGGTTTTTGATTCATAAACTTACATTTATGAATGAAAAACTTAGCCAAAATAATTAGATGATTTATAACATGGATTTTTTCATTGTCATCTTTCTTTTTTACAAAAAAACCAAAAATAACATGCTCATAAAGCAATTCAAAATTTGCATAAAGTTTGTCACAGATAAACCTTGCTACATCCTTCCATAGTTTCGTAGTGAGATCACAGTGCCAGAATAGATGTGGCACAGTTTCAGGGTGAGCTGAACAAAATGAACAATTGGTATCAGCTCTAAACTTTTTCATCAAATGCTTTGTAGGGTAAATTTTGTGTAGAATTTTAAAGGAAATCTCTTTAATTTTGTTGGTAATCAAATACTTGTGTGGCAACAACTTTTGACCAAGGAATATTTTTGTGGAGAGAATTCCAATAAGTAATAACATATGGCTTTGTAGTAAACTCGCTCTGAAACAAAGAACGAATGGCACGATTATTATTCTTACGAGAAGATGAGAAGCAAATTTTCCCACAAGCGGTGTTAAAAGGGTTCGTAACAGGCACATCATGAGCAGAAACACCTCTAAATAAACAAACAGAGCCATCTGGAACAGATCCTACAACCTGAATAAATTCCTTAAGTGGCACAGGAAAGTTGAATTTATGACAGAATTCCTCATGACTCATTAAGTGACCTTCAGGAGTTAGCAGCTGACTTAATAGGCAAATATTTTTGTCAAACCATTTCTTTATGAAAAGACTCTTATTCTTATACAAAATATCACCATTATTCCATATATAATACCATTGTGGTGAGAAGTTGTGTTTGTAAATTAAATTCCAAGCCAATAACACCTGTTTATGAAAGTCAGCTAATAGCAATGGTGTTACGGGAACCCCGTACAGCCTCCGGTATTCTGCCTGTGTGTGTTCCACCCAATTCCATCTCGTCCAATCCTCTGTTGCCCCGTTGGATCCTGGTTTATTTAACGCGTCCCTTCCCAGTCTTCGGGAGCGCTCGTTCATTTTGTGTTCTGTGGTGAAGCAAATTCGTATTTTGTGCTTTGGGTCATTGCTATTATTATCATTTTTCATTCGTTATACACTGGGGTGTGGGATGCAATGTTGGTCTATGTTAGATGGGCGCCCTGTACACTTGCACTCACGTAGAATTTTTTTTGTTTGCGCACTAGTTAAAGACGCCTGCCACCCTTTGTTGTTTGTTTTGAGTCCGTTAGTATAGGTAGGTATTTTTCTTTTCTGTGATCTAGTAGTTAGTTGATTTTTATTTTATTAGCGGTGTTTATGGTTTTGTTCTTTTCTTTTATTTGGCGGTGTCTTGTTGACCTTATTGTTTTCCCCACACCCGTGCCTTGTACTGACCCGTTGTTTCTGTTATTGTAATTTTATGTACCACAATTAACACCAATTTCACTTGCAAACAGTTCCGTTTCCCCGATTATTTATTTGCGCTATTAATGCGTCCATCATATCGTCCTCTGGACGTAACAAATGGTAACTTATCTATTTTATAATTACAAACCAGCAGAAAAGGTAGTCCCCCAATCTGGTTAAATACGAATTTAGGAATGAAAAACCACATTGACGAATCATTTTTCATGAAATGCTTTAACCAGTTAATTTTAAATAAATGGTTCAAAGAGGAAAAATCCAAAAAATCTAGGCCCCCATTTTTACCAGAATTAACAACTACAGATTTTCTAATGTAATGTATACGATTTCTCCACAAAAAGTTGAATAGTTATTGGTCAATTTTTTTGGCAACTTTACTCTCAAGAAATAGACAGGATGCAGTAAAAATGAGCCTCAATATCCCCTCAGCTTTCAATAAAAGAACCCGCCCCTTTAATAATAGATCTCTCTGTAACCATAGATTAAATTTGTTCTCTGCCTTATTTATCATTGGGTTAAAATTAAGAGCACATCTTTCTTGTCTGTCCTTTGTTATAGTGATGCCTAAATAACAAACTTTTTTCTTTACAGGTATGTCATCAATGGAGGTTATGTCACAGTTTTTTTAATGCAAATAACTCACATTTGTTTAAGTTCAGACAGAGACCTGAAGCTTTAGAAAATACTTCAATAGCATTGATTGCAGGTTTCATTTGCAGAGCATTTCTTAAAAATAATGCAGTATCATCTGCTAGTTGACTCAGAATAATATTTCTACCAGCAATGGAGATACCTTCCAATTTACTTGCCTTTATATAGTGACAGAACATTTGTGCAGCAACAAGAAACAAATAAACAGACTGGACAACCTTGTCTTATGCCTCTTTCTAAACGAAATCTTTGTGTGGTACCATCACTTAATTTAACTGAACTATTTCCATTTGCATAGAGAGTTTTCATGGCATTACAAAGGTAGGTTCCAAGGCCAAATATTGCAAGGCTATAAAATATTAAGGGATGTTCAACCGTATCAAACGCTTTATAGAAATCCAAAAAAACCACAAAATTATCATCAGTTATCAAGTCAGAATAATCAATAAGGTCAAAAATCAATCTTACATTGTTGAAAATATGTCGATTACTCATAAAACCAGACTGGTTTTCATCGATAATTGAGTTTAAAACGCGTTTAAACCTCATAGCAAAGACACCTGCAAACAGTTTATACTCACTATTAAGTACACTAATGGGCCTCCAATTGTCAATCGTAAGCAAGTCTTTCTTTGGTTTAGGTATTAGACAAATTAGACCTTGGGTCATGCTCGTAGGCAATGTAGATTTAGCAATGCTCTCTGCAAAAACGCTCAGGAGAAAAGGGGCCACTAACTGAGAGAAACGCTTATAAAACCCAGAGGTGATTCCATCGCTCCCAGGAGACTTATTTGTTTTTAGGTGATTTATAGCATCTACTACCTCCTGCAGCATAATTGGACAATCACAACTTAACTTTTCTTCCTGGCTAATGGAATTAACAGAATCAATACAACTAAAATAATCAAACATGGCATGTTTATCAAATTTAGATTTGTACAGAGAGGAATAATAGTTATGACAAAAAGCAGAGATATTCTTCTTGTTATCTGTAACAGTACCATCAATATTTAATTGGAGTACAGAGTTGTCTCTGGCTTGTGATTTTTCTAATTTAAAAAAATAGGAGGACATCTGTTCACCCTGTTCAAGCCACTTTTGTCTAGATCTTACAAAGGTTCCCTCTGCCCTAAATTTATACATGTCATCTAGATTTTTTTTGTAGTTCAATTAATTTAAATCTTTCTTCGTCAGTTACGTTTTCAGGTGGTATACTACTGAGAGATATTATTTCTGAAGTTACTTTTTCCTCTAAGATTCGCCTTGATTTAGCCAGCTTGCTACCATACCATCTCATGTATTTCCCAATTTCAAATTTAAGGAGCTCCCAGTTCGCACCAAAAACACCTTCCTTTTGCGCGTTGTTCCAATAAAATTTAATCAACTTAGTTAATTCTAATTCTACACAGTTGTGACTTAGAAGGGAATTGTTTAATTTCTAATACAAAAAGCCTTTCAAATTTGAACTACTGGGGAAAAAAATCAACATTAATAGTTATAGCCTTATGATCACTTAACGGTGTAGCTAAAATTTTGGCTGTGACACTATTTGCAGGTAGAGATTTTGAAATGAGCCAGAAGTCTAAGCGTGATTGCCAGGAGCCACTTTTGTTACTCCATGTATAAACCCTATTATTTGGGAATTTCTCTCTCATATGTCAACGAGGTCATATCTGTTCATAAGTGTCTTTAAAATAGTGCTTGAAGATGAAGATTGACCAGATGGCCATCTGTCAATAATCACATCCAAAACTACATTGAAGTCGCCTCCAATCAACAGATAAGCATAAGGAAATATCCGTTCAAAATTTGCAATTTTATCATCCAGGTTATTTAATAATTTGTCATTCTCTGACTTGGAATTGAAGCCATAAATATTTATCACAATAAGAATTTTACTGTTCAATTTTATAACTAAACAAACAAAATGACCTTGACTGTCACACTCATGCTGTAAAATATCACCACTAAACCTATTTTTTAAACAAGATACTCCTGCTGAATACTGAGTGCCATGAGATAACCAAATCTCGCTACCCCATTAAGATTTCCAAAAATTGCGATCTTTCATTAGTGAGTGTGTTTCTTGAAAGAAAACAAAATCAGTTTTTAACTGTTTGACATATAAAAATAAGGCCTTATGCTTAACATTATCCCTTAGTCCCCTGGCATTTAAGGAAACAACTGAAAAAGACATGAACAAAAAACCAATAGAAGAAAAAACCTTACAACCTTTTTTCTAAAAAGTAGAAAAAATCTAGTGTTTTATTGAATTGGTCTGAAGAACACAGTACCATAAAATTCAAGTTTTGTGAAAAGAAAATATATGCACTGATGCAGGCAAGTTACTTGGTACTTTAAATAGTACAACAAAATACTGCATTTAACCATAAATATCTTATAACAAAACTGTTAATATTACGATAATACCGTTTGCCATGCAAATAAGGATGTATCAGTGCTTAGCCAAATCACATCAGGTTTTGTAATATTAAATAAGGGAAAATCACAAGAGTTAGCATAAAATCCTTGTGAAATTAGTAAATCAGTTCGAAGAACGCAGCACCATAAAATTCAAGTCTTGTGAAAAGAAAATATATGTACTGCTGCAGGCAAGTTACTTGGTACTTTAAATAATACAACAAAATACTGCATTTAACCATAAATATCTTGTAACAAAACAGTTAATATTACGATAATACTGTTTGCCATACAAATAAGGTGCTTAACCAAATCACTCCAGATTTTGTGATATTAAATATGAGCAAATCACAAGAGCTAGCATAAAATCCTTGTGAAATACTTAAGTCTTGCGTATTCAACACCACGAAAAGTACATGTTGTTATCCAGGAAGGATGATCTCTCCTTCTCCTTCGATAAAAGCCCTAGCCCTGGCGAAGAAAGCCTTCTTCCCCGCAGCATGCGCCTTCTCGACTTCAGGCCACAGTTCGGCCTTTTTTCCCGGTCCGCTTTGGAGAAATCTTGGAAGCGGAATCCGCGTTCTTTCAGGTGGATAGAGTTTTTTGCAGCTCTCCACACCTCATCTCTGCAGACACGTGAGATAAACTGCAAAATAATGCCCCTGGGCCTCATCTTCTCCGTGGATTGTGGCTTCTTCCCCAGGCGATGGACGGTGTCGATGTCATCAGCCAGCTTGTTTTTCATGCTCGGCAGGACTGCTTGACAGATTTTAATGACTTCGCCTCACACATTCTCTTGGTTAGATTCTGGGACCCCCAGCAGCTTTAAATTCCATCTTCTGGTGTATGTTTCGATGTCATCCATTCTCCTTTGTATCAATTTCACCGGGCACTCCATCACTTCGATTCGCTTTTCAAGATTAGCCATCTTCACGGAGACATCTTTGAAGTCAGTGAACACCCTCTCTACCTTATCACTCAGATCACAGATTTTGCCTTCAATGGCGTCAGATCTGCTGTTTATCAAACTCGTCAGGTTGGACAGCTGAGAATTAATGTCACTAACCAGAGAAGAGTTGAGAACCTCACCAGCCTTTTTTCCTCACTGCCGGAGATTTGGATGGCGTTGCCGGCAAAGGTGGGAATTCGTCCTCAGATAAAGTAAATTCTTCATCCAGGTCTTTTACATAATCATGTCCACTGCTAGCCAGCGCGCTAGTCGAGCTAGCTAGCGCTCCTTGAGAAAGAGACGCATGTTTGCATTTTTTGCCTATCACTGCAACAAAACGGCTCAAACTCAACAAAAAAATCACTCGTCAAGCACTTAGACACACTCGCACTATAGCCAGAGAAGCAGGTATTCGCAAGGTCCACTTTTCACTCGTATATTCCAAAAGTCTGGTGCGCCGCGTTCCAAAGACTGTCCGCTCAGGCCGCCATCTTGAATCGGCCCTCGGAAATGGAATTCTTACCACTGCAGAACCTTGCGTTGGAAACCCCTGATGTAACTAACTAGGAAAAAATATAGCCGCTGGTAAAAGCTTAATTAGAGTTTGAGATACAATTTTTAAACCCAAATGCAATATCAAATGTTTAAAACGATTATTATTTAACAGCAAAGCAACTCAAAAATGTCGGCAAAATAGTTGACTTGCTGTTGTGTAACATGACATTGCTCAGGGGTGCGTTTCCCGAAATCACAGATGCTAACTTACCTAGTTGGAACCATTGACTGTGAATGGACGAACTATGTAAGTTGCTAACTTAGTTAGCAACTACGCTTTTGGGAAACGCGCCCTAGGCTAGTGTCCTCCTCAGCTCAATGATAAATAACCACGTTAATAGAGTTAGACGATTCTTGCTTGTCTGCGTGCAAACTCCATTATCTTCTCCGGATTCAAGACGATAAACCGAACAGACAACGCACTGCACGTGCCTTATAAACCGATATGTCTTAAAGTCAGGAGCTTTAAACTTTTGCCAATTCTGGCAAGCTAATTTACTTTTAGCTAACTTAACTTAGCTTCACGCTAGTCTCATAACCATTCCGTGGAGTATAGTAAAATGTGGGTCTACTGTGAAATGTCATGCACATTGTACTGCATTATTTTTACCTTTGTTTTAATGCTCCTTTCTACTGTCTTTCCCCAGAGATATCCGAGCCTTGAACAGTTCATCCATGAAGTTCTGCATGTCAGCGAACCGGAGGCCGTGCCATTCTACCCCCCATTCCCTTTCCAAGAAAGTCTGTCTTGATTATAATTAAGTTTTCCTGGAGTGTATTAAAAATGGTCCTGAGCAAATGTCACCACCTTCAGTGAGGGAACATGAGGAAAGGTAGCTACTGTATTCCTCTAGTGAAGTTTTACAACCCTGCACTCCAAGCCAAAGAGAGTTCAAGCTAATTTGTCAGCTTAGCAGCAATGAACAATTTCCCACTCGTCTGTATATCTGTGTGTGTTTGTGCGTGTGCGAGTGTGTGTGAGTGTATCAGAGCAGTGCAATACCATTTACTCTTATCCAGTGCTCTTTATTTGGTTTTTTAAAAGTAAAGTAGATTTTCTATCCATCTAAAATCATAATTTGTAAACGGGACTGGACGCTATGGGATCACTTTTCTGCGCCATCGCAGGGCTCTGTTGTGTATGAATGTGCATATTTACGCTACCAACTGTTGCATGCTTTTAGGACTCGTATTATCTTTGCTCAGATGAAAATCAGCCACACCGTCGAATCTACCTGCATCACTCCTGTTGATCTCAGATGCTGCTCACGAACATTAGATGTTCAGATTTCATATACTCTGACGTTTCCACCTACCCAAAACTTCGATCTAATAAAGGCTGTACCACAAAAAATGTTTATGTATGTTCAGTGCTTTCATGGATGTTCAGATCATGCACAAAAAAGTTATCATTTTGGATGTCATCTGTCAAGTTGCTGAAAAGTTTCGTCTTCAAGTATGAAAGTTTGTAACTAATTTAAGAATGAAGAATGGTTAATAAATGATTTGCTAAGCAGTGTTCGAACTGAATTTATGTAGTGCTATGACTGCACTCATATGGACTTTACGTTAGATGCTACTCAGCTGACACATTATGCATAACGCATCAAAATACAGAAATGGAGCATGACGTAAATTCTGATGGGCACGGAGTCAAGCTTGCTAACTTATAGGAGCCGCTTACCATGCTGGAGGATCACCTGAGTGCTCATGAATGTCATCTGATTTGCTGTCACATGATTGCTTGATTGATAATATGCTAGTTTACTTAAGCTCTCCTTCTGAGAAGCGGCTCCGCAGCATGTACGCTTAACATACGCTGGCACAGGAAACAGAGCCGCCGGCGACAAGGTTCGTGGTTTCGTTATTGCTGCTACTTCCATAACATGTTTATTTTGGTTACTGTACTTCGGTGGATTTAATATGGTTTGATGTCATGCTCGCATGTTGTCTCGCTGAAAGTGCGCGGTTATGCAGGATAACCAGCGCAAAAAAACTAACCTGTCTGACAAATCTGGCTCGTTTCGAAAGCATTGCCTTTGTCTTTGCTGAAGGAACCTTTCGTTATTGGCAAGTCTTCGTTCAACCGTAAATTCAAAGCAGCGCATGGTAATCCGGGTGCAGCCACGAACGCTCGATTCCAGTGCTTGCTTAGTGAGGCAGTAGGGAAGAGCGGGGGCAAACGGATCAGCGGGGCAAACGGATCACGGATATTTTTCCCTGTAGTCCTGTAGTCCGGAGGTTGCTGTTTGGAACACAGGCATGGTCTCCCGCCATCCGCTCGGTATTTAAATTTCAGAGCGATCGGACCTATCTTGGCGGAGAGCGACGACAAAACAGGATTTTTCCATTGATGAGTAAAAAAATCAAGAGACAGTATTTTACGTTTTCAAGGTTTATGTTTATTAGTTGAGGACTGTAAATGTATAGCATCTAAAAGACCTATATGTATGCTAACTGTCAGTGAATGTTTCATTTTTCATGCTAGCCTATGTAAGATGTTCGCTGCCAAAATATGGAGGGAGACTGTAGCGGGGCAAACGGATCACTGCAGTCCGGGTCAAACGGATCACTGCAGTCCGGGTCAAACGGATTACTGTCCAATAATGAAGGTCAAGAAATAAAGGAGCTGGTTTAAGTTCAGGAAGTAGTGGAGCAGTGCATGAAGCCCATAAAGCCAGTAGATGGCAGTCATAAATTCGTTTAAACGGGTTACCAGACTATTCTATTTATGAATATTTTATCATTTCCCCTTAATGACAAGAGAAAATATGTTGTAGAAAGGGCTGATTGGAACAGAAAAACATTATCTGTGTAACGTGGAAAAAAAAAACCCACTAGATGGCAGTATTGACTTTTTTTTTGTTAAGCCCAGTCTGGAGCTAGGGTTGGGGCATGTCCTGGGCATGCCTCAGAGTGGAATGTCCCAGAGAATGGGAGGGGGCTGGAAAAGAGTATGTAAGGAGAAAAACTGAGAGAGTGAAGGTAGTAGGAGAAATTGCAAGGAGAAATTGTGGAAGGATACATTTGACCAGACCTGTCACTCTTTTCAAGACCTGTGAAGCTTTTGTGGATTTTTGCCTGTGTTGGAGCATTTTCCTGTCCCAGGACTTCGCAACACAGCAGCTCATCTCAATTACCAAGGGACTGTAAATATCTCTTTTTTTTTTTTTTTCATTCTTGGTCAGTAGATGTAGATTGTAGATTAGTTCTAAGTGTTTGTTTAATTAAATCTGTTGAAGTTTTAGAATTTTGTCTGTCATCCCTTGCTGTCCGTGGGGCCATAACAAATTGACGCCATAACAAATTGGGGCCATAACATCTGAAACAACGTACCTCAACTAAAGCAGCTGGATGACTTGCCTTGCTGTTAATTGAAGGAGGGACGTGCGGTAAGTGCCAGTGAAGGCGAGCAAAATGCAGAATGTAGCCTAGTTACATGATAGCTAAACTGGTACAGGGCTGCCAACTTTCAATGCGATCTCACGCATACGGTGTAAGTTTCACGCATTTTGAAGGCATATTCACCGTAGTCAGCAATTATTCAACCAACAGATATTAATGAGATTCATACGCGTAATTAAAGTCCTTGTGAGTAGAAGTTTCAGTTTCACTAGCGTTACGGTAGATTTCACAGCGAGTAACATGGGAGCGATTGTGACTCCAAACATTGTGCGCTTTTCCTCACTCAGGGGTTGGAAGCAATGTGTGTTTTCATGATCGTTTAAATTGTTTAAACGAAATAAGACCATTTGAAACGTCTTTATGCAATTCCATTGCTTCCAACCCCTAAAGACAAACGTGAGAATTCCAGAGTCATAATTGATTTTCACGTCTCTAGTGGTGAAATCCACCTTAATGCACGTGAAACTGGTTAACTTCCATGCTCAAGGACTCAATTCCGCGTGAGAATCTCTTAAATACGCGTCAATTGAATAATTGCTGACTGCAGCATGTGAACGTGAATGCCTCTAAGAGGCGTGAGACTCACGGTGAATGCGTGAGAGTTGGCAGCCCTGTGGTATGGTATGAATTCAACATCTTCATTTGCTCAAAGGACTCAACTGAAGCTTAAATGAGTGTTATATGCAAATAACATTCAGTACTTAATTGTTTTGTGGTCGATTTATGCAGCTGATCCGTTTGACCCTGTCACTTGATCCGTTCGTCCCCACAGACAGGGGCGAACGGATCAACGCGCAGCTGCATTTTCCTGTCTGATTACGTCATACTCGTTCATCCAATCTTAGCAGACTTGGTTGGGATTTGTAGAGGACATATGTATGTTGTTCACAAAAAAAATGGTTACCTTAAAAAAATGCGTCTCTGTGCAGAGAGGGAAATATGAAAAAATGATCCGTTTGTCCCCGCCCTCCCCTACTCTTTGTCAGAAGCTGGTCTTTTCCGGGTGT
Source organism: Gymnothorax javanicus (assembly GCA_029692085.1). Classification (NCBI taxonomy): domain Eukaryota; kingdom Metazoa; phylum Chordata; class Actinopteri; order Anguilliformes; family Muraenidae; genus Gymnothorax; species Gymnothorax javanicus. Next base: position 18,261,234 of record CM056197.1, read on the forward strand.
CGAAAAAGCATTTGTATGCTTTATGCAAGTGCAGTAACGCACTGCAGTCTTGTCCTAATCGGGAGCGTGGTGCTTAGACCTGAATGTCTTTCAGACAAGCGTGATGGAATGCTAATACTGGAGCCTTAGTAATGTTCATTCTGGCAAGGCAGAAAGACGCTATGTCATGTCTCATTTCGTTAAGTTACCCGAGCTGCTAGTTTTCTTCTATATAGCGGACGCTCGCTAGTTCCATGGTACGGTAGGGGTATGATTGGGAAGTCTTTGTAAGCGCATGTCGAACGTTCTCTCACCGCAGCAATGAACGAGCTCACGGCTTTTTGAATCGCGTTCATGTTTTTATGCCTTACGAACAAAAAATGACTTTGGCTTTCTAGCTGCACCCAATTCACTTGGCTGTAATCAAGTATTTTGAGATGACAAATTCTTTTTTTCTTTTTTTTTTTGTTGTAGCTACCTCCGGGTCGGATGCTACTTGGTCCAGTGATTTAAGTCTTAAACTTCTCGGTTTAGTCCGATTTGCTAGCTCTACTTTCACCTGGGTTCTCAGATGGCATTATATGGATTGACTGTGCACGTGTAATCCGAGTTTCGCTCGAACTGGTCCTGAGGTCTCGTGGATTGCGACTAAACTTCTTTTGCCTTATCTCAGGCTTGGTAATGACGATTCACGGGCAGAAATACTACAATTTGCCAATTATTCCCATTGTCTCAGCGCTCATGATGGCCATATAAGTGGAGTGTCTATCGAGAAATGTCCTATGGTTCAGATTTGTCTTTGACTCTTTATATTTATTATTTAAAAAAAATATATATTTAATGCATTATCTCAATCATGTTCATTTAAAGCAATTGGCTCTTCATAAATGCTTCAACAACAGTATGTTTGGCTCAGGAATTGTTAATTCAACTGTAATTCACACATTCGTAGCCAAAATTGAACGAAGTGTTCTTCAGATGATGTTTGCTCTAATGCTGTTCAAATGACTGGACCAAATCATAATCCACATTCATGTTAGAATATATTGCCAACATGCTGCTTGGATCCAATAGTCATGCTGCAACTACTTCCCTGTTGGTTTTATTCATCTATTCCTAGCAAGTGCTGCCATTAGTAACAGTGTCAAGTTATGGTAACTGTTTGCAAATCGCATAGCATTCACCTTGCGCCAGTAAACTGAGAGCAAATGCTAGCTCTGGTGTGCTCAGTGAATCTTAAAAGTAAATAAATAAATAAATAAATAAATGTCTTCTAAATGCTGCGGAATCAGAGTTGGAGCAGCCATGCCAGTGGGCATTAAAGTTCTGAAATCAATCTGGTATTGCTCCACCTTGTCAGTATTTGTCCAATATTGTATTTTCGTTTCTTTTCCAAATTAGCAGTTTCTGCTGTATCATTGGTGGTATCTACTGCCGCCAAACGAAGTTGGCTGGTTATGTGATCGGCGCCATTTGTTGTCTGTTTTGCTTATGAACAACTTAACTCAAAATGTAATGAACAGATATTTTTGAAATTTTTTGGGTGGGTCACTATTACATCAGGGATGGACCCAACTGATTTTGACCATGATCAGTAACACAATATGGCAACCATGGCAGCCACCTTGAAATTTCATGACACTCGACAACTGAATTTTGCTCCCACTCAGCAAGATTTGGACCATGCTGTTTTGGTGAAGGTTTGCACTCTAGGAGTGCCTCTAGTGTTCTTGTATAATCATACACTAGGTCCTAAGTTTGGTTAAAATTTCGATTGCTATGTTTAGCTTTGCAAGAAAACCTTGGAGTGCTTGCCAACATCAAGCTCACATAATCAAGCTGTGGCTTATTTTGAGCACGCTCAGCAACGCCATGATGCGGCACATTGCGAACGCTTTGCTAATATTTTACCCCATGTCCGCATCTAGCTAGTGCTCGTGGTCTGCTACTGATTTCATTCAAATTGCTTTGCCTCTGCCTGCTTAGTATATCCTATGGCCTCTAACTGTGCCAGTTGCTGGGTTGACCCAAAGGTCATGGCTCCAAGGCTCACTGTCATTAGCCTCTGGTGTTCGGGTTTGCAACACCATTGGTTTTGGGGGGATTCTAGTAGTTTCTCAGCTTTCAGATTCAAGAAGGCTCTTTACAGTTTTCATTCATGACATGTGTTTCTGTGTGTGTATATATGTATGTATATACATATATATTTTTTCTTGTATATCAACTTTATGGAGTAGGCAGTATTATTTCTTGGTACATTCCTAGCACTGCTTCCCCCTGTGTTCTCCACTAATTGCCTGGTTTTGTTCTCTCCATGTCCACGGCGGGCCCTGCCCTGAGCATGCTGCTGCTGGTCTTCGCCATCAACGCCACCTGGCCTCTGCTCAAGTGCTGCTCCACCATCAAAATGGTCTGGGTCATGGCATCTATTCAGCAAACTACAAATCCTCGGCTGCTTTTCAACAATCCCCTTCGCATTACGGCAACCATGAACTCATACCCTGGGACGGTCAGAGGAGGATGGACCACCCCTCTTAAGCCTGGGTCCTCCCAAGGCTTCTTCCTGTATTTGAGCCACATAGGGAGTTTTTCCTTGCCACGGTCACCACTGGCTTTCTTTTGAGGGGTTCAGACCAGGGTTTACTATGAAGAGCATCGTGACCAATTGAGTTGCGTTGTTCGTCACAGAGGCTCGGAAATCTATTCCTGTTTGCTGCTCAGCTCTGCCTCATTTGTCAGTATTATCAGCTCTACACTCCTCTCTCACTCCATATTCGAGCAGCAACACTCCGCCTTCGTGGCCTAATGACGATATTAAAGGCCACAGGACATTGGACAACTTCAGCCACAAACTTTACCTTCACCGAGGAATTAAGGACATTGTGGAAGCTCAAAATGAATGAGTAAGATTGTGTAAATTGTTACCATGTTTTGTATGTTAAACAAAATCCTTATGTACTTGTATCTGTTTCATGCGTCATTCAGAATACTTCTATACACATAGACAGGGCATGAAGCGTCACTGCTCAGCACCCATGCCATGTCATTCCCCACAACATACACTTCAATCATTAAGGTATCAGCCTTCATGTTATACTCTTCAAATCATATAGTATAATTCTCATGATACTGCTTTGAGAGGACTGTCACTACATTGAGAATATTTTGTTTGGCTTCAAGAGAAATTGTGCCAGCCGCCGGGCTGTCACTACACATACTACACGTCACATAGTTTATTTCATTGTATACGGCTTCAAGAGAATTGTGCCAGCTGCTAGGCCGTCACAGCACAGTCTCACATAGAATGTTTCCCTTGCATTTGGCTGCAAGAGAAATTGTGCCAGCCATCAGGTTGTCACTACACTAGTACTCTCTCATAGAGTATTTCTCTTGTGTTTGGCTTCAAGAGAAATTGTGCCAGCCGCCGGGCTGTCACTACACATAGTGCTCACACATAGAATATTTCTCGTGTTTAGCTTCAAGAGAAATTGTGCCAGCTGCCGGGCTGTCACTAAACATAGTACTCACACATAGAATATTTCTCTTGTGTTTGGCTTCTAGAGAAATTGTGCCAGCCGCCGGGCTGTCACTACACATAGTACTCGCACATAGAATATTTCTCTTGTGTTTGGCTTCAAGAGAAATTGTGCCAGTCGCTGGGCTGTCATGACACATAGTACACTTCATATAGAAAATTTCTCTTGTGTTTGGCTTCAAGAAAAATTGTGCCAGCCGCCGGGCTGTCTCTACACATAGTACACTTCATATTGAATATTTCTCTTGTGTTTGGCTTCAAGAGAAATTGTGCCAGCCGCCGGGCTGTCACGACACATAGTAAACTTCGCATAGAATATTTCTCTTGTATTTGGCTTCAAGAGAAATTGTGCCAGCCCAAATTGTGCCAGCTGCTGGGCTGTCACGACACATAGTACACTCACATAACTATTTTTCTTGTTTGGCTTCAAGAGGAATTGTGCCAGCCGCCGGGCTGACGTGTGGTACGCATCACGTAGAATATTTCTCTTGTATTTGGCTTCAAGAGAAATTGTGCCAGCCGCTGGGCTGTAACTACACATAATACACTTCACATGGAGTACTTCTCTCGTATTTGGCTTCAAGAGAAATTGTGCCAGCTGCCGGGCTGCCTTTAAACCTATGGAAGCTCCATATTTCATCTGTTGGCGTGCGTCAGCATGGTTGGGGGGTTAATTGCAGCTCTCTGCCTTCGGTTCCACGCTGGACGGGCAGGGATCTCTCGAAGAGAGCCATGCCGCCAAACTCAATATATGCTTGTATGCTTGTATGCTTTCAATAAATATTCTCTTTGACAAAGTGTCCTATCAGAAATGGAGCTTGACGTAAATTCTGATGGGCGCGGAGTCAAGCTTGCTAACTTATAGGAGCCGCTTCCCATGCTGGAGAATCACCTGAGTGCTCATGAATGTCATCTGATTTGCTGTCACATGATTGCTTGATTGATAATATGCTAGTTTACTTAAGCTCTCATTCTGAGAAGCGGCTCCGCAGCACGTACGCTTAACATCCCTCCTCCTCCCCAGCTCCTCCCGTCTATTTTTAGCATTCTGTAATCCTGTTCTTTCATGACTAAACTGTTGTTCAGTAACAATGTCTCTTCTGCTTGAGGTCATTGTTGCTATCGGCTCTGTTCTATGGAAGGGGGGTTAATTGCAGCTCCCTGCCTTCGGTTCCACGCTGGACGGGCAGGGATCTCTCAAACAGAGCCATGCCGCCAAACTCAATATATGCGTATATGCTTGTATGCTTTCAATAAATATTCTCTTTGACAAAGTGTCCTATCAGAAATGTGAATTGGTGCTATTCAAAGTAATGGAAATATACAACTCATCAAAATGATATGATATATCCATGAACTATGAAAAAGTAAGGTGAGTGTTGGCTGCGTACATGGTTCTAAGATGTCACAACAGCGGCCTTAGCTTACTGTACATTTTGCTGCGCTACATAATGAAGTGTGGCAATCGACTTGCTACATATTACAGCCATTCATCAAATAGCTAAAATGGCTAAAATATTTGCACCGTAACGCCAGCTCACTTTAGCGACTTGGCTACGTCTATAATGTTGATCACCGATGGATGACAAGGAATGCCCATTGCTCCACCCACTCGGTTCGGATCATGCACAAAAATGGTTATCATTTTGGATCTCATCTGTCAAGTTGCTGAAAGGTTTTGTCATCATGTATGAAGGTCTGTAAGTAATTTAAGAATGAAGAATGGTTCATAAATGGTTTGCTAAGCAGTGTTCAAACTGAATTTATGTAGTGCTATAAATGCAGTCATATGGGCATTACGTTAGATGCTACTCAGCTTATTATGCGTAACGCATCAAAATACAGTAATGTGAATTGGTGCTATTCAAAATAATGGAAATATACAACTCATTTTATGGATATATCCATATCATTTTAATATGAAAAAGTAAGGTGAGTGTTGGCTGCGTACATGGTTCTAGGATGTCACAACAGTGGCCTTAGCTTACTGTACATTTTGCCGCGCTACATAATGAAGTGTGGCAATTGACTTGCTACATATTACAGCTATTCATCAATTAAATAAAATGGCTAAAATATTTGCACCGTAACACCAGCTCACTTTCCCGACTTGGTGATCAACTATAATGTTGATCACAAACGGACGGCAAGGAATGCCCATTGCTCCACCCACTCACATCCGCTGCAGTACTAAATTCGGAGGAGACGAGAACGCGCTTTCATATGAGGTGTTCACGTAGCCTGAATATAAATAAAAAATTTTGTTGTTGCCGAGGAACGAGGCATCAATGATTTAAAAGAGAAAAATAAACAGTTTCGGTATCGATAATTTGTGACTGTCAAAAAAATGTATTCACGGATTAATCAGCATGTCTTTTTCTATTATTCCCTATGGAGAAATTTCTTTTTGGCCCCCATGGCATCACGTGACTTGCAATATCAGTTTGACCGCTAAGCCCATATCGGCATGCATTTCTCCCTTCGTTGTTTGTCCAGTTCTCCTTATAGGTCCATGGTGGGGGCTCCACTGTGGGGACCCGGAAGCCACGTGACCTCTACTGTGGGGTCAAGAAACCACGTGTTTCATTGCACCGGAAATCATCAAGAGACCTGTCTCGACATCATCCAAAATCACATGAAAACCCACGTGACCTCTACTGTGGGGTCCGGAAGTACAGAAAGAACGGAGCAAGGAAAGTAAGTTTCTTGACAAAATAATGATAAAGTCATGACATGTAAATTTTATCATTTGCAGTAATTTCAGTAGGCCTACTTGCTATTGGCAATCATGCATTTTTTTTTTTAAAACGTGCGCTCGAGCATGTTAAGATATAAATGGGAAATATCGAGGATTTATTAGTACTATTACAATCCCTCTAATTTTTACAAAATATAGCCTACTTTATCGCAGTGCTTTCTCACTGCTGCGCAACATCAAATCACCAAGGCGACGTCACGTAAATATGTATTAATTTGAATTCTTAAAATTAAAGCAGTTTATGGAAAAATGACCGGGTTTTTTCAGCTTGTGGATGTTGTAGACTACATTAATGTTTGGTATTCAGCGTACTTAAACTCCTCAGTCTCTTCCATCATGGTCCTTGCAAGTGGTCAATCATTTAGCTAAATGCCGAAAACATTTTGCATTAACTGATTTATTGGTTTGTATTTTAGTCTTTTAAATTGAATAACATTATGTATCCACGTTGATTGATGTGCAACAGTGACATTGTTTGGTAATAGAGAATAGTTTTAAACATTGAAGGCAATATAATGTTATTAATAGTTTCTCGATATCTTTGATTATCATGTATGCACATATGAGTCCTTGTTAGAAATCATTGGTTTTAAGCAAAGTTTTAATCTTGGGAAACACATTTTTTACCATCTCAATAAATTGTAAGACCTTGAATAAAGTTATCTGATAATAATTCACTGCCGTTGTAATTACAGTTTGGAGTTCATTGCTGTTCCAAGATTTAAAATTGTTTTTGTTTTAGATGCATATTTCAATTTGGCCAAGTTGTTCTCTGCCAGCAGTGAAAAAATGCAGCACTTGCTGCCAGAACTTATTCCACTGCCTGGTGTGTCCAGAATATAAGCCTGCAAAGAAGGGAAAAATTCAGAGGCACCTGGAAGCACATGTGAAAAAGGCAATTTATTTTAAAGGTATGCTGATGTTTAACTTGTATGCTCGGATTCTGCCTAGTCCTTTCAAATATCTGATATTTTTAACTGTTCGCTGCTCCTGAATAAATCACATATTCCCAAACCTCTCTTTGTGTATCTTAAAAAACCAGCATTTAGCTGACATTGGAATGTCTAAAACTGGCCTTATCTGAAAAAGCTTCAAATATATCACATTGTTTAATGGAAAGTGAATATGGTTGGGTGGATGATTTGTAGAGTATGGTTTATCTTTTTTATTATCTTATTTTTATTGCATCCTTGATTTGCAGTTTGCTTCACCCTATCTTCTAAGTTGTGGGTGTTCACAGTGCTTATCCGTGCTCCTTTACCCCCCCCCACATACTACTCAAAATAAGGGTTTAACGATGAATGTGTTTATTCATTTCTCCTTCATATTTCTTAAATTTTATTTTTGATCGTAATAGTTAATAGTAATAGTAATAGTTCACATTGGAGAAAATGTTTCTTTCCATCTGACTGTGGATGCAGATACTGAACTAGTCAAAAGTGTGATTGGATTTTACGTCTTATCATTCCCATCATCCGTTAAGCTAGTTTCTCTCTAGTAGATGAATGCATCTGGCATTGCCGGTTGCCATGTTGCACTGATGGTCATTTTCACTGTCTGTACTGTGACAAGACAGTAATACATCGGGCGGACATGGAGAACCATTTACCGTTGTGTCGACACTCTGCTTCTGCCCCAGCTGCCGCTAAAGAGCTCGCTGCATTTGCCCCAGCTGCAGCTAAAGAGCTGGCTGTATTTGCTCCAGCTGCAGCTAAAGAGCTGGCTGTATCTGCCCCAGCTGCAGCTAAAGAGCTCACTGTATCTGCCCCAGCTGCAGCTAAAGAGCTCGCTGTATCTGCCCCAGCTGCAGCTAAAGAGCTTGCTGTATTTGCCCCAGCTGCAGCTAAAGAGCTTGCTGTATCTGCCCCAGCTGCAGCTAAAGAGCTTGCTGTATTTGCCCCAGCTGCAGCTAAAGAGCTTGCTGTATTTGCCCCAGCTGCAGCTAAAGAGCTCGCTGTATCTGCCCCAGCTGCAGCTAAAGAGCTCGCTGTATTTGCCCCAGCTGCAGCTAGAGAGCTTGCTGTATCTGCCCCAGCTGCAGCTAAAGAGCTTGCTGTATCTGCCCCAGCTGCAGCTAAAGAGCTCGCTGTATCTGCCCCAGCTGCAGCTAAAGAGCTCGCTGTATTTGCCCCAGCTGCAGCTAAAGACCTGGCTGTATCTGCTCCAGCTGCAGCTAAAGAGCTCACTGTATCTGCCCCAGCTGCAGCTAAAGAGCTCGCTGTATCTGCCCCAGCTGCAGCTAAAGAGCTCGCTGTATCTGCCCCAGCTGCAGCTAAAGAGCTCGCTGTATCTGCCCCAGCTGCAGCTAAAGAGCTCGCTGTATTTGCCCCAGCTGCAGCTAAAGAGCTTGCTGTATTTGCCCCAGCTGCAGCTAAAGAGCTTGCTGTATCTGCCCCAGCTGCAGCTAAAGAGCTTGCTGTATCTGTCCCAGCTGCAGCTAAAGAGCTCGCTGTATTTGCCCCAGCTGCAGCTAAAGAGCTCACTACATCTGCCCCAGCTGTGTCCATGAAACCTACTGCTCCTCATCCAGTGGTCTCGGAACACTCATACTCACTGCCACCTGTTTCATCTGAGTCTGCAGTTTATCTGAAAACAAATTCTGTCAAATGTCCTATCTGCAGTCTCACTCTTCACAAAAAGAATTTGGAAACACATATTTTCAGGAAGCATGCAGGTGTACCTAAGGACATTACTGAGACCTCACACTTGAAGTGTGTGTGCGTAGATGAAACAAATGGCATATTTGCTGTACAAAGAAGTGCTCATGGATTTTCTGCACCAATAATTGTGCAGAGGAAAACCTGGGGCAGAAATCATCATATTAGATGTGAGCTGGAAGAATGTCGCCAGTATCAGTTGGTGGCTGAACAGAGGGGGCTGATCTATAGTTTATGTGAGCATATACGCTCACTGGATTATTGCCAAGAAACAGCAGTGGAGGTGGTCCTTGATGAACAGATGTCGAAGGAAGAGGTGCCTCAGAAGTTCTTTTGGAGAGACCCAGCTTGCAACCTGATTGAAGAGGCAGAAAGCGGCCCAGATGGCACATGTACCACTATGTGTGTTGGTCGATTTTGGCGGATCTCGGTCACAGATCTGATCGTCCATTCATGAGCCTCAAGTGCACAGTTTTTGTCGTCTTGGTAGAATTACTATCATATATAACATCAAAAACAATACCTGGCACTGTCCTTGAGTGAAGACAAGGACCTCCTGCCCTCACAAAAGTATTGCAAAATGGCATCTTTTTCAAACTCAGAGAGACCTTTTCAGGACCAAAGCACCATCATCATCACTCTCACCACAATTTACGGATCCCGAGTCTGAGGGCAGCTCCACCTGTCCGGCTATAATTGCTGTGGATCGTAGTGTGCGGTATATATTTAAGGAAAAAAAAATTCCATCCACACTGCCAAAAGATGTCACCGCATGGAAACAAAGTGAATGCCGTACTAAGTTGATGCCCATAGAGACTGCTTGCCAGTTATGTCCGGCCAGGGGCGCCGTATAGGGGGGAAAAGTTAGGACAATTCCAAAGTTAGGTAGACAATTCCAAAGTAGACAATTCCAGTTAGGACAATTTTTACCAAAAAATAGGTAAAAATTGAAGACCTGGGTGCAAGAAGTACTTGAGTCACATTTTCCAAAAAATGAGCTGACACTACTACCATAAAGTAGAGTGTCATGTGCATCATTTAAAGCCAAAAAATTCCAAATATAAGTACTCAAGTCCTCAATACTGATATACGGCCTTCCCTGAATCTACTGAATTTTTGTGCAAGAAATACTCAAGTCTTTGCAGAAGTACTCAAGTCTTTGACGTCATCAGGAACAAGTGCCTAAGTCCATGACTGTCCAATCAGCTGCTAGTATGTGTCATGTGACAAGCGTAGCAAAAATGACTGTTTGGCAATCAGAAAATGATTGAAACGGCATTTGTGTGGTAAAAGTACCGAAGTCCATGCATTTTATGGCAATAAGTACCGAAGTCCAGGCATTTTATGGTAAGAAGTACCAAAGTCCGAAACTGATTTTCTTGTTTATTTCGTAATAAAGCATTAACAAAAAAAAAAAACGTGTCTGTCTACTTTGTATAACCCCTGGGACTAGCAGCAGGCGCCACTGAATGTTATCTTTTAAAAAAAGTATCTGCAGCATGTTTTCAAAACTTTGACCCTTAATATCTCAAAAGTGTTATTTTGTGACTAAAGTACTTCTTGCACCCAGGTCTTCAATTAAAATATGATTTTGCTATCAGGGTTGAGAATATTTTTTTCAAATATAGTCAGAATTCGATCAAAAACAATCTCTTTGGTTTTACTTGCTTTTGGCAGTAAAAGTTAAATATCCACATTGACCAAAAAGTAAACATCCATATTGACCGACCACCCCCCTGTATCTGCATGAAATGGTTTGGTCCTGCCTCAGTGCACTCACTGGTGACGGTGCTTAGTAGCAGTCAGTAGTTGCCCCAGAACGCTGCAATGCTGCCTAGTATCAGAATAAAATCTGGCTTTCAAAAACGTGAGAGAAGAGAGGCAAAAGAAAGGGTGTCGATATGTGACCCAGTTTTTCTTCAAGAAAGGTGGGTAGCCTAGCCTACAGTCTGTGAGTGGTAGAAATTAACCTGTTAGCTTAATGTCCATAGTGAAATAAGATAGCTACAGACTAGTGTTAGCCTACATCTCACTCCTTTTTAACCAACATTTAATCAGTGGAGGTAAATGTTTAGCAAGATACTCATATTAAATCAGTTGTCCCCGCCCCTTTTACCAGACTTAACAACAGCTGAGTCAGCAGCAGCCCTGTATCCCCATAGCTTTACCCCTCCCTGTCCCAGTGAAGAAGGTGAGCAACACTGTGTTCAATCACATGTCACTTAGCATCATTGCAGGGAGTCTGTGGGAATTTCTCTCTCTCTCTCTTTACTCTTTTTTTATTACAAAAAAAGAAAACAAAATATTTTTTTTGATGGCAGAAATTCAAACACAAATTATTTTTCCACATAATGATCACTATGAAGTAAAAAACAGCCTTACTGGGCTTCCGCTGGCGCTCGCCAAATTTGCCAATAGCAAAATTAAAAAATGTTCGGCAACTAAGGAAAATATTTGGCAAATTCTTTTTTTGCGAATCTAAAAAAGAAAATTAACCCCCGAAATTATCATTAAAATCTCGCCAAAATACCTTAAAAGCCATCTACAATCAGCTGTTCAGACTGATGTTTTCATTTCCTTACCGGGCGCAGAGTCAGTCAGATAGTGGCTCAGCTACGGAACATCTATTGGTGTGCCGACCACAATCTGCCACACTCGATGGTCGCTGAGGTAAATTACCTGTGCCATGCTCAGGTAAGGGAACCATGTTCATTTCCTGTTGATTTGAGGGAGGTGTTGCCAACGAGATATATAAACTAGAGGCGCTACATTGTTCGTTCCAGATAAGGCAATGTGTGCAGAGCTGACCGCCATCTTTACATGGGCCGCTGGAGCCCATGTAAACAAATACGCTCTGGTTAATATTTCAGTAAATATCACTAATAATCATTCAGCAGCGTTTTGATTTCCGGCCTTTTTCTGACCGATAATTAGATTAGAGTTAGCTTGAAGCGCCATTTCTGTTTATTATCGCCCATTGCATTTACCAAAAGCGTAGTTGCTAACTAAGTTAGCAGCTTACATAGTTCGTCCATTCATTGTCAATGGTTCCTACGACGTAAATTAGCACCTGTGATTTGGGGAAACGGATCCCTGAGCGATTGATATTTCTCCATAGGGAATGTTTGAAAATACGGTGGTATACATCCAGGCCATCTTCAAACCCCTTCGGTACTGATCTTGTTCTATCAGGCCAGGTCTATTTCTCTAGCAGTACGATCTAGGACGGGGCACTTGTTAACTAGTTAGATAAATTATCATCGCAAATGCCGGGAACCTTGATAACAAGTGTCTTACTGTGACCGCGTATGAGTTACCTTGAGGTGATTGTGATTCTGGCCTTCGGTCCTTCTTGAGGATGAGTGTAAAAATTCCAGCTTTGTTGCTTTGTGTCTTTCAAGTTTTGATAGAGAAAATTATGTAATTCATGAGCAGAGAATTCTTGAGGGACAGTCACCCATCACTCAGCTTGAGATGTTAGAGACTGATACAACATGTTACACTCACTGTAGGCTGTTGTTAAAAGTTTTCCCTTCAATTCAAGTTCATGTACCGGTACATGTAGATGTTTGAACATATTTTAACTTTTTGAGTCCAGTGAATCACTATTCTGGTGGAAAACCTTGTTTTTCATTGTTAAAAGAAGTAACATAACAAATTGTTGAATCATACTTCTGCCTTTATTTCCTAAACTAAGCACATAGTCATATGCATGAAAATGATTACGGGTGGCCAGCCTCAGCCTCTCCTGTTGCTCAATATCACCAATGAACTTGGCACAAGATCACATAGGTTGTGGCCTTGACTGAGCTTCATCTCCCATGCCCCATCCATCATCTTCCAGGGCTGTTCATGTAGGCTTCCTTGTCTGGAATGGATTCTTCTGCAAGGCAAGGAGATAACCAGGCCAAAGTAGCAATGTAATGTTGAAAAACAGTCCTTTCGCTGGCCCCGGGGCCAGTTGTTCTCCCAAGGGGTGGTGACTACAGAAGAGGACAAATGGCTAAAAAAAAAACCTGGCTAGGAGAAAAATCAATGGGCTACTAAATAAACAAGGCAATCAGAGATGGCAGACTTCACCCCATTCATGCAAATATTGGCAAGTGCGGAAACACAAACAGACAAGCAAACAAACAAACATACAAACACAGAGAGCCGCTAAAAACAGTACTTCACGCCCACTCCGTGGGGTGAAGTAATGATTTGGCTGAACAGGTTGGCTACAAAATAAAAAAAGCCAGAGGAAGCCCTATAACTGTCTGTACTGGATGTATGTAATCTAGTGGTGGTGATACAGAACTGTAGGTAATTTGGGTCAGTGTTCTGTAGGATTTAGTGTTGTTCATTTATTGGTATATGGCATATTTTGATATATAAATCACAAGCATCATGTACATCCTACAGAGGCAGGGCCTCTCAGGTTTGGTCAGGAAGAAGTGTGGAACTGCAGGGAGGGAAAGACGGTAACAGTGCAGATAATGAGGATGAAGAAAGTGAGAGGTGTATGGAAGAAGACAGACAAAGTGATGAAAAGGATGTTGAACGACAAGTTACTGATAACATGTCATGTGAAAGAGATTCCATGGAAGATATGTTTCAGTCAGATGACCCAGGTTTGTGGCCGGCAAATATAACCGATAGGGACAGAGAGGCTATTGTGAGGACACCGGCCATCAGAGATGGTGATATACAAATGCCACAGGATTCTGAGGGAAAACCATTCCCGGAATACTTGCAGTACAGTAAGGCAGCCAATGGGAGGGAAAAGGTGGACAGAGACTGGGTAACTTACAGCAAAACTACTAATGCACTGTATTGCATCCCATGTGTGATTTTCTCTCATTTGCAAAAAAGACCTTCACTTAGTGCACTGAACAGCCAAAAGGGATATAAAATGTCTGATGTAAAGTGGCGTCGAATGTATTAGAAATTCCCTGTCCATGAGGAGAATCGGGCACACAGAGACTGCTACTTGAAGTGGAAGAATTTGCAGCAATTAATAATGGGTGTTCGTGGCATTGACTCTCAGTTGCGAAAGCAGATACAAACAGAAACTGAGAAAAACGGAGCTCTCTTGCAGAGAATTCTGGATTTAACACTGCACTTGGCATCAAGGAATTTACCTTTCAGGGGTAAAACCAAAGACCTAGATGATATCCAAAATGGTAATTTCTTAGACACACTAGAGCTTTTGTCTCATTACGATCCACTGCGTCATCCACTGTGACTTGCAAAAAGTCAGGGACAAAAAAGCAGGAACCAGGTTGACACATTATCTGAGCTCTGACATTCAGAATGAATTTATTGATTTATGTGGCAGAAGAGTTTTGAAAACAATTTTTTAAAAAAAAAGGAGGATGCTATTTATTATTAATTCATCTGTGATGCTACACCAGACATTTCCCATACTGAGCAAAATGTGGTGCTCTTAAGATATGTGAGTTATAACAAAGAAACAGATGACTGGGAGATTTCTGAACAGTTCTTAGAATTTAAGGACTTTCACAAAAAAACAGGAAGTGAGATGGCAGAGATGATTGAAAAGGTGCTTCATGACAAAGGGATAGACATTGGAGACTGCAGAGGGCAAGGATATGGCAACGGGGCAAACATGTCAGGAAGGGTCAAGGGAGTCCAAGCCCAGATATTAAAGAAAAATCATCTCGCTACATTTTCGCCCTGTGCCTCCCACACCTTAAATCTTGTAGGTGTGCAGGCTGCACAGTCAAGCCCAGAAGTAGCAACATTTTTTGGCTGCATTAATCGCCTGTACTCACTTTTTAGTGCCAGCCCAGAGCGCTGGGCCATCTACAAAGGGGAAACAGGCTGCTCTTTGCATTGCCTCTCAGATACCTGCTGGAGTTCAAGGATCATGGCTGTTAAACCTGTAGTACAGCACCATCCTTTTGTCATTGAAGCGCTTGACAGTACACAGCAAATCTGTCAGTGTTAATTTTTTGGTGTGACTTAAAAATGGCAGACTTCAGTGTTAACACTATAAAGATAAAAATGTACACTTATAGAGTAAATTTTGTGAAGTGTTAGTGAGGATTTTGATTGTTAAAATTATTCTACACCTGTGAGTGTTACCTTGACCACACTCTCATTTCCGGTGAATAGCAGCGGCCACATTTTTGCAGACGCCATTTTCTCTCTCTGTCGCGGTAAGTCAAATTCAGTCAAATAACACGTTTTTTACAATTTATTGTCTTTAAAATGTGATGAAATGTGCACTGAATTAATTTTTTAGGAAAATATTTTGTCTCTGATAGCTACAGCCCTATTTAAATAGGCATGGGCAACGCTCTGCATAAACTCTAATGGAATGCGTAACAGCTGAACTGGGGCGGTAAACAAGCCTCAGAAAACTTATTAAAAAAATGATGTAAATACCATTTTCATACAAAAAGAACACCATGGTTTGATTAAAAGCAACCTTTTCAATAGGATACCCGCATTTCATACATGAACTCTGCGTATTACGGCCAATAACGCGATTTGAACAGAGCTATTATCCGCCCGTTGGATGAATGCGTGACCTCAATTTGCACCGTGTTTACAAACTTTCAAGTGCACGGCGTGGCAAAAATATCCATTTTCGAGGTAGATTTCAAACAGCCTGCGCTGACGTGATATCCCAGCTACGGCCCTGATTGACTTACAGCCATCTAATTTGAGAAATTACGAGTCTATTCGTCCAAACTAGACCTCCAGGGGATGTGAAATAAGTTCGACAGAAGTTGTTGAAGTTCGTCGCGAGTTCGCCGTGACTTCTTCTCAACAATAGCAAGAAAGGTGAGTGTATTTTTTACTATAACCTACATAGTTAGTTGACAGAATATCCTGTGACCCTATTTGTGAAGTTTCAGTAAAATATACCAAGGAATAAACCAGCGCCAGGCGTTCAAAACCTACCAGTGTTCTGACAAATTTTGCTACCTATCAAAATATGCCACCTCGCGAACACCGGTCACAAGATTCATTCACTTATACCCTTCAATTCAAGACTGCGAGGATGGAAATCTGAATAATCAATTAGGAAAAATTCTCGGCTCTCGGTAATTCTGTATATCGTTTAAACATTTTGTTAATCGGATTATGAAAGAAGACTGAAAATAAGCACCCGCTTTTTGTTTGAGTGTAACAGCGCGTATTTAAAGGAGAATACATTGTATATTGATTAAGCATTGAACTCTGCATTAGTCGAACTGTTTTAATATTTGTTGATGACATTGCCTCGGCTTCCTGGAAGCAAGTACGCGCAAATCTGCTGTCTAGTGAGCATTTCAGGTTCGATGTACTGAGTAATAACGCCATGAAACTTAAACTGGCCCGTCATTCTGCCAATAGTCTTACTAAACTAGTTAATCGTCTGATTGCTAATCAAGCAAAGGGGAGGTTTCTGCCTCGCCAAACTAACCTCCGACTGCACGTCACTGTGTTTTACTATGAATTATTCGCAGTAGCTCGTTGAAACTATCATGGGAGGAGGGTATATGGACATTGTAAAAAACAGTGTTATTGAAGGGGGAACGTTTGATTCATTTCGTAGCAGTGGGAGGGCAAACAACTGCCGGCATCAGCGACTTCACTGCATTTTATACAGTAATGGGCGAGTAGCGTTAATGTTTGCCCTCCCACCGATAATTTTGACATTTTTGCAGGCCATTGATCCAAAAAAAAAAAAACTTCACAGGCAACCCATTCATAACATTTTTTAAATATCAATGCAAAACCTAATGTTTGTTGAACATAATTGGGTGAAATTCAATGCATTTTCCATTAAAAAGGGCCTAGAGGGCGCTGCTGTACTTCAGAGAAGGGGTTGATGACTTTAGCGTCAATTATTTCTGTTAGGGTACCCAAATGGATAATTTGGCCAGGTTTATTTCTGAGTAGACTGCATTTTCGAAAATGCCCTCAGGCTTCACCCTCCAATTTTCACAATGGGTTTTGTTGATAAATGCGAAATCAGCCATTTTTGGACCCTGTGGCTCTGAGACCCTTTCCTGTAAAGGCGTTGGACTTGTGGCAAACTCTTCGTCTGTGTCTTCTGTACTTACCTGCAAAAAATCATAAGAAAATAATAATAACTTTTTTCTCAGCAACTCAAGAAATGTTGTCATTTTATTCATTTGTATTGCCCATGCCTATACAATATTACTGTTCCAATGGAACCAACCAAAATAATTTACTGATTTAATTAAAAATCAATGTGCTCCAAATCAAGGCTTCACAATTAATGGCACCCTTTAAGATTATTGTAAAAGAAATCTACCAAAATTAAATCATATACCAAACTAGAATGCTTTATTATGTGTTTACTCACTACAAAACTATCATTTTCAGTCAATATTCCCTTGGTATCTTGCTGGGTTTGTGCAATGGATGGCAGGAAAGATGGTCGAAATAGATTTTGGTGCATGTTTGCGGTATATTTTCTCAGTAACTCAGATATGTTCCATGGTGATAAATGTCATTTGTTGTGCTTTTGGAGCTCTGTTTTCAGGAAAATTAAGAATTTCTTTGGTAGTATCTACACTTTCAAGCTAGATGGAGCCGAAGTTTGAGGAAAACTCAAAATGGACCATTTCATAGCAGATTGTGCCGATGTTTAGGTGGCATTATTTTGTTTACCCAGCAAGAAAGAGATCAGAAATTCTCTGGATACATAGTCCATTTGAGGTACATTACAACATTAGTAAAATCTCAATGGTAGTATTTTCAATGTAGGTGATTTTAAACATCAAAACTCAGAAAAATTCGCCTAAAGGGGGCACTGTAGGCTGGATGCAAGTGCTGACCATCCCCAGCAATGTACCAAAGAAATTTTCTTGAATTCTGATACACACAGCTAGTTTTCTCAGAAAGTGAAGAGTTTGGTTTGGTACTATGCTGGGTACATAGCTTTTGGACTAAAGGTGGTGCTCTAAAGAGCTAATGTTCTATCAACCTAACATTCCATATTCCCAGACATATACCAAAGTTCTGTCTTTTGAAATATATGAAGCACATACACAGTTATACATAAAATTTGTAATCCCTTTGTTATAAAGCTTGTTTGGTTGTAAACTGGTGGTGACTTTGAGCATTACCAATGCACAATACATGGGTTATTACCAAGTACGGGTACAGCACAGTCAAAAACGTACAGCTAGTTATAAAACATGACCAGTCCAAAATTTTTAAATGCCGAAAAAGAACTAATGTAAAAGGCGTACCACCGTAAGTACATATGCAGACATGCATCAACAGTATACGTACACTAACATAAAATAACAGTCCATAATTTTAACTCTAAAAAAAATCTTTGTCACACAACCGTTTACGTGAAGACAGCATGTATAGTACAAAAGTTAAAATAGTTTTTTTAGTTTTCATGTTAGCCAAAGCAAAATTATGTCAACACAGCATGTGACTAGCTCTATCCGTCAGTCTGTTTTTGGAATTGGATTGTGGGTTGGCGGCACCTGGTGGTGCGCACCAGAAGTGCTCCTTAGCCTTGGCCCTGAGCAGCCATCCATGGCCTTCTTCATTGGATCTGGGTCGATGTTACCCGCGGAGCCAGTCGAGCCCGGGGCAAGCCCTACTACACTGCATCCTGGGTCTCTATAGGGCTGCTTACAGGCCGTTGATAGTGAGCATGTCTGTCTCTGAATTAAATATGGGCTGCAGCCTATATGGCACAACAGTTGCGTCAACACCCATGGCTTGGTATGCACGGAAATGGGAAGTCTGTAAAAGAAAGCCCACACTCCCTCCCAGCGGGCATCCCGTAGGCTAGACATCATGGGCAGGTGTTAGGAATGAAGACATGCAGGTTACCACTACAAATGAACTGTCCTTTTCTTGGCAGGGTGCTGCTTGCTTGCTAGGACCTCTGTGCCCTTTATCAGGATAACCACTCGCTAGACGCGACTGCTGTGCCCTTTTTCAGACCCAAGCACCATACCATAGGGAAATCCTAGAATTAACACTGAAGCCTGCTTTCTGATTCTAATAGTAATGCAAAATGCAGAGAATTTGTTATTTTCTGAAACTCTCCAACACTACAAAACTGTACACTGTAATGACTGCTGGTAAAAGTCTTGCATGTTGACACAATGCTACAATCACCACCAGTATTCTTTTCCAATATACAGCCAACCCAGCTTTATACCAAAGAGATAAAAAATTTTATGTATAACCGTGCATGTACTTTATATATGTGAAAAGACAGGACTTTGGTATATGTTTGGGAATATGGAATGTGTGATGTAAGGGATGGCCTGCGAGTATGCGACTTTGAAATGAATGATATTGTATGTATGATCACTTCACTGGCATGTATGTAAAGCTTACAACTATTGTAATTGATTAATGCTTCCCCTCCCTTTACTGTACTTTTGCTGTGCGAATAAAATAATAATAATAATTATTATTATTATTAGGTCAGTAGAATTTTAGGTCTTTAGAGCACCACCTTTAGTCAGACAGCTATCCACCCAGAATAGTACTAAGCTAAACTTTTCATTTTCAGTGAAAACTAGCTGTGTGCATCACAATTCAAAAACAATTTCTTTGGTAACTTCGCTGGGGATGGGCAGTACTTGCATCCGGCATACAGTGCCCCCTGGAGGTGAATTTTTCCCACTTTTGATGTTTAAAATCATCTACACTGAAGATACTACCATTGAGATTTTACTAATGCTGTAATGTACTCCAAAGGAACTATGTATCCAGAGAATTGCAGATCTTGATCTTGCTGGGTAAACAAAATAATGCCACCTAAACATAGGCACAATCTTCCATGAAATGGTCCATTTTGAGTTTTTCTTTGGCTCCATCTAGCTTGAAAGCATAGATACTAGCAAAGAAATGCTTGGTATTCCTGAAAATAGATTTCCAAATGCACAGCAAACAGCATTTACCGTCACAGTACAAATCTGGGTTACAGAGAAAACATACCGCAAACATGCACTAAAAATGAATTTCAACCATCTTTCTGGCCGTCTACTGCACAAACACAGCAAGATACCAAGGTACGATTCACTGAAAATGATAGTCTGGTTGTGTGTAAACACATAATAAAGCATTCTAGTTTGGTATATGTCTGGGGTATTATTTTATTCCTATTCCCATTTTCAATTTTTATTGTTATTTCTAAAATAATTCAGTATAACATATTTGGTACTGTGTACCCTTAAGTCATGATATTTGGTGTAAAATGTGGTGTTAACAGCAAAACTGAGCCACTTAACTGGATTCCAGATGGCGCTATCAGCAGGCACAGAGAAATACGGACCTAAAAATTCGGCTTTTTCTGTAAGACACCCATATCTACCTATGTGCCAAGTTTCATTAAAGTCCAGGGGGGTCAACTGCGCACCGAATGTCAATCTCTCGTGGAATGGCTCTTAATGTGTTTCATTTGCAGTCTGCCTTGTACATAGCACTCGATGCTCCTTTTGATTACACCATAGCAAGTATCTTTTTTGAGGTAATTGTTTTTATACTGCATTGTCAGCCAAGTCAAGTCCTTTTCAGTGGTGGCAACATATATATTTGAAATATCATCACATTTACAGTTGGATATGCCCTGGTTGAGACAATGGTGGTGCTGTCATGGTTTGTGAGGCGTGCGTGTGTTTTGGACCTTCCTTTGATGCTCTCGTCCCGGGACGAGATCGAATTTCTTTTCAATCGGATTCTTTAACCAGCAAGCTAATTGAACTGGGGCGGCGCTTCCCCGGACTCTATATAAGCCGGAAGTCCGCCACGCCTCCTTTGCTAGAGTGTCTGTTTGTAGCTAAGCACTGTAGCTGAAGATATCTCTAGTCAATATTTGTATGACCTTATATCTTCCAGTTATTTTTGGAGTTCCTTCCTCTTCAGGAATTTTCCTTTTTCTATTTTTTCTCTCTCTCGCATTGCTTCTGTTTTTTCGGACTATTATACGTCCTTTGGAAGCGCGAGTACTTTCTGGTGGTCTGTGTGATTCTCTGTGTTTGTATTGTTTCTATGCTGCTCTTTCTCTCCCTGGCCATTGCTCTTGGCCTCTCTATTTTACCACCCATTACAGAACACTCTAGCCAGCATGGAGTCGTCAGCAACAGCTGCGTTAGAGAAAGCTGTGGCTAAGCAACAAGCAGTTCTCTCTGGGTATGGCAAGGGTCTTGCTAGCCTGAAGAATCATCAGGCAGAGTTGGCGAAAAGAGTCTGCCTTCAGGCAAATGCCATGCAGAAACAGGAAAACATTCTGTTAAGTGTCACTGAAAGTGTTAGAGCCTTGTCCACTCAGATCACGCAGGATGTTGCACAAGCGCAATCCGTACACCTTCTCCGAGAGCCAAAATTCCAGTTACCCCCAAGATATGGAGGCGAGGCAGGAAGATGTAAAGATTTCATTGCCCAATGTGAAATTTTTTAAAGCACAGCCTTCGCGGTTCATGAGTGAAGAGTCTCGGGTTTCATTTACTTTATCCCTGTTGACCGACACAGCACTCACTTGGGTCGGGCCACTTATTCGATCTAATTCACCGGTCGTGAATACAGTGGAGACTCTCGTTAGAGAAATGGTATCGGTGTTTGATCAGGATGTTTGTGGTCAAGACACGGCTACGCGTTTAATGCATCTGAGGCAGGGCTCTGAAAGTGTCGCGGAGTTTTCAATCTCATTTCGCTCCTTGGCGACAGAGACAGGCTGGCCAGAAGCGCCTCTTGACATTTTTTGTTCACGCTTTGGCTGAGGAGGTTAAGGACACTCTGGCTACATTGGAGCCTTGTGTTTCTCTGGATTCGTTGGTTCGTACTGCGGTGCGAATTGATAATCGTATCCACGAACGTAACAGGGAGAAACGTACTGCATTGGCTCTTGCTGACAACGAGGTTAATGCTCCTCGCAGCGTTCATTTAGCTCCCATTCCGCCCACTGAGATTTCCACTCCTGGCGAGCCTATGCAGGTTGATGGCTCATATGAGAACCGGGCTCGTAAGCCCGTTCGCAGAAGTGTAATCTGCTATAATTGTGACTATCCGGGACATATCCGTCCACGCTGCCCTGAGCTTCAGGGAAACGGGAAGTCCCTCTAGCGGTATGGGGGCGCTAGAGGGCTGACCCAATTTCCCTTCCGAACTTTAATTCCTGTAGAATTGACTGTGGGGAAACAGAATATTTATTGAAGCTTTTTTGGACTCTGGTGCCGTGGATTGTTTTATGGATGCGGAGTGGGCTAGGAGACATTCCATTCCTATCTGTCCTTTTTTACATTCATGGACTGTAAGATCTTTGGACGGTCGCCCGCTGGGACCTGGATTTATAAACGAGGTCTCTGAATCATTGACTATGTTCGTCCCTTTTGGTGGTCATTCTGAGGAGGTCCGGTTTTTTATGATCAGTTCCCCTGTTTTCCTGTCGTTTTAGGACACTCTTGGCTATGGGAACATAGGCCTCACATCCTTTGGGGGAGTCAGAATAACCCGGTCATCCAGTGGGGCACTGACTGTAGGTCCCACTGTAGGGAGAGTTTGGCGTGTCATATTGGGCATCAACCTATGGGGGAGGCTGACGCCTGGAGTGATTCTGAGGAGTTTGTCTCACACAACCCTCCTAATCTAGAAAAAGGGGCAGAGGAGGGGTTGGAGTGGGATCCTCAATTTGACTGGCGGCAGCCAGAGGAGGATTGCTATTCAGAGGATTTCTATGACTCGGAATCAGACATAGAGATGGCAGGTTCCAAACAGGGTGAGAAATTGGGGGCTGCTCTGAACTTTTGTCTGCCTCCAAATGTTCCGAACGATTGTGTTGATCTCGTGGAGGTTTTTAGCAAGCAACAGGCCTCGACTTTACCTCCTCATCGCACGTACGATTGCGAGATCAATCTCTATCCGGGTACCACTCCCCCCAAGGATTCATTATACTTGCTGTCAGGGCCTGAGCAAAGGGCCATGCGAGAATATATTCAGGAGGCTCTGGCTAATGGATTTATTCGGCCATCTACGTCTCCTGCCGGAGCAGGGTTCTTTTTTGTGCGAAAAAACGATGGCGGCCTGAGCCCTGCATTAATTACAGGGGCTTGAAAAATATCACCATGAAAAACAGATACCCCCTTCTGTTGATGAACTCCTCGTTTGAACGTCTGCAGGAGGCGTCATTTTTTACCAAGCTAGACCTCTGGAATGCTTATAACTTGGTTCGGATCCGGGAGGGGGGCGAGTGGAAAACGGCATTTAATACGCCTGACATGCGGTACGAATATTTGGTCATGCCGTTCGGATTGGTTAACGCCCCTTCTGTGTTCCAGGCACTCGTAAATGACGTCCTCCGAGAGATGTTGGAGAAATTCTTCTTTGTCTACCTTGACGATATTCTGATTTTTTCTTCAAATCTCTCGGAACATAAACAACACGTCAGACAAGTGCTTGAGGCCCTCCTTAAAGCCAAGCTTTTTGTCAAAGCTGAAAAATGCATTTTTCATGCCAAGACAGTCTCGTTTCTTGGCTTCATTGTGTCTGAAGGGTCGGTCTGCATGGATCCTGACAAGGTGGCAGCGGTCAGGAATTGGCCTGCCCATCAAAACGTCAAGGATGTTCAACGGTTTTTGGGCTTTGCTCATTTTTATAGGAGGTTTATCCGTAATTTTAGCATGGTAGCTGCCCCCGTTATCGCACTCACTAAGAAGAATACCTCCTCGTCGTTTGTTTGGTCTCCAGCTGCTGAGGCTGCTTTTCAGGAGTTGAAGAAACGATTTAGCTCGAAGCCCATTCTCGTTTTACCTGACCCCTCCCTCCCATTGTTGTTGAGGTGGATGCGTCGGAGGTCGGGGTGGGTGCCATTTTCTCCCAGCGCCCCCTTCTGGACAATAAGTTGCACCATGTGCCTACTTCTCCCAGTCGTTGTCGGCGGCCGAACGGAATTACAGCATTGGTGACCGGGAGTTGTTAGCTGTCAAGTTGGCGTTAGAAGAGCGGCGCGATTGGTTGGAGGGGGCTGAACATCCGTTTGTGGTTTGGACGGATCATAAAAATCTCCAATATATCCAACAGACTAACGGTAGGAACACACTGCAGCGGCGAGGCGCGATGTGAATTCGCTGACGCTCATAGCTGCCGGCCGCTTATGGGCGTTTCCACTAGGTGTGCACCCCACTCTGGAATGCTGGAAGCGTTGGACTCCTAATAATGGTGAGCGCACATTGAAGTGCAATGCATAGCAAAGGTGACATTAGAAAACTTTGCACATACCAATCGTCATACAGTAAAATCAAAATCTCTGACTGCAAAAATTATGGGCTTATCTGTTGGTAGCTTGGCTATGGTGTTGTATGTAGGCATATTCAAATATCATTGTCGAGTCAGGCTGAATAAATCGGACACTAAGTGTTTTAAATGGTCGTAAATCATGCCTGTTCAGTCTATTGCATTGTCCTGCTCGTTTTCAGAAATGACATAAATTGACTTTGTCGACCTATCTGATTTTAAGTAAAACTCCCGTTCATTTTGAGTATATAAAAATCAAAGTCCTCGGCAACCAGCCCAGTATAGAGTCCATGGATCAGCTCGAGGCCCTGCAAGCAATTGTGAAGATTGCCGTGATGCAATCCCGGAGGAGAAAGAGGGGAAAGTATTAGGTGCATCCCATGCGCCGCACTCGGAAAGTGCCCGGAGAGTACCACTGTCTCGTGCAAGATGTGCGTCTGGATGACTCTGCCTTCCAGCAGTATTTCAGACTGCAGAAGGGGGAATTCGATTATCTATTGAGCCACGTGGGATCGCAGATTGCAAAGCGCTCTACTGCATTGCAAGAGGCCATCGGTGCAGCTGAGCGTCTCGCTATTTGTCTTCGGATTCAGTTTTAGTGACAATAATAAAATTGTCGATGCACCACAGTACCTACGGCAGGGGAGCGCGGTGGTTTAAATATAGGCCTAATATAATATTTGAATATAATATACTATAGGCCAACATCTCGGGTATACAGTATCAATAAACAAGTCAAAGACCTTGATGACGATCATTATGCGGGCTACTGAGACTTGATTTAAATTCACATAATGATGTTCAAGAGTCATGTTGAAAATAATTTCAACATTGACACTGCGCGAAGGAAAATGGTTTGTATTTCTAAAAATCGCACTGAATGCGCATCTATTTCCAATGTCGCAGCATGCTTTTGTTAATGAGACATACGGTAACTTCTCTTGGTTTAGGAAAAAAGCTGCCGTTACTAAAGCTTAATCATTTCGTTAATTTTAATTGATTAGACATCGCGCTTCAGGAGCTCCATGCATTTCATTCAAAAATAGCCTACGGGCAACAGCTGACACGATATCATTTAGGCAGGTGCTACGGGTACGGCAGTTTTTCAATGCATTTCAATGTGGAGAGGTACAGCAGTCCCCATTTCAAGCCCTGCCCTAACCTAACCCTAACCCTAACCCCTAACCCTTCCGCTAACCATAATCCCGAATTCTTATCCTAATCCCTTGAAATCGACTGCTGTACCAATAAAAACTGCCGTGTCTCTAGACACTGCGTATCATTTAACATATCTGTACACGTGTGAAACTGACTTTTTCAGTTGCGCAGTTAATAATGCATGATTTCACATAACAGGTAGATAACGTGAAAGACATTCATTCTTCTCAAACAAATATAAAAAGCTCTGTTGGCGATTCACCTTTTTGTAGTCAAGGAGCTTCTCCATTTCAGTTTTCCAGATTAAATGCATTTGCAAATGGGAGCGGGGGACACGTAGGCCTACTGTGATATGCCCCAGGGCAGTGAATAATTCTGACGGCGAGCCGATTACAGGAACAATGATTTGACTACCAACTAGGCAATCAAAGTACAAGACAAACGCAAACATACACTCTAACCTTTTCTTTTACATCGGAACGTCGTGTAGGCAATTAATTTTTATTATTTTGAATTATCTTATCAGACAACTAGCCTACTAGCTAGCTAGCTTAAATGGCCAGGAAGTTTGCAGGCACACTTCGCGTTTTATATTAACTTCTAAATAAACGTGTTTTATCATTAAATTGAACATTGCAACCCACCAGTAACTCGCGCAATCTCAGCGACTGTCCTCCATGTATCTTTTTTTTTTTTTTTTTTAATGTCCCCATATTCAAAGAGTGAGCAATCATAAGGTGGTCTATCGGGATACCCGAGACGGCTGACCACTGTAGGCTCTCCTCCATTTCCAGATGTTAATTTCCCTGCCCGCCTCCTGCTCCACAAGCAAAGAACATGATTGGCCAGAGACGGGCGGCCGCCGCTCCTCATTTGAATGAGATTCAGGTTTTGGCCGCTGGCTTCGCCTACTTCTCACCGCGTCGCTCTTCTACAGGTCCCATAATGCATTGCGAAGGCGCTCAATTGAAAGTGAATGGGAGCGGTACGAAATTTTGCGCCACGCCGCTGCAGTGTGTTCTTACCTTAAGCGACGTAATTCCCGGCAGGCGCGGTGGTCGTTGTTTTTCAATCGCTTTAACTTTACGTTAACTTACCGCCCTGGCTCCAAAAACATCAAACGTGACGCCTTGTCGCGGATTTACGACCGCTCTTGTCGCATTCCGATTCCTGAGCCGGTTATTCCGGCAGCTCAGATTGTGGCTCCCTTTCAGTGGGACATTGATTCTGTTGTGCGGGATGCCTTGAGGTCCGATCCCGGTCCTGGTGGGGTGCCGCCTGGCTGTTTGTTTGTTCCGATAGCGGCACGGTCCCAAGTTCTCCAGTGGGGGCACTCTTCTCGCCTGGTGGGACACCCAGGGGTTCATCGGACCAAGCAATTCTTGGCCTGTCGTTTTTGGTGGCCCAGCATGATTGAGGACATCCGGGAATTTGTGGCGGCATGCTGTATCTGCGCTAGGAACAAGGTTTCCCTTCTCCCCCCCTCTGGTCTGTTGAGGCTGTTGCCTGTCCCCAAGCGCCCGTGGAGCCATATCACTCTGGATTTTGTTACGGGTTTGCCTATTTCTGAAGGCAACACTGTCATCTTGGTCATGGTCGACCGCTTTTCTAAGGCCGCCCACTTTATCGCACTGCCTAAGTTGCCTTCGGCGCGGGAGACGGCCCTTCTTGTTGTGGACCATGTGTTCCGGCTGCATGGTCTCCCTCAAGACGTGGTGTCTGACTGGGGCCCACAATTTACGGTTAAATTCTGGCGTGCTTTTTGCAACCAGTTAGGGGCCACCGTGAGCCTTTTGTCTGGTTTCCACCCTGAGACTAACGGGCAGACAGAGCGAACCAACCAGTCATTGGAGAATACCGTTCGGTGTTTAGCAGCTGACAACCCATCTTCGTGGAGTCGTTTTTTGGCATGGGCCGAATATTCTCACAATTCACTATCAAACTCCTCCACAGGCCTTTCCCCATTTTAGGCTCAGTTGGGTTATCAGCCTCCGCTGTTTCCTGAGACTGAGAGGGATTCAGAAGTTCCTTCGGTCTATCACTTTGTTCGGCGTTGCCGGTCGGTCTGGACCAGGGTCCGTTCCTCTTTGTTGCACTCTGGGAAACAGAAGACCGCCGCGGATAGAAGGCGCCGTTTGGCCCCATCTTATCGGGTCGGCTAAAGAGTTTGGCTTTCCACTCGGGATCTTCCCTTAAGAGTGGAGTCACCGAAGTTGGCTGCCTGCTTCATTGGTCCGTTTAAGATAGTGCGGAGGATCAACCCAGTCACTGTCCGGTTAAAGCTCCCTAGATCCTTGCGTATCCACCCCTCTTTTCATGTCTCCAGGCTTCAACCGGTTAGTACTAGTGTCCTGGTTGCGGTCAATAAATCCCCACTGCCACCGCGGATGATTGAAGGGGTTCCGATTTACACTGTGTGTCATATTCTGGCCGAGAGGTGTGTGGGTCGTGGGGCCCAGTTTTTAGTTGATTGGGATGAATATGGTCCTGAGGAGCAGTGCTGGGTCCCTTCTCGGGATATCCTGGACCCCACCCTTATCTCAGAGTTCTGTGCACGGGGTTCTCTGGGAACGTCTCGAGCCATCCCTTAGGAGGGGGTCCTGTCATGGTTTGCGAGGCGTGCGTGTTTTGGACCTTCCTTTGGTGCTCTCGTCCCGGGAAGAGATCGAATTCCTTTTCAATCGGATTCTTTAACAAGCTGGCTGATTGAACTGGGGCGGCGCTTCCCCGGACTCTATATAAGCCGGAAGTCCGCCACGCCTCCTTTGCTAGAGTGTCTGTTTGTCGCTAAGTACTATAGCAGAAGATATCTCTAGTCCAGATTTGTGTGACTTTATATCTTCCAGTTATTTTTGGAGTTCCTTCCTCTTTAGGAATTTTCCCTTTTCTACTTATTCTCTCTCTGGCATTGCTTCCGTTTTTTCGGACTATTATACGTCCTTTGGAAGCGCGAGTACTTTCTGGTGGTCTGTGTGATTCTCTGTGTTTGTATTGTTTCTGTGCTGCTCGTTCTCTCCCTGGCCGTTGCTCTTGGCCTCTCTATTTTACTACCCATTACAGGTGCCTGCTGCTCACGGAGAACTTTGAATTGGAAAGGTTTGTTTGTTTTTTTTAAATGCAACACAAGCCTGCCGTTTACGTGGGATATTTGCACAATGTTGCTTTTTTTTGTAGCCATTGCTTCGCTGAAGTCTTCCTATGCTACCTGTAAAATCTGTTGTCTTTCACCGTCTATGGTTGCAGCTAGCTAGGCTCTGGGCCAGTATAGCGTTGGGGCTGTTTACATATTGAATATTCACGAATGTAGCTGAAATATCCAATCAGCGCAATGCTCATTTAAACGCCGGATATTCATGAGGGAACTCGCCCGTCTTCTCAGCCTGCCTTTCAGTGATGCTTAAAAGGTCATCAAATAAGCGATCCAAGGCACTTTTCCCACAAATAATGGTATGAATACGATGGCAGGGCATTAGGGATTAACACAAAATGTCAGGGATATGTCTGGAAGGGGCACTTAAAGAAAATATTAAGTTTAAAAGATTGCGCCAAGCTGGATTGGACACCCTGTCATTGAAGTTGCTACTTCTCCACTACGTTGTTGTGCCCACTACGCCAACGTAACCCCACCAGTACTTGAATCCAGTCTAGCAATAGACTGCAATAATCAGGTAAATATACTGTTAAATTATAGCACATTTTGTACATAAAGAATGTTCAGAATGCGCAATTTTTGACGCCAATGAATGTTTCTTGGCGATATTGGTCGCCATTTTACGAAAATTAATGCGTATTTTTTCTTTTAATGGACAGCAAAAGGTGGATCAAATATTCATACAGCGGATGCATATGGTGCGCTTGCCCTAGCGAGATTCCCGGTCTTTTAAAAAGTTCCATTCGATTTTGTGGCAGTACGAGCACAATCCAACCATTATTAGGCTAATCTTCTTTCACGCTAGATTGGTTCGGTTTGTTTCAGTCCTCCATGCTTGTTTTCTCTGGTACCGGTTGCGAGATTCCATAGGACTAGTTCTTGTTTACTAACATTGACGTCATATTCAGACATGCGCATTAGCATGGTTGGCAAGAAAAAGTGTAAATCAATACAACAAAACGGGGAAGTATGGCATCCTGCAGTTGTGGAACCGATTCAGCAGTCTCTGAATATGTACAAAACCTTGACAGTATCGCAAAGACAAGATATTTCTGTAAGCTTAAGTACAACAAAGGTTTGTGTAGGCTTCCGGATCCTAACGAGCTGAAAGCTTGGAGGAATGACCCTTCTTTGGTTCTGGGTCGGCTGGATCATCACATGATATTCCTAGATCGAACATAAACTCTACATTTGCTGATAATCTTTGAGCAGTTAAAGTAATTCACAGAAGTACGTGTACCAGAGCAATTTCAAAAGGCGGCGCCAATATATTTTGGTGGGTTTTATTCGTGATAAGGGGGTTTAGAATTTATCATTTATATTTAATATCGCGAATGCATATACTGCGCATTCCCTAGCCAGCTGGTGTGTCATCAGTAACAAGACTGCCGCCGTTACAGCTGCAGTAGACATCAAACTCTAAATTTTCTTGACTGGATGTACACTTGTTGTTTTCACACACTCAAATGTTTCTCTGTGTACCCAAAAGTCAAGATAATCCGAAAGTACTGATCTCAGTCCATACTGATGACCGTTGAAAACGGAATTCTTTTCAATACTAATATCTGAACTGTCACTTACTCGCTACTGGAAAGCATAAGGAACCGATCGAATTACCCAACACAAAAAGGAAGATCATTCCTTTGCTATGACCGAATAATAAAATGCGAAAACTTAGCAAAATGTCATGTTAGAAATGATGGAAAATAACTTGCCACTTACCCGACAGAGAGTGAATAGTACAAACACGCGAGTGTGTGGACGGCACCCAGTTCTTTGGTCAAATTGAATTGATCCAAGCGGATTTTTTAGGTTCTTGTTCAGGAATACGAAGGAAACGTATTCCCGAGCCCTTAACGAATCGGTTTGTGCAGTTAATTACGCTGCAACTAACTGGTATTATTACAGAAAGTGGAAGACAACTGTACTTCACCTATTAAATCAATTGTACTGTTGAGGCTTTTTGCCAACCACGCTAGTCAACAAACCCACGTGACCAGGTTTGTGACATCACGAGAACTACTGCTTTAGAGAAAGAGGAATGTAACACATTGAACCAATCTAGCGTTAAAGAATCATAACAATGGTCGGAATGTGTTTTTAATTTCCCTCTTCAATCTCACAACCGATACCACAGTTAACAAGCATGGAGGACAGTATCGGTTGAGAGGTTGAATAAGAGAATTAAAAACACATTCCGACCATTGTGAAGATTCTTTCACGATAGATTGGTACGATGAGTTACATTCCTCCCATCTCCCTTTTGAATTTCGTAGCCGGAACCAGGATTATTTCCCTAATCTTCCTTCTGAATCTCGCAACCGACACGAGAGAAGACCGGTACAATGAAGGGACTTGGGATACACTATCATCAGAGGTGGATAGTAACAGTTAATTAAATAGTTTGAGGATTTATACTTCACTGGAGTTTTTTTTTTTTTAAACTGAACTTTTACTGTACTACATTTAAAAGATAAAACGTATACTTTCACTTCGTTACTTTGACACTGGCCACTTTTATACTCGTTACAAATTAAAATATGAATGTAATTCATCATTTAAGGATGATCTGGATTTGGCGTGTTTGAGAAGAACAACGGTGCTCGGCGGGGTATCTTTGTGCAGATGTGTTCGCCAGTGGACATGGAGCTGCAAATTTATGCACGCAGTTACAATATTATACCACTAGATGGCACTCTCGGATCAGTTATTGAATATTCACAAGCAAGCGGAGTTCGAACACGGTTTAGAATATGGATGAGTTCACTCCAATCCATGTTTTTCAGGAGTTGCCTGAATAAAACTCCTCAGCTAAGCCTGATGTGCAAACAGCTCAATATAATTGCCCATAGTATCTATCTTGCAGTTCAAAAAAAATTATCTCTTGCTACAGAAATTATTGTTGTCCTCTGCAGCAACCACTTCAGCTACAGTGAGCAAATGGTATCCCAATCAGTAGTTAAGAAAAATCAGTTTTCTGAAGCAAAAAATTGGCATGGAATTGATACTATGTAATTCTACTATTAATTATAGTCAATTATAGTGGTTTTTAAACCGCCAGTAAACTCGAAGAAGAAGAAGTAGTATATAAAGGAGAGACTGCCTGTTTGTTTTTGAATACTGTATTTTTCATTCACCTGGAAATTGATTAAAGAGCAGAAGGAGAGAACAGAGTGGTTGCTTTGCTTCTTTCTATGCGTACTATGAAAAATACTTTGTTCTTATACTCGCACTTTTGACACTTAAGTCTATTCTCTCACAAAATACTTTTGGTACCTAAGTACATTTAATGGGAGTTACTTTAAGACTTTTACTCGAGTAATTTTCTTATGGGTGACTTCAACTTTTACCAAAGTAATTTTCAGTAATGGTACTTCTACTTTTACTTAGTTATTTTTTCCAGTACTTTATACACCTCTGATTATCATATTAGCTATGTGACAAAGTGCAATACTCGGTCAGGCTGTAACTGTCACTTGTGAAAATCATTCATGCTTTCTTTCCTGAATTCTTGTATTTTATTTCATTTCTTTAAACATTGATTTTATCATTTTTTTGACTGTCTACTGTATTTGAGGTAAAATTGACCTAAATTGCCCACTTTGAAACACACTTTTTTTTATCCGCAGTGACTGAAATAAATACCAAACAATTCGCTATTTGGGGGCACTGTAAAATTCCCAACCTTTCTTATTTCTTGGCCAATTCTCACAATCTTGGTGTCAACTACAAGGCCTTTTCAAGAGCTTTCAATAGGTCATAAATTCATTAAAATTAATTGCATTTCAATTTTTTTGGTCACATACTTAACCATATTCAACCATCACCAATATCGTCTAACGCTTTATGTAAACACATGGCAACTCCTTCACTCAAACATATTTACTGAGCGGTTTTACTCAAAACTGGATTCTTTGTCCATAACATGCCCAAAGAAGAAACATGGGGGAAAAAAGGGAAACTTTGACGTTTGTTCTTACACCCTCACTATATAGGAACTGCCATGTGTTCACGAAAGTGACGTCACGTCCCTGATTAGCACAACTGTAGTAATAACTTTATTGTTTCATTATGATTCAGGAACATACATACATATATATACATTAACTGCCATCTACATCTGCTGCTGCTGTCTCTCTCAAATTGACATTCACGAAATCAATAATTGCTACCCTCACTCTATTTATTTGTCTATTCAAATGTACAAGGGTCATTCCATGAAAAAGAGAGCCAAAGTGTGACAGGACTGTTCAAATTTGAAACAAAGATTTTGCAAGAAGTTCTGCTTCATTTTTGTTGGCATTCCCATGAGTCAAAATGTGACACAAGTTAAATGGCAAGATCTACTGTGGGATGTAAGAGGCAAGGTGTTGAACGTTCAGCGTTGCCCATGTAACAAGGACACGAAACTAACACAAAAGTATGCAATAAAAATTTTATTTCAAAATATAACAAAGTCTCAACTTGTTCAAGTAGTATAACACAGAACAAACTTAAAACAAACCAGCAGTTTGGCAATGCTCAGTTGTGTTCTAATAAGGTCTGAACATGTTTGGCAGGGCTTTGATAAGTCGCTCATTAGTCATGTTCATCTGAGGACGGAACAAATGCAATATTCTGGACGAAATATAAGTGAGAAGGCAGCCCATGTAAGTACACATCAGCTCTGAAAATATTTTAAAGAAGACTGGTTGCTAAATGCAAAATTTGTCATCTGGATTGTACCACATGACAAATGTTGCGAATGTAACGTGGACACAAAAAATGCTCG
The DNA here is from genome assembly GCA_029692085.1 of Gymnothorax javanicus. Lineage (NCBI taxonomy): Eukaryota > Metazoa > Chordata > Actinopteri > Anguilliformes > Muraenidae > Gymnothorax > Gymnothorax javanicus. The sequence continues at coordinate 18,294,480 of CM056197.1, forward strand.
ACTTAGCAAATGCATCACCTGTTTTCACCCTATGCCCTTTTTGAAATAGAAAACGACTAATTATTCAATTTACAATGGTACAACAAATTGTCAACAGGATGAATTTGTTGATTTCAATTCCTCAGCAGGAGCATGCAGTTAAACATTCAACACAATTCTGGGCTGAAATACAGGAACTTCACAAAAAGCAACCCTACATTTGCTGTGCAACATTTATGAAAAAAAAAAAGTAAATGTGAAACAGGCAATTTAGCCAAACAACTTCCATAAAAATTCTTTTTATTTTAAAAAATTTATCCTTTCTTTTGCCAAAGTGTGTTGAACGCAACATGGACATAATAACAGCAGTGACTGGCCATGTCCCAGTTACGTTTACCACAACCCCCACAAAAAAACACCTAACTGCCGAGTGGCGGTTTCATCAAGAAAATATATGGATTAGAGGTGGCGGTAGATTTTTCACACAATAAGCAAAGTTTTTCAATTCAAATAAATTTTGGTTGACGACTGAATCAATGAATAGACATATATGTGATCTTAAACAACAAAAATGTTTATTTTTCATCTGTTCATTCACTGATTAGTGCAAACTCCCAAGTGCAATTATAGCCTTTTAATTCAACATTTTAAGACTTTAGGTGCAATACCGCCACCTACCGGGCTAAAGTGTGTGCATCAGTGTTACCGGTGTGCCAGAAATAAGGGAACTGAGAAAAGTACGATTAAATGCGTTATTTTTTTAGCGCGTTATTTTTCTTGTAATTAAAGAATCCAAATTAACGCGTTAAAGTCCCAGCCCAAGACTAAACAATCAACAATAAGTTGGTAAAAACCACTGAAAGCTTTTGTTTCAGCAATGACTTTGTCGAACATAACAAAGACACAAGACCACTTCCGTGTCCAAATTGTCAACAAATCACGAAGGCCAAAGCTTCTCCCGACCAGAAACGATGCACCACTCCTTCAAACACGTGAAACAGCAGGCCAAATTATGAATCCCAATAGAAAACATACATGTGTTGAAAATCGGTGATTTACCGAAAGATTTTAGTGATTGAACGTCACTCCATTTGAATGTAACTTTCTGGGACACAAAAATACTAACCTGCTCAGCTTCCGTCATGAAGACGATAGATTGGTTCCCGGATGTGAAGTAGGAGGTTCGGAAGGAAATTCATATCTGTGACCATTGTGAGAGCCCAAGGGGATACGGGAGATCGGGCAGCGAGCACGGCTCGTGTGGAACGAACTTAACATAACATAACATAACATAACATAACATGAATGGCGAGAACAGGCCGTTCAGCCCAACTAGGCTCGCCAGTTTCTTTGTACCATCGTGAATATATCACTTCAGATACTCAATGACTCAATGGTATCTAGCTTTAAGTCAAGTCTGCTCTTGAAAACTCCCAAGGTCTCTGCCTCAACAATATGGTCAGGCAAGCTGTTCCACACTGAAATTACTCTTTGGGTGAAGAAATATTTCCGAATATCAGTGCTAAATTTACCTTTAGTCAGCTTCCATTTGTGACCCCGAGTTCTGCTAACAACACTTGGTTGAAGGAATCCTACATAATTCACTTTGTTAATCCCTTTAACATATTTAAAGACCTCAATCAAATCACCCCTTAGTCTCCTTTTCCTAAGACTAAAGAGATTAAGGATCTTCAGCCTTTTCTCATAGCTTTCATCTTTAATACCCGGAATTAGCTTCGTGGCTCTTCTCTGAACTTTCTCTAAAGCCTCTATGTCTTTCTTAAAGTATGGTCCCCAGAACTGTACACAATACTCTAGATGTGGTCTGACGAATGTGTTGTACAAAAGAAGCATCACCTCCTTGGATTTGAACTCAATACTTTTGGCAATGTATCCCAGCATCCGATTGGCTTTTTTTTAACAGCTACGGCACAATGGCTAGAGCCTGTGAGGGTTTGGTCAACAATCACTCCCAGATCTTTCTCTTGTGGAGCACATTCCAGTTTAAAACCTCCCATGAAGTAATCCCGTCTAATGTTTTTATTACCTTCATGTACTACTTTACATTTCGCTACATTAAATTTCATTTGCCACATTTCTGCCCAATTCTGAATTCTATCCAAATCATCCTGAATCACTTTAGTGGACTCTAAACTATTTGCCAAGCCCCCAATTTAGTATCATCTGCAAATTTCACTAATCTGCTCTCAATATTCCTATCAAGGTCATTAATGTAGATGAGGAACAGCAGGGGTCCCAACACCGATCCCTGGGGGACGCCACTCCCCACCCTACCTAGCTCAGATGATATACCACTGACCACCACTCTTTGTGTTCTGTCCTGCAACCAGTTATGAATCCACTTCAGAATACCACCTGTAACTCCAATGGAGCTCATTTTAAAAATTAGTCTCTTATGCGGTACTGTGTCAAATGCTTTCTGAAAATCCAAATATATGATGTCATAAACCCTGCTCTGGTCATAAGTCTTGGTGGCCTCTTCAAAAAAATCCAGAAGGTTTGTCAGGCATGACCTTCCTTTACGAAAAACCATGTTGGCTATCCCTCAAGATATTGTTACGTTCAAGAAATAAGTCCAGCTCATCTTTTATGATAGATTCCAATATTTTGCACGCAAATGCAAGTTAAACTGACTGGCCTGTAATTACCTGGCTCAGTACGGTCCCCTTTTTATATATTGGTATTATATTGCCCTGTTTCCAATCATTTGGTATTTCTCCAGTTTCTAAAGACCGTCTAAAGATGGCAGATAGCGGCTTAAAGATGATCTCACTAACTTCCCTGAGCACTCTAGGATATAAGCCATCAGGACCCGCCGCCTTATCTGCCTTTAGTTGATGCAACTTGTCTAATCTGACGTTATCCCTAACCTCAATTTCCGCTAAATAATCTTGAGCATTGGACAAGCCCTCTGGCGAATAAAGACCCGCTCTAAGGTAAAATTCTCAACAAAGTAACCGTTTAGGTGTCCGCAATATCCTTATTATCATATAGCAGCGATCCATTTTTATTCTTTATGCACTTAACCTGCTCTTTGACTTTCCTTTTTCTGCTACAGTACTGAAAGAAAGCGCTTAGGGTTAGTTTTTTGCCCCTCTGCAATTTTTCTTTCATACAGTCTTCTAGCATTCCTCAGCTCTTTTTTTTTTTTGACACAGCCCGCATTTTACAGAATTCGCCTTAGTAATCTCATTGTTATCCTCTATGTACATCTTATAAAGATTCCTCTTTTCCCTCAAACTCCTACGAATAGCTGCTGTCATCCACTGAGGATTCTGCTTTTTCAGCTTACTTTTGGACACCTTTGGAATGAATTTACATTGTGAATCAAGTAAAACCCCCTTAAATCTTTCCCACATCTCATTTACAGACTCACAGTCCAGGAGTGTCTCCCATTTTATTTCACTTAGATATGACCGCATCCTGTCAAAGTTTGCTCGCCTACAATTAAAAATTTTTGTTTTTGGAGACACCTTTTTAACTTCCCATGAAACCTCAAAATTAATAGTAGAGTGATCACTTGTCCCAAGTGGCTCCAGTACCTCAACATTGCTAATTCTATCTGGGTCATTACAGAGCAGCAAATCTAAAATTGCCTTCTCTCTTGTAGGTTTATTAACATACTGCACCAAAAAATTATCATTTATGACATCTAGAAATTCTTCCTCCCCCCTACCCTGTCCTTTCACAATTTCCCAATCAATACCAGGATAATTTAAGTCTCCCATAATAATAGTCCCTCTTCCTCTACAAGCTTGCGTAATCCTCTTAAGGAGCATTTCATTGACTGTACTGTCCAAAGCTGGAGGTCGATAGCATACACCTATGTTTAAACCAGTCTCGTGTTTGCCAGTGAGCCTGACCCAGATATCTTCACAAGGCACGGAATATTCAATTTCAGGAATTTCCTGCACATTTATGTTTTCGTTCACATAGAGTGCCACACCCCCTCCTCGCCTATTACATCTATCCTTCCTAAAGAGCTTATAACCTTCTACATTATATTCATCTCCATCCTCTTCACTAAGCCATGTCTCTGTAATCCCAACTATGTCATAGCCTTCACTAATCATAACGGCCTCAAGTTCTTGAAATTTATTTTTAATGCTTCTTGCATTTAGATAAAAACATTTCAGGTTATCATGAACGCTCTTCCCCTTCGATTTCCCATGCGCCTGCTGCTCAAAGCCCCTCATCATGCTTTTTTGCTTTAAAAATATATCATCAATAGTGCATGTAACGCTGTCAGCTTCCATCAGGGCAGTCTGCATTTCCCTCTGTGTAACACTCTTTAACCTCCCTGCCCCCCAAGTCCCTAGTTTAAATAACTCTCTGCTACCCTCAACATACGCTGACCCAGTGCAAAGGTACCCCTCCGGTTCAGGTGTAGCCCATCCGGCTTGAACAGGTCACCCCTGTCCCAGAAGTAGTTCCAGTGCCCCATAAACCTATACCCCTCTTTCCTACACCAGGTTAAGAGCCACGTGTTAAACCTCCAGATAAAATTCTGCTTCCCTCTGCTAGCACGTGGTACGGTAGAATCCCGGAGAACACTACCGTGGAGGATCTGCTCCTAAGCTTTTCAGCTAATTCAACAAATTTGCTTTGCAGAACCTCAAACCTACCCTTTACCTATGTCATTAGTCCCAACATGGACCATGACAACTGGATCCCTCCCGCTCTGGCCAGGAGCTTGTCCGACGCCCAGGAGGTCTCCTACCTGGGCACCAGGCAGGCAACACACGCACGAGACTCCTTGTCGCGAACAGACTAAACTGTCTATTCCTCTAAGTATTGAGTCCCCCACTATCAATAACTCTCTTTTCTGAGGGGTAGAGGCCAACAGGGTGCCCTGCTGCTCATCAGTCCCCTCACTCTCAGGGTCAGGGGCCAATTCGAGTTCCTGCAAGGGCCGGAATCGGTTGGACACCTCAACCACTGGAGGAGCTGTCGCTGTGCACGGTGTGCACGCCCTTTCCTGCGCTGACGTCCTACCGTCACCCAACTTTCTCTCCCTGCCTGCTCTGGGGTCCCCACACCACCCTGCTTTGGCGTACAGACCATTTCTCTAAACGACATACTACTTAGTTCCTCTAGGAACTCTACTGATTATGAACTATGTCGTGCGCCAACTGGCCCTGAAGAACAAGGATCTTGCTCTCCAGATGCTCAATTAGCTGGCACCGGTGACAGACAAACCCACCCTGGAAATCTCTTTCCAAAAGTGCGATCATCCTGCAACCGTCACATAGTTTTGGCCACATTTTGAACCCCCTACCTAATGACCTCGCTCACCCTAGATAACAAAGAAAATTACTAATGCCGAGACAGAAGCTCAGGAACCACAATTTATTAATTAATTAACCTGAGAAGCCCTAAGCAGCAGTCACAATAGAAACCGTGGGGGAAACTATGTGAATGGATAATAAGCCTCTTTTAACAGGGGCTTAGTTTTAGTGAACAGAAATGAAATACCAAATTGAGAAACTCTATCGATCATAAGCACTCCTAATAAGCCAACTTGAATTTATCTAGACCCGCTACTATTAATATACTAACCCAAAAGTCTCACAGGGCTTAGCTGAGAACCCAGATAAAAGACTGGCTATACTACGCCCAGGAGAAACTGGAGGAGGGAGGAGGCGGAGCACTCCGGTAAAGCTTTCCGTTTAAATTCAAGGGTAACCGAACGGACGACTAAAGTGACTGCTGTCCTATTGACTAAATACTAAATCTCAGATCCCCAGCCAAAAAAGCAAACAGTAACTATCTAGCTAGCCAGCCACAAATACAACCAAGAGTAACCGAGATAAGAGTTAAGCCTCGGTTCCCTTTAATTAAAACGGACCGAATAAACAAGTCGTTTACTTCGTGAGCGAACTATACACGGTATCTCCCCCAACAAGCTGTCGCTGAGCACTCAAACAAGCAGTTAAACTTTCATCAGCTGATCAAGGCACCGCAACCGGAGGAAAATACAAAGATAACGTAATTTGCAATGTGTTTAATCAGAAGAGCCCTTCGATGATAATAAAATGCGAAAAAGACAAAAACCCCGGTTCGCGTTAGTATTCAAGCTTGGAAATGCGTTTATGCGGTAATGCGGTCAGGATAGAGAACGAAGGGGACTAAAAAACCCCCGTGAACGTCAATATTTATTGGCTAGAAGACTGTATGAAAGGCAAGGGACCAAGTATGAAACCAAGCCAGATAGTTAGATATCCCGGTAATTTGATATATTCCTGGCGTTGAGAGCTTACAATAGTTCGTTAGCTAAATCAGCTACAGAAAAAGCAGGCGACAGTGTACCTCAGTCCTTGAAAACAACTCTGACTTACTTTGTATATCACACAATTCACTAAGTTAGACAATTACTTCGCGTTTAGTTTATTCTTTAAATTTAGCGTTTAAATTTATTTTACTTTACCTTACTTTGCTCCCCGGAGACTGAAACCCCTCAAAAAAAAACCCCCAAAAAACCCCCGTCGCCTTTGTTTGACCAGATTAGCGACTTAATTTGGCTGTTTGCTCACCGAGTTGTTAAAGGGGGAAAAAGGGGAAAAAAAAGATGATGGAGGAAGATTCTCCCTGCCCCTAATGCGACAAAGGTTATACCTCGGGAGCAAATTGTCTAATCTCTAATACTGTTTGAGCCTGAACACACAAATTAGTTTCAGATAACTCCGTTTAAACAAGAGCAAAACTTCAGATTCGATCCCGCACGTCTTCCTCTGTCTCAACTCAAGCAGAATGAACACCAACGAACAGCGCTACAGCACAGCCAAGAGGTCAGCAACAGCAACCTTTTTTTTGTACTTCATGAGAAAGGATCTCGCTCTCTCTCCTCTAAAACTGCATGATTTTGCTGGAGGATGTTTTGTGTTTCTCTGCTTTTGCCACTAAAACCTGTTTCAGTCAGTACCGTCTGTGCATCTATTGCAATTATTTGTATATCTGTAACTGTATATGTCTGGCTGTCTGTCCGCTCGCATAACTCAACTACCCCTGATCGGATCATCTTGGATTTTTCCAGGTCATGGGTGACCATGCGTGTTATTTTCCGGTGTTATACCGGTGCATCCCAGCAAACCAGAACATCAAAAAAAGCCGAATGATTGGTAACTCAAATCAAAAGCGAAACTCATACTATACGGATTCACAACACGCAGACCAACCATTTCAAGTGTCCACCACTTCTAACTCCGATGATCACGACCAACAGCCAATGAAAACCCAAAATTCAGGATCTCAGAAACAGTACATTACTTAAGACCAATAAAAAAAAGGATTTTTAACACTGGAATATTGGACTACTGAAAAGTATGAACATGTACAGCACTCAATACCTGGTCGGGGCTCTATTTGCATGAATTACTGCAGCAATGCGGCCTGGCATGGAGGCGATCAGCCTGTGGCAAAAGGGGCTTGCGATGAAGCGGAAGACTGGGAAGCTGGCACTGGAGTTAACGCGCGTAGGGTCGGGGCGGCCAAAGCGTTCTGGATGATGCAACTAGTGCGTATGCGAGAAATGGAGGCGAGCGTAGATTGCAAGAGTGGAGCTATTCTCAGCGAACGGCAGCATGGGTGAAGTAGGGTAGAGAGAATTACATTTTTTAAAAAGACAGCAGCGGAATGATTGGCTAGTGACGCCACTGAGGTGTGCCCCGGTTGGATAGAAGAGATCAGCTGCTACGCCAGCTGACAGCTCAATTGAGAGCCCCGAACATTGACTACGGAGATTTATGAGTGAACATGTGTGAAAAAATAAACGGAGTTGATGTGCGCGAGAGAGAGAGTCTTCCTGACTGAACTTTCGCTAAGCTTCATTATACTACTACTTTTTTCCTTTCTGGTGTGATTTTGTGTAAGTCTGTTTTTAAAATACTTATTCTTCTATTTTGATGTTTATTCCCTGAATTTTATTTTGCTTTTTCTATATATTTACTTTTTACCTGTTTGTGAAGCACTTTGTGCTGTTTTGCCCAAAAGGTGCTACATAAATAAATGTATTTGTGAGGCTTTTGCCTCCAGCCCTCCTCCAGGCACATTCTTCACTCCACCTCCCAAATGAGTCCTGTCCCTAGTTCCAGCCCGTCTGACAGCCATTTGGCATCTGACGGACATAACCCTGACATAATTATTAATATTATTATTATTATTGCATACACATGCTCTTTCGTCAATGCTCTTGCTGTAATTAACCCCTGTTCAAGCCCTTTAGGAACAGTCTCAATATGGGATTTTCCCAATAATCTGATTGAATGCAAATCAAAGTGTCATCAAATCATTCAAAGGAATATACACTGATAGATTGATAATATCTTATTATGCACAATCTAAATATGAACTATTCTAAGAAATCAAGATAGAGAAATGCATCTCAAAATTATCTCTTTTGTAATTTGCATTTTGCCAAGGCAATGTGAAGATATATGTGCTTGTATTCAGCCCTAATAGTAAAAACAAGTAAAAAATTGGATGCGCAAATCAAGAACCTTGCTTTATGCAAAAACTTTCCTTTGCTCCAATACATATCCCTAAATCTGCCCAAAACCTAACGCTTATCATTTATCCAATCCTAACCTTAACTTTAGGCCTCTAATGCATTTCCATTATCAGAATTTGTATTAAAATGGATTTGAAAACCACTTCTGAATCATCAGTGCAACAATGAAAATTCAAGCGATGGCATTTCATGTTATTTATTTTTGTGAGATGCATTTCACTAGCAATAAGCTCCAGCTCGTCCACAACTCTGATAAGGAAGATGTGATTTTGACAATGGATGGACAAATTTCGCTGGCGAAACACTCGTGAATATTTATTGCTTCTATTCTCTTCGATTTAATATTTCTGAAATCTAACAGTCTGTCAACCATGCAATGTAACCCCACTCAAAAATAAATAAATAAATAAATTGCATTACAGTCACAATTTGTTCAGTAAAGGGACAAAACAAAAAGTTACAGCGTTAGGACCCAGTAGTGGAAATATTTTGTGGTCCAAAACAAGGACTCACCCTTGTGCTATACCTGTCACTTTTTTCTAAATTTGGCCTAACTGTATTATTTATCATGTCTCTTACTCTATCCATAGCCTCAATCATAACTTTAATCCTGATTCTCACGCTAACATTACTGCCACTAATTAATATCAATCGTAAACATTAAGAAAAGCCATACTCCTAACCATTATCCTGAGCCCTAAACATAACTTTTAACGAAAGCCAGCCACTGCCTTTACACAAGTCATATTTACTGTATTACTTGAAATGTTGCCAATGGGAAAACTGCTTAGTGGGGATATCACTGTAATTTACATATTTGCCCAACAGATGGCGCCACAAAGCCAGTGTAGGGCAGAGCCGAAGCATTTATGTACAACAATTATTGAGTGTTTTGAGCATCCCTTTGTCGGGAGGAGCTGCAAGATAATCCACGTACAGTACGTTTAAAAAAAAATTCTTATTAGCTAGGGCCTGTTAAAGTGCAAATTGGGGATAACCAGTGGTGTGTTATGCTACAGTGCTACAAATGAAAAGTCAAGATAGGTCTCTAAAGGTTGCGTGTTGCCACTGCATTTCAGATATATAGGGTGTATATGTGGTAGGTGTGTGTTGGGTGTGTGTTATTTTAGTAATATGGGTCTATGCAGTGTAAACGCCAGTAGGTGTGTATCAAGGGATGGTTCTTGGGCCCTTAGCCTATGCTCACTTGCTGCAGATGAAGTTGAGCCTCTCTGTCTTGGGCAGTTTGTACCACTTCTGCCCACCACGGGACTCTATAGCCCCCATACGCCCACACTCGTCCTGCAGGTTCTGCGAGGCCCAGTTCTGGTAGCAGACTCGATCTTCGTTGATCCAGTACCAGGACTTCGAGATGCAGGAGAAGAGGAGGCCCAGCCACACATGGTCCGTAGAGGCCTTCTGGGCCCTTCTCTTCACCCAGTGCTGAAGAGACTCAGTGTAAACGGACACCAGGTCACTGTGGTGCCTCCTGCAGTAATCCAGGGCTTCGTGCCAGGTACGGTTCTCTCTCACCAGGATAAGATCATCTAGAGAGACGAATGGGGAGGGGAGGTGATCAATGCAAATTCTGATCCCCCACACATTTTTTCCCTCCTTCTGAAGTGGTCCTATCACAGGTAGAGCAGTTGCTATGAATCCTGGGTCCCAAGTAAGAACAGGACCCCCAGAATTCCCCCTTTATTTAGTCAAACTCACAAGCAGTGGGTCCTCACCAACCTCAGAACCCAAAGACCTGTCACCTCTTTCACTCCACAAGAGAAGGTCCTGATCACAGATAGGGAGGCACCGATATGACTTTTTCAGCCCCAGTACACACACCGATACCTGGGCTTTAGCTATTGGCTGATAACAAATACGGATCCAATACCAGTGTTTAATTAAAAAGCCATATGCTTCAGTATGGAAGACTCTGGGATCATTTTCTAATCTCTAACTCAACATCAGGTATTACTTAAACAAAATGGAACAAATAACGACATACAAACATATGTACCGAATTGTTAGTTATTATTATAATGGCGTCACACTCTTAGTGCTTTCAGAGGGATGCAATTGGCCTCCGCTTTGGATCTGTGTTCCCGCAAATCGAAAGGCAGCAAAATATACAAATTAACATGAGGTTAATGTGCACATGTGGTCAGCTTTAATCTGAGGGTACACTGTAAAAAAATAAAACTTAAAAAATAAGGCAACCAGCTGCACAGCATTTTTGAGTTTCAAGTTTTCTCAACTTGATTTTTGAGTTTGCTCAAACCAATATGAAAAAAAAAAAAAAAAATTCAGGACATGACGTTGAGCCGAATGAAAAATGCTGTGCAGCTGGTTGCCTTAGGCCTTTAATTTGAGTCAGCTTTTCATTTTAACAGTGTATTTGCTTTTGTATTGTGTGATATCCATAGAAAAGTCATTTCTGAAGATGGCCACTGTCCAATTTTTAATGGGCTGCTCTGTAATTCTCGCCAAAGAAAAGCAGTACAGTTTTATCTGGCAATATTTTTATGACAAAGGATATTTTAGAACACAGCAGCAACACTGGGAGAGTGTTTTGGGTGACTTTAAACAAGGCAGAGCTTGATTTAATTTTGGGTTTGTTTGTTTTGTGATTGGCTCACTCCCTTGTCATCCAACACTCACCTCAGGATCAGTGCGGACGGAGCACCTGAGGTAAACTCTCCAACTGAACTCACCATCGTAGCAGTAGAAAGGTTTTTCCTCACTGCACTCGTCCTTCTTCCATTTTCCTGAGGACCCCACCGCAGTGCAGATTGGATATGTTCTGTCGTCAAAGGTGTCATCCCAGTTGTGATATGAGAATTGGCTCTGGTTGGACCACATCCAAATTTTAGACAGACCTATCCACCACCACTCGATTGGTAACTTAGTGCTTTCATGCATCCTCTTGTACTCCTCTGTGTTCTTGCTCACAGCCAGGCCTGTGTAATTCTGGTCTTTGCAGTACCTCTGAGCCTCTGTCCAATTCAGGGTCTGATGTGATATGGGGAAATACTCCGGAGTCTGGCCCTCTGTAACGATACAGCAGGATGTGTTTAATCTCCATAATCATTCTCACATTATTCATTCATCATCACCACTGCTGCTGGTTTTTCCCTCAGAGCTGCGAATTGAGGTCACTCACTCTCACTCTCACTCACTCTCTCGCTTATTTACTTGCTCACACATTCGCTCATTCACTGATTCAGTGAGTCACTCACTTATTCATTCACTCACCTGTTGACACACTCGCCTATTCATTCATTCACCTACTCACTAAATTCACTCACTCACTCACTCACTCATTCACAGACATTTGGCAGATACGTTTAGTAGGACACATGTGCCTATATGCCTGGGGTCTGTACAGTTTCATACTAGTTTTAAAAACATTTCAGCAGTTGAATTACGCCTCATACTCAGTTTCATTTAACCCCTTTAACTCTGTCTTTTCACTTAAGTTTTACCTCCAGTAGGTTCAATGTGAGAAAAAGCCATTTCTTTCATATTGTAGGACAATGTCACAAACATATTCTGTATCTGCTGGGTGCAGCTCTTCACTTAAACCACATCGCACTCTAATTGAGAAATATTCAAACCCAGGATGCCATGTTGATATGGCTACAGTATTGCATCAGATGGAAAATATCAAGATCTTGTTCATCATTTTAAGCACATTTTCCTGTCATTCAGCAGGACCTATTTTGAATCGTTGGAAACCTTAAACTCTCCACTAAAATTTAAAATCGGCTCAAAGTTCCACAGGTTTGAATTCAGCAGCTGCATTTGACAGACCCATATATGGGTTAATAAAGGAAGAAACCCCAAGAAGCAGTGGGTTACAGTGATTCCACAATGGCAGAGGGGCGTTCTATGGCACGACGCGCAGCGTAGTGCCGTTGTAGAATCACTGCAACCCACTGCTTCAAGGGGCTTATTGCTTTTATAAAACGGTTACCCTACATATAGCCATAAAATAAACACACAAGAAAAAAATCAACAAGTTATCGCTCATACTGAAATAGCGAGCTGGTTAGCAACGTAGCTAGCAAGCTAAAGTGATATCGAACTCTATAATGCTATAGCTAGCTATGTAGATAGCCAACTGGTTAGTTTGAGCGCAAAGTAGTTGGTTGCTAGGCTACGTGCGCAGGAATATTTTGTGCTGTGGTCTGCCTCAGAATGCAGTGGGTTATACTGATTTTATACCGGCATGGAATGCGGCTCAGCCAATCACGTTTAAGGATGGGAAGCACCCGTTTTATAAAAGGTTTTTTTTTGTTGCCGCTGTCCAAGTACTAATGGACAGTACTGTATTTTACCTTGAGATCATATATATCTCCTCGCAACTAGCCTTCTGGCCAAATTGTAACAACGTACGGCGTAAATAAAAATACGTAAATGCCAATATAGCAAGGTTCATAAGCGTTTGGACTGTGAGTTGTTTCATTGGACTGTCATTCCTACTTGGATTCCGCCATAAAGAAGTAAATACTTAAATGAAGAGCTGTATGTCAGACTGACGGTGTTTACATCACTGTCAGGTGAAGAGAAACCACATAAAAAGTATAGCCTTTTAAGATACAGGGTAAACCTAAAATTAATCAAATGTAGCAAATAGTTAAACCACATGTATTGAAGTCCAGAAGTATTTGGAAAGTGATATAATTTTAAAGGGCTGTAATTTCTGGGCTGTCATTCCATTTAAAGAGGCTGCATCACTTTGAAATGACCTTTACAGACATAACATGACTTTGTCCTTGAAACCACCTTTATGGAGGCAGCGTGACCTCTATGTAACCTTTACTGAAGCAAAATGACCATCACATGAAATTAGCTGCCGTAACACTACCTCCCCATGGCTCTTAGAGACACAACATGACGTCCACATGAACCGCAAGCAAGCTGTAATGGCCGGTAGAATACGGAGGCCAAGTGCAACGACCAGAGAGAAAGAGAGTAGCTCGGACACAGTACAAACACAGAGAATTATATAGACCAAACGAAAATATTCCCGCTTCCAAAGGACGTATAATAGTCCGAACCACGGAAGCAAAGCGACATAGAAAAAGGGAGAGGAAACTCCAATAATTAGAAGATAGAAAGTCATACAAAACCTGACTGCAGATATCTTCAGCTATAGTGCGAAGCTAAAAACAGACACTCTAGCGAAGGAGGCGTGCCGGACTTCCTGCTTATATAGATTCTGGGAAAGCGCCACTCCAGCTCAATCAGCCAGCTGGGTAAAGAATTCGATAGCCCAGGAATTCGATATCGTCCCGAGACGATAGCCGCAAAGAAAAGTCCAAACAACACGCACACCTCACAAACTATGACAGGACCCCCCCCTCTAAGGAACAGCCCCAGAAGTTCCCAGAGAGCCCCACACACGGAATTCTGAGATATGGGTGGGATCCAGGATATCCCGAGAAGGAACCCAGCACCGCTCTTCAGGACCATAACCCTCCCAGTCGACTAAAAACTGAGCTCCACGACCCACACGCCTCTCGGCTAAAATACGACGTACAGTGTAAACCGGCCCCCCCTCAATCATCCACGGCGGCGGCGGGGGTTTGTCGACCGGAGCCAGGATGCAAGTGCTAACCGGTTTGAGCCTGGAGACATGAAAAGAGGGGTGGATCCATAAGGATCTAGGGGGCTTCAACCGGACTGCGACAGGATTGATCCTTCGCACAATCTTAAAAGGACCAATAAAGTGGGGAGCCAATTTCCGTGACTCCACTCTCAAGGGCAGGTCCCGCGTGGAAAGCCAGACCCTTTGGCCAACCCGATAAGATGGGGCCGAACAGCGCCTTCTATCTGCAGCGATCTTTGGTTTCCGTCCAGAGCGCAACAAGGAGGAACGGACCCTGGCCCAAACTGACCGACAATGGCAAACAAAGTGATTAACCGAAGGAACCTCTAAATCCCTGTCAGTCTCAGGAAACAGCGGAGGTTGATAACCTAACTGAGCCTCAAACGGTGAAAGGCCTGTGGAGGAGTTACCCAGTGAATTGTGGGAATATTCGACCCATGCTAAAAATCAACTCCACGAAGATGGGTTGTCAGCCGCTAAACATCGAAGAGTATTCTCCAAGGACTGGTTGGTTCGCTCTGTCTGCCCGTCTCTGGGTGGAAGTCAGAGGAAAGGCTCACGGTGGCCCCCAACTGGTTGCAAAACTGGTTGCAAATTGAGGGCCCCGGTCAGAAACCACATCTTGAGGGAGGCCATGCAGCCAGAAAACATGGTCCACAACAAGAAGGGCCGTCTCCCGCGCAAGATGGCAGATTGGGCAGCGCGATAAAGTGGGCGGCCTTAGAAAAACGGTCGACCACGACCGGGATGACCATTTTGCCTTCCAAAACAGGCAGCCCCCGAACAAAATCAAGAGCGATATGGCTCCACGGGCGCTTAGGGATGGGCAACGGCCGCAGCAGACCAGAGGGGGGGAGGTGGGAAGTCTTGTTCCTAGCGGAGATACAGCACGCCGCTACAAACTCCCAGATGTCCTCAATCATGCTGGGCCACCAAAAACGTCGGGCCAAGAACTGCTTGGTCCGATGAACCCGCGGGTGATCCGCCAGGCGGGAAGAGTTCCCCCACTGGAAAGCTTGGGACAGCACTGCCAAAGGAACAAACAAACAGCCAGGCGGCTCCCCACCAGGACCTGGATCATTTCTCAACACCTCCCGCACAACAGACTCAACGTCCCACTGAATGGGAGCCACAAACTGAGCTGCCGGGATAACCGGCTCAGGAATGGGGTCGCGACCGGAGCGGTCGTGAATCCGCGACAAAGCGTCGGGCTTGATGTTTTTAGACCCCGGGCGATAGGTTAACGTAAAGTTAAAGCGGTTGAAAAACAACGACCACTGCGCCTGCCGAGAATTATGTTGTTTAGTCTGTTGGATGTATTGGGAGATTTTTATGATCCGTCCAAACCACAAACGGATGTTCAGCCCCCTCCAACCGATGGCACCACTCTTCTAATGCCAACTTGACAGCCAACAACTCCCAGTCACCAATGCTGTAATTCCGTTCGGCCGCCGACAACGACCGGGAGAAGTATGCGCATGGGTGCAACTTATTGTCCCGAAGGGGGCGCTGGGACAAAATGGCACTTACCCTGACTTCCGATGCATCCACCTCCACAACAAATGGGAGGGAGGGGTCGGGGAACACGAGAATGGGTTCTGAGCTAAATCGTTTCTTCAACTCCTGAAAAGCAGCCTCAGCTGCTGGAGACCAAGCAAACGACGAGGAGGTATTCTTCTTAGTGAGCGCGATAATGGGGGCAGCTACCGCGCTAAAATTACGAATAAACCTCCTATAAAAATTAGCAAACCCCAAAAACCATTGCACCTCCTTGATGTTTTGAGGAGCAGGCCAATCCCTGACTGCTGCCACCTTGTCAGGATCCATGCGGACAGACCTTTCCGAAACAATGAAGCCAAGAAACGAAACTTTCTTGGCATGAAAAACGCATTTCTCAGCCTCAACAAAAAGCTTGGCTTTGAGGAGGGCCTCAAGCACTTGTCTGACGTGTTGTTTATGCTCTGAGAGAGTTGAAGAGAAAATCAGAATATCGTCAAGGTAGACAAAAACGAATCTCTCCGACATCTCTCAGAGGACGTCATTCATGAGTGCCTGGAACACAGAGGGGGCGTTAACCAATCCAAACGGCATGACCAAATATTCGTAGCGCCCGTCATGCGTATTAAATGCCGTTTTCCACTCGTCCCCCTCCCGGATCCGAACCAAGTTATAAGCATTCCGGAGGTCTGGCTTAATAAAAAACGACGCCTCCTGCAGCCGTTCAAATGCAGAGTTCATCAACGGAAGTGGGTATCGGTTTTTAATAGTGATATTATTCAAGCCCCTGTAATCAATACAGGGTCTCAGGCCGCCATCTTTTTTGCCCACAAAAAAGAACCCCGCTCCGGCAGGAGACGTGGAGGGCCGAATAAATCCATTAGCCAGAGCCTCCTGAATATATTCTCACATGGCCTTTCGCTCAGGCCCTGACAGCGGGTATAATGAACCCCTGGGGGGA
Source organism: Gymnothorax javanicus (assembly GCA_029692085.1). NCBI lineage: Eukaryota > Metazoa > Chordata > Actinopteri > Anguilliformes > Muraenidae > Gymnothorax > Gymnothorax javanicus. The sequence continues at coordinate 18,311,052 of CM056197.1, forward strand.
GTGGTACCAGGGTGGAGATTGATCTCGCAATCGAACATGCGATGAGGAGGTAAAGTCGAGGCCCGTTGTTTGCTAAAAACCTCTGTGAGATCAGCATAATCGTCAAGAACATTAGGAGGTGGACAAAAGTTCAGAGCAGCCCCCAAATTCTCACCCTGTTTGGAACCTGCCCTCTCTATGTCAGATTCTGAGTCAGAGAAATCCTCTGAATAGCAATCCTCCTCTGGCTGCCGCCAGTCAAATTGAGGATCCCACTCCAACCCCTCCTCCGCCCCTTTCTGTAGATTAGGAGGGTTGTGTGAGACAAACTCCTCAGAATCACTCCAGGCGTCCGCCTCCCCCATAGGTCAATGCCCGGGATGACACGCCAAACTCTCCCTATAGTGGGACCTACAATCAGTACCCCACTGGACGATCGGGTTATCACTGTTCCCCAAATGATATGAGGCCTATGTTCCAAGAGTGTCCTAAAACGACAGGGAAAACAGGAGAACTGATAATAAAAAACCAGACCTCCTCAGAATGGCCACCAAAAGAGATGAACACAGTCAATGATTCAGAAACTTCGGTTATAAATCCAGTTTCCAGCGGGCAACCGTCCAAAGATCTAACAGAGCGTGAATGTAAAAGAGGGCGGATGGGAATGGAATGTCTCCTAGCCCACTCTGCATCCATAAAAAAATCCACGGCGCCAGAGTCCACAAAAGCTTCGATTAATATTCTCTGTCTCCCCACAGTCAATTCTACAGGGATTAAAGTTCGGAAGGGAAATTTGGTCTGTCCCTCTAGCGCCCCCCATACCGCTAGAGGGACTTCCCGTTTCCCTGAAGCTCAGGGCAGCGTGGATGGATATGTCCCGGTTTGTTACAATCAGAGCAGATTATACGTCTGCGAATGGGCTTACGAGCCCGGCTCTCATATGAGCCATCAACCTGCATAGGCTCACCAGGAGTGGGAATTTCAGTGGGCGGAATGGGAGCTGTATGCATGCTGCTAGGAGCATTAGCCCCGTTGCCAGCAAGAGCCAATGCAGTACATTTCTCCCTGTTACGTTCGCGGATGCGATTATCAATGTGCACCGCAGTGCAAACCAACGAATCCAGAGACAAACAAGGCTCCAATGTAGCCAGAGCATCCCTAACCTCCTCAGCCAAAGCGTGAACAAACACTGTCATAAGAGGCGCTTCTGGCCAGCCTGTCTCTGTTGCCAAGGAGGAAAATGTGATTGAAAACGCAGCAACACTCTCAGAACCCTGCCTTAGATGCATTAAACGTGTAGCCGCGTCCTGACCACAAACATCCTGATCAAACACCGATACCATTTCTCTCACGAGAGTCTCCACAGTATTCACTACTGGTGAATTAGATCGAATAAGTGGGCCGACCTAAGTGAGTGCTGTGTCGGTTAACAGGGATAAAATAAATGAAACCCGAGACTCTTCATTCATGAACCGTGAAGGCTGTGCTTTAAAAAATATCTCACAGAGGGCAATGAAATCTTTACATCTTCCTGCCTCGCCTCCATATCTTGGGGGTAACTGAAGCTTTGCCTCTCGGGGAAGATGTACGGATTGTGCTTGTGCAACATTTTGTGTGATCTGCGTGGACAAGGATCTAATACTCTCAGTGAGAGTTAACAGAACGTTCTCCTGTCTCTCCATGGCATTCGCCTGAAGGCGGACTCTCTCAGCCAACTCTGCCTGTTGATTGTTCAGGCTAGAAAGACCCTTGCCATAACCAGAGAGAACAGCTTGTTGGTTAGCCACAACTTTCTCTAACGCAGCCGTTGCTGACGACTCCATGTCGGCTAGAGTGTTCTGTAATGGCCGGTAGAATACGGAGGCCAAGTGCAACGACCAGAGAGAAAGAGAATAGTTCGGACACAGTATAAACGCAGAGAATAATATAAACCAAACGAAAGTACTCGCGCTTCTAAAGGACGTATAATAGTCCGAACCACGGAAGCAAAGTGAGATAGAAAAAGGGAGAGTAAACTCCAATAATTAGAAGAAAGAAAGTCATACAAAACCTGACTAGAGATATCTTCGGCTATAGTGCGAAGCTAACAGACACTCTAGCGAAGGAGGCGTGCCGGTCTTCCTGCTTATATAGATTCTGGGAAAGCGCCACTCCAGCTCAATCAGCCAGCTGGTTAAAGAATTTGATAGTCCAGGAATTCAATATCGTCCCAGGACGAGAGCCGCAAAGAAAAGTCCAAACAACACGCACACCTCACAAATCAAAACACAAGCAGTTTCACATGCAAGGAATGCGAGACTTCAAAATGGAATAAAGCAGCTTTTCTTACAAAACAGTGTGTGCGCATGCATGGGAGGGCAATATGGCTGAGGATAATTTTACAAGAATGGTTTACAGTTTGGTACAAAGCAGGGCTGTATCAGAACTGGTCCTCACTGGTGTTTGTGTAATGAGATTTGAAAAAGACAGGCATTCTGACCTTTGTAGCAGATGAAGGGGTTGGAAGCAGAACAACCACGATCATAAGATTTCCCTTCTGTCCCCATTACAGCACAGTCCTCCTGTCCTGTAATGTTGTTTGGTTGCCCTCGTGCCCAGTTCAAAGATGATTCCTCAGCCTCTTCATAGAGATCTGGGTGTGCAAGAGACCAGTGCCATGTTTTTCTGAGCCCGATCCAGGCGTCTCTCGATGACTGCGGTAAAAGGGCTTCTTGTCCTCTGTACAGAGTGACTAAATCAGTGTAATTCTGCCGACAGAAACTCTGAGCATCAGACCAGCTCTTTTCATCTTCAACAAGGTGATACTGAAGAGGAAGGCAGGGCCACAGAGTGTAGAATCCTGTGAAACACACACACACACACACACACACACACACACACACACACACACACACACACACAGAGGTTTGCACATTTTTTCCAATTAGGACATTGCATTGATTTCCATTCATTGTGGACAGCCTAACTCTAACCATAACCAAATCATGTGTAACCCGAAACTTCACCAAACCCCAATTCACATCTGACCGCTGACCTTAACAGTGACCTCAGAAATGATGTTCTGCTGCATTTGGGCCGGGCTTTGGTCCCTGTGAGGAGTACTGGTCCTGACAAGGTCAATGCTGATACCGGAAAAGGTCCCCACAAGGTATCGAAAACACATACACGCACGCACGCACGCACAGAGGAATAAGATGCTACGTGGCCAAAAGTATAAAGACAACAGCATATCCAACGTCTCATTCCAAAATAAAGGTGTTATACATGCAGTCACCCCCCGCTACTGTAATTGCCTCTGCCCTTCTGGGAGAGCTTTCCAGGGCACACAAGAAAACTGCAGCAGGGTTGTGCCTTGATTATAATCAGAAAAGTGTCAATAAGGCAGTGATCCCAGACAATTAGGTTTGGCTCGAGGGTCAGGGCTCTGTCCAGGCCACAAAATTTATTCTGCACCAATCGCAACAAACCACAAACAGTCCCAACCTCAATAATTGGCACCCTTGGCAAAGACTGAGTGTAAAGGGTGATAAAAAAAATCATCTTTTGGAGAATTATCTTACTTTCACTCGGAAAAAGAGAGGGGGAAAAAAAAAATCAAGCTTTAATTGAATTACATTTATTTTGATAAACTAATCTCTCATCAAGAAATAATTGCTTTTAAAGAAACCTCATGTGCCACAATTATTGGCACCCCCACATTTAATACTTTGGAGAATATTATGGAGTAATGAATTTGAGACCATCCTTCTATCAAGAATCTCTCTTGATCTGTGGTTCTCAAATTCAGTCCTGGGGGACCCCTGTGTATGCAAGCTTTTGTTCCAACCGCAATGGCAATCCCAAAATTTCAAAGGCCGTTACTTTCTCTGAACTAAGTGCTAATACATGCTGATTACTTGACCTTGACATTAATACACACGGTATATTGAATAATTCTACAAGAAAAAACTTTGAAATTCAGTTTTGTTTTTCTTTTATATTTATGGTCATGTAAATATTTATTCATTCATGTGACTTTACTACATCATACATATTCTGTTAGCCCAGGTTGTCCTGAAAAAAATGATGAATATAAGCTGATAGCAGATTGCAGGGTTGGATTATAAAAGCATGATTACACAAGGAGGCCAGGCGAACCTAAAACAGAAAAAATGGCTTTGACCCCAGAGGGTTAAACTCTTAAATCACATTCTGTCAGAAAAAGCTGTTCATGCCCAGAAAAATGCATCTTCTGCAGGAATGTGGTCAATATTGGATTAAATTTCAAACTCTAAACTTAAACAAGCATAAAATTGCATGAAAAGTGGCGAAGTTCCTATAACCAACGATATTAAAAACTGAGGTTAATCAGCAAGATATGTACCTGGCTACCAATTCTTAACCATCTGTGCAACAAATCCCAGTAACTCTCCTAACTGTGTGCGGGGGCAAAACAAACCTGGGTCCTCCTCCAGACAAGTCTCTAACAGGTCAAGGTGAGTTTTAATTACTGCACAGAAACGAGTAAGAACCAGAGTCTACTATCTAGCATTTAGTGCGAAATGAGTTCGGTGTGTGCAGCACCCTCTGACTAAGCTAAAATCATAAATATTTAACAAGTTTTTTTTGAACAGAGGTATCAACGATCTGGCAAATATCTGTATTTACAGAAAGCACTTTGTTGGTTAGTAGACTCTGGTTCTCTGCCACTCGTCAGGATTGTCTTTGTTTGCTCGAGCATCAAGATTTTTGTCTTCCGTCACCTCTGGCAAAAGGGAGACATAGGAATGCACCCCGTCCGTGCATGTGTCCGTCCGTCTGAAAAGTGGCGTTAACACGATAACTCAAGAGGAAAATGGATTACAGACTCCATGTTCTGCATATAAGAAGATAAGATTATGAACCAGTTTCCTATTTAATATCAGTGTTTCCTATTTAATATCAGTGGCGACGGGAGACCGTGGGCCTCGCGGCCAGCTTGTCCTTCATTGGCTCAACCTGCCAGGGGCCCAACCCAAAGCATTAAAATTAACTAAAGCCAAACAAGAGTCTGCATACTTTCAGCTACGCAGTGTATTTCTGTTCATTTTATCAGAATGACCTCAAAAACAAATCTGGTAATTCATGGGTAGGGCTGAATAAATGCACTCACTCCTGCAGGAAACAGCTCAAGCCTACAGAACATGATTGAAGGGTGTTATATTATATTCAGGTACAATGGGCTCCAAAATTGCTGGCACCCCTGACTGGCAATTCACACAAAATACTTTAGAAAATTCAAAAAAAATGTATTTCTAAAAACTCTGAATAATGACATGTGAGAAATACTGTACAATATTAATGTTCCATTGGAACCAGCCAAAGTCATTTACTAATTTAATTAAAAATCTATTTACTCCAAATCAAGGTTTCACAATTAATGGCACCCTTGAAGATTACTGTAGATATCATCAACCACAATTAAACCAGGAATTAAATTCCTCTTATTTCAGTTTTATCTAAGTGTTATGGAACTATATTGAGCCATTACATCACTTCCTTTTTCACTACAGTATAAAACTGAGGTTAAAAACATGAAATATCCCTTTTTCATCCAGCATCATGAAGAAAACAAAACAACTGTCAGTTTAAAAGACAATGATAGTCATAGACCTTCATAAAACTGGTAATGGCTACAAGAAGACTCATAAACGACTGAATATGCCACTGAGCACTGTCAGGGCAATTATTTCACTGGGAGAACTGGGAGAACTGGGAGAAAAGAATTGTAAATGTTCTGTGCCCACTTAGCTTTCTTTATTTTCCTGGTGTAGTTCGGTGTGGGCGGTATCGCAGAACTGGGAGAAAAGAATTGTAAATGTTCTGCGCCCACTTAGCTTTCTTTATTTTCCTGGTGTAGTTCGGTGTGGGCGTATCGCAGAACTGGGAGAAAAGAATTGTAAATGTTCTGCGCCCACTTAGCTTTCTTTATTTTCCTGGTGTAGTTCGGTGTGGGCGGTGTCGCAGAACTGGGAGAAAAAAATTGTAATCGTTCTGCGCCCACTTAGATTTCTTTTCGGAATACGTTGGAGCTCCGACAAAGGTGAGGGGTATTATAAGATAAGATATACTTTATTGAACCCCGCGGGGTAATTCATCCTCTGCAACTGACCAATCTTATGGTTAGGAGCAGTGGGCAGCTACAGAGCAGCGCTAAGGGACCAACTCCAGTTCTAAAGCCAGTTCCTTGGTCAGGGTACTGGTAGGAATGTTCTTATAATGCATGTTTTTGTGGGAAACCGGAGAAAATCCACGCTAACACGGGGAGAACATGCGAACTCCACGCAGAAAAGCCCCAGGCCGGATTCAAACTCACGTCCTTCTTGCTAGGAGGCAGTAGTGCTAACCACTGTGCCATTGAGCTCCTACTGAACTAAGACAGGAGACTTTACGACCCTGCAGTTTTCTTTTTGTTCGTTTGTGTCAGGGTTGCAGCCCTGAGGGATCTATTTTCCTGGGAAAGGGTTTTACTCCAGGCTAGTATCCAGTGGGGATCTGTTCTCTGGGGTTTAAGTCGGTAGGGGTTTGCTCTTCTCCTACCAGAGCTATTTTCAGTACACACTCGTTGCGATCTATAGCGGCCTCCAGTGGTTTGCAGCATTTTCTCTAGGGGTATCCTTTAAGTTTAATTCTCTATTTCCCTGAGCAGTTCTGCTTTCGTGGGCCCCCTTTTACGCTGCAGTTCCTTGCGTTCAGGCTTAGTCGGAGAGATGTTTGCGTTACGGGCATAAAGAGCAAACCTATTCTAATATATTTATCAGAGTTTCGCCCTTGTTTATTTAAGGGTTGTTTTTGGTTCTAGTACTACTCCCCATTTGGAATTTCTTTGCAGTCCTTTTTGGACCCAGTGGTCAGGGTTCCCTTGACTTTTAGACATCACCCATCCCTTTTGCGTTTGGTTCTCCAAACCCCACAACCCCTACAGGGACATTCTGTTTCCCTATAGTTATATTGTTTAAATTATAGTTATATTTATATTGTTTTTTTGTATTGTTTGTGCATTGCTAGTCAGGGGTGCCAATAATTCTGGAGCCCACTGTCATAATACTTATTTTATGTTTTTAAAATGCGAGAGTGGATTTTTTTGGGATGCTGCCCTCCCAAAAATTGCAACTCAGGGCTTGATTTGCTATGTGCTTCAGCAGGTGCAAAAATGTTTTTGCACATGAAAAATTACATAGCTAGTGCTTTAACAATGACAAATAAGGTGACCAGTCATTGGTCACGTCACTGGGGTTGCATGCGCTGAAATGTTTTGCATGCGAAAGTTCCAAAGTCAATCAGTAAATAAATTCTGGAGCTCAATTGCTTTCACAGCTACCAGTAGTGATGAGAAATCCTGAACATTAAGAACATTCATCCATCGATTATCTACACTGCCTCTTCCTCATCAGAGTCACAGGGGAGCTGGGGCCTTTTCCGGCCGAATATGGGCAAAAGGCAGGAACACCCTATAGACAGCTCACCAATCCATCACAGGACAGTAAAGAACACATTTGTGCCAAACACATTTGTGACCTCACACTGTAACGATGACCGTGATGCAGTGACATGTATGTGTGACACAGATAAAGCACTGACCTGAAATCAGGAAGAACATAAAAGCATATTGCTTCATGGCTGATGATTGGCTACCTGCAGAAACACACACATGCATGACATTGCTGTTATTTAGTAAACGCTTTCATCCAGTGAGACTTACAGTTGACCAGACAAAGCAGGGGAAATTGCCCCTGGAGCAGTGTGGGGTGAAGGGCGTTGATCAAGACCCAAACAGCTCCACTTACCTTATTGTACCTAAACTATGGTTTAACCACCAGCCCTTTGAATCCCAGTCAAATATACCAACAACTAGGCTATAGGACACCCCTTTAATAGAATGGTTTTGCAACCAAAGAAAAAACAGCTTAGAAACACATATAAATACTAAACTACAGAATGATCATTGGCAATAAATTATGGTAGCACATAGGCTTTGTCAAAGCCTTTATTATCCATCCATTCATTCTCTAGACCGCTTCTTCCTCACTGGGGTTGTGGAGGAGCTGGAGCCAATCCCAGCTGACTGTGTGCAAAAGGCAGGGACACATCCTGAGATGCGTCTCCCGAAATCACTGATGCTAACTTACATAGTTGGTCCCATTGACTGTGAATGGACGAACTATGCAAGTTGCTAACTTAGTTAGCAACTACGCTTTTGGGAAATGCACTCCTGGACGGCTGGCCAATCCATCCCAGGGCTCACACACCATTCCCTCACACACTCATACCTATGCCCAATTTAGTGTCTCCAATTAGCCTGACACACATACCTTTGGACTGCGAGAGAAAACCAGAGTACCTGGAAAAACCCCTGCAAACAGAGGGAGAACATACAGACTCCACACAGAAAGGCCCCAGGTCGGATTGAAACCCACGACCTTCTTGCTGTGAGGTGACAGTGCCACCCATTTGTTTTATTTGTACTTTTTTTTTTTTTTTGGGCTGCACAGTAACACAGTGGGTAGCACTGCTGCCTGATGAATTTGATGGGTTCGAATCCAGCCTGGGGCTTTTCTGTGTGGAGTTTGCATGTTCTCCCCGTGTTCACGTGGGTTTCCTCCAGGGTTCCCCAGTTTCCTCCCACAGTCCAAAGACATGCACATCAGGCTAACTGGAGACACTAAATTGCCTGTAGGTATGAATGTGTGTGTGTGTGTGTGTGTGTGTGTGTGTGTGTGGTGTGTGTGCCCTGCAATGGATTGGCCAGCTGTCCAGGGTGGGTCCCAGCCTTTCGCCCAGAGTCAGCTGGGATTGGCTCCAGCTCCCTTGTGACCCTAGTGAGGAAGAATCGGTTCAGAAAATGGATGGATTATTTATATCAGTATTACGTCACCATCAGTACTGTGGTCTTTCCCAGTTTTCAATGGATTACTATATCACCAGCATAGTGGCTCCACCACTAGATGTTAGAAGGTGTTTTTCTAGGTACGCGCTCATTGTGATTGGATGTATCGCACAGGAATTACATTTGTATTTAAAAATGCATCATCGTCCAAATACTTTCAGACCTCGCTCATGAATGCAAAATGTTAATACCAAAGTCATCAGTCAGAAAGATACCAATCGGTCACTCGACCAATCAAAAGAAAGATTCTGGCCAACGTGAAATCTGAAGGACTGCTCAGTGGCTCATTAGGTTAAGGCTCCACTCTAATGCACTGACAGGGCTGGAAAGCCATTCCACAGTACAAGACATACATTCACTGCACTTATAATCAGGCAGGCATTGCCCCTGCGGTCATTCATGACCTGTTGTGCTACTTGGAGTATCAGGCAACTAACTGAACAGTGATCACAACTTTACAGATGTATGCAAACTGACAGGGCGCTGCCGAGTGTAATTCACTCAGGCACCTTTCAAATTTTTATTTCATAAAACCCTTCAACATGAGATTGAGATGCTGAGCCGACAGCATTCTCCAGTTTCAAAAATACTTTATTAAGATCCTTTCCCCTCTTCCTGGCTGCCTGACCGGTGCCAACTCACACTAGTGTGCTGTAAATGCCAGCACAGAACACACTGTAGGAGAGCTTAGGATAATGAAGAGGTCAGTGGGACTGGCTCTCACTGCTTGAGCCCAGAGCTTTCAGAGCTGCCGTCTCCCCAAGGAGAATCCAGCAGGGTCCCTCTCACTTCTTTTTACAGTTTTACTGGTCAATTCTTCTCCAGCTATACAGTACCACTCCATGGATGTTTTTCACAAAAAAATGAAAAAAGTACAGTTACTGTATGTAACAACCATTCCTCCCAAAATCAAATGTCACACATTTTTTGTATTAACTGTTCAGTATCTGTTGTTACAGTAATGACCTCAGCAAGTGCACCAATAATGTTGCTCTACCAGTCGGCCAATAGTGAAATAAATGTCTTTTGACTGAGAGAAGGGTTTAATACCCATTTTTTTTAAAAAAGGTTTTGTTTTACAATAAATATGAGGCAATATATATATATATATATATATATATATATATATATATATATATATATATATATTAGTACTTATTTATTGAAGTAAGATTTTGATGGTGTAAATACCCTTCATCATCCTGTCTTTAACGACTCTTTCTCCATCTGAATCATTGTTACTATTTTATTCTGACCCAGTGCTCATTTGTTAAAGAAACAAATGTTAGACAAAACCAAACAGATTTCAAATGGAAAAGCATGACTTACCTTAGAATATTGACCTCTTTGAATGAGCTGTCAGGATTTCACACTGATTGATTCGCTCTCTTTGTTACTCTCCCTCCCTCTGTCTCTCTCTCTCTCGCTTTTATACTCTCCTCAACATTCTCTCAGAAAGACCTCTGCCACACTTTTATTTACATCATAAGTCTGCGGCAAAATGAAAATTTATGTTTACACATAGCTTATTTCCTTCACATGAAGCGGAACGCCTGCCCAGCCTGCTGTTTCACACACAATACCATTACAGTTCCCTGCAGTTTTGACCACTGTTGTGCACTGGTCCAGTCTAAAATATGCAAAAAATAAAAATACTGCTGGAAATTTGCAGCAAGAGGTCAAAGATAGACTCTCAGTCAGTGCTTTGTTCTCTACTCTGTATACAGATATACAAAGATGCAAAACAAAGCAAGAGTCGTCAGCAAGATTGAAACGCATCATGATCAGTTAGACACTCGGACGCCCTACAACAGGCTTGTATTGGGACGGTGGTTCGTGGTTAGAACTGTTGCCTCTCAATAATGTTTGGGGCTCAAATCCTGGCTGGTCAGGACCACTCTGCATGGAGTTTGCATGCATTCCCTGCACACACATGGGTTTTCTGCAGGTAAACTGGTTTTTCCTCTACCCCAAAAGACATGGTCTACAGCAGAGGTCCTCAGTCTTACCCAGAAAGAGCTGGTGTGGGTGCAGGCCATCTCCTCCTAGGTAAATGGTGCATCTGTGCCCAGCCAAAGCACATAATGGAAAACAAAATGGGGATCACTAGACAAAGCGACCTCATTTAACTGCTCCAAGGTCCAGTTCTGAAGCTCCGATGCCCATTAGGGGGCATTATTAGAGGTGAATTGGGGTTAGGGTGGGCACTTTGACTCGTCTGCTAGCTAAAAAGTGCAATACACAGCAGGGTTTGATGCACTGGGTGTTGTGACGGTCCTTATTTAATTCTCAGCAACTTGAGTCACAGGAGCCCTTTTAAAGGAAAAGGAAGAGAAGGCTGAGGAATGAAGGATGTGTGCTAAAACATGGAACACCCGCAGTCCTTCAAACACCCTTTCTAAGTGACCTCAGTAACAGAGGAATTACATGAGGGAGAACTCCGGCTACTTCAAGTCGCTGTGAGATTTTACAAACCGATATGGTAAAATCAGTCCAAATCTGGCTCTCGAATCTAAATCCAGCCCTGTTTTTTTTTCCTTCCTAGTGATTAAGAGAACAATTGAGGGGTTGATTTTCCAGAAGTGCGCAAGTCTGTTTTCATATTTTTAGAGAAATGAGATTTTAAGAATTTGACAACTTGTGGGGATCATGTTACATGTGTTAAGCTGATGTAAACGTAATGAAATATCAGAAAAGATGTCTTAAAACATTTTAGGAGACCCTCTGTGACAAGCGCCAGCTGAAGCTCGTCTGCCCTGCCTGCGAGCATAGTTTCCCGCCACATGCACCCATTATTCAATTATTAGTTCGATTCTCTCATTGGTTTAGGTCTCACCTCACTTTAGTATTTAGTTCCTGCCTTGTTCACTTTTCCTTTGTCGGTCAGACCATTTGTGTTCCTTACTTATGCTGGTTCGGCTTTCTCCCTTCGGAGAACTAAATCCTCTCTCATATGAGAGCTTGCATGTTTTTGCGCGTCTCAATTCCTCTTTCTAAATTTGACTCTTTTTTTTCAGAGCTCACATATCCGCGTCTCTGTATTACCACTACCTTATTAGAAATGGTTGTTTCTCCCTTCTGGGGTTTGTAAGCATTTCCACTTTTGTATTTTTTATTTGCCATTGTTTCTTGTGATTGTATGCCCATTGTTAACCTTGCATAATGACAAATAAACCAGTCGTTTCGCCTGCTACTTTGCACTTGCAGTCTCCCTCTATTCCAACCCGTAACACCTTCTAGCCTCTATCTTCATTCTTGGCCCAAGTATTTCAAACACCAGTCTGCAGACTTGAATACTTTTGAAGAAAATGCCTCAAAATAATTTTTTTTTTTAATTTTATTGTTTCAGAGTACTAAAACAGAGCATCTTTTTGAAAACAAAACACACCACTTTCTAATGAAAATGAACAGCTAAAATAGTCATACCAGTATACTATAGGCATGGATGTCAAAAAGCTTCTTGCACAAAACGAATGAAATAAATATACAGTTAAATGGGGAAGGTAAATGCAGCTGAACAAAGGTCACAGTAAAAACCAATCTCTATAAATTATGAATGGGCAGTACCACAAACCAAACAGGTTTAAAGACTTCATTCGTCATCGATAGGGATGTGGCGTGGTAATTAGCAAGTTCAGCCAAAGAATAGGTAGCTAAAAAACATTACCTTTTGCCGGACTTCTTTTTCGCTTGTTTTTAGCCAATGTTTCTGGCTGCTTGGGTTTTTTTTTTTTTTTTTTTTTTTAAAGCTCTTTTGGGTTGAATTCACACACACACATCCTGGCCTGTAGAGTCAGCCATTTTGGATAGGTAAGAAAGCTACAGTGGCTGCTATTGGCCAGCCAAATTTCTAACGATACTTTCATTGGCTGACTGGACTTGTGTACTTGAAGTTTTACACAGGACTTGGTCACCACTAGAAGTAGCTTCTTGGGGAATTTCCAATTCACTGCTCATATTATATTGTACTTGAGTGCTTCTTGGCCAAAATTAGCTAACGTGGCTTATTGCTCATCAATGAAAGAATTGATTTGTTGAGTTATCTGATTTCTAATGAAAATGGACTTGAGCACTTATGGAAATAACCCCTTCAATTATTGCTCAAGATTGGCCTGACTGTATTTACACCTTATTCTCAAGTATAGAGAGGGTGGAAAACCAGCAGTTCCCTGATCACAGGCACTTAAAGTTCAGAACAGGGCATTTGACAAATGCTTGGCGGCTTCCAAGTCTACATGCTTTCTGAACCTTTTCTCTTCATGCCATCACTACATCTCATCTATATTAATCCGGTATTTTGTTGTCTCGTGAGTTGCAGAAGAGATCTAGTTTTCAGAATACGCGAGGACATAACTTCTGTTCGAGCAAGTTGGCATTCATAGACCCGACCGCAGGGGTTGTTATGCCCGTTCTTCATTTAAGGGGTCTTATTGGCTTGTTTGCAATATTGTGAGGGGTGTGATCATCCAAACCCACCATACAGTCCACCCTCGCTGCAGTGCAATGCTAATGAAGGATGTTTATTGCTTGTTAAGTGCTTTCCTTGTGTAGTTTACCCCCATACATGAACAGCATCATAGCGTATGTCTCAGATCGGGAGACAGAACTATTAAAAAAAAAAAAAAACAGGAAAATACTTTCATGAAATTAGTCTTCTTCGGTCTGATATTACATTTTGTCAGAATACATGAATCTGTACACTCTGAAAAATATGCAATGAGAGGAAAACTAGGAATAGCACAAATACTCATTCCTCAACACTATTCAGCTGATCAAGGAGTTCAGTAAATGTGAGTTAAGGGACTTCAGTGAAGCTTGGTGCCCATGTTTTCTGTGTGGCAAGTGAGAATAGTGTGCCTTTATAAAACTCAAAGACTGAGGAAGTTGAAAAGCATCTATTCAAAACAGTGCTACGTAAAAACATAATATAATCAAATAACCCAGTGGTAAGCAGCAATGCTTGATAATGCATACTGTCACAACAACCTGTTCAATCCTGAAAACTCACAAGCCCACATTATCACACACAGGCATAAACGCACAAGTATACATGAGCACACGAAGAACCAGGTATAAATGTACCGTATATACCTGTAAACACAACACACACACAAACAAAGGTATGTGAGTGTATACCTACATACACAAAGGTATAAATGCAGACACACGTGTGCACGCACACACACGCGCACACACTCACAAACACAAATTTGCACAGGTATCCTTCTTAGGGCATTGCATTGACTTCTATTCATTATGGACAGCCTAACCTTTACCCTACCCCTGACCCCAACCAAATCATGCCTCACCCTAACCTTAACATAACCCCAATTACCACCTGACCTCAAACAATCATGATCTCAGAAATGACCTTTTGCAGTATTAGGACCAGGCTTTGGGCCCCATAAGGGCTACTGGTCCTGACAAGGTCAGTGTGTATACTGAAATACGTCCCTGACAGGTGACAAAAATGTGAACACACGCACACACACACCTTTCAGAATGGGATAAAGGAATATTCAGTGAGAAAAAGGAAATTGTGTGTGTATAACAGAGCAGGAGAGTGAGAGAGAAATGTAGGTAAACATACAAGCATGCATGTACACATGTACAGTGCTTTGAAAAAGTATTTGCCCCCTTCATCATTTCTTAATTTTTGGAATATTTGCTACACTTAAATGTTTCAGATCAACAAACAGATTTTAATATTAGACAAAGATAGCCCGAGGAAAGACAAAATGCAGTTTTTAAAATGATGATTTCATTTATTAAGGGAAAAAAAGCTATTCAAACCTACCTGGCCCTACGTGAAAAAGTAATGCCCCCGGTTAAATCATGAATTAATTATGATTAACCACATTTTTTGAGGTAAATTTCACAAGCCACACTCAGGCCTGATTACTGCCAGACCTGTTGAATCAAGAAATCGCTTAAATAGAACCTGTCTGACAAAGTGAAGTTGGCTAACAGATCTCAAAAAGCAATAAATCATGCCACGATCTAAAGAAATTCAAGGACAGATGAGAAACAAAGTCACTGACATCTATCAGTCAGGGATGGGTTACAAAGCCATTTCTAAGGCTTTGGGACTCCAGTGAACCACGGTGAGAGCCATTATCCTCAAATGGAGAAAACTTTGAACAGTGGTGAACCTTCTCAGGAGGGGCCAGCCTACCAAAATTACTCCAAGAGCGCATCAACGACTCATACAGGAGGTCACAAAAGAACCCATAACATCTGAAGAGCTGCAGGCCTCACTTGCCTCAGTTAAAGTCAGTGTTCTTGATTCAACAGTAAAAAAGAGACTGGGCAAAAATGGCATCCATGGGAGAGTTCCAAGGTGAAAACCACCGCTGACCAAACAGAACACAAAGGCTCGTCTAACATTTGCCAAAATACATCTTGATGATCTCCAAGACTTTTGGGAAAATATATTCTGTGAACTGACCAGACAAAAATTGAACTTTTTGGAATGTGTGCGTCCTGTTACATCTGGCGTAAAACTAACACAGCATTTCATAAAAAGAACATCATACCAACAGTCAAACATGGTGGTGGTGGTGTGATGGTCTGGGGCTGCTTTGCTGCTTCTGGACCTGGATGACTTGCCGTAATTGATGGAAACATGAATTCTGCTCTCTACCAGAAAATCCTGAAGAAGAATGTCCGACCATCAGTTTGTGACCTCAAGCTCAAGCGCACTTAGGTTATGAAGTAGGACAATGATCTGAAACACACCAGCAAGTCCACCTCTGAATGGCTTAAAAATAAAAAAAAGCAAAATGAAGGTTTTGGAGTGGCCGAGTCAAAGTCCGGACTTAACCCTTTAAAGGTGCCCTGTGTAAGAATTGAGGTCAAAATATCCAAAAAATGAGCTATACACAAAAGAGTGAGAAGAAAAAAGGGCAATGATGTCATAAAAGTTGACAAGGTATAGTGCTGCAGAGATATCAACCCGAGTTCGCACGGTAAATCACCAGCTGTGCACTGTCCTGTGTCATAATACCACTTTCTGCCATGGGTGGCGGTATGCGGGCAACATAACAGCCAGCCAAACTGCAGTGCACGAATAAATCGCACGGCTTGAGGGCGTACTTGAACCTGATGTCAATCTGGTTCAATCCTTCTTCTTCCGCCTTCTGAGGAGAGCAGTCGCACCCTATCTCTGCTCCTGCCTGCGTCTTCTTTCTTTGTCCTGTATTGTCCTGTTACCCCCTCTTTTTTATTTTTTTTGGACCCTCCATCTGCTTCTGAGGCTCTCAAGTAAAGACGGAATTAATTAGCTGGTCCCTGAATGCGATTGACAGAATTTTTTCACCAAGAAGCGGATCACCTGGCGAACCGCGCTGCCCGGACGCGACTTTTGCTGCTGGCTACGTTCGGGACGCGTGGTCGAGATGGCAAGTTCTTTGTCTGGCAGCACTATTTGAAGACGTGGAGGATGTTTACCTTTTTGGATTTATGGTGACAGGATTTCTCCTAATTGGCACGGGAGTTGCTCTGATCTACTGCAAAATGTGCGAGCTGGGAGCGAGGAAAATGCCCAACGCGCTGCCTAGCACCGAAATTATTACGGAGCGCCTCAGTGGAGTAACGAGTGAACGGGTGATGGATTTACATCGGAGAGCATCAGAGAATGGAGAGTTGCTCAAAAGACTCTGGGATCATCTGCGGAAATGCACAGAAAGATGGACGCTGTTTTGAGTCATTGTGGGGAGTTTGTGCATTTGACTGTGAATTTGGGTAAGAGACAGGATGAGATGATGGGAGAACTTGTGGCCCTGAAGCGCGAAGTACAAAATTTACAAATGGATAGCGGATCAATCGAAATTACTTGTTCCACCCGAAATGGAATAGAATTCGGCGCACCCCCCCCCAACTCCGCGTCTCCCCTCTGTCTGCCTCAGTCTCACATGGACCGGTTCTCATCAACATTCTGTTGTGGCCCCAATTTGTTATGGCGTAGCGGACAGCAAGGGATGACAGACAAAATTTTAAAACTTTAACAGATTTAATTAAACACTTTGAACTAATCTACAATCTACTCTACTGACCAAGATTGAAATAAAAAAAAATGAGATATTTACAATCCCTTGGTAATTGAGATGGGCTGCTGTGTTGCGATGTCCTGGGACAGGAAAATGCTCCAACACAGGCAAAAATCCACAAAAAGCTTCACAGGTCTTGAAAAGAGTGACAGGTCTGGTCAAATGTATCCTTCCACAATTTCTCCTTGCAATTTCTCCTACTACCGCCTTTCACTCTCTCAATTTTTCTCCTTATATACTCTTTTCCAGCCCCCTCTGAGGCATTCCCCTCTGAGGCATGCCCAGGACATGCCCCAAAACCTAGCTCCAGACTGGGCTTAACAAAAAAAATGTCAATACTGCCATCTAGTGGCTTTTTTTTCCCCACATTACACCTCCATTCCAAAAGGGAAAAATTTTGACTCATAAAGGCAAAATTTTTCTTTTCAATACAAAAGTGGTTAAG
The DNA here is from genome assembly GCA_029692085.1 of Gymnothorax javanicus. Taxonomy (NCBI): domain Eukaryota; kingdom Metazoa; phylum Chordata; class Actinopteri; order Anguilliformes; family Muraenidae; genus Gymnothorax; species Gymnothorax javanicus. The sequence continues at coordinate 18,328,429 of CM056197.1, forward strand.
TAGACACTTGTATATATATAAGTGACAGAGCGGTCTGTCACTGCTAGTGGCTAGCTGAAATGCAGCAGAACTCCGTTTGACTCGTTTCCTCTCACCGGTCAAGTTCTCAATTCAATTACACCTCGTAACAGCCCTCATTGCCGCTAAAAGAAAGCCAACTCGTTCAACTTGCTGTATTAGTTGCTTAACTAGGGGTGCACACCTGGTAGACAGCGATGTATGGCATAGCAGATTCCGCAAAATTAAAATGATTCACCTTACCGTCTCTGCTCTGTATCTCGTCGCTTCTCCACTTCACGCCCATCGCACTTTTTCCCGTCAACCTCACGCCATTGAGCATGCAAACCAGACTGCCAGAAAATCGTGGCACTTATTCATTTCTGAACACAAACGGCACTTCCGTCCACAGTTTGCACAATGCATCACGGGGAAACCTAAATGATTAAACTTGTAATACTGAGATTTTGGTTAACAAGTTCAGGTTTGTGTTTGTATTGATGGGAGAATTTTGTACTTTAAAGGAGTTGGTTTTTTCCGCGATTTGGTTGATGTATGGATTGCGGGGAGGGGGCGGGGCTATATAAGTTGGGGTATTCGCGTATCATGGGAGGGAAAACGAGCAGAACCCTAAGAGCAGTGAAGGGGAATGGTTAAGGCAGTGCGTGGGCCAAATACTAGGACCTGCTTCATTTCTCTGTTTATTTTTTTTTTGTGAAGGACTTCGAAAACCCTATACAGGGAAATTGATTGGGGGTAGGCCAAGTGCTGGGGACCTTCCCTATTGCCTTGGATTTTCTCTTTTTTGCATATTTTTTTTTTGTTTTGCGTGTGTCCAGCGGAAATCACTGTACATATACGTTGCACTTTGGGAATTTGGGACTGACCATAATAAAAGCAATTTTTCTACAATAGACCACTTTGCCATTGGAAATTTTTTTTAAAAAATTTTTGTGAACACACGTCCGACCTACCTGACCACAAAAAGGACTTTGTGACATTTTGGTGTCAGAAGTGGGATGGCAAGTGGGAGAGCTTTAAGATCCACAGGCATTAAGGACCAGGAGTCAGATGAAGAGGGATACGATGAGAAGCCAGAGGTGCAGCCTAAGCGACGGACTAGGGCCCGTCAGACAAAGGCGAAAATGGAACCCAGAACAGCAGAAACAAGTGAACTGGTGACTTTGTTTAAGGACTTTCTGACGGTACAGCAGGAAAGGGAGAAGAACCTTTGGGGGGAGATCAAGGGCATTCGAGAGGCACTCTTACACCCCCCATTTTGGTGGGACCACTCCACAGGTGAGTTTTGAAGGGAGTCCACGCCCCATCGCCCCCACACCTGGTGGACCCTTTAACCCTGAAAGACAGCCTGTGTCTCCAGCCATGTCAGTGGGAGGTCAGCCAAGCCGTTCCGCGCCGACCCTGCGGAGAGAACCAAAGCTTCCACCATACCAGGAGGGGGAAGATATTGAGAATTATCTCCTCAGGTTTGAACGCATGGCACGAACCTGGGCATAGCCAGAGGAGGAGTGGGCCAGCCGTCTCGTCCCTCAACTCACTGGGAAGGCGTTGGAGGCATACTCGGCAATGGATGAGGACCGCACTGGTTTCTACCCTGACCTCAAGGCAGCACTCCTAGCCAAGTTTGACATCTCGGAGGAATCGTACCGCCTGAGGTTCCGGTCACCGGTGGTTCCCAAGGAAGAGGCGCCGCAGGAAACCTATCAGCAACTTAAAGGCCTATATCGTTGGTGGATGAAACCGGAGCAAAGGAACAAGGGCCAGATTGGGGAAATGATCATCATGGAACAGCTGCTGCAGGTACTGCCAACTGAAATTCAGACTTGGGTGCGGGAACATGATCCTACCACCGGTCAGGAGGCAACTAAACTTGCTGGACAGTACATAAATGCGCGGCGAGGACTGCAACGGCAGACGCAAAGGACACTGCCTCCGCAGGTACAGACCACCAACACTGCAGCCCGGAATACAGGTACTCTGGGGGGCGGGGGTGGGCGAGAAATGGGAGGGCCCAGTTGCAACCTTATTTGTTTTTTCTGCCAGCAGCCGGGACACAAAGCATCTTTGTGCCCTCTCAAGAAACCCAAACTGTCAAGTTTTTGCTATATGCCTAGAACTGGGGACATTTCAGGGGTGAACTGTGGGGGGTTACCATATGTTTGGGTAAGGGCTAACAATGTGAATGTGCATGCAAGCTTTGTTGGATACGGGAAGCTCTTTGTCTCTCATAAAAAAAATGCCATGTTCCAGATACGGCTATCAATTATGCGTTGAGCCATGAGGTGTTGTGTGTGCATGGAGACCGCAAGTCCTACCCCATGACAGAGGTCACCATCACGTGCAACAACCAAGCCTATTTGTTGTCTGTGGGTGTGGTGGAAAATTTACCATGTGATTTGGTTTTGGGAAAGGATGTGCCTAGTCTTTTTGATATGCTCTCGCAGTTATCATGCGTTGCAGTCACCCGGTCACAAACTAGGCAAAGGAACACACAACATTATATCCCGTCCTCAGTTTCGCTACCCACTTCTGCTTCCATCCCAAGCCCTGTTTTAGATTCCCCTTCGCTCGCTACGGGCTTAGACCCCTTACCAAATGCTCATGATGATTTATTCGGAGAAGTGGGTAAATCCCACAAGACTAAGCGTCAGCGTTGATGGAGAAGGGCCTGTCTGCAATTAAGTTGTCCAAACACCCTCTGCTGCCGGTAGAACCTGTGTGGCAAGTGCCAGATGACCTTAGGGAGCTGCAGGGTGCTGATCCTACTTTGATTCCATTGATTGAGCAGGCCCAATCAAACCAGAGTGGTAATTGCACTGATAAATACATTCTGCACAATGAGCTGCTCTACTTTGCAGGGTCAAATGGGCATCATTTGGTGTTGCCAACAAGCTGTCGTGAGGTTGTGTTACATCTTTCCCACACCATACCATGGGCGGGCCATCAGGGCCGGTTACGCACTTACCTGCTGGTCAGTTCTCAGTTTTTTTGGCCAAATATGTATACCGATGTGAAAGAGTACTGTTGTTCCTGCCCAGAGTGTCAGCGAACTGCTCCTGTGAGGAAAGCAGACCGGGCTCCTCTCCAGCCACTACCCATAATCCAAGTACCCTTCCAAAGGATTGCAATGGATGTGATTGGTCCCCTTGAAAGAAGTAGTGCGGGTCATCGTTACATCCTGGTACTTTGTGATTATGCCACCCGGTTCCCAGAAGCATTCCCCCTTCGCAGCATCACTACTCCACACATTATTCGCTGTCTAGTTGAACTGTTCTCGCGAGTAGGGATACCCACCGAAATAATCACAGATCAAGGCACTAATTTCACATCCCGGCTCATGAAACAACTTCACCAGACTTTAGGAATTACCAGCATCACCATCACACCCTATCACCCCCAAACGGATGGGCTCGTAGAGCGATTTAATCAGACTTTGAAACGTACGTTGAGAAAATTTGTCTCTGACACGGGTCGTGACTGGCATAAGTGGCTTCCTTTCCTCTTATTTGCCTATCGTGAAGTGCCACAGGCATCGACTGGGTTCTCCCCATTCGAATTGCTTTATGGAAGACAGGTGCCAGGGCCACTGGATCTTTTGAAAGAACGTTGGGAAGCCACTGCTGAGCAGTAGTCCCCTGTGGGGGTCGTGGCATACATGCTCCAAATGAGAGACCGGCTGGAACAGCAGAGAGGTGAAGCAAAAGAAAACTTGGAGAAGGCACAAGGGAACCAAAAGTGTTGGTACGACCGCACCACACGCCTACGACAGTTCCAGCCTGGACAGAAGGAGTTGCTGCTCCTACCATCATCTACAAGCAAGCTGCTGTGCAAATGGCAAGGTCCCTTTGAGGTGCTGCGGCAGGTGAGTCCAGTAACCTATGAAATTTGCTTTCCAGAACCTACCCGGAGGAGCCAGATCTACCACGTAAACCTGCTCAAAGCGTGGACGGAAAGGAAAACAACTAACAATCACCGTGAGGAGGAGGTTAAAGAAAAATCAGGACAAGGAGTCTCACTAATGGTGCGAGACATTGTGGAGGAAGATCAGGAGAATGAGATGGACTTCCCTGTTGGTAGTGAACCTCTACCACCGGACTTGAGTCATCTACCAAAGGCTCATCAGCAGCAGCTACAGGAAGAACTAGGTAGGTTCCCTTCGTTGTTTAGTGGGAACCCAGGCCAAACTCACCTAGCCAAACATCACATAAGGCTAAAAGATTCGACACCTGTGCGTCTGCATCCATATCACATCCCTGAGAGAATTTTACCCAGTGTGCAACAAGAAATAACCACCATGCTTGAGTTGGGTGTGATAGAGCCTTCTGTGAGTGAATGGACTAGTCCTGTGGTTATTGTCCCAAAAAAAGATGGCAGCATTCGTTTCTGTATTGATTTCCGGAAAGTCAACTCTGTTTCACAGTTCGATGCTTACCCCATGCCCCGGATTGATTAGCTATTGGAGCGCCTTGGGCGAGCAAAGTATTTAACAACCATCGATCTGTGCAAGGGCTATTGGCAGATTCCTCTTGAGTCTAACTCCCGGCAGTACACCGCTTTTCAATCTCCATTTGGGTTATACCAATTTAAGGTGATGCCTTTCGGGCTACAAGGGGCACCAGCGACCTTCCAAAGGTTAATGGACAGAGTACTGGATGGCTGTGCAAAATATGCTGCTGCTTACTTGGATGATATTGTGGTCTACAGCACCACTTGGCGAGGACATTTGGACCACCTCAATGATGTCCTGAACTGAATCTGGAAGGCCGGGCTGACCCTGAATGTCAGTAAGTGTCAGTGGGCAAGACAAGAGACTCAATATCTCGGTTATCGAGTGGGCGGCGGACGCTTATACCCCCAGGTGGACAAAGTAGAGGCTATCCGAAACAGTCCCCAGCCTCGGACAGAAAAACAAGTAAGATCATTCCTTGGGTTGGTGGGATGGTACCGGCGATTCATTCCTCAGTTTGCCACCATTGTTGCTCCCCTGACTGACCTAACTCGGAAAGCCGGACGGAACCCTGTCCCATGGACTGAAAACTGTGAACGGGCGTTCCAGCGCCTCAAGCACTGCCTATGCTCAGACTCTGTCCTCATCAGTCCAAACTTTGAGGAGCATTTTCTGGTTCAAGTAGACGCATCTCAAGTGGGCCTCGGTGCAGTGCTAGCACAGGGGCAGGAAGGACATGAACAACCAGTGCTGTATCTAAGTCGGAAACTTCTACCTCGTGAACAAAGGTACTCAGTAATTGAGAAAGAAGAGCTGGCGATTAAATGGGCCCTGGACAGTCTCCGCTATTACTTGATAGGCAGAGAGTTTGATCTGGACACGGACCATAGGTCCCTGGTTTGGATCAATAAAATGAAGGACTCCAATGCAAGAGTGACTCGCTGGTACCTTGCTCTTCAGCCATTTAGGTTCAACATTCGGCACAAGCCAGGTACAAAGAATCTAATGGCGGACTACCTGTCACGATTGCCAGAATTGGGCAATCTGAAAGAGGAGGGGGGTAGTGTGACAGAGCGGTCTGTCACTGCTAGTGGCTAGCTGAAATGCAGGAGAACTCCGTTTGACTCGTTTCCTCTCACCGGTCAAGTTCTCAATTCAATTACACCTCGTAACAGCCCTCATTGCTGCTAAAAGAAAGCCAACTCATTCAACTTGCTGTATTAGTTGCCTAACTAGGGGTGCACACCTGGTAGACAGCGATGTATGGCATAGCAGATTCCGAAAAATTAAAATGATTCACCTTACCGTCTCTGCTCTGTATCTCGTCGCTTCTCCACTTCACGCCCATCGCACTTTTTCCCGTCAACCTCAGGCCATTGAGCATGCAAACCAGACTGCCAGAAAATCGCGGCAATTATTCATTTCTGAACACAAACAGCACTTCCGTCCACGGTTTGCACAATGCATCATGGGGAAACCTAAATGATTAAACTTGTAATACTTAGATTTTGGTTAACAAGTTTAGGTTTGTGTTTGTATTGATGGGAGAATTTTGTATCTTAAAGGAGTTTGTTTTTTCCGCGATTTGGTTGATGTATGGATTGCGGGGAGGGGGCGGGGCTATATAAGTTGGGGTATTCGCGTATCATGGGAGGGAAAATGAGCAGAACCCTAAGAGCAGTGAGGGGGAATGGTTAAGGCAGTGCGTGGGCCAAATACCAGGACCTGCTTCATTTCTCTGTTTTTTTTTTTTTGTGAAGGACTTCGAAAACCCTACACAGGGAAATTGATTGGGGGTAGGCCAAGTGCTGGGACCTTCCCTATTGCCTTGTATTTTCTCTTTTTTGCATATTTTTTTTCTTTTGTGTGTGTCCAGCGGAAATCACTGTACATATATGATGCACTTCGGGAATTTGGGACTGACGATAATAAAAACAATTTTTCTACAATAGACCACTTTGCCATTGGAATTTTTTTAATTTTTGTGAACACACGTCCGACCTACCTGACCACAAAAAGGACTTTGTGACAATATACATATAATACAATATGCTAATAAACACGTGATATATATACACATACTCAAACACGGGATAAGCAATCAGCAATTACATTGTCAGTACCCTTTACATGCTTAATTTCCAAGTCAAACTCCTGTATAAAATCAAACTCCAATTCAACAATCTCCGATTCTTGTTTTTCATCTTACTCAAAAACATTAACGGATTGTGGTCAGTATATACAATCACTGGCTTTTGCCCTGTACAAACATAAACCTCAAAGTGTTGTAAGGATAGAACCAGAGCCAACAGCTCCTTCTCAATTGTGGAATAGTTCTTTTAGTGGTGATTGAACTTTCTGGAGAAGTATGCCACGGGATGCTCAATGTCATCAGAGTCACTTCTCTGTAGGAGCACAGATCCACAAGCTTGGTCGCTAGCATCGACCGCCATGGAGAACGGTTTGTTGAAGTCAGGAGATTTGAGCACGGGAAGTGACACAGCAGAGACTTCAGGCGTCGAATGCTCTTTGGCATGCTTCATCCCAAGTGAACTTTACGCCTTTCTTCAGTTGGTTGGTGAGACTGAGAGCAATCTCAGCAAAGTTCTTGCAGAACTTGCGGTAGTACCCGATCATTCCAAGGAAGCGACGCAAAGCTTTTTTGTTGTCAGGAACTGGAAAGTCCATGATGGCTTGGACTTTAGCATTTATGGGTGCCAACTTACCCTGGCCTATGACGTAGCCAAGATACGTGACAGTAGCACAACCAAAGTCACTCTTGTTCAGATTAACAGTCAGGTTAGCCTGGGTCAAGCGCTGGAACAACGTCTCTACATCTTTCAGATGTTCTTCCCAGGAGTCACTCCATGTGATCAGGTCGTCGATGTACGCACCTGTGTGTGGCAATCCGGCGATTGAAGACTGTATCATCCTTTGGAACGTGGCTGGGGCATTTTTCATGCCAAAGGGTAGGACTTCATACTGGTATAACCCAGATGATGTGGCAAAAGCAGAGATGCTCTTGGCCCTCTCAGTTAAAGGCACACATTAATAACCCTTCCATAAATCAATTTTGGTCAGAAACTTTGCTTGCCCCACTATCGATACAATCATCAATCCTAGGTTTTGGAAACACATCAGTTCTAGTTACAGCATTGACTTTGCGATAATCTGTACAGAATCTAGTACTTCCATCAGGTTTTGGAACTAGAACACAGGGTGAACTCCAATCTGAGTTAGAGGGTCTGATAATATCATGTTCTAACATGTCTTCAACTTCTTTCTCAGCAATCTTTCTCTTTTCAGGATTCATCCGGTACGGATGCTGTTTTATTGGTTTGGCATCACCAACATCTACATCATGAGAGGCTATAGAAACTTTCTTTGGAACATCAGGAAATAGATGTTCATATTTCTTGATCAACCTCTCAAACTGATCTTTCTGTGAGGGTTCTAAGTGCTGGAGTTTTACATCAAGATTTTGCAACACTTCAGAATTTGACAATTTACATGAAAGAACTTCAGCTTTAATTCTAGGTTCATCATCTTGAAACTCCCCCTCATCTTCACAAGTCTCGGCCATAGGAGGATCTGGAGTGACAGCTGCAACCCTAGCATTCCTATCATGATAAGGCTTCAGCATGTTAATGTGACACAACTGTTTTGGCTTTCTCCTATCTGGAGTCTTCACAATGTAATTGAGATCATTGAGTTTTGTCAGAATTTCATAAGGACCATGAAATCTAGCCTGCAATGGATTGGACTGCAAGGGAAACAACGCAAGGACCTTGTCTCCTGGTTTAAACTCACGGCTTCTAGCCTTATGATCAGACTAAGTTTTCATTTTTCCCTGACTGGATTTCAAGTTCTCTTTGGCTAGGTCACAAGCTGCACGCAGTCTTTCCTTGAACTTGTAAACATAGTCTAACAGACTGATATGCGGCTCTTTCTCTTGCCATTGTTCACTCAACAATAGCAAAGGTCCCCTCACTTCATGGCCAAACACTAGCTCAAACGGACTGAATCCAGTAGAATCCTGCACTGCTTCTCTAGCTGCAAACAACAGCAAATGAACACCTTCATCCCAGTCTTTCTCATGGTCATAACAAAAAGTCCTCATCATTGTCTTGAGAGTGGAATGAAACCGCTCTAAGGCACCCTGACTCTCTGGATGATAGGCACTGGAAAGAATCTGCTTCGCACCTAGTTCATACACAACCTGCTGAAACAATCCGGAAGTGAAATTGCTACCTTGATCTGACTGAATCTCCCTGGGAAGGCCAAACAACGTGAAGAACTTTATCAAAGCCTTCGAGATTGCAGTTGCTTTGATGTTTATGTAGAGGTATGGCTTCAGGGAATCTGGTAGATGCACACATGATTGTCAACAAGCACTGATTTCCAGATCTAGTCTTGGGTAATGGACCAACACAATCAACGATGACCTTGGAGAAGGGCTCCCCAAATGCTGGGATAGGCTGCAATGGAGCTATAGGTGGGTCTAACTGGTGTTTTCCAACTATCTGACAAGTGTGACAGGTTTTTGCAAAAGTTAGAAACATCTTTCCGAAGTCCAGGCCAGAAGACGTGTTTCATGATTTTGTCAACAGTCTTGTTAACACCAAGATGACCTCCTAATGGCAAACTATGAGCCATTGTTAAGATCTCTTTCCTGTAGACCTTCGGAACAACAATTTGCTTGACCACTACCCAATCTGCATTGGCAGGGATATCAGGAGGGCGCCACTTCTGCATCAACACTCCACCCTTGAGATAATACCCAACTGGAACTGCGTCTATTTCTTCATCAGGAAGGGCTCTCTTCTTTCGTAAACAAATTTCAGGATCATTGGTTTGCTCCTGAATCAACCGCTTTCTGGACAGAGACAAGTCTCCAGAAACATCAGAATCACCAGACCCATCTGGCTGGCTGAACAGAGAACTGATAAAAGTGTCTGATAAGTCCTCAAACGGAGAAACCATAGTAGGCTGAACAGAGTCATGAGGCGAACCACCTGAGTCATGACTATTCAATGTGCTGGACGGCACCACATCACCTTCTTCTTGAGCCTTCTTGGCCATAGCACGGGTCACAGCACAGGAAGGATACAGAGATGGGTCTTCATCGCCATCTTCAGTGCTCGGCTGTGAAGTAAGATGAACAGGGGGAACTACATTGCCCCCAGCCAGGTCATTGCCTAGCAACAGAGAAACACCCTTGATAGGTAGACTTGACATAAGTCCCACCTTTACCTGTCCTGTAACTAAATCTGACTTCAAGAATACAGAGCGCAGGGGTACAGATACAGTCCTCCCTTCAATACCTTGTACAAGTATGAAATCCCCAGAAGCAGTCTCATCACGTAACTCCAAGGAGTCCATCAACAAAAGTGACAGAGAAGCTCCGGTATCCCTTAGGATATATATGGGGACAGGAGGAGAATGCTCATTCAGAGCCACAAATCCCTCTGACACAAATGGAAGAAATTCCTCCCTCGCAAAGTCAGCAGTATCAGGCTTCTTAGCCTCACAAGGAGCAGGCAATTTAGCAGATCGGTCATCCACTACAGGGGTTTCTAACGTTGTCTTCACAAAGGCATTGGGTTTGGTATCCTTTTCTTTTTTTCTTTCTTAGCTTTAAGGAACCAACAGTTAGTTGTAACATGACCAGATTTCTTGCAATAATTGCAAACTAGACCCTTTTTGTCACTGTCAGCTTTCCCCACTTTGATCAGACCTTTGACTGGATTTCTGAGCACCATCACCAGATTTGTCTTTGTCTTTGGGTGAGGAATCTTGGGTATCACCGTTACCTTTCTTCTGAAATTGGGACCATCTATTGTTACTGCTAGACTGAAATTTGGACTTATGTGTGAGAACATATTCGTCTGCAAACTTGGCAGCTGATTGCAAATTCAGTGCTTGCTTCTCATTAAGGTAGGTCTTAATATCATCCTTGACACAGTTCTTGAATTCTTCAACTAACACCATCTCTTTTAGTGAGTTGAAATCATCCTTGACCTCCATAGAAGTACACCAGCGCTCAAAGCAAACCTTCTCGTTAGCAAATTCCACATAAGTCTGATTGTCAGATTTCTTCAGACCTCTGAATTTCTGTCGGTAAGTCTCTGGAACCGACTCATAAGCTGTCAAAATAACCTTTTTGACAACCTCATAATCAGAGGAATCATCTGCAGACAAAGCCGAATAGGCTTGTTGAGCTTTACCCTTGAGGACAGTTTGCAACATCAGAGGCCAGTGTTCCTTTGGCCACTGACAACTCTTAGCTACCTTCTCGAAGCACTGGAAATACTTATCAACCTCCTTCTCCGAGAATGGAGGCACCAGCTTTACTTCCTGGCTAGCATGAAATTTGTTTTCAGCTTCCATTTAGATTTTTAGTAGCTCCATTTGGAGCCTTTCTTCCCTGTCTAACTTCTGTAACTCGAAATCTCTCTATCTCTGTCTCTCTCTTTCTGCTCTTTCCTCTTTCTCTCTCTCAAATTCTTTGTTTTTCTTTTTCTGCCCTTTCTTTTCTCTCTTTTGCTAATTTTTCTAACTCAAACTGCCTTTCTTTCTCTCTTTCTGCTCTCTTGAATGCTCTTTCCTCTCTTTCAATCTCTAGCATTTTTAATTTAAGTTCCATTTCTACATTTGGGTTTTCCTCTGGAAACTGTTCCAGATCTCCTGGTGCAAACACATTTTCATCAATGTAATATTCAACAATCTCTCTAGCCAGTCTTGCTTTTCGCATGGCTGGTTTTACATCTGTCAGCTCTAACTGTCTGCATATTTCTAGCAGTTTTGTCTTTTTAAAAGACTTAAAACCTCTACGGTTGGTGATGCCAAGAAATCATCCATTGCTATTGATCTGTCAATATATATCTAGGAAAATTCAAAAAACAATTTCACAATTTGAAATTTTAGATTTTCAATAAATGACTCACACAATGGTCTATCCCAGACGAGCCCCCAATTTGTTGAGGCCCCAATTTGTTATGGCGTAGCGGACAGCAAGGGATGACAGACAAAATTTTAAAACTTTAACAGATTTAATTAAACACTTTGAACTAATCTACAATCTACTCTACTGACCAAGATTGAAATAAAAAAAAATGAGATATTTACAATCCCTTGGTAATTGAGATTGGCTGCTGTGTTGCGATGTCCTGGGACAGGAAAATGCTCCAACACAGGCAAAAATCCATAAAAAGCTTCACAGGTCTTAAAAAGAGTGACAGGTCTGGTCAAATGTATCCTTCCACAATTTCTCCTTGCAATTTCTCATACTACCACCTTTCACTCTCTCAATTTTTCTCCTTATATACTCTTTTCCAGCCCCCTCTGAGGCATTCCCCTCTGAGGCATGCCCAGGACATGCCCCAAAACCTAGCTCCAGACTGGGCTTAACAAAAAAAATGTCAATACTGCCATCTAGTGGATTTTTTTTCTACATTACAATTCCCTTATCCCTCCTCTGGCAAGGACAGAACACTCTGCCCCTGATAAGGACTTCTGAACTCTGCATCCGACCCCCCCTCCCTCTGCCACAGGCTGCCTCCGCATTTTTCATTTTTCATTAGCCCCTTCTTCCCCCACCTCCCATCCCCCCCTCTTTTCCATGAAAAAATTCCTACGCGTTTCCAGCGTGTCGTGTTATAAACCTGATGTGTATGATATCTGATGTCATCAATATGTGTTATAAATGTTTTTCTTTGTTTCTTTTCTATGTTAACTGCAACCTTTAATTTCAAAGAAGAAAGTGGAGTTGGCAGCGAGACGCACGTTGCAGCAGCCCGGAGCACTTTCTCTCCAAACTTAATTTCATTGTAATTCTGTAACAATGACAATAAAATTCATCTGAACATCTGAATCTGTGAGGTGGAGGGAATGAGTGGGACTCAATATGCACACAGTTTCCCAACACAAAGTCAGAACCAGGAAGATTCCAACCAGTAGAATCTCCTAAGAGACGGACTGGAGGGGCAAACCCCGTAAATAAAAATAAAGTGGCAAAACACTCCTACGGGAAGGTATCCCAACTAAAGAAAAAGATACCTGCCTTCAGAAAAGACAGGGAACAGAACGGAGGCTTGAGGAGTGCAGCTCTACACTTCAATGTAACAGGCAGTGCTACAAATCAAGAGTGCGACGCTAAAAGAAACAGTAATCCTTCCAAGAGAAAAACTCACGGGAAGGCAAGAGCTAAATAAGAGTTTTAAAGTAAGAATAATCAGCGAACTTAATTGCAACTTCTCTTTCTAGTTCTCTTTCTCACACCACAAGCTGTACCGGCGCACGAGCATAGAGGACTCTAACGCAAGGAACACGCTGCACCTGCATCTCTTAAATAAACCACACACAGGTGCAACCAATTAACAATCAGGCTCCTTAGGAACCAGTGCTTCCACAAACCAACCAAAAAAACGATAAGCCGATTAGCACAAAAGGCGTCGATAGCACAACGACGATATTACCAGTATAAAACGTGCCAAACTAAACGAATACACAACGACAACATGCATACACCCCCGCAGAGGATAATACACGTGTAAAGTCCACATGGGAAAAAATACAGTGAAACCAAACTCGGGTCCTCCCATGGGGAAAATTATTCAAAATAAGACCTGCAACATGACACAATCGTGTGGAAGGTACATTAGCGAAGAAGCTTGAAATGGCTTCGATGATAATGAACCCTAAATGATTGCACGAAACGGAACGGAAAACTTTGCATAATGTAATGAAACATGACAGAATGTTCAGTTGTGACTAATGATACTTGATTGCTAGAAGAGGTCTTGCTAATAAAGACTACATATCAGACAAACTGGTTGCAAACTGTGAAATTATCATCAGGCGGGCGGCATACGTCACATTATAAAATGATCTTGTCCCTAGTTTTACTTGTACATGTGCAGCTAAGATTACTTAATAATTTTGAACTCCGCTACAACTGTTTTGATGACGTACGGTAAAGTGATGGTCAACTAACTGGCGATCGCCTGGCCAGCTGATTTTGGGATGAGAGACTGGTTATGGTAAAGTCTGGCATTAGATAAATTTATTCACGCAAATGTTGGTTCAGCATTAGCGCTTAACATTAGCTAACGTTACGTTGACGCTAGCTTGCTCAACAGCAGCGAATGTTATCTAGCTAATGAATTTATTTCGAATGAACAATGACACGTAATTTGGACATATTTACTGGATCGGGTGAAGGGGAGTAGCTTGAAGATGTCATCGTACAGAATCACTTGACATCAACTGACGTTCGTTCATGTGTTTATATCTCAGAGTTTTGGAGTCAGAGCGGCCCTGTTTGGATTGTAGATAGTCGGCGATGGGGTCGTTGGGAGGGTGGTGGCGAATCATGGACAGTAGGCTTGATGGGAGGAGAGACTGTGCCATTTCTCGATTGTTAGGCTAGGGTAGACAAACTCACTTTCTGCAGGTATACTGCCCCCTTTTTCTTTGGAGTGTGAAGAGTATGAATTTAATTTTTGGCTGTCCATTACACAGAGCACCTTTAACTGCCTGCTCAACCTTTTGGTAGAGCACATTTTGAGTCATTGTATTCAATTGAAAGATGTGTCGAACTTAACCTGTTTGAGATATCTCTTACACTTGTTTGTGGTATGTTATGCTGAAAAAAAAAAATCCAATCAGTTAAGTTTAACACTTCTTTCAACTTCAGACAGTGACTGAAAGTTTGCTTCACCTAAATGTTGACCGGGCAGTTAAAGGGTTAAATCAGATTGAGATGCTGTGGCATGGCCTTAAACAGGCAGTTCATGCTCGAAAACCCTCCAATGTGGCTGAATTAAAACAATTCTGCAAATAATAGTGGGCCAAAATACCTCCACAGCGATGTGAAAGACTCATTGCCAGTTATCCCAAATGCTTGATTGCAGTTGTAGTGCCAAAGCCTGCCAAAATGGCTTTCTTTAACTTTATGGAAGAAACCAAAAGGCGACCAGCTTCCCTTTTTGCTATTCTCCGATCAACAAGTCGACGAACTTTCTGCATTTTCCCATGCATCGTTGTGCCTGGAAAAGCAGACACCGTTTCCTGTCCGCTGACGAGCCTAAGGAAACAAAGGACGGCCGCTCTTGCCTTCACTCGGACACCGTTACCGACACTGGAGAACTGGGTCACTCACTTGTTAGTGGTCCCAAATAAGGCAATTTGCATCTGGGCAGAGATTTAGCTAGAATATAAAACGCGCGATTCTTTGCTAAGTGTTGATGTTTGACTTGAGCTGTGTTTTCTTTGCTTGCTGGTTTTAATGTACTGGATCTTACTGTTGTACTGATTGTAAAACTTCGGAATTTAAAAGAGAATTTGTCTGGAAATTGCGGATATTCATTCTACATTGCTGCATTGCTGACCTGTTAAATATCCGAGCTTTGAGAGAGTTCATTTAAAACCACGGATTGCTTTGTTTTACATTGTGGCTTTGCTCGGTGTAAATCATTAGAATTGTTGAGAAAGTTTGAATTGAATTGGGACGTTTTGGCTTGTCTGACTGATTGTTCAGCCCGCTGCGGCGAGCTACTCTGTCCTATTAGACTTTGCCTGCACCTTCTTTCCTGCTCTCTTTCTCGCTCTCATCCTCTCACACTCTCTCTCTCTCTTCGCATATTCTCTTTTCAGCTAGTTTCTGTTCACTACACTTGGCTTACTGAGTAGGAACACCGACTCTGGCCTGACTCGTGCAGGAGTCTTTTTCTAATCCTCCTGCCCGTGCCGCCCAGTTCTTGTTCTCCCTCTCACATGTGGCTCTCAAACTGAGATCATCAGTCGCCATTTTAGATCTGAGTCCGCCCTCTCAGATCTGACCCCTGGATTCCACCGAACGCGTGTTTGCAGCGTGACGTGAGCGACGCTATTTTGCTGCGTTTTGCACGCGACTTCATGTTCCACTGAACGCGGAACGTCAGCGCAGCGTCCTGCCGGCTGATACAATCGACCTGCTCAGATTTTGCATATTTCGTCATTTTTACCGGCATATTAGTGCAACGACCTTAAATGATTTGTTATTTTTACTGCTTTAATTGCATTTAATGTCATTTCCGTCTTTGTTGTGCTGTAGAGCCTACTACAGTCCAGCCGTGAACACCATAGATTTTAAAAAAACTGCGCCCGTGTTTTAGTTAAAACAAAATCACAACTTTGAAAAGTAAGTTATAAACGAATTTTATATCAAAGATTTGTGGCTGGTTTCTTTTAGTTAAAAGCGTATTCCCCTTGATAGTTACTTCCTGCCTGGCACAATCTGGTGTGCGTTTCCCATTAGCACAAATACTAACGTAGTTGGATCCAATAAATGTATATGGTCGAACTATGGGAAACGTATCCCTGCCATGTTCAGATCAGCGCGACTGCGGCTTGCCAGCGGCAAAAATAGACTCGGCGCGTATTTTCAGCGGAGCAGCGCGGAGAGCCGCTTCTGGGACGCTGCCGAGATGTGCCGTGGCGCGGCTGGTGGAATCACAACCATTGTCTAGAATGGCCGCGGATCAACTCCGGCAACCGCGTCGCGGCAGTAACGCATCCAAGACGCTCCCGGTGGAATCAAGCCTTGAGTCCGCACTCTCAGATCCGAGTCCACCATTTTAGATCTGAGTCCGCCCTCTCAGATCCAAGTCCGCCCTCTCAGATCTGAGTGCAAGTCTGCCACTTTAATCCCTCCCTTTGGCACTCAGACTTACTCACACACACATATGCGTACACCCACACGCACACAGCCTACATTTAGTCTATTTATATATGCTCTTTCATGATATAACCGCTATTTAATCCTTCCTGTGTGTTTATTGTTGCATTCAAGTGGTATTGATTACATGTTCATTGCTACTGAAACATAATAAACCTTTTAATATATTTTTAAGAAGTGCTTTTGGTTGTCTTTGCGTGAATATTAGCTTGAATCTAACCTCTGCCAGGTCAAGAGCTCCACTTACCTTCAGCGTGTGTTTTTTTTTATTGATGCTGGATGTTAATGGTAATGATATTACTATTGAATTTTAGCATTGATAATTAATCCTGGTTCTCCCTTATTCGTTGAATATTGTAATCATTCATTTATAACATAAATTGTGATTGTAGTAATTCAGCATTAATGGTGAAACATTAATGAGACTTAGTCATTCAATTGCTATTCATGTTTCCATTACTAGAAGGGTGGTGCCCCGAGGAACTTTAATATTTAAACTAGAAAATTCTGGTAGAAATTTTGAATGTGCCTGCTGCTCTACACGTACAGTGTTCGAGGTGCTTGCCAGGGATCTGGTAAACCGTTGATATGGTGTTCTGGGTGCTCTATAGGGTGTTGCTGGGCAGTTGCTATGGAGTTCCAGGTGGTTGCTAGGGCATTGCTAGGCGGTTGCTATGGTGTTCTGGGTGGTTGCTAGGGCGTTGCTAGGCGGTTGCTTTGGTGTTCTGGGTAGTTGCTAGGGCGTTGATAGGCGGTTGCTGGTGTTCTGGGTGGTTGCTAGTTGGCAGTTGCTATTGTGTTCTGGGTGGTTGCTAGGGCGTTGCTAGGCAGTTGCTATGGTGTTCTGGGTGGTTGCAAGGGCGTTGCTAGGTGTTCTGGTGTTCTGGGTGGTTGCTAGGGCGTTGCTAGGCGGTTGCTATGGTGTTCTGGGTGGTTGCTAGGGCGTTGCTTGGCGGTTGCTATGGTGTTCTGGGTGGTTGCTAGGGCATTGCTAGGCAGTTGCTATGGTGTTCTGGGTGGTTGCTAGGGCGTTGCTAGGGCGGTTGCTATGGTGTTCTGGGTGGTTGCTAGGGTGTTGCTAGGCAGTTGCTATGGTGTTTTAGGTGGTTGCTAGGGCGTTGCTAGGCGGGTGCTTTGGTGTTCTGGGTGGTTGCTAGGGCGTTGCTAGGCAGTTGCTATTGTGTTCTGGGTGGTTGCTAGGGCATTGCTAGGCAGTTGCTATTGTGTTCTGGGTGGTTGCTAGGGCGTTGCTAGGCAGTTGCTATGGTGTTCTGGGTGGTTGCTAGGGCGTTGCTAAGCGGTTGCTATAGTGTTCTGGGTGGTTGCTAGGGTGTTGCTAGGCAGTTGCTATTGTGTTCTGGGTGGTTGCTAGGGCGTTGCTAGGCGGTTGCTATGGTGTTCTAGGTGGTTGCTAGGGCGTTGCTAGGCAGTTGCTATGGTGTTCTGGGTGGTTGCTAGGGCGTGGCTAGGCCGTTGCTATGGTGATCTGGGTGGTTGCTAGGGCGTGCTAGGCGGTTGCTATGGTGTTCTGGGTGGTTGCTAGGGTGTTGCTAGGCAGTTGCCATTGTGTTCTGGGTGGTTGCTAGGGCATTGCTAGGCCGTTGCTTTGGTGTTCTGGGTGGTTGCTAGGGCGTTTCTAGGCGGTTGCTATGGTGTTCTGGGTGGTTGCTCAGGCATTTCTAGGCGGTTGCTATGGTGTTCTGGGTGGTTGCTAGGGCATTGCTAGGCGGTTGCTATGGTGTTCTGGGTGGTTGCTAGGGCGTTGCTAGGCAGTTGCTATGGTGTTCTGGGTGGTTGCTAGGGCGTTGCTAGGCAGTTGCTATGGTGTTCTGGGTGGTTGCTAGGGCGTTGCTAGGTGGTTGCTATGGTGTTCTGGGTGGTTGCTAGGTCATTGCTAGGCAGTTGCTACTGTGTTCTGGGTGGTTGCTAGGGCATTGCTAGGCGGTTGCTATGGTGTTCTGGGTGGTTGCTAGTTCATTGCTAGGCAGTTGATATGGTGTTCTGGGTGGTTGCTAGGGCGTTGCTAGGCGGTTGCTATGGTGTTCTAGGTGGTTGCTAGGGCGTTGCTAGGCTGTTGCTATGGTGTTCTTGGTGGTTGCTAGGGTGTTGCTAGGCAGTTGCTATGGTGTTCTTGGTGGTTGCTAGGGCTTTGCTAGGTGGTTGCCATAGTGCTCTGGGTGGTTTCTAGGGCGTTTCTAGGCGGTTGCCATGGTGTTCTGGGTGGTTGCTAGGGCATTCTGGGTGGTTGCTATGGTGTTCTGGGTGGTTGCTAGGTCGTTGCTAGGCGGTTGCTATGCTGTTCCTAATGGTTGCTTGGGCGTTGCTTGTCAATTCTTGGGAGTTGGAACAGACTTTCTACGTGAATATATGAGTTCACGGTGAGAGGGTGAAGATGAGTGAGTTTTCTCATTGACTTCCATTATAACGAGGTTTCAGAAGTCCATGTTTTTTGGGAATTGTGGGAAATCCGTAAGTCAGATCGCTTAGAAAAGTCATAGCACACTCCTCACAAGGGAGCCGCACGTTTAGATGTGTAATGTGTGGGGATCAGGTGAAAACTGTGGGAGGAGTAGCGAACCATGCGATTACGGAAGAATATTGAATAATAATAATAAAGAAGTATGCAGGATTATAATATGTGTCTGCATTGTTGCAGGCACATAATTAAAGTCTTAATAAATTATTAACTAATTGATTAGTTATATATTACATTTAATAGCCATTGTAATGCCGTTTTAAGCTGTTGCACCTACACAGTTGTCGCCAAGGGTGGCACAAAAACCAGTTATTTGGTTTAGGGGCTGTAGAGCCGGATAAAGTAATAATTTACCGATAATGTAATACCTCCAAATAATGTAACAAAAAGCCCCTCTCAACTCAATCTTAAATGCAATAAGGCCGGATAACGTAATAATTGCCCAATAATGTGATAAAGTGTCCTTCCCAATAATGTAACTACATTTCTACTGATAAAGTAATAATTCTTACATTAATGGGAAGTTATTATGTTATTGGGTTAGGCACATATTTTTGCCACCCAATAATGTAACAATTCCCAATATTGTAATAACAAGCCTAATGATGCATATTACCGTGCATAATGCTAATGTATTTATATTTTGGGACTGCACTGGTTTTCCAAACAGGTTGATATTTTTAAATAGGCATTGTCATAATTTACTGCATCAATGGAACTCTGTATCAGTAGTCTAAAGGTCTAAGTTTGTTCACACAAGGATTTTTATCTAAATTTAATAGATTAAGATGTTTCTGTTTATCATTTTCAACGTTCTGGTTAAATGTGTTTTAATGTTCAAGTGCATACAATTCATTAATGTAAAAGTACACTGTTCCACTGACTATTGAATGCATTGTGCTTCATTAAGATCCTGACCTCATAAGCCCGGTCATCTCAATTTTTGTGGGTCAATTTCCTGCATATAAGAAAGAAGCTGTAGTTGTAGATGTTTAAGTGCATTCAAAAGCATTTTGTTTGAGGCAGATGTAGCAGTTTGAGGTAGATGCACTGTTCTAGTGTGAAATTTTGATGTGGTGTCTTGAAATAAATACCAACTGTTTGGTCAAAATGCAATCTATAGTCTGGTGTCTGAATATCACTATGAACGTTCAAGGGCGTATGCTGATATTATGTTCAACAGCATCTCTATTATATTATTCAGTTTATTGACCTGAAAATCAAGAGAAGACAAAAGATGGAATGGGAGTTATAATTGACAGTTTGAAAACATTGGGGAATGACATGCATTTCAGCATTCTTTTATTTTATCATGATTTTTTTTAATGGGATAAATACAAAATGCCACACATAGATGGATGATACTTGCACAATGGCTTTCTATATGTCATTCAAGAGTTGTCTGGTAAACTGAGCTTGCAGGATGCAATCATTGGGCCCATATTCTGCAAATTTATAATTTACCCATGTGTCCACTGTAACATAACCGTCCATATCCATCTACCTAAACTCTTTGGTTCTCTAACATGTGATAGACTCAATGAAAAGTACACACATCACACTCCAGAGGATGCAAATTGGAGTCCAGAAGAGGGATTATTCTCAATTGATATCATAAAGATGGTAGGGATCACTGCACTACACTATGGCCTTGCCTTTTCAAAACGAGGACCAAATTCAGAAACCAGTGCAATCTGAAGCATGAATACATTGTCCATGCTCTGTCCATATAACACTGGCCATTATAGACTTCTATTAGACTACTGATACAGTTTCATTGATGCAGTAAATTATGGTATTGCCTATTTGAATATTGAAATATTGACCTGTTTAGAAACCCAGTGCGGTCCCAAAATATAAACATTAGCATTATGCATGGTATTATGCATTATTAGGCTTGTTATTACAGTATTGGGAATTGTTACATTATTGGGTGGCAAAAATATGTGCCTAACCCAATAACATAATAACTTCCCATTAATGTAAGAATTATTACGCTATCAGTAGAAATGTTATTACGTTATTGGCAAGGACACTTTATTACATTATTGGGCAATTATTACGTTATCCGGCTTTATTGCATTTAAGATTGAGTTGAGAGGGGCTTTTTGTTACATTATTTGGAGGTATTACATTATCGGTAAATTATTACGTTATCCGGCTCTACAGGGGCAATTACTTTTTCACATAGGGCCATGTAGGTTTGGATAGATTTTTCCCTCAATAAAAGAAATCATCATTTAAAAACTGCATTTTGCATTTACTCTGGTTATCTTTGTCTCATATTAAAATTTGTTTGATGAAGTGAAACATTTATGTGTGACAAATATGCAAGACAATTAGAGGAATGAGGAAGGGGGCAAATACTTTTTCACAGCACTGTATGTCAACAATATGGCATCAGCAGTGGGTTGTAAACTCCTTCAGTGCGCAGATGATTCGGCCTCGCTGGTATCAGACATAGAGGGGAGGCTGACAGTGGAACTCAAATCTGTTCATGAATGGCTGACTCAAAACAAACTCTCACTACACCTGGGTAAAACTGAATCTATTTTATTCAGTATCAAACATAAGCTGCAAAAGTGTAAGAGTATCAAGGTATCTTGTGATGGAAATGACATTCCATCAAAGACTAACATTACCTATCTAGGCTTAACTTTAGACCAATCTGGTGACATTGTCACCTCAAAAGTGCTCCACAAGAGTGCCAATAAACCAAAGTTCTTGTACCGAAACACCCAAAAATTAAATCTAAAAACCAAGAAGTTGCTTGTATCTGCTTTGATCCAATGTCATTTCGACTATGCTTGTTCAGCCTGGTATAGCGGACTAACCAAAAAGCTAAAAAGTCGACTGCAAATCATCAAAAACAAAATTGTAAGGTATCTACTGAATGTTCCACCTAGAATTCATATTGGTTTTGAAGAATTTAAATTTGTGGGTATGCTACCTGTTCAATTCCGTGTTAAACAAATCAAACTTAGCCTCACGTTTAACCCCTTACCACTCCGGTAACATTTTTTTAAAATGCCTATAAAGGACGTACTCAAGGTAAAATGAAATCTGTTCTTGTTTTTTACTTCCCTGATGGGCCCGTATGCGGGCCGTCGGAGTGTTAAGGGGTTAATATTGTCAATAATCATGCTCAGATTATTTGAACTGTAATATCTGCCTGGTACAAAATGTCCACAACTATGATACAAGAGCGAATGATTTTTCATGTCTTGTCCCCAGAGCAGGTAGTTCTGGTAACACATATTTCTTTTATACTGGTATCTTACTGTGAAACAGCTTACCTTTGTACAACAAGCTCAGACCAAGTCAAGTTTTAAAAATTTTTTAATCATTTTAATGGAATTATTTTGGTGCTGAACATACAAATCCTTTTATCTTCATATAATTAAATTAATATACTATATTTGTCTTTTTTCACCAGCTTTTTCTGGTTTATGCATTTTTCGGTGCTATTCATGTAAATTTTTTTCCCCAAGCCTTTTTTGGATTATACACATACTTCATACTAGGGTTGTCATGATACCAGAATTTCAGTAGTCGATACCAATACCTGTGAATTTCCACGATTCTCGATACTTATTCGATACCACGATAAAAATCAAAAAACAGAACCCACGTACTTTTAAATTCACTACTTTATTAAAAACCGTTTCAAACTGTCAAGTATTTAGGATCACTGTGCTTCAACATCTTTTTGCACAGAATTTAAATAGCAGTATCAGCTGCCAAGAGGTAACTATATACATTCAAAAAAGAACAGCAGTGGTATGGAGCCTTCAAGTAAATAAAACAAACAATATTGCTCTTATAAATATGCTAATAAACAACAAACAACAATCAACTATTTCACATTCAAAACAAGAACAGCAGTGGCATGTAGCCTTCCAGTATAAAGCAGCAAACTGTTCTTATAAGGGCACTTTAGGAAGAAACACTGGATTTAGTTGCACATAATCTCACATAACTAAAACCTCTAATAGTTTTTATTGGATACAATCAACTTGCAGTATCCTAGAGGGACATGAACATTTTTATGAATAACCATATTTTAAAGAACAGAAATAAGAACAAAAACAAAAGTGTGTTGTTGTTATTATGTGCATCCACCTTGCGGAGATGCCAGGTTCCGACACAGGCATAACTTCCTATAGATTTTCTTTTTTTTTAAAAAAGATAATTTTTTTGGGAATTTTCTCCTCTATTTGACAGTGCAGTAGAGATGGACAGGAAGGGTGGGGAGGAGCGGGGAAGACATGCAGTAAATTGCCTGGGCCGGATTCGAACCCAGGCTGCTGCGGGAAGGACTTTGCCTTATGGTTGTCGGTGGCATTATCTGTTGTTATACCTGCCATTCTTGAAATGTCAAGCTTCACCTCCTCATTTTTCTCCAAAGGCCTCCTTCAGATTCTGACCAAAACAAAAAAATCCAAACAAAAGCATGTTTTGTCATCTTTAAGCTGAAAGGCCTTCTTGTTGTCGGTGGCATTATCTGTTGTTATGCCTGCCATTCTTGAAATGTCAAGCTTCCATTCCTCCTCAATTTTCTCTTCAAAGGCCTCCTTCAGATTCTCACCTGAATTGATTTTTAAAAAAAAACTTTAATTTCAAACAAAGCATGTTTTGTTTTAAAAAACAAAAAAAAAAACGTGGCACTAAGACCGTCTGTCTTTCCCATTACCCAGCGATTTAGGCAAGACAGCGTTTAAACATGCCATGAAGTGCATTATCCCATGAAATGAAAAAAGGAGGAAGAAACAGCATGACAATGATGCAGAACATGAAGGTAACTCTGCAGCTCTGGGTGGAAGAGTCCACAGGTCGTGTTTGACCTGTTAACAAGGCAAGCCCTACCATGTGCATTGAGATGCTATAATTTTAGTTGATGTAGTTCAACTGCACTTCCAGTAATGGTCTCACCCAAACATGCACAATAAGTTCATGCACTGCATAGTTTCCCCGCTGAGAAGTATGAAAGGCCCTGACATGGGAAAATAAACAAAAAAAAATTCCGAAGAAATTTTGAATGTGGCTGCTGTCTATGCATAGTCCAGATGCTTGCCAGGTTCCTAGTAAGACAGTTCATATGTTGTTCGGGCATGCCAATGGTGAAGTTTCTCATGTTTGGGATGCTGGAAAAGGAAAAAAACAAAGCATTCTCAAAAGGAGAACTGCAGGAACTATGTGGGGATAACTGAAAACTGTGGAGGAGTCTCCGGGTTAAGAAGAATTTGGAAGAATAACTAGAAAAATGGTTTTGAATTGCCTGCTGCTCTATGCACTATGCCGTTGATATGGTGTTCTGGGTGTTTATAGGGTGTTGCTGGGGCGGTTATATGGAGTTCAGGTTTGCGCTGGGCGGTTGCTATGGGGGCGTTGCCCAAGTTTTGCTAGGCAGTTGCTACACTGGGCGTTGAAACTGGGTAAGTTGTGGCCCTTGGGAAAAAAAAAAAGGGAGCTATGAATCCGGTTGTTCAGGGTGGTTGATTCCAGGCCAAATTTGTTCTAGGCAACTGTTGCTATGCGTTTGGTTGGCCAGACATTTGCTAGTGGAAAATTCGTTTTTGAATGTGGCTGGCTCTATGCATAGTGTTAGCGATGCTTGCCAGGTTCTAGTAAGCAGTTCATATGTTGTTCCGGTGCTTGCAAGAGCCTGGTTGTTCTGAGAAAATTGTTTTTTGGGAATTGCTCCAAAAGGCATTGTTATAAAAAAACAAAGCAGACTTCTGGGTGGAGCCACATGTTTTAATGGGTGGTTGAAAACTGGGGTTGCTAGGGGCATTACAGAAGTTTGAAGAATAACTTCTGGGTGGAATTCTTGAATGTGTGGTTGCTACAGTGTTCGAGTGGTTCCAGGGATCTGGTAAACCGTTGATATGGTGTTCTGGGTGGTTATAGGGTGTTGCTGGGTGGTTGCTATGGAGTTCCAGGTGGTTGCTAGGGCATTCTGGGCAGTTGCTATGGTGTTCTGGGTGGTTGCTAGGGCGTTGCTAGGCGGTTGCTATGGTGTTCTGGGTTGCTAGGGCATGCTAGGGTGTTGCTACGGTGTTCTGGTTGCTATGTTGCTGTGTTCTGTTCTGGGTGGTTGCTAGTTGCTAGGCAGTTGCTATGGTGTTCTGGGGGGTTGCTAGGGCGTTGCTAGGTGGTTGCTATGGTGTTCTGGTTGCTGGGCGTTGCTAGGCAGTTGCTTTGCTAGGTGTTCTGGCGTTGCTATAGTGCAGTTTGCTATTGTGGTGTTCTGGGTGGTTGCTAGGGCGTTGCAAGTTGCTATTGTGTTCTAGGTGGTTGCGAGGGCATTGCTAGGCAGTTGATATGGTGTTCTGGGTGGTTGCTAGGGCGTTGCTAGGTGGTTGCTATGGTGTTCAGGGTGGTTGCTAGGGCGTTGCTAGGCGGCTGCTACGGTATTCTGGGTGGTTGCTAGGGCGTTGCTAGGCAGTTGCTATTGTGTTCTGGGTGGTTGCAAGGGCGTTGCTAGGCAGTTGATATGGTGTTCTGGGTGGTTGCTAGGGCGTTGCTAGGTGGTTGCTATGGTGTTCAGGGTGGTTGCTAGGGCGTTGCCAGGCAGTTGCTATGGTGTTCTGGGTGGTTGCTGGGGCGTTGCTTGGCGGTTGCTATGGTGTTCTGGGTGGTTGCTAGGGCGTAGGCGGTGTTCTAGGTGGTTGCTATGGTGTTCTGGGTGGTTGCTAGGGCGTTGCTAGGCGGTTGCTATGGTGTTCTGGGTGGATGCTAGGGCGTTGTTAGGCAGTTGCTATTGTGTTCTGGGTGGTTGCTAGGGCGTTGCTAGGCAGTTGCTATGGTGTTCTGGGTGGTTACTAGGGCGTTGCTAGGTGGTTGCTATGGTGTTCAGGGTGGTTGCTAGGGCGTTGCTAGGCAGTTGCTATGGTGTTCTGGTTGGTTGCTAGGGCGTTACTTGGCGGTTGCTATAGTGTTCTGGGTGGTTGCTAGGGCATTGCTAGGCAGTTGCTATGGTGTTCTGGGTGGTTGCTAGGGCGTTGCTAGGCGGTTGCTATGGTGTTCTGGGTGGTTGCTAGGGCGTGCTAGGCGGTTTTTATGGTGTTCTGGGTGGTTGCTAGGGCGTTGCTAGGCAGTTGCTATGGTGTTCTGGGTGGTTGCTAGGGCATTGCTAGGCGGTTGCTATGGTGTTCTGGGTGGTTGCTAGGGCGTTGCTAGGCAGTTGCTATGGTGTTCTGGGTGGTTGCTAGGGCGTTGCTAGGCGGTTGCTACGGTATTCTGGGTGGTTGCTAGGGCGTTGCTAGGCAGTTGCTATTGTGTTCTGGGTGGTTGCAAGGGCGTTGCTAGGCAGTTGATATGGTGTTCTGGGTGGTTGCTAGGGCGTTGCTAGGTGGTTGCTATGGTGTTCAGGGTGGTTGCTAGGGCGTTGCTAGGCAGTTGCTATGGTGTTCTGGGTGGTTGCTGGGGCGTTGCTAGGCGGTTGCTGTAGTGTTCTGGGTGGTTGCTAGGGCGTTGCTAGGCGGTTGCTTTGGTGTTCTGGGGGGTTGCTAGGGCGAGCTAGGCGGTTTTTATGGTGTTCTGGGTGGTTGCTAGGGTGTTGCTAGGCAGTTGCTATTGTGTTCTGGGTGGTTGCTAGGGCATTGCTAGGCGGTTGCTATGGTGTTCTGGTTGGTTGCTAGGGCATTTCTAGGCGGTTGCTATGGTGTTCTGGGTGGTTGCTAGGGTGTTTCAAGGCAGTTGCTATGGTGTTCTGGGTGGTTGCTAGGGCATTGCTAGGCGGTTGCTATGGTTTTCTGGGTGGTTGCTAGGGCGTTGCTAGGCAGTTGCTATGGTGTTCTGGGTGGTTGCTAGGGCGTTGCAAGGCGGTTGCTACGGTATTCTGGGTGGTTGCTAGGGCATTGCTAGGCAGTTGCTATTGTGTTCTGGGTGGTTGCAAGGGCGTTGCTAGGCAGTTGATATGGTGTTCTGGGTGGTTGCTAGGGCGTTGCTAGGTGGTTGCTATGGTGTTCAGGGTGGTTGCTAGGGCGTTGCTAGGCAGTTGCTATGGTATCCTGGGTGGTTGTTTGGGCGTTGCTAGGTGGTTGTTATGGTGTTCTGGGTGGTTGCTAGGGTGTTGCTTTGCGGTTACTATGGTGTTCTGATGGTTGCTAGGGAATTTCTAGGTGTTTGCGATGGTGTTCTGGGTGATTGCTAGGGCATTGCTAGGTGGTTGCTATGGTGTTCTGGGTGGTTGCTAGGGTGTTGCTAGGCGGTTGCTATGGTGTCCTGGGTGGTTGTTTGGGCGTTGCTAGGTGGTTGTTATGGTGTTCTGGGTGGTTGCTAGGGTGTTGCTTTGCGGTTACTATGGTGTTCTGATGGTTGCTAGGGCGTAGATAGGCGGTTGCCATGGTGTTCTGGGTGGTTGCTAGGGCGTTTCAAGGCGGTTGCTATGGTGTTCTGGGTGGTTGCTAGGGCATTGCTAGGCGGTTGCTATGGTGTTCTTGGTGGTTGCTAGGGCATTGCTAGGCGGTTGCTATGGTGTTCTGGGTGGTTGCTAGGGCTTTGCTAGGCAGTTGCTATGGTGTTCTGGGTGGTTACTAGGGCATTGCTAGGCGGTTGCCATGGTGTTCTGGGTGGTTGCTAGGGTATTTCTAGGTGGTTGCCATGGTGTTCTGGGTGCATGCTAGGGCATTGCTAGGCGGTTGCTATGGTGTTCTGGGTGGTTGCTAGGGCTTTGCTAGGCAGTTGCTATGGTGTTCTGGGTGGTTGCTAGGGCGTTGTTAGGCGGTTGCTATGGTGTTCTGGGTGGTTGCTAGGACTTTGCTAGGTGGTTGCTATGGTGTTCTGGGTGGTTGCTAGGCCGTTGCTAGGTGGTTGCCATGGTGTTCTGGGTGGTTGCTAGGGCGTTTCTAGGCGGTTGCTATGGTGTTCTGGGTGGTTGCTAGGGCGTTGCTAGGTGGTTGCTATGATGTTGTGGGTGGTTGCTAGGGCGTTGCTAGGTAGTTGCTATGGTGTTCTGTGTAGTTGCTAGGGCATTGCTGGGCGGTTGCTGTGGTGTTCTGGGTGGTTGCTAGGGCTTTGCTAGGTGGTTGCTGTGGTGTTCTGGGAAGTTGCTGGGGTGTTGCTTGGCGGTTGCTATGATGTTCCTAATGGTTGCTTGGGCGTAGCTTGTCAATGTTTGAGAGTTGGAATAGTGAGTTTGAAGGATTTTCTTCGTGACTATCATTATAACAAGGTTTCAGAAGTCCATGTTTTTTGCGAATTGTGGGAAATCCGTAAGTCGGATCGCTTAGAAAAGTCATAGTACACTCCTCACAAGGGAGCCGCATGTGTTCATGTGTAATCTGTGGGGATCGGTTGAAAACTGTGGGAAGAGTAGCGAACCATGCGATTACGGAATAATTTGTAAGAATAATGATAACTAGAAAATTCCGGTAGAAATTTTGAATGTGCCTGCTGCTCTACACGTACAGTGTTCGACGTGCTTGCCAGGGATCTGGTGAGCCGTTGATATGGTGTTCTGGGTGCTCTATAGGGCGTTGCTGGGCGGTTGCTTTGGAGTTCCAAGTTGTTGCTAGGGCATTGCTATGCGGTTGCTATGGTGTTCTGGGTGGTTGCTAGGTGGTTGCTATGGTGTTCTGGGTGGTTGCTAGGATGTTGCTAGGTAGTTGCTATGGTGTTCTGGATGGTTGCTACGGCATTGCTAGGCGGTTGCTATGGTGTTCTGGGTGGTTGCTAGGGCGTTGCTAGGTGCTTGCCATGGTGTTCTGGGTGGTTGCTAGGGCGTTGCTAGGCGGTTGCTTTGGTGTTCTGGGTGGTTGCTAGGGCATTGCAAGGCAGTTGCTATGGTGTTATGGGTGGTTGCTAGGGCGTTGCTTGGCGGTTGCTATGGTGTTCTGGGTGGTAGCTAGGGCGTTGCTAGGTAGTTGCTATGGTGTTCTGGGTGGTTGCTAGGGTATTGCTGGGTGGTTGCTATGGTGTTCTGGTCGGTTGCAAGGAGGTTGCTAGGGTGTTCTGGGTGCTTGCTAGAGCATTGTTAGGCGGTTGCTATGGTGTTCTGGGTCGTTGCTAGGGCGTTGCTAGGCAGTTGCTATGGTGTTCTGGGTGGTTGCTAGGGCGTTGATAGGCAGTTGCTATGGTGTTCTGGGTGGTTGCTAGGGCATTGCTAGGCGGTTGCTATGGTGTTCTGGGTGGTTTCTAGGGCGTTGCTAGGAGGTTGCTATGGTGTTCTGGGTGGTTGCTAGGGAATTTCTAGGTGGTTGCTATGGTGTTCTGGGTGTTTGCTAGGGCTTTGCTAGGTGGTTGCTGTGGTGTTCTGGGTGGTTGCTGGGGCGTTGCTTGGCGGTTGCTATGGTGTTCTGGGTGGTTGCTAGGGCATTGCTAGGCAGTTGCTATGGTGTTCTGGGTGGTTGCTAGGGCGTTGCTAGGCGGTTGCGATGGTGTTCTGTGGTTGCAAGGGCATTGCTAGGCTGTTGCTATGGTGTTCTGGGTGGTTGCTAGGGCTTTGCTAGGTGGTTGCTATGGTGTTCTGGGTGGTTGTTAGGCCGTTGCTAGGTGGTTGCCATGGTGTTCTGGGTGGTTGCTAGGGCGTTTCTGGGCGGTTGCTATGGTGTTGCTAGGTAGTTGCTATGGTGTTCTGTGTGGTTGCTAGGGCATTGCTGGGCGGTTGCTGTGGTGTTCTGGGCGGTTTCTAGGGCTTTGCTAGGTGGTTGCTGTGGTGTTCTGGGTGGTTGCTGGGGCGTTGCTTGGCGGTTTCTATGCTGTTCCTAATGGTTGCTTGGGCGTAGCTTGTCAATGTTTGATAGTTGGAATAGTGATTTTGAAGGATTTTCTTCGTGACTATCATTATAACAAGGTTTCAGAAGTCCATGTTTTTCGCGAATTGTGGGAAATCTGTAAGTTGGATCGCTTAGAAAAGTCATAGAACACTCCTCACAAGGGACCCGCATGTGTTCATGTGTAATCTGTGGGGATCGGTTGAAAACTGTGGGAGGAGTAGCGAACCGTGCGATTACGGAATAATTTGTAAGAATAATAATAACTAGAAAATTCCGGTAGAAATTTTGAATATGCCTGCTGCTCTACACGTACAGTGTTCGACGTGCTTGCCAGGGATCTGGTGAGCCGTTGATATGGTGTTCTGGGTGCTCTATAGGGCGTTGCTGGGCGGTTGCTTTGGAGTTCCAAGTTGTTGCTAGGGCATTGCTATGCTGTTGCCATGGTGTTCTGGGTGGTTGCTAGGTGGTTGCTATGGTGTTCTGGGTGGTTGCTAGGATGTTGCTAGGTAGTTGCTATGGTGTTCTGGATGGTTGCAACGGCATTGCTAGGCGGTTGCTATGGTGTTCTGGGTGGTTGCTAGGGCGTTGCTAGGTGGTTGCCATGGTGTTCTGGGTGGTTGCTAGGGCGTTGCTAGGCGGTTGCTTTGGTGTTCTGGGTGGTTGCTAGGGCATTGCAAGGCAGTTGCTATGGTGTTATGGGTGGTTGCTAGGGCGTTGCTTAGCGGTTGCTATGGTGTTCTGGGTGGTAGCTAGGACGTTGCTAGGTAGTTGCTATGGTGTTCTGGATGGTTGCTAGGGTATTGCTGGGCGGTTGCTATGGTGTTCTGGTCGGTTGCAAGGAGGTTGCTAGGGTGTTCTGGGTGCTTGCTAGAGCATTGTTAGGCGGTTGCTATGGTGTTCTGGGTCGTTGCTAGGGCGTTGCTAGGCAGTTGCTATGGTGTTCTGGGTGGTTGCTAGGGCGTTGATAGGCAATTGCTATGGTGTTCTGGGTGGTTGCTAGGGCATTGCTAGGCAGTTGCTATGGTGTTCTGGGTGGTTTCTAGGGCGTTGCTAGGCAGTTGCTATGGTGTTCTGGGTGGTTGCTAGGGAATTTCTAGGTGGTTGCTATGTTGTTCTGGGTGGTTGCTAGGGCATTGCTCGGTGGTTGCTATGGTGTTATGGGTGGTTGCTAGGGCATTGCTCGGCGGTTGCTATGGTGTTCTGGGTGGTTGCTAGGGTGTTGCTATGCGGTTGCTATGGTGTTCTGGTGGTTGCTAGGGCGTTGATAGGCGGTTGCCATGGTGTTCTGGGTGGTTGATAGGGCGTTTCTAGGCAGTTGCTATGGTGTTCTGGGTGGTTGCTAGGGCATTGCTAGGCGGTTGCTATGGTGTTCTGGGTGGTTGCTTGGGCATTGCTAGGCGGTTGCTATGGTGTTCTGGGTGGTTGTTAGGGCATTGATAGGCAGTTGCTATGGTGTTCTGGGTGGTTTCTAGGGCGTTGCTAGGAGGTTGCTATGGTGTTCTGGGTGGTTGCTAGTGAATTTCTAGGTGGTTGCTATGGTGTTCTGGGTGGTTGCTAGGGCATTGCTAGGTGGTTGCTATGGTGTTCTGGGTGGTTGCTAGGGCATTGCTCGGCGGTTGCTATGGTGTTCTGGGTGGTTGTTAGGGCGTTGCTAGGTGGTTGTTATGGTGTTCTGGGTGGTTGCTAGGGTGTTGCTATGCGGTTGCTATGGTGTTCTGGGTGGTTGCTAGGGCATTGCTAGGCGGTTGCTATGGTGTTCTGGGTGGTTGCTAGGGCTTTGCTAGGCGGTTGCTATGGTGTTCTGAGTGGTTACTAGGGCATTGCTAGGCGTTTGCTATAGTGTTCTGGGTGGTTGCTAGAGCATTTCTAGGTGGTTGCTATGGTGTTCTGGGTGCATGCTAGGGCGTTGCTAGGCGGTTGCTATGGTGTTCTGGGTGGTTGCTAGGGCATTGCTAGGCAGTTGCTATGGTGTTCTGGGTGGTTGCTAGGGCGTTGCTAGGCGGTTGCGATGGTGTTCTGTGGTTGCAAGGCCGTTGCTAGGCAGTTGCTATGGTGTTCTGGGTGGTTGCTAGGGCGTTGTTAGGCGGTTGCTATGGTGTTCTGGGTGGTTGCTAGGGCTTTGCTAGGTGGTTGCTATGGTGTTCTGGGTGGTTGTTAGGCCGTTGCTAGGTGGTTGCCATGGTGTTCTGGGTGGTTGCTAGGGCGTTTCTGGGCGGTTGCTATGGTGTTCTGGGTGGTTGCTAGGGTGTTGCTAGGTAGTTGCTATGGTGTTCTTTGTGGTTGCTAGGGCATTGCTGGGCGGTTGCTGTGGTGTTCTGGGTGGTTGCTAGGGCTTTGCTAGGTGGTTGCTGTGGTGTTCTGGGTGGTTGCTGGGGCGTTGCTTGGCAGTTTCTATGCTGTTCCTCATGGTTGCTTGGGCGTAGCTTGTCAATGTTTTGGAGTTGGAATAGTGAGTTTGAAGGATTTTCTTCGTGACTATCATTATAACAAGGTTTCAGAAGTCCATGTTTTTCGCGAATTGTGGGAAATCCGTAAGTTGGATCGCTTAGAAAAGTCATAGCACACTCCTCACAAGGGAGCCGCATGTGTTCATGTGTAATCTGTGGGGATCGGTTGAAAACTGTGGGAGGAGTAGCGAACCGTGCGATTACGGAATAATTTGTAAGAATAATAATAACTAGAAAATTCCGGTAGAAATTTTGAATATGCCTGCTGCTCTACACGTACAGTGTTCGACGTGCTTGCCAGGGATCTGGTGAGCCGTTGATATGGTGTTCTGGGTGCTCTATAGGGCGTTGCTGGGCGGTTGCTTTGGAGTTCCAAGTTGTTGCTAGGGCATTGCTATGCTGTTGCCATGGTGTTCTGGGTGGTTGCTAGGATGTTGCTAGGTAGTTGCTATGGTGTTCTGGATGGTTGCTACGGCATTGCTAGGCGGTTGCTATGGTGTTCTGGGTGGTTGCTAGGGCGTTGCTAGGCGGTTGCTATGGTGTTCTGGGTGGTTGCTAGGGCGTTGCTAGGCGGTTGCTATGGTGTTCTGGGTGGTTGCTAGGACGTTGCTAGGTAGTTGCTATGGTGTTCTGGGTGGTTGCTAGGACGTTGCTAGGTGGTTGCTATGGTGTTCTGGGTGGTTGCTAGGGCGTTGCTAGGCGGTTGCTATGGTGTTCTGGGTGGTTGCTAGGGCTTTGCTAGGTGGTTGCCCTGGTGTTCTGGGTGGTTGCTAGGTCGTTGCTAGGCGGTTGCTATGCTGTTCCTCATGGTTGCTTGGGCGTTGCTTGTCAATGTTTGGGAGTTGGAACAGAGTTTCTTCGTGAATATATGAGTTCACGGTGAGAGGGTGAATATGATTGAGTTTGAAGGATTTTCTCATTGACTTCCATTATAACGAGGTTTCAGAAGTCCATGTTTTCGGGAATTGTGGGAAATCCGTAAGTCGGATCGCTTAGAAAAGTCATTGCACACTCCTCACAAGGGAGCCGAGTATGCAGGATTGTAATATGTGTCTGCATTACTAGAGGCACATAATAAAGAAGTATGCAGGATTGTAATATGTGTCTGCATTGCTGCAGGCACATAATAAGCAAGTATGCAGGATTATAATATGTGTCTCTGTCACAGGTTGATTCAATCCTTAATTGGTGGTTTGCCTAATTAGCAGAGACAATAGGGCCTTGTGTGTCACGTGTGATGGTGTTTATTGTATTTGTGAATATTTTATTTTGAATTGAGTGGCCATTCACATGCGTGTGTGCATCAATGGTGTAGTGAATTTGTAGTGGATTATTGTTGCCATTACCTTTCAGCCTAATTGACTCTTAGACATCTTGCTTATGGACAAATCTGGCAAACCCCCCTTCTGTTTTATTCCTCTGCTCATATTTGGGCAGTGTTTCCTCTCCCTGCCTGTGTGACTTAATCATTCAATTAGAACTTGTTGATATTCTCCGTCCCTCTACCTATATTGGGACAGCACTTTCTGTCAGAGACTTCCACTGATGAGTAGATGAGAATGGATTATTGTCTCTGCCCTGCCACCTAAGGTTGCAATTAGTGGCTAAGTGATTTGATGACTGGCCACACCTTGTTTAAAGTGTATAAAAACCAGTTGGTGTGGGGCAAGCGGGGACTGAGGACTACTAGAGGGGGAGCCCTGCTGCCTGGAGCCTGCTGCCATTGGGTCCAACGCGCACTATTACTCTGCAAAGGGCCGTAATTGTTTTGCTGCTCTGGTCCCAGATTTCCAGGACCCTTTGCCTGAATGCTGGTGTCATGCAGCTGAATTCCAATCTACGCCGCTATTGCTGCTCAAGGGCAGTAATTGTTTTGCTGCTCTGGTCCCAGATTTCCAGGACCCTTTGCCTGAATGCTGGTGTCATGCAGCTGAATTCCAATCTACGCTCGCTATTGCTGCTCAAGGGGCCGTAATTGTTTTCCTGCTCTGGTCCCAGATTTCCGGGACCCTTTGCCTGAATGTTGGTGTGCTGCAGCTGAATTCCCATCTATGTTCGCCATTGCTGTTTAAAGGGCCGTAACTATATTTTATTGTATGCCAGTGTGAGTGTGTCCTCTGATGCCAGTGCTCAGTTTGTGACTCTCTTTTAGCCGCTGGAGTGACTGCCCTGGTGTTTTGCAGTCCAGTGCTGTCCTGGAAGCGGGTGGCTGCCCCTGAAATCCCCCTTAACGCTTGCTGTTGTTGTCCAAAGTGTTATAAGGACCTTCGGGTGATATGACGACTGCCTCAACCTTCCTGACGTGGATTGAATACTATCGCCCACCCACTTCAGCTGGGGACACTCAGAGCTTTTCCTCTGTCTCAAGGACTATAGAGACTGAATTGTGTGGACTATTTTAAATTCCCCCTAAGTATTTCTTATTGAGTGTTATTAGCCTATATTAAAGAATATATATTTTTTATATTTAAATTTCAGCTGTCTGTGTTTCTGCTGCTGAGACCTGGGTCATTGGTTAAAGCTGGCCATTAGGTGACACCTTCTTGTTTTTGGTGTAAATCGGCAGGATCCCAGTAGCGGAGCACAACAGCCATGTCTGACCCTTCCGGTAGTGTAGATCAAGGGACAGAGGGAAATGCAGCAGGTGGGGGTAGTCAGGGGGTAGCCCATGTGTTGGTACCATGGTTTATGGGGGCGCCATGGATACCTAGGTTCAGTGGTGAGAGGGGGAAATTTAGCTCATGGAGGTCATAGGTAGAAGCTATGCTCAGGGCCCAAGGGTTAACTACGCTACAAGGGGTGGATTTTTTGTTGGCAGCTTTAGATGGGGAGGCAAGGCGGCAGGCACGGTTATTCAAGGCAGAGGAGAAGACCGACACTAAGGCACTGCTCGACACCCTACAGGAGAAGTATGGTGATGGAGGAAGTCGAGCCCAGCGGTGGTCCAGGTTCTTTAACTGCAGGCAAGGTCAGGATGAGGGAGTGGAGTCCTTTATCTTGAAATTGCGTGAACTTTACTTCGACTGGCAGGGACGTGAACCAACCCAAGAAGAAGAGGGTGAGTACCTGTTAGATCAGTTCACTTTAATTTTAAGGCCAGGCCCAATTCAGCAAGAGATTCATCGTCAAGTGCGCCGAAATCCACAGCTGACGTTTGCAGCCATCTGTACTGAGGCAGTAGCACTCGCGCAAGAGCAGCAATGTGGAGAAGACCGTGCCTGGGTCAGACGGGCTGTGACATTCACAGCAGCAGCCTCACCGGCAAGCACCCCAAAACATGACACTTCCGACCTGAGCCAATTGAAAAGTGAACTTCAGGCAGAGTTGCGCAAAGAAGTGGCGAAGCAACTGAAGGGTTTGAGTGCCTCCATTGTGGAGGAACTGCATAAACAGATATCACCTACCCCCCTACTGGCCAGTCAGGCCACTGTCCCACAATTACCAGCTATCCCGTCCCAGCCATTCACCGGTTCAACTGTGTGGTCAAGACCTCGACAGACTCCACCAAGCAGTGGATCCTTTCAATGGGATGCTCAGGGGAGGCCCATATGCAGGAACTGCGGAGGAGTAGGGCATATCCAAAGGTATTGTCAAACTCGCCGCAGGTCAACTTCGGGTTTTTAGTGCGCCCTGCCACAGAGGGGCATGTGGCAGGGGCTGTCGCCCACCCTGCTGGAGTGACCACTAAGTCCCAGATGGTTTGAGAATGTCCGTATGTTCAAGTAAAAGCAAATGGAAAAACAATCCCTTGTGTCCTCGATACTGGCTCCCAAGTCACCCTGGTGAGTAAGGCCTTCTTTACCAGACATTTTGGTGATATTGACATGAACTGTGCCCATGACTCTCCGTCGCTAACTTTACGAGCCGCTAATGGATTGCATATTACATATACCTTATGTTGGCTATGCTGTGGTCGATTTTGCTGTTGGGGGTGTCCATGTTCCACAGAAGGGGATGGTGGTGGTTGATGATGGGTGTATGGGAGCAGACCATGCCATTTTAGGCATGAATGTAATTGCACATTGTTGGGACGAGTTGGCTAAGGGTAAGCACCCAGGGTTGGCAGCTTTTAAATCTCTTGTCTCGCCTGGAGCAGGTCAAGCTTGGGAACAAGCCTTCTCCATCTGCCAGAGAGTTACAGCAGAAGGGCCTGCCATTCCCTTTCAAGGGGTAGCTCGGCTGCCTCGGCAGCCACCAGTGGTTATCCCCTCCGAGTCTGAGATGGTGGTTTGGGCTCAACTTCAAGAAGGAGCCCTTAAAACGGTCCACAACGCGTTAATGGAACCCCTTGAGGATCAAGATGCAGAATGGTATGTGGCACGTTCCCTAGTGGTGGTGAGAGGAGGTAAGCTGCCGATGAGGATGTGTAACCCAAATCCATACCCAGTAGAGGTCCCACTGCGCCGGCTTTTGGCTCAGGTGACACAAATTGATGATTGTGATGTTAGAATTGGACAGGATTTGGTGGTACAGCCTGACTCCTCCGGGGTTGTGGAAGTGGCGATCCAGGCTGTGACTAACGTCTTTGAACCCTCTACTCTTTCAGATTCTCACCCCCTTTTTGCTATTGAAGGGGATGGACTGAATCCAGACCAACATCAACGCCTCCTGCAGCTCTTGGAGAAGTGGAGCTGTGTGTTTGCCTCGCATGATGATGACTTTGGCCGAACTAATGCAGTACAACATCAGATACCCACTGGTGCTGCTCCACCCTGTAGAGAGCGTTACCGTCCCGTCCCCCCAAGCCTTTATTCGGAACTGAGGACACTCCTTCTGGGCATGCTAGACAGCGGGGTGGTCTGCGAGAGCTCAAGTCCATGGGCAGCGCCGGTAGTCTTAGTTAAAAAGAAAGATGGCAGCTGGAGGTTCTGCGTGGACTACCGTAAGTTAAATGCTGTGACGCACAAAGATGCTTATCCACTACCTCGTATCGAAGAGTCCCTCACGGGGCTTAAGAGGGCAAAATGGTACTCTACACTGGATCTCGCTAGTGGATATTGGCAAGTTGAGATGGACCCCCAAGACCGCCAAAAGACCGCGTTTGCCACCCCCATGGGCTTATATGAATTCGACCGGATGCCTTTCGGCCTTTGTAATGCACGGGCCACTTTTCAGAGGCTCATGCAGAGGTGCTTAGGGTCCATGGTGCATGACTTCCTGTTAATCTATTTAGATGACGTGGTTGTATTCTCCCCTGATTTTGACAGCCATCTTCATCACTTGGAACAGGTGTTTCAGAAGCTGCACAAGCATGGGTTAAAATTACAACCGAGGAAGTGTAAGTTGTTTCAGCAACAGGTAACTTACTTAGGCCATGTCATCAGCCACGAGGGAGTAGCAATGGATCCACAGAAGACTGCTGTGGTGAGAGAGTGGCCAGTCCCTAAAACAATCAAGCAGGTGCGTTCCTTTCTGGGCTTTGCAGGGTATTATAGGAGATTTATTCACAGCTTCTCACAAATCGCTGCCCCTCTTCATACCTTGCTGAAGGGAACTGCTACTGCTCGACAGGGAAACACCCCGGTGAACTGGACTGAAGCTTGCCAGGACTCCTTTGACAGGCTGAAAGAAGCCTTGGTATGCGCCCCGATCCTGGCATATGCCGACTTTTCCCTGCCCTTCCGGCTGTATACTGATGCCAGCTTGGAGGGCTTAGGGGCAGTATTAGCCCAAGAACAGGATGGACAGGAGAAAGTCATAGCTTTTGCCAGCCGTGGTCTGCATCTTGCTGAAAGAAATGATCAAAACAGTTCATTTAAACTTGAACTTTTGGCTCTGAAATGGGCCATGACAGAGAAGTTCAAGGATTATTTGTGGGGGGCCACCATAAAAGTTTTCACAGACAATAGTCCTCTTGTCCATCTAGCCACTGCCAACCTGGGAGCTGTGGAGCAGCGTTGGGTTAACCAGCTTGCCAACTACAGGTATACCATAAAGTTCTGGCCTGGCAAAACTAACCAAAATGCTGATGTTCTTCCTAGGTTGCCAGGCGAGTGTGTCGAGGTTATGGCAAGGGCGGTGGCTGAACTGGCTGATGCAACACGTCCCAAAGACATCTGTCTGGCTCCTGGCTGGTGGCATGACTGCCAGTCTCAGGATCCAGGGTTGCAGCTCCTCTGGACCTGGAAGTCTGCGAACACACTTCCATCACCCCGGAGCGGAAAAATGCTCCTCCCCAGGTAAAGCAACTTCTGTTAGATTTGGAACGTATTGCAATTTGTGACAATCAGCTGAAACACCGATGCACTGACCCAATGACTGGCAAGGTATACTGGCAAGTGTTGGTCCGAGAGCAGGAAGCACAAGAGCTATGGCGACAGTACCACGAAAACTTAGGCCACCAAGGAGCAGAGAAGATCTTGTCGGTTCTGAGACGGCGGTTCTTTTGGCCCAGTATGCAGAGGAGCGTGGAGACCTGGATGGCAGTTTGTCCCCGTTGCCTCCGGCAAAAGCCTGGACCTGAGGTGAGAGCCCCTTTAGCACCCATTGGCACATCCTATCCCTTCGAGGTGGTTGGAATTGACTATTTGTCTTTGGGAAGGTCAGGAGACCCTTTCCCATATATATTAGTGATGACTGACCTATTCTCCAAGTATGCCTTTGCAGTA
Source organism: Gymnothorax javanicus (assembly GCA_029692085.1). Classification (NCBI taxonomy): domain Eukaryota; kingdom Metazoa; phylum Chordata; class Actinopteri; order Anguilliformes; family Muraenidae; genus Gymnothorax; species Gymnothorax javanicus. Next base: position 18,366,865 of record CM056197.1, read on the forward strand.
CCAACAAAAGACTAATCAGCGACCACCACAGCTAAAGCCCTGTACAGTGCTGTGATCCAAGTGGTTGGGTGTCCAGAAAGAATCCTCTCTGATCGTGGAGGGGCCTTCCAGTCAGTAGTGATGGAGCAATTGTGCCAGTTGTATGGATGCAGACAGTCGCGAACCACCCCTTACCATCCCCAAGGTAATGGTGTGTGTGAGAGGTTTAATCAGACCTTGCTGTCTCTCCTTAGCTCTTTTTGAGAGGCTGATCAGAACCACTGGCCACAGAAACTGCCGGCACTACTACAAGCTTACAACAACACCACTCACGGCTCCACTGGCATGACTCCACACTTCATTGTTTTCGGCCAGCATGCTCGTCTCCCGGTGGATTGGATCACGACTTCATCTCCGCATGTACCAAGGTACTCCCTGACCGATTAGGTGCAGCAGCATCATAGAATCCTGACGGAAGCCTACACCATAGTGAAGGCAAATGTCCAGAGGCGTCAACAGAAGGATCGGTAAAGGTATGATCGACGGGCCAACGTAGATTCTCTTCTGCCAGGGGAACGGGTACTCCCAAGGAATTTTCAGAGACGTGCGAAGGGAAAGCTGGATGTGTGGGTGGTAGTATTCCAGCTTCGATCAGATCAACCGGTGTACATCATCCGCCCGGAAGGCCACGAAGGCCCTACTAAGGCCCTTCACCGTAATAACCTGCGCTGTCGCCCTGTGCATGTGTCACGAGAGGAGTACTTAGAAAAGGAACCATCTTCTAGTCAACCACAGACTATGACCTGGTATCCGGTTACAGTTACTCCACTCGTCCACCAGCACCAGCCCATTGACCAAACCTAGGCCACTACTCCAGTCGTAGCAAACGCAGAGATGGATCTGCTGGCTGCAACTAGTGGGGTGGGTTCAACAGTGCAGCCTCCAATCCTGGAGACGGAAGAACTGCTAGGTGAGCCGGAGAGCCAGATACTGCCTGAAACTGTGTCCTGCCTGCCAAGCCCCTCTATGATGAGTCCCACAAGTGAAGCACTAAGGCAGTCACAAAGATCCACCAGGGGGCAGCCTCCGGCAAGGTACAGGTATACATAGATAGTGGTCGGGACGACCAAAGATAAAAGTGTGGGGGAAAATGTCACAGTTTGATTCAATCCTTAATTGGTGGTTTGCCTAATTAGCAGAGACAATAGGGCCTCGTGTGTCACGTGTGATGGTGTTTATTGTATTTGTGAATATTTTATTTTGAATTGAGTGGCCATTCACATGCGTGTGTGCATCAATGGTGTAGTGAATTTGTAGTGGATTATTGTTTCCATTACCTTTCAGCCTAATTGACTCTTAGACATCTTGCTTATGGACAAATCTGGCAAACCCCTTCCTGTTTTATTACTCTGCTCATATTTGGGCAGTGTTTCCTCTCCCTGCCTGTGTGACTTAATCATTCAATTAGAACTTGTTGATATTCTCCGTCCCTCTACCTATATTGGGGCAGCACTTTCTGTCATAGACTTCCACTGATGAGTAGATGAGAACGGATTATTGTCTCTGCCCTGCCACATATGGTTGCAATTAGTGGCTAAGTGATTTGATGACTGGCCACACCTTGTTTAAAGTGTATAAAAACCAGTTGGTGTGGGGCGAGCGGGGACTGAGGACTACTAGAGGGGGAGCCCTGCTGCCTGGAGCCTGCTGCCATTGGGTCCAACGCGCACTATTACTCTGCAAAGGGCCGTAATTGTTTTGCTGCTCTGGTCCCAGATTTCGAGGACCCTTTGCCTGAATGCTGGTGTCATGCAGCTGAATTCCAATCTACGCTCGCTATTGCTGCTCAAGGGGCCGTAATTGTTTTGCTGCTCTGGTCCCAGATTTCCAGGACCCTTTGCCTGAATGCTGGTGTCATGCAGCTGAATTCCAATCTACGCTCGCTATTGCTGCTCAAGGGGCCGTAATTGTTTTGCTGCTCTGGTCCCAGATTTCCAAGACCCTTTGCCTGAATGCTGGTGTCATGCAGCTGAATTCCAATCTACGCTCGCTATTGCTGCTCAAGGGGCCGTAATTGTTTTGCTGCTCTGGTCCCAGATTTCCGGGACCCTTTGGCTGAATGTTGGTGTGCTGCAGCTGAATTCCCATCTACGTTTGCCATTGCTGTTTAAAGGGCCGTAACTATATTTTATTGTATTCCAGTGTGAGTGTGTTCTCTGCTGCCTCTGATGCCAGTGCTCAGTTTGTGACTCTCTTTTAGCCGCTGGAGTAACTGCCCTGGTGTTCTGCAGTCCAGTGCTGTCCTGGAAGCGGGTGGCTGCACCTGAAATCCCCCTTAACGCTTGCTGTTGTTGTCCAAAGTGCTATAAGGACCTTCGGGTGATCTGACGACTGCCGCAACCTTCCTGACGTGGATTGAATACTATCGCCCACCCACTTCAGCTGGGGACACTCAGAGCTTTTCCTCTGTCTCAAGGACTGTAGAGACTGAATTGTGTGGACTATTTTAAATTCCCCCCAAGTATTTCTTATTGAGTGTTATTAGCCTATATTAAAGAATTTTTTTTTTTTTTTTATTTAAATTTCAGCTGTCTGTGTTTCTGCTGCTGAGACCTGGGTCATTGGTTAAAGCTAGCCATTAGGTGACATCTGCATTGCTGCAGGCACATAATAAAAGATTAGTAATCTATGAATGGATGAGGCGAAGGCAGACGGCTCTGCTTGAATCAGCAACCTATCAGCCAATCAGAAAATAGTATTTCTTGTTGCCAGGTGAAATAGCAGCGCCGTAATCACGTCTTCTACAAGCGCGCAAATGCTGCTATTGCGTGCACACGTCAAGGAGCTGGAAGTGTAAGCCAGAAATCAGGTAATCACTTCATCACTTAATTTTTTTTTACAATAACTGCTTATTAAAGTCGAGGAACTATGTAGGATATTTGCTTTATGGATAATTTTTTCCTCAATTTAACAGCTTTGGACGGTCATGGTTAGATGAATTGACTTGTAACTTGTTACGGGGAGAGTGAGTGCTCTCTGCCCTCCATGTAGCGTATTTTGGCTGAAAACAAACCCAGCTCCGATCCGGTGTCAGAGGGGGTACCGCAACATCTCTTGTTTGTGACAGACAAAACGATACAAATACACAAAAGAATTTAATTTAGCCTTTATTATACTGGGGAGTCCCACTGAAATTAAAGTACAGATATCGGAGGGAATGAAGTCACTTCTACTTCTTCTTCTTCTTTAAGTTTACTGGCAGTTGTACTATTCAATAACTGATCCTGGTGTGCCATCTAGTGATAGAATATTGTAACTGCGTGCATAAATTTGCAGCTCCATGTCCACTGGCGGACACATCTGCACAAAGATACACCGTTGTTCATCTCGAACACGCCAAATCCAGATAATCCGTAAATGATGAATTGAATTAATATTTTAATTTTAAACGAGTAACTAAGTTGCCAGTGTCAAAGTAAAGAAGTGAAAGTATACTTTATCTTTTAAATGTAGGAGAGTAAAAGTCCCAGTTAAAAAAAAAAATCTTAAAGTACAAATCCTCAAAAAAACTACTTAAATACTGGAACGAAGTACATGTACATCGTAACTATGCACCTTTGAAAATGGGAGTATCATGCACCCCCCCCCGAAGAAAATCTCACTCTAGCCTGCATTCAAAACTTGAGAGCCCTGGCACTTATACAAAATGGAAAGTAATGGATAAATATTGACTAAGATTGAAGTTTGTTTGCTTGGATAGCCCACAGGCAAATATAGATGCAGATATCTTAGTGAATAAATAAAACTTGTGAAATATTATGACAATGGTGCTAAATAAATAATAATTATATAATTAATAATATAAATAATTACCTACATTTGAAGTAAATGAAAGTAAAACAAGTGCAGCCAATTTGATGGAGCTGAATTAATAGTAGCCTTATCTATATTTTACAGGTGCTATGCTTAAGTTTCTCACCACAAGCAGCACAGACTCCAGCCAGTCAGCCAGTGGAGGGACAGAGCCAGCTTCATCTAGGACAGGCACAGATGAGCCAACTTCATCATCCAGTGCAGGCACAGGCACATGCACAGATGAGCCATTTACACCTTCAACCGGCACAGATGAGTCATATGCAGCCGCCTCAGGCAGTACAAGCAGCACAGGTCCAGTACAGCCACCGTTGTCAAGTAGAGACACAGGGGAAGAACAGGCAGCCTCAGCCACTATTCACACAACCACATGTGCACAGCAAGCATCAGAAGCTAGCTTAGACCCCAAAGCAACAGTCTCTGCTCCACCAAATGATCCAGCAGACTGGCCTCCAGTCTTAACGGACTGTATGCGGACTGAGTTAGTGAGCAGAGGTCCATTCAAGCCAGGAGTGGATTTTTCTTACCCCAAAGACAAGTCCAGAAGAGGGTTCCATCCAGGGTTATTACAGAGACGGCTGTCAAATGGTGAAAAGATTACCAGGAGCTGGCTTTCATACTCAGTGAAAAACAACGCTGTGTATTGTTTTTGCTGTCAGCTCTTTTCCACAAAAAAACACAAAATAATAGGAGAAGGTGTTAATGACTGGTCAAATATCAACGCCATTCTGAAGCAGCATGAGGGTAGTCCAGAACACACAAGCAATATGATGAAGTGGAGAGAACTTGATCTGCGCGTAAGTCGTGGAAAAACACTTGACCACATAGAAACGACAGCTTTGGAGGCTGAAAGAAAGAGATGGCGAGATGTCCTTACACGCCTCATAAGTATCACACAGTCTCTGGCTGAAAGAAACCTAGCATTCAGAGGTTCATCAGATAAGCTCTTCCAACCAGATAATGGAAACTTTCTAAAAGAGGTTGAATTATTAGCTAAATTTGACCCTGTTTTGGAAAATCATGTCAGCAGAATTAAAGACGGAGAGACACATGCTCATTACCTTAGTAAGGACATACAGAATGAGCTGATACAGCTTGTGAGTGACAGGATTCTCACAACTATTGTGACTCAAGTAAGAGACTCAAAATACTTCTCCATTATCTTAGACTGTGCACCTGACATTCGTCACCAGGAGCAGATGTCCATCATCCTCAGAAGTGTGGCTTTAAAGGGACAGCCAGAGATACAGGAGCACTGCCTCGGCTTTGTTAATGTTGAGGCTACAACTGGCTTAAATTTGTCCGCAGTCATCTTGGATAAGCTGACTGACCTGAAAATTCCATTTGACAATTGCAGAGGGCAAGCCTATGACAATGAGGCCAATGTGAAAGGTAGACACCAAATAGTACAAGCCAGACTGTTGAGAATGAATCCCAGAGCTGTGTTTGTCCCATGTGGGGCACACACATTAACCCTCATCATTGCAGATGCTGCCAAATCCTCCCAAGATGCCTTTGGTTTTTTTGGCTATGTACAAAACCTGTTCACCTTTTTTTCTGCTGGCACACAAAGATGGAATATCTTGAAACAATATGTGAACATAACAGTGAAGTCATGGAGTGACACAAGATGGGAGAGCAGACAAGTATGTACACCTGTTTTTGTAGCACGGTCGTGCAACTTGCTGTAAAAAAAAAATAGACAGCTGTCCGATTGGAAAATGTAAACGGACGAAACCACGTACTTGTCACCATAATTACCTTCATTCGCTGAAGAGTTCTGAAATGCCGCTCTCGCTGGCGGGGGGGGGGAGTTACGCCGCTGAGTGCCAGTGCATATACCTAATTTTATTTTTCTAAAATGGGATTTTGTTCTATGCTTCATTTCAGACGGAGAGGAGTTGGAAGTGCATGGCGAAACGCTTTTTTTTTTTTTTTTTTTTGAAGTTTCCATCACAAAAGGGGTAGGCTTGATTTATTTATTTTTTTACTACAAACCAAACATTGAACAATATGTCAATGTCAAATAATAATAATAATAATAATAATACGATTCATGATTAACTTAACAAAAACAGATCCTCCCCTGACTGGATTTGACCTCATGCACGGGCAATTTAACTTCGTCAACGGAGAAACGTGGCGACCTTCCGCTCTCCATCACGGATTTTGGTTTGAGGATTTGGGATAGCGCAGCCTGCTCCGAAAGGCAGTGGCACCTGGCACACTGATTGGTTTAACTGGCGTAACGCCCAAACCACGCCTATGCATAATGTAACGGGTAGCGCTGGTGTTTTAGGGATATAGGCAGGTGTGCAAGATAGCAACTTTCGCGGGGGAACGCCTCTTACGCAATGCGAAATCCCCAAATAACGGGTTTAGGGACTCTGGCGCAAGATAGGGCCCTCAGTTTGATTTGATTTGTTCTGATTTGGTCTGAATGTATTCTTAGTTAGACCAACAGGTGGCGACAGTGCAATATGTTTAAAGAGGGGATGAGTGGAAGCACTGGGTGTCAGGTGCGACTGTTGAAAATTTTTGGAGTTCAGTTAGGAGGGCCCCTTAGCAGAATTTTGCCTAGGGCCCCAAGGAGGTCTGAGCCGGCTCTGCTAGCTTCAGTGTAGATTTTGGGGATCTCAGTGTACATGAAATGATTTCTGCTTGGTAACTGATATTTGGGGTTGAGTTGCTCAAGCATTTGACAGAATCCTTTCTGCTTGGTAACTGATATTTGGGGATTGGGAAGAATCCTTCTTGAGATCCATCCAAAAAGAAACTCAGCAACTGCCCTATTCAGCTTTTTGGCTTCATTTGAATGTGAGTCATATTTTCTGTGCCTTTCAAAACCTTCTGTGATTTTCGGCTGTGTTAATTTGTGACTCTCCTCCTGCTTCTCCAGGTCAGCATCATCCTCAGACGGATACTGTAAAGGAAAAATAAAGTTTTAGTTCAAATAACATAAGCTCAGAGACTGTCGGAGAGCATCTCATAATGTCACGTTATAATGACGGTATCATTACATAACGTTCAGGGAGCGACCGAGCGCCTATTAAGCTGCATTTCCACCAAGCTGATCAGGACGGTTTGGTTCGGTACGGTGCGCAAAATTTTGCATTTACACTGTGAAGGGTACCAAAATAACCAATCCGAATCGTCCCTATTTTTGTCAACCTTCCCTTGGGGTGCCAACCGTACCAAAGCGCTCCGTCGGGGTGGAGCCAGACACGCTGCAGTTTGTTGATTGGTCGACAGAACTTGCAACAGAGAGAGGGACTAAACAACAAACACATCTGAGGATTTCCTGCTTCATAACTCACCTATATAAAACTGTCATGCCCAAAAATAGCCAAAAAGCTGTTTTGTAGACAATTTTAATAGTATGTTGGAGTATGTTTGTGCAAACATGGGTTTATCTTGCCAGTTAACTTAACAGTCAGACATGCTAACAAGCAGCATGCTTACAACGAATAACTCCGGACCGGAGCGACACACAGTCTTCAATAACGATGACGGAGATCATTACAGTATCAAGGCGATTCCTGGTGGACTGACTGCGGCAGCTTCATTGCTAACTTGAGAGCTAAATGTAGCTGCCAGTCGCTAACATTAATTAGCAGCACTGGCGGCTTAAATGTAGCTGCCCATGGCCTGCACCCGCACTTGCTGAAGCCATTTTTTTAAGACGGCAGGCGTTCTTTTTCGGCGCTGACTGCTCAGTGCTGACACGCGTTCATACTGCCCCCGTCTACTGCCCCCGTCAGTTCCGCCAAGAATCGACACAGCTCACCAAGGGAATAGTTATATATTCGGTACTCACGGTACCAAAAAAAGCAGGCATTGATGTATTTTTTGCGTGTTGGCATCGACTTGGTACCGAAGTATCGGCTCTTTTGACAACCCTACTTCATACATACATAATCTTGTATTTATTTTTCTGTTAGAATGATTAATTTTGTAGTATTTTAAAGCATTGCTGCCTAACATCTTGTTTCTGCTATGAGGACCCCTTTGGAAATAAGTGTTTTTAATTATGCTTTTAAGGGTAATCCTCGGTTAATTTTACGTGCATGTACCATTTATGTACTTGTATACATTTTATCTGGATAAACTCAATCAATCAATCAATCAATCAATCAATCAATCCAGAGAGCCGATGTTCTGGAATAAGAAGGCTAGATATAAGATTATTTTGCGTTCGCTATCACTCGTATCATGTGGCTTTAGGACATTATGTTGCAAAGCAATAACATGATATTTACTGTCTGTACAACCTTCACAAAAAAGAAAAAAAATTTGAGACAGTCGTTTGCAGTTTTTAGCACTTTGGTTGCAAAATTAAAGCAGTAGGCCTACTTCATGAGCAAGAATTTTACATATGAAACAGTGTTTTTCTCTTTGATAGGTTTGCGAAAGTGAAATAAAAGTGACCTGGATCACTTATATATTGGAATGACATGAGTGCAGTCCCGCGAAGGGGGTGCAATCTATGGCAGGGGTGCATTCTACGGCACAACACATGCTATTATTTCAGCCGCCATTGATTGTCATTATTCCAAAAATCAACTCATGAAAGGCCTTTTTTTTGTCAAAGTTTGCCGAAAAACATGCCGATACTTTATTTACTATGCTACTCCAATCTCTCCGCATCCAGCACGAGTTTCGCATGCGTACGTCTTCATCAGAATAGAAGCAGCCAGTGCAGTGGCGTGCAATGCAGCCCTGTGCATTGGACCTCGCGCGTTGCTGAACGAACGCAACTGCTATATTGATGAACGTAACTGCGCTTTGCTAGCGAGTCGAGTGTGAGCAGAGAGCTGAGGGGAAACAAGTAGCCCTGCACAGTACATTGGATGGCGAAAATTACTCCTATAGACTTAGATGTGTAACTCACTCGCCAAGAGACAGCCTCAATCTTTAATAATAATGGTTTCTTATGCTCACACTTAAATGGTAATGAAGGCATGCTAAGCTTGATATAGTTACAGCAGGGGCTGTAACATTTTGTGTACTGTACTGTCCTGTAACACAGACCACTGTAGTAATTGTCCTGCTCCACTAGGGGGCTGGTCCGGACCAGTGTCCTGTGGAGCACAGACCACTGCAGTAACTGTCCTGCTCCACTAGGGGAGTGGTCCGGACCACTGTCCTGTGTAGCACAGACCACTGCAGTAACTGTCCTGGTCCACTAGGGGACTGGTCCGGACCACTGTCCTGTGTAGCACGGACCAGTGCAGTAACTGTCCTTCTCCACTAGGGGGCTGGTCCGGAGTGTCTCGAGACAGTGAAATTTTGCGGTCTTTACTCGCCTTGCTTCGAGGTACGGTCTTGGAACCACTGACTGTACAGTCCATGCAAGGAATACTGCAATTACATCATAAATGCCTGCCTTACCCTCAGCATAACTGTTGGCCAAATCATTTATCTAGCCTGCCATTTTCATAAATAAATTGTTATGAATGTGATTGTTCAAAATGTTTGAAGCCGGTAAAACCAGCTAGTTACAATCAGTGTAGTCTAGCAATAGGCAGCTCTCCGCTTTTTCTACTGCACTAATCTGGCATATTAATAAACCAGCTTGTGCCACCTAACAAAACCTGATCAATATAAAGGGAAATAACCGATATTGCGTCTTCTTATTCTCGAAAATATGAATGCTCTGAACAGATTATTTCTATCTAGCCGAGCTGGAGAACATTAAAAATTATTGGCAGGTTTGGAAAGTTATGTTAATAAATTGCAGCCTGTTCATACTTTGCTGTCGGCTATTAATCTCGGTTGATTATTTTGCTTTCTTTCTGCACCATAAAAACTTAATTTTAAATAGGAGGCTATACTCAGGCAGAGGGGTGTGATACAGCCTTATGATTTTATACTTGAAATGGAGCTTTTATTACAGCTCCGTGTAATTCATTTGAAAATGTGGCGGCCCCTTTCCGAAAAGTAATTTGGCTTCACAGATAACACTAGAAAATGACTTAATGGTGTTACCATTCAATCCTTCCAAAAAACGAATAATCCTTTAATAGGCTATAGCCTAATTGTGTACGACGATTTGCCACAACTCCAAGTACAGCACATCAACCCAGATCAGCCATGAGTTACTCGGGTCAGTGTTTATAGTGTGACCTGTTGTTAGGCTTCTACCAATCTTATTATATTTATCAGCGAACATCCCTTTGTTTTCATGTAGCCTATTTTCCCCTTCTCTTCGGAAACGGCCACCACATTTTCAACTGAATGAGGCCCATGCAGTGTTGTAATTAAAAGTCAATTTTAACTAGGCCATACAATCATTAGACTTGGATACATTCTACTCTTCTGGCAGAGTAGTCTATAGTCACAGCCTCCTGCAATGAAACAAGTTTCTTTGCTGCAAAAAGAAGCGCCTATACTGAGGTAATCTAAGATGAAAAACATGTGATTGAAATTAGGCCTACTGATCATAACTTGTCGACTATTTTTATAAATAGACTACATAAATAAATCTATTTGGACCATTATGATTTTAGTTCATAAGATAGCACAATTTCAACTTTTATTTTATATTCATCTGGCTTTACTAAAACTAGTCATTCTCATAAGTAGGTTATGTTAATGAATTCTAATAACTCTTTTCAGTCGGTGTTTATTTCAGTAGATCGTGGCGCTTCTAATCAGCAGCATAAAAACCATTTTACTGTGGGAGAAGGGTGAAATATAGCCCAATGATTTTATCATTAAAATTGAGTTTTTATTCCAACTTTCTGTTGGTTAATTCATTTGAAAATGCAGTGGCCATTTCCGTGGGGGAAAAAAATAAATAAATGAATAAAAACATGAGGTTGTTTGCTTGTATGTAGGCTATTTATAGTGACTGTTGTTGCAACCAAGTTTATAAGAATAAATTATGGCAGGAGGCCATGACTACACCTATACTCTGTCAGAAGGATAAAATGTATTCAAGTCTAATGATTGTACAGTTGAAATTGCCTCTTACAGAGCCGGCGCCAGAATTATCTCACTCCTGTGCGATCTAACAGCGGCAATATATTGGGCTACATTCAGTACAGAAATATAATTTAATTATAATTAGGTCTATGCACAGGTCTATAATTAGGTCACTCAACAACGGTATTTTTTTCCAGCGAGAGCGACATTTCAGAATTCTTCTGCGAATGAAGATAATTTCGTGACAAGTACGTGGTGTCCTCCATTTATGTTTTCCAATCAGACAGCTGTTCCAATCGGACGGCTGACAGTGTAGTAAAAAGCAGCAAGCTGCATATTGTCAGGCCACATTGATTGTTACTTGCTTATTTTACTGGCTTCAAATATTTTGAACAATTAGGCCTACATTCATAACGATTTAATTATCCACATGGCGGCCAAATAAATGATTTGGCCAACAGTTATGCTGAGGGTAAGGCAGGCATTTACGATGTAATTGCAGTATTCCAAGCATGGATTGTACAGTCAGTGGTTCCGAGACCCTATCTCGGTGCAAGGCCAGTGAAGAATTTCACTGTCTCGAGACACTCCGGACCAGTGGTCCGGACCAGTCCCCTAGTGGAGCAGGACAGTTACTGCTACGCAGGACTGTGGTCCGGACCAGCCGCCTAGTGGAGCAGGACAGTTACTGCAGTGGTCCGTGCTCCACAGGACAGTGGTCCAGACCAGCCCCCTAGTGGAGCAGGACAGTTACTGCAGTGGTCTGTGCTCCACAGGACACTGGTCCGGACCAGCCCCCTAGTGGAGCAGGACAGTTACTTCAGTGGTCTGTGTTACAGGACAGTACAGTACACAAAATGTTACAGCCCCCTCTCTATTGTTATTGATGAAATGATCAGAAACTTTTTTTTGAACTTCATGAGATAAAACAAAATGTGGAAGTATGGACGTTGGAACTGAATGGAATATACATGTAGCTGGATTCCACGGTGACACTTCCACTGTCACTGTCACAACTCTCACAATAATGTATCTTAATCTTGCAGTCAAACATTGCAGGGTGTGTTAGAAATTAGAGGTTGACCACATACTGAAAGAAAGACATACTTGATTGCACGTTTGGTAAATATTTTCTCATAAGATTTATTTCATAAGAATATTAATATGAATGGTTTTCCTGATGCTCACACTTAAAGGTTAATGAAGACCTACAACTATTTTACAAAATATGATCTCTATACTATTGTTCATTAGTTGATTTTATTTCAGAAATGTGCCCACCAGATGATCATACATAAATGATGCTCATATAATTTATGATATAAATCTGATCATACAATCAACTCATGACATAGTATTAAAACTAAACTGGACATTTACATAATGCATTCATAATGAACATGTGTTGTTCATTGTAGTTTTGGTTTGCTGATTTCCTTTGTATGATAATTTATGACCATTTTCACATCAAATGAGGCTTGAAATAAAACAAATTATGAACCAATGTTAGTATCACTGTATAGCCATCTCTGACACATTGAATACTGTAAAACCCAACAGCTTCTTGGGGGGCTTTGCCTCCCTGAGCCCCTCACCAGGCCGCTGCCCCTGGACCCCGCTGGGGGCCTGCGTGGCCCTCAGACCCCCGGCGCAATTGAGTTGTAGCTGTCTATTCCTAAAACTTTGCTTGCTATTCTAAAAATTAATAAGAACCCTGGTGTGTGTGTGTGTGTGTGTGTGTGTGTGAGAGAGAGAGAGAGAGAGAGTGTGTTGGCTGTACATCTGACCTGCTATTGAGTCTTCTGCTGTTTTCAGGGAATATGCAGTTGACTTTTGGAGTGTGTGTGTGTGTGTTCACATTTTTTGTCACCTATTGGGGACCTTTTTCAGTTTACACACTGACCTTTTCGGGACCAGTAGTCCTTATGGGGACCAAAGCCTGGTCCTAATACAGCAAACATCATTTCTGAGTTCATGGTTGTTAGAGGTCAGGTGGTAATTGGGGTTACGTTAAGGTTAGGGTGAGATCATGGTTGTTAGAGGTCAGGTGGGAATTGGGGTTATGTTAAGGTGAGGGTGAGGCATGATTTGGTTGGGGTCAGGGGGGTAGGGTGGGGGTTAGGCTGTCCATAATGAATAGAAGTCGGTGCAATGCCCTAACAAGGATAGCTGTGCAAATTTGTGTTTGTGTGTGTGTGTGTGTGTGTTTGTGTGTGTGTGTACGTCAGTGTGTGTGCATTTATACATTTGTGCGTGCAGATATGCACTTACATACCCATGTGTGTGTTGTGTTTACAGGTATATACGGTACATCTATACCTGTGTCTTCGTGTGCTCATGTATACCTGTGCGTTTATGCCTGTGTGTGATAATGTGGGTTTGTGAGTTTTCAGGATTGAACTGGTTGCCATGACAGTATGCATTATCAAGCATTGCTGCTTACTACTGGGCCATTTGATTATATTATGTTTTTACGCAGCACTGCTTTGAATAGATGCTTTTCAACTTCCTCAGTCTTTGTGTTTTACAAAGGCCCACTATTCTCACTTGCCACACGGAAAACATGGGCACCAAGCTTCACTGAAGTCCCTAAACTCACATTTACTGAACTCCTTGATCAGCTGAATAGTGTTGAGGAATGAGTATTTGTGCTCTTCCTAGTTTTCCTCTCATTGCATGTTTTTCAGAGTGTACAGATGCATGTATTCAGACAAAATGTAATATCAGACGGAAGAAGACTCATTTCATGAAAGTATTTTCCTGTTTTTTTCTTTTTTATACAGCGCCCTCCATAATTATTGGCACCCCTGGTTAAGATGTGTTCTTTAGCTTCGAATAAATTCAGTTTTTTTCTAAATAATATAGGACCACAATAAAAAAAAGAGGAAAATCCAACCTTTAATTCAAGTGCTTTTATTCAGTGGGAAAAAAATCCCACATTAAGAAATAATTCTTTTACATCAAATCATGTGTGCCACAATTATTAGCAACCCTGATGTTAATACTTTGTACAACCCCCTTTTGCCAACAAAACAGCACCTAATCTTCTCCAGAAGACTTCTACAGAAAGAGGGATCTTCGACCATCCCTCTTTGCACAATCTCTCTAAATCATCCAGCGACCTGGGTCCTCTCCTCTGCACTCTCCTCTTCAGCTCACTCCACAGGTTTTCAATGGGGTTGAGGTCCGGGGACTGAGATGGCCATGGGAGGAGCTTGATTCTGTGTCTGGTGAACCATTTCTGTGTAGATTTGGCCACATGTTTAGGGTCATTATCTTGCTGAAAGACCCAGTGACGACCCATCTTCAGCTTTCGGGCAGAGGCCATCAGATTTTGATTTAAAATGTCCTGGTATTTCAAAGCGTTCATGATGCCATACACCCTAACAAGGTTCCCAGGGCCTCTGGAAGAGAAACAGGCCCACAGCATCACCGATCCTCCCCCATACTTCACAGTGAGCATGAGGTGCTTTTCTGCATACTCATCTTGTGTTCTGCCAGACCCACTTAGAGTGTTTGTTGCCAAAAAGCTCTCTTGGTCTCATCTGACCAAAGCACACGGTGCCAGTTGAAGCCCCAGTACCGCTTAGCGAACTCCAGACGTTTACGTTTATGATTGCGAGTGAGAAAAGTTTTTTTCCATGCATGCCTCCCAAACAGCTTGTTGGCATGTAGATAGCGCCTGATGGTTGTTTTGGAGACTTTGTGACCCCAAGATGCTACCATTTGTTGCAATTCTTTAACAGTGAGCTTTGGAGAACTTTTTCTCTTACCATCCTCCTCACTGTGCGTGGTGGCAAAATAACCTTGCGTCCTCGTCCAGGCTTGTTTACCACTGTTCCAGTTGTTTTAAACTTCTTAATGATTCCTCTGACAGTAGATATGGGCAGGTGCAGGCGAGTGGCTATTTTCTTGTAGCCATTGCCTGACTTGTGAGGGTCGACACACATCTGCCTTACTTGAATGACAGATTCAAGATACTCTGATACAACTGATCAACTTTGTAAACTACTGTAGAAATGACAGAAATACTTCAATTACATTTATTTCCTAGGAATTGTTTGGGGTGCCAATAATTGTGGAACAAGTGATTTTATTAAAATTATTTCTGAGTCAGGGATTTTTTTCCCCCCCCTTAAAATTCACTTGAGTTGAAGGTTACATTTTTCTACAATTTTCAGTGTGAGAGTATGCTTCTGCAATAAAAATTGAATTTTAAGGCTTTTAACAGCTCTTAACCAGGGGTGCCAATAATTATGGAGGGCGCTGTAGTTCTGTCTCCCAATCTGAGACACACTATGATGCTGCTCATGTATGGGGGTAAACTACACAAGGAAAGCACTAAACATCCTTAATTAGCATTGCACTGCAGCAAGGATGAACTGTACGGTGGGTTTGGATTATCACACCCCTCACAATATTGCAAACAAGCCAGTAAGACTCCTTGAAGAATGGGCATAACAACCCCTGCGGCTGGGTCTATGAATGCCAACTTGTTCAAAACAGAAGTTATCTCCTTGCGCATCCTGAAAGCTAGATTTGTTCTGCAACTTGCCAGACAATGAAATACAGGATTACAGTTTTGCAATTGCTAAACAACATAGGTCAATACTGCAGCAGCTTTTAACAAAACTCTAGTCTCGGGCAACACACAGCATAGCAAAACTGTTCATTGTGCACACAAAATGCACAACCACCAAAACACTGCACACTTATGCCAAAAGTAAATAATTCTACCAAAACACCAGCAATAGTTTTCTGCAACACTTTTACACTCATAGCACAATTACCTCAAACCCTATCAAATGGTAGCATTACAATAGACTCATTTTGACAGTCTTTGAAGGAGTTGATAATGTCAGACTCTAGTTTTTTTGCATGTATATTTTGTTATTCTTGATGTTAGGATCAGTGTACATTGCCTTATTTTACAATGAACAAAGTTCCCTCTGAAATACTGAGAGAACTTGAGAATGTACTACAGTACACGATAGGAAGTAATGGAAATGCAGCAGGAATAGCATAGCAATTGTTCTTTATTTTCCACAAAGTAAAGTCATTACAGGTTTAGACAACCAGAAGTTTCCACTGCAGGTTTTACCAAAACAAAATTTATTCCAACCGGTCTCCTGCATTTGGCCACATGTTTTCATCGACATCACAACGAATATTTTCCCCTTCCAGACACTGGGGAAAGAACCTTTTTGCATAGCGTATCCACCCTTGGCAGTCCTCCGATGTGTCCTCACATGCTGCATTCATTGCATCAGTGACATTTGATCATGGGGATGGTGGTCGTACACCTTTCACCTCCATGAAAAGAATTCCTCAGTTAGATTTAGGAGAGGGCCTGCATTGCAGGATGGGCAGCAAACCACTCAGTAACTGCACGGGACCTGTGAAATGCCACATTGTCCCATACAATTACAAAGTGCCTCACCTCGTCCCATTCCTCCTCTGGCTCAAGCCTGCCATGGAGCTCAAGAAATAAAGTCAGCCGCTGTGTGTTATATGGCCCAATGAGCGATCTGTGTAGCAGCAATCCCTGTGATGAGATTGCTGCACACATGGTCTCGCTGGCCTGGGACCCCCACTGTAGCCCTTTTGCCAGTCACATTCTGCCCCCACGGTGTGTTTTGGCCAAGTTGAACCCAGCATCATCCACATACATGAGAACATGTGGTGTCTGACCCGTGTTGGTACTTTTTTTATCAACAGTAAAGGCATCATGGCAGAGAAAATTGAGCCTTCCACTTACCTGGACATACCGACGAGGGAGTTCCTTAACGCGTTCAGAGTTCCTCTCGGATGGAACAGTGCAGTTGTTTCATCCGGATTCTGTTTTTGTAGGACACGAGCAATAGTTGAAACGCTTACATTTAGTACATTTCCAAATGTCTAGTTGTCTTCCAGAATTTTCTCATTTCTTTGAGTTTGATGGCATTGTT
Source organism: Gymnothorax javanicus (assembly GCA_029692085.1). Taxonomy (NCBI): domain Eukaryota; kingdom Metazoa; phylum Chordata; class Actinopteri; order Anguilliformes; family Muraenidae; genus Gymnothorax; species Gymnothorax javanicus. The sequence goes on from CM056197.1 coordinate 18,383,592, forward strand.
TTGAATAACCATCTGAACTATTTCGGTTTCCCGCACATCACTGAAGATTCTACCCCGACCCCCAGAGTGAGGTAGTGTTTGGGTCCTATAAAGAAATGCAATATAAATTACACACAAGCAATACATTTTCTAAAGGCCAACTGTAGATCTTTTACTCTAATATGCAGGGAAAGCCATTTCAGAATACATTTGCATCTTACCTGCTGGTTTCCCAGAAGACTGATAATTGATGCCACTATTGTCCGGGCCAGATTTGGCTGCACTCGCAGACCAGCCTCTCTGAATGTTCGGCCATGGTTGACAACATGATCAATTATAGTAGCCCTAATCTCATCAGATACCACAGCCCTTTGTCTTCTCTGCTGTTGTCCTGCACCACTGCCGGCACCACCACGCATACAGACTCCTCTCCCTCTCCCTCTCTCTTTGTACCACTCTTTCTCTTGCAGGCTCCATTTGAAGTTTAGGTGTAAAAACATCCCAAAGGTGTGTCCTTTTATAGGTGGCAATGAAATTACCAAGAGAAAACACCTAAGTAGGCCTCCAACTAGAGATGGGTATCACCCGTGGTTGGTCACATTTGCATAATTTCAATAAATGATATTTAACTTTTTATTTCCAGAACCATTTATTTTTGGATTTTACAGTAATAATCTCATTTGGGTGTTTGTAATTTGGCAAATTTCTGTCCAACTTGAATTTGTTACATTTTGCAATAAAATGTAACTGTTTTAAAAATAGTCTGTAAGCATTTGCAAAATTGGCTGCAGATGCACATGGTTTTGCCTGTGTTTGCATTAGAGTGAAAAAGAATGAATGAATTTTGAAGGCTGATGTCATTGAATATCTTAAGTGTCAAACCAATGTTTTTTGTGTTAAAGCAAGGCATGAAACCATCTGAGTTTGGACTACATAGACTTATGGTGTGCTAGAAGTGTGAAGAGTTTTGAAAAAGTTGCTTCAGTATTGATCGATGTCGCTTAGTGATTGAAAAAGACTGTAACGTCAATTTCATCTGTAATCAACTTCTTTTACTTGTACAAAGTCAAAATACATAGTCCAGTCAAAATATATCATCCATTACCAATATAATCTCCACAACTCATCAAACAATCAGTCATTTACTAATCAATCAAGGAGCAGAAACAATCATTTATCAATATTAGTATACATTACATTCCCTTTCTTCTAGACTGTAATTCTCAAGAATATTTTGCTTGTACTTTTTTTAAAATTGTGTTACACTTTTACTGTATTTAACGTCATCAGGCAAACCATTCCACAATTTTACCCCACAGACTGAAATACACATACTTTTGAGAGTGGTGTGAATGCTGGGTTGTTTTAACTTCATTTTGCCCCTTCATTTTGATTCCTTTAAGGCACTCAATTGGCAAAGCTTAAACAAGGCGCCCTATTTACAGATGCTTTGCCTGCCTACTATCGCCGCTTTCTCCACCAATGGCATCACGCGTATGCATGGAAGGGCAGGTTTTTGGCTCTCCCTGCCCACTGGCTTTTCATGCTTACGCGTAGTAGGGCGGGGAGGCCCCAGAACAGAGCCATGCTGCCAAACTCAAAATATTGCAAATAAATGCAATGCAAATTGTATATAATTTGGGGCTTTTGACAAAGTGGACCTGACTGAAATATGTTTCTGTGCACTGGACATGCAATTTGTGGACTGTATAATTGGAATGTTTTTTCTCTTGGTAAAAGTGCTCTCAACCACTCGTAAAATTTTCTCAATCCTAAGAGCAAAAATCAGAGAACATTGGTGGATACCAAATCAATGGGTACTAAAAAAATAAGAGAATATAACTGCTAGCGGTAATCACGGGGTCCAAGCAAAATGAGGCGATAATAAATTTTGAAGCACTGAATAGACACACTGTACGACTTCTTAAATCAATTTTCAGTTCATGGCTCATAATTATGCATGGTTGACCTCACCCTGCTTGTTTCATGTTGATTATTCATTGTCATGCTTTTGAAATAGCAGCTGTTGCCTGATTGACTAACAGCAGTCAGGTAATTACGGATTTATTCTGCTTATAGAAAGGCTATTTGGTCCTCACAGAGATGCAATATGCAAAATTAGAACCAATGAATCAAGTAGTGTAAAACAAATATGCAATTTTAAATTTTTTTTCTCACTACAGCACCATCTATGGGCCAAGTGGAATCAAATTTGTTTTACCTCTCTATAGTGCCACCATCTGGCCGATCAAAGTCACTTGCAGTAAGATTGCCCCTTTATACATCCCTAACAATACTATAAATTTTCATGATTGGTGACCATTAAAGTGAGTATGGCCATCTTGTTTGAGCTATCACTTAGTTATTATTTGTTTTTTATAGATACCTTCACCATTATGAAGCATGCAGAATTTCAAGTTCATCGGCCAATTTGTTTAGCAGATATGACCATTTATTTGTTATAGCGCCCCCCTATGGATGGGTTTACACCAAATTTGGTGTGTTGGAGGCAGATGCCAGATCTGAAGTTTGCTGAGGATTGGATATTGTATTAAGAAATTACACCTCTTTATTTCAATGTAGGCGACGCCTTTAAAATGAATTGGCTGACTGTGGTCAAACCTTTTATCATAGCAAAATTACCAAAGGGAGAGCAGGTTTCTCGTATTCTTGTCACCCTTTTCTGTTAGCTACTCTCGAGAGCTTGAGACCAGCCCGCTTAACAGCCTCCTCTTCTGTTCTATGCAGCAGTGATGTCTGTCTGTCCGTCCATCCGTCCGTCCCTGTCTCGACAGGGCTTTGCAATAATTTATGACTCTGCATTCGGCGCATGACAGAGGCGGGCTCTCTTCATTGTGGCTCGACTGCTATTGTCCGAAGTGTCAGCATTGTATTATTTGGAAAATGTGAAAGTGGCGTCCACATTAGCCACCGTTTGGCAGTCTGTTCAAATCCATGGGATTAATAATTCGTTAGCTAGCATGCTAATGCTTTTTGCCATTAAATAAATAAATTCAAGCATCTACGACAACAGTTAGCAACATGTGTGATTCACTACTTTACTGGCCAAAAGTGTTAGCTTGCTAGCAAATTAATTATTCACCCCATTGTCCAGAATAAACTAGATGTTAATGCTTGTGATGGTGAACGCTTACCAACAGAATTAGTGAAGTTACCTTTGTGAACATATTAGTTGATGTTTGTCAATAAACGGAATCTGATTACTAGCTGAATCCCATGTGTGTGATACCAAACGTGTATCTCATGGGTTCTATCAAACCGATTTTTTCTTGTTTATGGGATAAATAGTGACATTTGGAGCAGTTAGCAAGCCCAAATCCAGACAATTTTGATGCAAAATAGCCGCCAACCAGCTGCTCCGTCCGAGTTTGGATTCGAATAAAGTACTCGGGGAATCATCCAATGTACATAAAACCTTAGATATATATTGATAATTACGTGTCTGAACTACTGCTTCAGGGTATGTGCTGGCCAAAAATTTCACTTAGCCACAGTGGCTAATCACCCCGCAGTTCAGTTAACCACAGAGAAAACCATTTAGCCTCACATTTTGCCTTAAATTTTAGTTAGAAACCTCAGAGAACTTGGATTCAGTCATACAGTCTGTGTACACAGTCACAGAATAAGTGCACAGATAGCCAGAGACTAGTAGGTATGCATCATCTTGTCAGCGACACCTGTACTATAGTGTTCTGGCCAGGTTCTCCGTCCATCTGGGTGGTTACTGGCAGTTACAAGGAATTTTCAAATAGAGTGGCAATGAAATTTGTACAGGCTGCAAAATGCATTAAAAATCACATTTTTAAACAGCGATTAAAATTCAAACATGGATGGAAATCCATTACACATTTTTGTACAGGTAGGGACGACCCTGTTCAAATTGCATGGTGAGAGAACACTGTACTAATATCCTGACCACTGTCGGTGTTGGCTTTCCTGCAGCCGTAATGTGGTTTGCATGCTACTACAGATGAAAAGAATAAAACAGAAAGTTGTTCAGAAAATGGAATTGCTGCATATTTTTCACGGAAAAATAGTTACGGAACTTATATAACTAACACCCACCAAAACTTTACGACAAACTGCACACAGTCACATGGTATAACAATATTGTGGTGACGGACAGCTGGTTCAAATGCCAGCTTTGCAAGAGAGCCAGGTAAGTATTAAGGACTATTAAGGCCATCTTCCAGTCTAATTATCTGGCTGCTACTTTAGACAAATGGGAACTTGATCGATAGAAGTCCAATATCACTTTGATGACAAATAGTTGAATTGCTAACTTGATAGCGCCATCTTACCATGCTAAAGATTGTCATTCTGTTATCCCCACTTGTGGCCAAGTGATTATTACAAGTATTACAACATGAACAGATCCAACTTAGGCACGCTGGTTGCTGTGTAATTCAGGATGCGGAATGGATTAAAAGTTATCCCATACAGCCACTATGAATTCACATCTACACACCTGGCTGCAACCTTATTTTGGTTCATACAGTAAAATATGACTTGAATGCCATGAACCCACACTCAATTTAGCACTTATCTTCTTCCAACTGGTATTAATAATTGCTTGTCAGAATTATTTTACTAAAACTCATAAGAAATGTCAGATTGAAGTAACAAGAAATGTGAATATTTACATTATGTAAATTCTATTTGCTCAGACATGTTCAGGTTTTAACATGATTGCCAAATCGATGAAATTTTACCTGAATAATAAACTAGTTGTGGACAAAAATGTGTTATAGGCAAACGTATGCCAATGTAAGGGAAATAATGCCATAGGTTTGGCTAAAAATTGGTAGAAGTTTTCGGATTCAGCTGTATACCGCGATAAAGGTCGATGTTGTATGTACTTCTTAGCTTAGTTTTTTGGAGTAATATGTCTGGATGCATCATTCGCCATAAAGCAAAACGAAGATGATTATTATTTTCTCGACAGCACAGTTTGTAGTAGCCAGCTCGCGTTATGGATTTGTTTCTGAAAGCAATAGCTTCTAATGTAGAGCCCAGAGGCTCGATCATGTTTCGGATTTAACTTAAACAAGCATACTGATCGTTTGCTTTTGTGTCCTTCTGTCTCAACGTCAGCGGCATGCAGTCGACTGCTTGTAGTTCGGCTGAAAATGACTCGTGGCCGAGTCGCACGTAACCGGCAGGCATAATGTCAGTTTAAAGTCGCGAAAAATGCTATCATTGTTGTATACTTACTAACAGCTAGCAGGGTAGTCGACTGATTGTTTGTCGTGATTGCACTGAACTCCGTTCTGAAGAGTTGTCCAGTTCTGCCTCGAGTAGACAGTGCATTGGTTCGCTCAAGCTAATAATCTCTGCTATATTACCGACTAATTTGCAAATCTATTTTCTGCCATTTCTGACCTGTGACTGGGTATCGGCGTTTAGAATACTGGGCCATTCTGACAAATAGCTGGCATATCAACAACAAGTTTGCTATTTATTTAGTTACTGGGTTGCTCTAAAGTATGACGATTGCGGGTGGACTGCTTGTGGAAGGTAGCATGTGATATAAAATACCAAGGCAACGCACCTTAATATCAGTGCTGAAAAACAGTAACTTCATGCGTGGCTCAGCATTGTATTTTAAAAGCATCAAAACAAAGCTAAAGAACCCCAAGTGATGTAGCGTGATTTCGCTTAGGTTTCTCCAGAGCTTCTCGTAGTTACAGTGAACACAACCCATTACTTTCAATAAACTCAGAATATTTGTCCACATTGTAGAGGATGACTTTATTGTTAAAAATATACAAATAATCATTATCGATCATAAATGAATTTAAGGCCTTTTCCTTTGCGCGACAGAACTGAGCTCGAAGTTGCGCAGGTTTCAGTGCCGATCTTGTCCCACTGACATTAATGCCCGGCTGTAACAAGTGTTTGTTCAGCAAGAAAAACACTATCGCATGACTACTTTCGCTTATCTGTGGCTGTCCCGCTAGATTCATAATTTAATATTATTGAGGTGGTCAATCTCGAATCACTCGCACTGTTTTTAATGTGGTGGAGGTGAGTGAGGTTCCTAACCCGGAATTCCCTTTTCCGACACGTGAATTACAACATAAAAAGTACCAAATGGAATGATGAATCGTCAGCCAATCAGTGCGATCGGAATGAACGTTATAAAGATAATTTATGCCTGATGTATAATAATTAAGTATGAACCAAATATGATAGCGAGTGCCAGCGGCGAGTGGGCGATTGGACTTGATGTAGGCATGGGGCAGCTGTGGCGTGAAACCTGAGGTTATTACTTCGCCACTCTCTCCATTAGGCTTTCGCCAACGTGGCGCTTTGAGGCCAATTTTCAGTCGCCACATGACACACCACTTTGCCATTGGCGACGTGGCGAGTGGGTAGCGCGTACCCTGCTGCTTTATTACAGGTTTTGAGGACTTTTCAGTTTCCATGAGGTAAAGTAAAACAGGTTTTTCGACCTAGAACTTTTTCAAGGAAAGTTTTACACTTCAGCTTGTTGCACAGAAAAAAATTGAAAACAAGATATAACAGGGGCATGTGCTCGGTGTCATCAACAATAACATACTTTCTGAAGAGCAGAAATCTAATCTGCAAGCAATATACAATGAAACGAGACCAAGAAATGAACAAATAATGACAGGCAGACGATGGTCGATGCACTCAACTTCATGACAGTGCGTCCCTGTCTCCCACAAATTTCATCAGCAGAAAGGGACTATTTTCGTTTGGTCTTTATGGGGAAGTGTACGAGTTGAAGGGGTGTTCAAAATGCCCCTTTTATTCTCTTCCTATTTGAGTGAGTGTCCAGAGTATGTTTTATTCATCATTTCCATGACATTATCTTTCTGTAGAGGTATAATTTGCCAATTTTCTGATTTCTCAATACATGTCTGCTTTAAGTTACAGGTATTTATATCTACATGAAGTGCACCACACAGAAACCACGCTCGCTTTTATTAATATGGTATTACTGTCTAAATACAGGTATGTACTGCTTTGTACGTTATCTCATGTGACATCAAAATTACAGTTTAGTTTTCAAATTTTTTAGTGGGGGAAGTGAATGAAAATTTCAAACTAAGCGAGAAAATGTCCTCTGTCAAATTAGATAACATGATCACTCAAAGAGGGCATACCTACACCAAGGCATTTGGAACTTTACGACCATCTTATGGATTTTAAGATGTAGGCACTCATTATTTGGATCTTCCAATCCCGCAATGGTAAAGAATCCTTTAAAAAAAATTCCTGGGTCAGGAATTTGACTCAGATCACTCCCAAGATGAAACCACCTCTTAAACTGGCAAAGACACATCTCTGGTAATAATTTCATGAAACTCTGTTGTTATGTATGAGTATTTTGTGTACAGCACTGTATATCATTTGTAAATGGAGATTTGTCAGACACTATTTAAATGCCCATTATGACTGGTCAGCGATTTGTTTATTTTGGTTATCATTTAGCACCCTCTGGTGGTATGTCTGTAGAAAAACATGATCTGATGCAATACCACTTCTTTGTGATGAAATAGACTACTGCTTTCGAGAAGCTTCTGGCATCTTCCTGCCTGGAGGGGGCGGAATTACCCAGGAATCCTGTAGATCTTTCCAGAATGTTGCTAGTCTATATGCTGTGATTTTGGTCAGTAGAGGGAGAGTTTTTGATTTGGCAACAGAGTTAGATAGTGGCATTAGAGTGTTATAATAAGATTGCGCAGTGGATTATTTGTAGAAGTTTTTTTTAATCAGTGAAGAATAAATTTGTTTAAGTTGTCATTGCTGGTTTTCTTTGTTGTGATTTTCAAGTCATAACAAATTGGAGGTTCCACCGAGATAAACCATCCGTTGGATCAACGATTGGATTCACCAAAGATTAAAGCTGAATTATTATGTTAAATCTTGTGACTATTTGAAAAACCAGCAATCATGACTTTTGATGCTGAAAATTTTTTGAAAACTCCAACCCAGGAATCAATTGTGCTGGCAAAGAAGAAGGACTTGCTACAAATAGCCTCAACCCTTGGATTATCTGATGTGAAATCATCAATGCAGAAACAAGAAATATTCAAGATTTTGGTGCAACATTTCATTGATGAAGATATCTTTGGGGAAGAAGCAGCAGAATTGATTAAAGATGTGGAAGTGTCTACAACAGAGATGCAAAGACTTGAGATTCAGCTATGCCAAAAAACAACTAGAGCTGGAAGAAATAAGGTTGGAGAAGGAGAGAGAACTGGAAGAAAGAAGGATGCACTTGCAGTAGGAATTGGAAATGAAGAAAATAGAAGCAGGTACTGTTACAAAATCTTTTGGACTTTCTGATCATTTTGATGTGGTTAAACACATCAGACTTGTTCCTCCCTTCCTAGAAAATGATGTAGACCAATACTTTACCCATTTTGAAAAAATTGCTGAAAATTTGAAATGGCCAAAAGAGCTTTGGATAATGATGTTACAAAGTGTTCTTACTGATAAAGCTTGGAAAATCTATAACCAGTTATCTGTCCAACAGTGTTCTGATTATGATTTTGTCAAATCTGCCATTCTGAAGGGTTATGAATTGGTCCACGAGGCTTACAGGCAAAAATTTAGGAATTCTCGCAAGGAAGCCAGTCAAACTCATGTTGAGTTTGGCAGGTTGAAGGAACAGTTGTTTGATCAGTGGTGTAATTCCATGAAAGTTGAGAAAGATTTTGACAGAATGAGGCAACTTATTCTGGTTGAGGAATTCAAAAGGTGTATCCAGCCTGATATTTTTTTTTTATTTAACCCTTATTTAACCAGGGAAGTCCCGTTGAGATTGAAATCTCTTTTTCAAGGGAGCCCTGGGGGTTGAGGTGGGGAGGGAGAGGGCAATTTGCACAGCCAATTGGATCAGGGGATGATTAGGTGGCAGGTCGAAAAGAGCCAGGTTGGGACTTTAGCCATGACACCGGGAACCCCTACTCTTATCGAAGAGTGTCATAGGATCTTTAATGACCACAGTGAGTCAGGACCTCGGTTTAACGTCTCATCCGAAAGACGGCGTCTCCTTCAGTACAGTGTCCCCGTCACTGCACTGGGGCATTGGGGATTATTCCACCAGAGGGAAGATCACCACCTACTGGCCCACCAACACCTCTTCCAGCAGCAACTTGGGTTTCCTCGGTGGTCTCCCATCCAAGTACTAACCAAGCCCACGCCTGCTTAGCTTCAGCCACGCAGCTGGAGCAGATCGAATAGTGGTATGGCTGCTGGCATCAAGATATCAAGACTTTCCTTGAGGAGAAACAAGCCATTACTTTGCAAGACGTTTCCACCCTGGCTGATAGTTATGCATTAACTCGTAAGTCTTCTTTTGTCCAAAAATCCACTTTTTCTACGTTTCAAAGCAAGTCTCAGTCCAAGACTTCTTCTAATAATACTTCTAATGATTCTAAGGCCACTTCTGAGAGGAAACCTTCCAGTGAGAAGCAATCCTCTGATTCTTTACCTTCTTTGTCTTGCCAATACTGCATAAAGCAAGGTCACCTTATTTCTGAGTGTTATGCTCTCAAGAAAAAACAACAACGAGAAGAAACCAAGCCAACTGCTTTCACTAAGAGAGAATCTCTTGTATCAAAGGTCAGTTTGCCTGATCTTCTACCTTCTGTGTCTGATTCTGTAATGGAGGGTTTTGAGCCATTCATCACCGATGGTTTTGTCTCACTTTCACATGATTTTTCCTCATCTGCTCCTGTTCCAATTCTAAGGGATACTGGGTCTTCCCAATCTCTTATTCTTGCAGATATTCTGCCTTTTTCAGACAAAACGTCTACTCGGCTAATGTCCTTATTCAAGGAGTAGAATGTGGATTTACAAGTGTTTTACAATGTTCATCTCAAATCAGACTTGGTCTCTGGGCCTGTTACTGTTGGCGTTAAGTCTTCTCTTCATTTGAAAGGTGTTCATTTGCTTCTTGGTAATGATCTTGCTGGGGATAAGGTTGTGCCCTACCCTATTGTAACTGACACTCCTTTGATTGATGAAGAATCTGAATCTATAGAGGAGGAAATTCCAGACCTCTATTCGTCATGTACAGTTACTCATTCTATGGCCAGAAAGGCTATTCCAGATGATTGTAAAGCCAAGGCCCACCAAAATGGCTGCAAACCACAAAGAACAGCCATTTTAACTACATTTCCCAGAACCCCAAAAGCATTATCTCTAATGCAATTAAACCTAATGACGTCAAACCCCCTATAAGAGCATCAAGCATCATTGTTCTTTCTCTCTGGACTTCTGCCGCGGCGGGGTTAAAGGAGAATCAGGGGTGCACTTCTATCTGACTGAAAAGTTTCCTTGGAACAGAACAAAGAACAAAGTTTTTCGGACCTCTCCAGTTGGCCACGGTAGAGTTAAAGATTAACTACGTCCTGTTCTGTAATTACTTTTCTTGCCTATAGGCGTATTTAGCCAAGAACCGGTAAAAGAATTCACACTGGGAGACGACAGTAGAATTTCTTTTGTTTCAACGTCTTTAACTTCTGGAAGAAATGAAAAGGCGACCAGCTTCCCTTTTTGCTATTTTTCCCAATCAACAAGTCAACGAACTTTCTGCATTCTCGCGTGCATCACTGCGCCTGGAAAAGCAGATACTGTTTCCTGTCCGCTGACGAGTGCCCTGGAAACAAAGGGACCGACGCCTGAAGCCTTCACTCGGACACAGTCACTGACACTGGAGAACTGGGTCCCTCACTCGGTAGTGAACCCAAGTAAGGCAATTTGCATCTGGGCAGATTTAGCTTGAATATAAAACGCGTGATTCTATGCTAACTGTTGGTATTTGACTGTAATATTATTGTATACTTTGAGCTGTGTTTTTCTTTGCTTGCTGTTTTAATGTACTGGATCTTACTGTTGTACTGATTGAAAACTTCGGTATGTAAGAGAATTTGTCTGGAAGTCGCGGATATTTACTCTATATTGCTGCATTGCTGAGCTGTTAAATATCCGATCTTTGAGTGAGTTCATTTAAACTGTGGATTGTTCGTTTTACATTGTTGCTTCGCTCTTTGTAAATCACTGGAACTCTTGAGAGTGTGAACTGAACTGGGACGTTGTGGCTTGTCTGACTGATTGTTCAGCCAGCCGCGGCTTGCTACTCAATCCTATTTGACTTTGCCTGCGCCTTCTTTTCTGCTCTTTCTCTCTCTCTCATCCTCTCTCACTCTCTCTCCATTCTCATATTCTCTTTTCAGCTAGTTTCCGTACACTACACACTGCTTACTCAGTGGGAAACACAGCCTCTGGCCTAACTCATGCAGGAGTCTTTTTCTAATTCTCCCACCTGTGCCATCCAGTGCTTTGTTCTCCTCTCACTTCCTCCACTCTCAAGCACACGTGGTTCTCAGACTGCCAAATCATCAGTCCGCCATTTTAGATCTGAGTCCGCCCTCTTAGATCTGAGTCCACCATTTAAGATCTGAGTCTGCCCTCTTAGATCTGAGTCTGCCTTCTTAGATCTGAGTCCACCATTTAAGATCTGAGTCTGCCCTCTTAGATCTGAGTCTGCCTTCTTAGATCTGAGTCCGCCATTTAAGATCTGAGTCTGCCCTCTTAGATCCAAGTCCTCCATTTTAGATCTGAGTCTGCCCTCTTAGATCCAAGTCCTCCATTTTAGATCTGAGTCCAAACCTGCCATTTTAACCCCTCCCTTTTGGTACTCAGACTTACTCATACACGCATACACACACACACACACACACCCTACCTTTAGTCTATTTGTATACGCTGTTTCACGATATAACCGCTATTTAGTCCTTTCTGTGTGTTTATTGTTTTATTCAAGCGGTATTGATTGCATGTTCATTGCTACTGAGACATAATAAACCATTTTATATATTTTCAACAAGTGCTTCAGGTTGTCTGAATATTGCCTGAATATTAGCTTGAATCTAACCTCTGCCAGGTCAAGAGCTCCCCTTTCCTTCAGCGTGTGGTTATATTATTGATGCTGGATGTTAATGGTAATTATATTACTATTGAATTTTAGCATTGATAATTAAGCCAATTTTTCCCAATTTTGTTGAATATTGTAATCATTCATTTATCACATAAATTGTGATTGTAGTAATTTGGCATTTATGGCGAAAAATTAATGAGACTTAGTCATTCAATTGCTATTAATTTTCCCGTAACTAGAAGGGTGGTGCCCCGAGGAACTTTAATTATTAAATCAGAGTCTTAATAAATAATTAACTAATTTGTTAGTTAATAATTACATTTAATAGCCATTGTAATGCCCCTTTAAGCTGTCGCACCTACATGATGCTGACCTGGACTTCAACCTGGCTGACACCTTCATTGGGCAGTCTTTTCATCAGGAACCTTCCAGTCCTGAGATGTCTGGGAAATCTTCAGACTTGTCCTTGTCAGGTCATTCTAATGACATTCTGTCTTGGAAACAACTTATTCAGGAGCAGCAACAAGCTCGAGATCTAGCGTATCTTCTACCACAGGCTGCAAGTGAACAAGAGGCTACTCAAGTTCCTGTCTGTTTTTACTACAAAAATGGTGTGCTTATGAGAAAGTGGCGTCCACCTGATGTTTCTGCAGATGAAGAGTGGATGATCACCCATCAAATTGTTCTTCCAAAGTCTTATCGTCAAGAAACTCTTAGTCTGGCCCATGACAATCCTCTGTCAGGTCATTTGGGTATCAAGAAGACCCTTCAACGTGTCAGGAATCATTTCTTCTGGCCTTCCATGAGTTCCGATGTACAGGAGTATTGCAAATCCTGTCATAATTGTCAAATGGTTGGGAAACCGAACCAGAATATTCCAAAGGCTCGACTTAAGCCCATTCCCACTTTTGAAGAACCTTTCAGTCGGATCATCATTGACTGTGTTGGACCATTGCCGAAGACTAGATCTGGTTGTGAGTATCTACTGACCATCATGTGTGCTTCCACCCGGTTTCCTGAGGCAATTCCACTTCGTAATATCAAGGCGAAGACTATCATCAAGGCTCTTACCAAGTTTTTCTGCTTTGTTGGTCTTCCTAAGTCTATTCAGTCTGATCAAGGATCAAATTTCATGTCTGGCATATTTCAACAAGTCATGCATGAGCTTGTTATTAAACAGTACAGGTCATCAACTTACCATCCTGAGAGTCAAGGTGCTTTGGAGAGGTTCCATCAAACCCTGAAGAACATGATAAGGACCTACTGCCTTGACACAGAGAAAGATTGGGATGAAGGTGTCCATCTTCTTCTGTTTGCTGCCCGTGAAGCTGTTCAGGAGTCTCTTGGGTTTTTGGGCATACAGTCCGTGGACCTCTGAAGCTTCTGAAGGAAAAGTTGCTGGCCGAAGATGATATCCCAATGAACTTGCTTCAATATGTCTCTGACTTCCGTAATAGTCTCTCTAAGACTTGTGACTTTGCTAAGTCGAATCTCAAAGAAGCTCAGGGCAAAATGAAAACCAGATATGACCTTCATTCCCAAGATAGAAGTTTTAAAGCTGGTGACAAAGTCCTTGCACTTTTGCCAGTTCCTGGAACCCCTCTAAGAGCCCGATATTTCGGCCCTTACACTGTCCTCAAAAAGGTCAATGATCTAAATTACGTCATTTTAACCCCTGGAAGGAGGAAACAAAAACAAATGTGTCACATCAACATGCTGAAAGAATAAATTGACAGAGACACTCAGCAAAAGCCAGTCAATGTGGTAAATACAACTGAACTGGAAAATTCTGAAGAAGATTGTGACTGCCCCTTGGAAAATGAACCTAGTCCAGCCAAACTTGAAAATTCAGACATTATTCAAAATATTGACAGCAAGTTGTCCCACCTGGACCCTTTTCAACAACAACAGCTAAAGCAGCTCATATTTGAATATAGTCACATATTCCCTGATGTTCCATCAAGGACTGATATGGTTTACCATGATGTCATCCTACAAGATGATGCCAAGCGAGTAAAACAGCATCCTTACAAAATGAATCCAGAGAAGCAGAAATACCTTAAACAAGAAGTCAAATACCTGCTTGAAAATGACTTTGTTGAACCAAGTAACAGTGACTGGAGTTCTCCATGGATCCTAGTTCCGAAACCCAATGGAACATATAGAATGGTGACGGACTACAGGAAAGCGTACGCCCTGTCAAAAACGGACTCATATCCTATTCCCAGGATTGATGACTGCATTGACAAATTTGGACAGTCAAAGTATCTCACCAAATTTGATCTCCTCAAGGGCTTCTGGCAAATCCCTCTGACAGAGCAAAGGAGATCTCTGCCTTCGTCACACCAGATGGTTTACCAGTACAAGGTGATGCCCTTTGGAATGAAAAATTCTCCAGCTACCTTCCCACATCTGGTAAACAGAGTGATTGCTGGACTACCAGGATGTGAGGCCTATATTGATGACATTATCATCACCAGCGACAGCTTCCAAGAGCACCTCACCTACATCAGAAACTTCTTTCAGAGAGTGAGTGATGCCAAGCTGACTATCAACCTTGTTAAAAGTGACTTTTGTAAAGCTACAGTTGTTTACTTAGGTCATATTGTAGGACAGGGTCAAGTCAAACCAATTGATGCAAAAGTAAAAGTTATCACTGAATTTCCTGAGCCTACCACTAAAAGACAACTAATGAGACTTCTAAGGATGGCTGGCTTCTTCAGAAAATTCTGTGAAAATTTCTCTATCATTTCTGAACCTTTGACAAATTTACTGAAGAAAAATGCAAAATTTGTTTGGGATGAAAAATGTCAAAATTCATTTGACCAACTGAAAGCTATCCTCAAAAATGCACTAGTTCTCTTATCTCCTAATTTCAAAAAGGAGTTCAAGTTGGCTGTTGAATCCAGTGATATTGGTGCAGGCGTAGTTTTACTGCAAGAAGACACTGATGGAGTAGATCATCCTGTTTGTTACTTTTCCAAAAAGTTTGATAAACATCAGAAAAACTATTAAACAATTGAAAAAGAATGTTTGGCACTTGTTTTGGCTTTACCATATTTTGAAGTCTATTTGACTTGTTCACCTACTTCCATCAAGGTCTTCAGTGATCACAATCCCCTCACATTCTTGCATAAGATCAAAAACAAGAATCAAAGATTACTGAGATGGAGTTTGCTTTTGCAGGAGTATGATTTGGATATTTCTCACATCAGGGGAAAAGATCTGGAATAACACTTTCTCGCATGTAATTTTACTTTTCTATTTGATAGTGAAAATTGCACTGGTTGTTATGTATATGATTGTTATAATGATCAATGATACTTTTTGTGTAAAGTTCAAGATTATACTGATTATAAAGCTGTATTAATTTTAACAAAAGAAAGCTTTCAGCAAACCTTTCTTTTCTTAAAGAGGGGAGGTGTTATGTATGAGTATTTTGTGTACAGCACTGTATATCATTTGTAAATGGAGATTTGTTTGACACTATTTAAATGCCCATAATGACTGGTGCGCGATTTGTTTATTTTGGTTCTCATTTAGCATCCTCTGGTGGTATGTCTGAAGAAAAACATGATCTGATGCAATACCACTTCTTTGTGATGAAATAGACTACTGCTTTCTAGAAGTTTCTGGCTTCTTCTTGCCTGGAGGGGGCGGGATCACCCAGGAATCCTGTAGATCTTTCCAGAATGTTGCTAGTCTATATAAATGCTGTGCTTTGGTCAGTAGGGGCAGAGTTTTTGTTTTGGCAACAGAGTTACATAGTGGCATTAGAGTGTTATTATAAGATTAAACAGTGGATTATTTGTAGAAGTTTTTTTGTAATCAGTGAAGAATAAATTTGTTTAAGTTGTCATTGCTGGTTTTCTTTGTTGTGATTTTCAAGTCATAACCCAATTCATTTTAGAATTGATTTTAAAATCTTATTGATTACCTTCAAAGCACTTAATGGTATGGCACCAGAATATATAAATGAGCTTTTATTTCCTTATGAAAGTAATAGATTGCTCAGGTCCTCAAAGCAAGCATTACTGGCTGTTCCCGAGTTTAAGTGAAAAACAAAGGGTGATCTGGCTTTGTCAGTTAAAGCGCCAAGACTCTGGAATGGCCTCCCAATTAATATAATGAATGCTGAATCTTTTTTTAAATTTTTTTTGGGGATTTTCACCTTTATTTGACAGAGTGCAGAGAGAAACAGGAAAATTGGGGAGAAGAATGGGCATGACATGCGGCAAATGACCCGAACCGGAATCCAACCCAGGTCGCCACGAGAAGGACACAGCCTTCATGGTGCGCGCACTCAGCCCGATGTGCCACCGGGGCACCCCAATGAATGCTGAATCTTTACCTTCTTTCAAATCTCTATTGAGGACTCATTTTAATAGGCTTGCTTTGGGTGACTTAATTCTTTTATAATACTAATGTTTTTTCCTTTCTGGTGTGATTTGACAGTTAATGGACAAATTTCACTGGCAAAACACTCATCTTAATTTCTATTGGTTCTTTTCTATTCTATTCTAGACTATTTCTGAAATCTAACAGTCCGTCAACCATGCAATGCAACCCCACCTAAAAAAAATAAATAAATAAATTGCATTACTGTCACAATTTGGTCAGTAATGGGACAAAACAAAAGGTTATAGCGTTAGGACCCAGTAGTGGAAATATTTTTGTAGTCCAAAACAAGGACTCACCCTTGTGCTATACCTGTACCTTTTTCTAAATTTGGTCTAACTGTATTATTTATCATGTCTCTTACTCAATCCATAGCCTCAATCATAACTTTAATCCTGATTCTCACATTAACATCACTGCCACTAATTAATATCAATCATAAACATTCAGAAAAGCCATACTCCTAACCATTATCCTGAGCCCTAAACATAACTTTTAACGAAAGCCTGCCACTGCCTTTACACAAGTCATATTTACTGTATTACTTGAAATGTTGTCAATGGGAAAACTGCTTAGTGGGGATATCACTGTAATTTACGTATTTGCCCAACAGATTGCGCCACAAAGCCAATGTAGGGCAGAGCCGAAGCATTTATGTACAACAATTATTGAGTGTTTGAGCATCCCTTTGTCGGGAGGAGCTGCAAGATAATCCACAGTATGTTTTAAAAAAAATTCTTATTAACTAGGGCCTGTTGAAGTGCAAATTGGGGATAACCAGTGGTGTGTTATGCTACAGTGCTACAAATGAAGTCAATATAGGTCTCTAAAGGTTGCGTGTTGCCACGGCATTTCAGATATACAGGGTGTATATGTGGTAGGTGTGTGTCGGGTGTGTGTTGTTTTAGTAACATGGATCTACGCAGTGTAAACACCAGAAGATGTGTATCAAGGGTTGGTTCTTGGGCCCTTAGCCTATGCTCTCTTTCTGCAGATGAAGTTGAGCCTCTCTGTCTTGGGCAGTTTGTACCACTTCTGCCCACCACGGGACTCTATAGCCCCCATACGCCCACACTCGTCCTGCAGGTTCTGCGAGGCCCAGTTCTGGTAGCAGACTCGATCTTCGTTGATCCAGTACCAGGACTTCGAGATGCAGGAGAAGAGGAGGCCCAGCCACACATGGTCCGTAGAGGCCTGCTGGGCCCTTCTCCTCACCCAGTGCTGAAGAGACTCAGTGTAAACGGACACCAGGTCACTGTGGTGCCTCCTGCAGTAATCCAGGGCTTCGTCCCAGGTACGGCTCTCTCTCACCAGGATAAGATCATCTGAAGAGACGAATGGGGAGGGGAGGAGGGGTGGTCAAAGCAAATTCTAATCCAACACACATGAAGTGGTGCTATCACAGGTAGAGCAGTTGGTAGGAATCCTGGGTCCCAAGTAAGAACAGGACCCCCAGAATTCCCCCTTTATTTAGTCAAACTCACAAGCAGTGGGTCCTCACCAACCTCAGAACCCAAAGACCTGTCACCTCTTTCACTCCACAAGAGAAGGTCCTGATCACAGATAGGGAGGCACCGATACGACTTTTTCAGCCCCAGTACACACACCGATACCTGGGCTTTGGCTATTGGCTGATAACAAACACAGATCCAAGACCAGTGTTTAATTAAAAAGCCATATGCTTCACAGTGTGGAAGACTCTGGGATCATTTTCTAATCTGTAAATCAACATCAGGTTTGACTTAAACAAAATGGAACAAATAACGACATACAAACATATGTGCCGAATTGTTAGTTATTAAAATAATGGCTCCAAACTCTTACTGCTTTCAGAGTGATGCATTTGTCCTCCGCTTTGGATCTGTGTTCCCGCAAATCAAAAGGCAGCAAAATATACAAATGAAAATGAGGTTAACATGCACATGCGGTCAGCTTTAATCTGAGGGTACACTGTAAAAAATAAAACTTAAAAAATAAGGCAACCAGCTGCACATCATTTTTGAGTTTTCTCAACTTGATTTTTGAGTTTGCTCAAACCAATATGAAAAAAAAAAAAAAAAAAACTCAGGACATGATGTTGAGCCGAATGAAAAATGCTGTGCAGCTAGTTGCCTTAGGCGTTTAATTTGAGTCAGCTTTTCATTTTAACAGTGTATTTGCTTTTGTATTGTGTGATATCCATAGAAATTACAGTCGTTTTTGTAGATGGCCACTGTCCAATTTTTAATGGGCTGCTCTGTAATTCTTGCCAAAGAAAAGCAGTACAATTTTATCTGGCAATATTTTTATGACAAAGGATATTTTAGAACACAGCAGCAACACTAGGAGAGTGTTTTGGGTGACTTTAAACAAGGCAGAGCTTGATAAAATTTTCGGTTTGTTACCCTGCCTCACCCAAAGGGTAAGGGAAGGGGTATTGTTTTCGGTTCGGTTTGTTTCTGTGTTTGTTTGTTTGTTAACACTCTAGCGGCAAAAGTAATGGCCAGATTCACCCCAAATTCGGTATAGGGATTGCCACTGACCCAGAATAGATCCCTGTTGAATTTCATACAAGTAGATGAAAGTATGTGCGAGGGGCGGGGTTTGTTGTGCCTGGCACCACTTGTTTGTTTTTTGATCAGCTCACTCCCTTGTCATCCAACACTCACCTCAGGATCAGTGCAGACGGAGCACCTGAGGTAAACTCTCCAACTGAACTCACCATCGTAGCAGTAGAAAGGTTTTTCCTCACTGCAGTCGTCCTTCTTCCATTTTCCTGAGGACCCCACCGCAGTGCAGATTGAATATAATCCGTCTTCAATGGTGTCGTCCCAGTTGTGATATGAGAATTGGCTCTGGTCGGACCACATCCAAATTTTAGACAGACCTATCCACCAGTTTTTGTCTGACGACCCACTCATTTGTACCAGTTTGTCTTGTATTCTCGCGCGGTCTTCCGCGTTCTTCATCACTGCCAGGCCTGTGTAAATCTGGTCTTTGCAGTACCTCTGAGCCTCTGTCCAACTCAGGGTCTGATGAGATATGGGGAAATACTCCGGAGTCTGGCCCTCTGTAACGATACAGCAGGATGTGTTTAATCTCCATAATCATTCCCACATTATTCATTCATCATCACCACTGCTGCTGGTTTTTCCCTCAGAGCTGCAAATTGAGGTCACTCTCTCACTCTCATTCACTCACTCACTCACTCACTCGGTCACTCACTCACTCTCACACAACACTCACTCAATCACTTGAGATCAGTAGTGGACAGTACTGTACTTTACCTTGAGATCATATACTCATTATCTCATCGCAATTGGGCTTCTGGCCAAATTGTAACAAAATACGGGGTAAATAAAAATAAGTAAATGCCTTGAATAAAATATAGTAAGGTTCGAAAGCATTTGTACGGTGAGTTGTTTCATTGGGCTGTCATTCAAATCAAATCAGATCAAATGAATCTTTATTGTCATTTTGCTTGTACCAGAGAAAAAACAAAACGAAAGAGCGTTTTTCCAGGATCATTCCCACTCGGATTCTGCCATAAAGAAGTAAATACTTAAATGAAGAGCTGTATGTCAGACTGACGGTGTTTACATCACTGTCAGGTGAAGAGAAACTGCATAAAAAGTACAGCCTTTTAAGATGCAGGGTAAACCTAAAATTAATCAAATGCAGCAAATAGTTCAACCACATTCACTGAAGTCCAGAAGTATTTGGACAGCGATACAATTTAAAGGGCTGTAATTCCTGGGCTGTCATTCCATATAAAGAGGCTGCATGACTTTGAAATGACCTTTACAGACATAACATGACCTGGAAACCACCATTATGGAGGCAGTGTGACCTCTAACCTTTACTGAAGCAAAATGACCATCACATGAAATTAGCTGCCGTAACACTACCTCCACATGGCCTTTACAGACACAACATGACGTCCACATGAACCGCAAGGAAGCAGTTTCATATGCAAGGAATGGGAGACTTCAAAATGGAATAAAGCAGCTTTTCTTACAAGACAGTGTGTGTGCATGCATGGGAGGGCAATATGGCTGAGGACAATTCTCCAAGAATGGTTTACAGTTTGGTACAAAGCAGGGCTGTATCAGAATTGGTCCTCACTGGTGTTTGTGTAATGAGATTTGAAAAAGACAGGGATTCTGACCTTTGTAGCAGATGAAGGGGTTGGAAGCAGAACAATGAAGATCATTTAATGTCCCATCGTTAAATAAATGTCCACAGTTCTCCAGTCCTTTATAATTGTTTGGTTCCCCTCCTGCCCAGATCAAAGATGATTCCTCAGCCTCCTGATAGAGATCTGGGTGTGCAAGAGACCACTGCCACGCTCTTCTGAGCCCGATCCAGGCGTCTCCTGATGACTGTGGTAAAAGGGCTTCTTGTCCTCTGTGCAGGGTGGCTAAATCAGTGTAATTCTGCCGACAGAAGCTCTGAGCATCAGACCAGCTCTTTTCATCTTCAACAAGGTGATACTGAAGAGAAAGGCAGGGCCACGGAGTGCAGAATCCTGTGAAACACACACACACACACACACACGCATGCGCGCGCACACACACACACACACACACACAAGTTAGCAGAGCAATCTTTATTAGGACATTGCAGTGATTTACATTGATTGTGGACAGCCTAACCCTCACTCTAACCCTAACCAAAACCAAATCATGTGTAACCCTAACCTTCACTAAACCCTAATTCACACA
Source organism: Gymnothorax javanicus (assembly GCA_029692085.1). Lineage (NCBI taxonomy): Eukaryota > Metazoa > Chordata > Actinopteri > Anguilliformes > Muraenidae > Gymnothorax > Gymnothorax javanicus. The sequence continues at coordinate 18,404,613 of CM056197.1, forward strand.
TGACCCCTAACCTTAACAGTGATCTCAGATATGATGCTCTGCTGCATTTGGGCTGGGCTTTGGTCCCTATGAGGAGTACTGGTCCTGACAAGGTCAGTGCTTATACCGGAAAAGGTCCCCAAAAGGTATCAAAAACACACACACACACACACACACACACACACACACACACAGAGGAATAAGATGCTACATGGCCAAAAGTATAAAGACAACAGCATATCTGACATCTCATTCCAAAATAAAGGTGTTATACATGCAGTCACCCCCGCTACTGTAACTGCCTCTGCCCTTCTGGGAGAGCTTTCCAGGGCACACAAGATAACCGCAGGAGGGTTGTGCCTTGATTATAATCAGAAAAGTGTCAATAAGGCAGTGATCCCAGACAATTAGGTTTGGCTCGAGGGTCAGGGTTCTGTCCAGGCCACAAAATTTATTCTGCACCAATCGCAACAAACCACAAACAGTCCCGACCACAATAATTGGCACCCTTGGCAAAGATTGAGTCTAAAGGGTGAAAAAAAAATTCACCTTTTGGAGAATTAGCTTAATTTCACTCGGAAAAAGAGACGTGGGAAAATCCAAGCTTTAATTGAATTTTATTTATTTTGATAAACTAATTTCTCATCAAGAAATAATTGCTTTTAAAGAAACCTCATGTGCCACAATTATTGGCACCCCACATTTAATACTTTGGAGAATATTATGGAGTAATGAATTTGAGACCATCCTTCTCTCAAGAATCTTGATCTGTGGTTCTCAAATTCAGTCCTGGGGGACACCTGTGTATGCAAGCTTTTGTTCCAACCGCAATGGCAGTCCCAAAATTTCAAAGGCTGTTATTTTTTCTGAACTAAGTGCTAATACATGCTGATTACTTGACCTTGACATCAATACGCACGATACATTGAATAATTCTGCAAGAAAAAATTCAAAAATTCAGTTTTGTTTTTCTTTTATATTTATGGTCATGTAAATATTTATTCATTCATGTGACTTTACTACATCATACATATTGTAGAATCTGGAAATATAAGTGACAAATGGCTGATAAGCTCGGTCCAGAGCCAGGCCAAATGGCAATAGAACTGTAGACATTGCATATTTCATTTTACAAAAGATTGTTCCATTTCTAAACCCGTAAAATTCGTCTGTGCCTTTGGGTTAGGTTCTGAGCGGCACCTCTGTAAGATCTGCAAACGCTGATGCGTGGGGGGCCCAGCGACTGTATCGACAAATGGCTGATAAGCTTAGTCCAGAGCCATGCCAGATAGCAATAAAGCTTTTGTGGACTTCCTCCCCAAAATGCTTGCTAAGGTGTTAACAGTCTTACTGTTCCTCTGTATGGGGGGGTTGTTAGAGGGCTCTGGCTGACACAATGCCCCTGTGCGAGTCATATTACTGGCCTAAGTCTTAAGTTAAAGTCCAGTTATATTAATTTGTTTCAAATAATCTAAACCACTGGGAAGTGCATAATGTGCTTATATGTTAAATCATGTTCTTATATATCCAAATAGCACTTATATACTTATAACCCAATTAAACTATATATTAATTCATCTTAAGACTTTTTCATGACAACTGCATCATATTAGTACATATTCATATCATGTTTGGTCTTGTTATTCTCGGGGGAATCCAAGGAGTTGAATGGAGTATGTTTCATTCCCATTGAAATTATGGTTCATTCCCTTTTGGAAACTCATGAGAATTTGGTCAGAATACTCTCTGGTAATCACCCTATTCTCCTCTCTCTGCTGAAGTGTTTTATTACCTCCTCCCCATGGGGGGAACCCAAAAAACCAGATTCGACCCCCCTTCCAGGAGTTTATGGCCATGCCGCCTGGATCAAAGATGTGGTTTGGCTTAAAGCAAAGAGAAACAATCCATTCTGGGAAGATCGTATCCGATCTGTCCCCGCGCACATAAGTGCGTGAGTAGCCTTTTCAATGATGTAACATCGTATTTCGAACTTCCCGCCACGTTAGTGCGCGTATCCTTTTCCTCCAGGTATGACTTTATTCTCCTTTTCTAAATTATGTGTAACTTGTAATTGGCTTAACGTTGATTTGTTTGATTTAAGCTTTTGCCTACCTGGTGAATAAATTATTGTCATTCCTATAAGCTTGCGTGGTCTCCGTGACTCTTAATCCTTTTATTCTTTCTAGCCGCGTTGCAACGGATACCTAGGGGTATAATCCTGACCGAGGTACGACTGGCCAGCGGCCTGTTCTGGATATTGGTTTTATTAAGTTGGAGAGACAACCATGATCTACTTACATAAAGGGTTTATGTATTGCGGTTCTGGGATTTTAGCCTAAAGGAAACCCATGGACGAAAAAAGTCGGTTATCTGTTAAAATACCCTGAAGGAACCCATGGGCTTGCATAGATCTGGGTTCGCTGTATTCAAGCCAAAAGATGCTGTTGCAGTGATGGCTGACTTCCAACCTCTAATCTAACCAACGAACCTAGGATCCGGTAACAGTACTAAAAACCCGGAGTACATGTTAGCGACAGCGTAGTATCCTAAGAGTTGAAGGTGTAGTCGCCGAGACACACGAGGTTTCTCTAGATTATGGATTCTAATTCTAATTCTAATTTGGAGTCAGATATTTAACGAGGGTATAACTAAATTCATTATTATAAATTTATTATGGAGTCAGATTAATTGTAACCGTTGTGCTTTTGTGCCCGTCCTTGAACGGAGAAATATATCCATTTTATTGTGATTCGCACCAGCCAGGACGTCGCGCGTGCTCATACTAGGAATTTACACGCATATACCTCCAGCCCGGGCTCTTCCTCCCTTGGTCGAGTCGCTTGGGTTTTACAATATTCTGTTAGCCCAGGTTGTCCTGAAAAAAATGATGAATGTAAATTGATAACAGATTGCAGGGTTGGATTGTAAAAGCATGATTACACAAGGAGGCCAGGCGAACCTAAAACAGAAAAAATGGCTTTGACCCCAGAGGCTTAAACTCTTAAATCACATTCTGTCAGAAAAATCTGTCCATGCCCAGAAAAATGCATCTTCTGCAGGAATGTGGCAAATAATGGATTAAATTTCAAACTCTAAACTTAAAAAAGCATAAAATTGCATGAAAAGTGGCAAATTACCTATAACCAACGATATTAAAAACTGAGGTAAATCAGCAAGATATGTACCTGGCTGCCAATTCTTAACCATCTGTGCAACTAATCCCAGTAACCCTCCTAACTGTGTGTGGAGGCAAAACAAACCTGGGTCCTCCTCCAGACAAGTCTCTAACAGGTCAAGGTGAGTTTTAATTATTCCGCAGAAAAGAGTAAGAACCAGAGTCTACTATCTAGCATTTAGTGCGAAATGAGTTCGGTGTGTGCAGCACCCTCTGACTAAGCTAAAATCATAAATATTTGACAAGTTTTTTTGAACAGAAGTATTAACGATCTGGCAAATATCTGTATTTACAGAAAGCACTTTGTTGGTTAGTAGACTCTGGTTCTCAGCCACTCGTCTGGATCGTCTTTGTTTGCTTGAGCATCAAGATTTTTGTCTCCCGTCGCCTCTGGCGAAAGGGAGACATAGGAATGCACCCCGTCCGTGCATGTGTCCGTCCGTCCGAAAAGTGGCGTTAACACGATAACTCAAGAAGAAAATGGATTACAGACTCCATGTTCTGCGTATAAGATTAGATTATGAACCAGTTTCCTATTTAATATCAGTGGCGACGGGAGACCGTGGGCCTCGCGGCCAGCTTGTCCTTCCTTGGCTCAACCTGCCAGGGGCCCAACCCAAAGCATTAAAATTAACTAAAGACAAACAGGAGTCCACATACTTTCCGCTATGCAGTGTATTTCTGTTCATTTTATCAGAATGACCTCAAAAACAAATCTGCTAATTCATGGGTAGGGCTGAATAAATGCACTCATTCCTGCAGGAAACAGCTCAAGCCTACAGAACGTGACTGAAGGGTGTTATATTATATTCATGTACAGTGGGCTCCAAAATTGCTGGCACCCCTGACTGGCAATTCACACAAAATACTTTAGAAAATTCAAAAAAATGTATTTCTAAAAACTCTAAATAATGACGTGTGAGAAATACTGTACAATATTAATGTCCCATTGGAACCAGCCAAAGTCATTTACTAACTTAATTAAAAATCTATTTACTCTCAATCAAGGTTTCACAATTAATGGCACCCTTGAAGATTACTGTAGATAACATCAACCAAAATTAATCCAGGAATTAAATTCCTCTTATTTAAGTTTTTATCAAAGTGTTAAGGAACTCTATTGAGCCATTACATCACTTCCTTTTTCACTACACTATAAAACTGAGGTTACAAACATGCAATATCCCTTTGTCATCCAGCATCATGAAGAAAACAAAAATACTGTCAGTTTAAAAGACGCAGATAGTCATAGACCTTCATAAAACTGGCAATGGCTACAAGAAGACGCGTAAACGACTGAATATGCCACTGAGCACTGTCAGGGCAATTATTTAAAAATTCCAAAGATATGGAACTGTTGAAAACCTCAAGGGTAGATGATGCAACTGCATTTTTCCCCCCAGGATACTGAAGAGGATGATGAGAGAAGCAACAAAATCCCCAAGAATCACTGTGAGGGAAATGCAGGCCTAAGTGGCATCTTGGGGTCACCGAGTTTCAAAAAGCACCGTCAGGCGCCACCTCCACAATCGAAGGCTCTTTGGAAGGGTTGCCAGAAAAAAAGCCTTTTGTGACCAGAAGACACGAAAGCAAGCACTTTAAGTTTGCCAAATGTCATTTAAATTATGACTGGAAAAAGGTGCTTTGGTCTGATGAGACCAAAATTGCACGTTTCCGTCAGATACAGCATTGGCTTGTTTGCCGTCAAAACAGATGCATACAAGGAAAAGCAGCTCATACCCACAGTGAAGTATGGTGGGTGAGTCATATTTTGGGGCAGTTTTAATTCAAAAGGTCCAGGGGCACTGGTGAGGATTAATGGCATCATGAATTCCACCAAGTATCAGTATCTTTTGTCTGACAATCTGGTCGCCTTCACCAGACAGCTGGCTGGGACTTGGCCACAGGTGGACTTTCCAACAACACAATGACTCAAAGCATACCTCAAGATCCACACAGAAATGGTTCTGTAACAACAAAATCAATGTTCTGCAATGGCCATCTCAGTCACCAGACCTCAATCTAATTGAAAACCTGTGGGCGGGGTGGAAGAGGGAAGTTGATAAATGTAAACCAAAGAATGTACAGGATCTTGAAAGTATCTGCTTAGATGAATGGTCCAAAATCCCCCCAAACGTTTGCCTTATCCTTGTCAAAAATGACAGGAAAAGACCCCATGCTGTTATCTTGGCCAGAGGTAGTTGCACTAAGTACTAAATGAAGGGTGTCAATCATTATGAAACCTAGATTTTGTTGAAATTTATTTTGTATGAAAGGAATGTTATGATTTTCCTTGTTTCCATTAAAAATTAATGAAGTATTTTACACTTGTTGGGACTGTAATGGTTCTGGGTCTGTAAGCTGCAAGTTAATTCGTGAGGTTGCTGGTGCATTGATTTACTTATTAGCAGCAGGTGATCCCTGTTCTCGTTACACGCTCCGCCCCGAGACTTTTGTTTTAAGCTCTGCGGCTCCTTCAGTCTGTGCTTCAGTGTTGCTCGTTAAGCGCTGAAGCCATTAGGTATAGAATGGTATGGACGGCATTGCAGTACTTTCTGAAAAGAATTGTATTTTGTTCTGCGTCCGATTAGTCACCCTATTTCCTGGTATAGTTTGCAGAACAGGGAGAAAAGAATTGTGAACGTTCTGTGCCCACTTAGCTTCCTTTATTTTCCTGGTGTTGTTCGGTGTGGGCGGTATCGCAGAACTGGGAGAAAAGAATTGTAAATGTTCCGTGCCCACTTAGCTTTCTGTATTTTCCTGGTGTAGTTCGGTGTGGGTGGTATCGCAGAACTGGGAGAAAAGAATTGTAAACATTCTGTGCCCACTTAGCTTTCTTTATTTTCCTGGTGTAGTTCAGTGTGGGTGGTATCGCAGAACTGGGAGAAAAGAATTGTAAACATTCTGTGCCCACTTAGCTTTCTTTATTTTCCTGGTGTAGTTCGGTGTGGGCGGTCTCGCAGAACTGGGAGAAAAGAATTGTAAACGTTCTGCGCCCACTTAGATTTCTTTTCAGAATACGTTGGAGCTCCGACAAAGGAGAGGGGCATTATAAGATAAGATAAGATATACTTTATTGAACCCCGTGGGGTAATCTGTGCTCTGCATTTGACCCATCCTATAGTTAGGAGCCGTGGGCAGCTACAGAGCAGCGCCCAGGGACCAACTCCAGTTCTAAAGCCAGTTCCTTGGTCAGGGGTACTGGTAGGAGTGTTCCTATAATGCATGTTTTTGTGGGTGGGGGAAACCAGAGAACCCGGAGGAAACCCACGCGAACACGGGGAGAACATGCAAAAGGCCCCAGGCTGGATTCAAACCCACAACCTTCTTGATATGAGACAGTAGTGCTAACCACTGTGCCACCAAGCCACACAATTATTTCACCTTGTGTATCCGTGACCTTGTTTTGGTTTTCCAGGGACTCCCTCTGCCATGATATTTCACTGAGCTCCTACTGAACTAAGACGGGAGACTTTACGACCCCGCAGTTTTCTTTTTGTTCGTTTGTGTCAGGGTTGCAGCCCTGAGGAATTTATTTTCCTGGGAAAGGGTTTAACTCCTGGGTAGTATCCAGTGGGGATCTGTTCTCTGGGGTTTAGGTCGGTAGGGGTTTGCTCTTCTCCTACCAGAGCTATTTTCAGTACACACTCGTTGCGATCTACAGCGGCCTCCAGTGGTTTGCAGCATTTTCTCTAGGGGTATCCTTTAAGTTTAATTCTCTATTTCCCTGAGCAGTTCTGCTTTCGTGGGCCCCCTTTTACGCTGCAGTTCCTTACGTTCAAGCTTAGTCGGAGAGATATTTGCATTACGGTCTTTAAAGAGCAAACCTATTCTAATATATTTATCAGTTTCGCCCTTGTTTTTTTAAGGGTTGTTTTGGTTCTAGTACTACTCCCTATTTGGAATTTCTTTGCAGTCCTTTTTGGACCTAGTGGTCAGGGTTCCCTTGACTTTTAGACATCACCCATCCCTGTTGCGTTTGGTTCTCCAAACCCTACCACCCCTACAGGGATATTCTGTTTCCCTATAGTTATATTGTTTTTATATATATATATATATATATATATATATAAAATTATTATTATTATTTTTTTTTGTATTGTTTGTGCATTGCTAGTCAGGGGTGCCAGTAATTCTGGAGCCCATTGTTGTAGTACTTTATGTTTTTAAAATGCGAGAGTGGATTTTTTTTGGGACGCTGCCCTCCCAAAAATTGCAACTCAGGGCTTGATTTGCCATGAGCTTCAGCAGGTGCAAAAATGTTTTTGCACATGAAAAATTACACAGCTAGTGCTTTAACAATGACAAATAAGGTGACCAATCATTGGTCACGTCACTTGGTGTTTTGCATGCGAAAGTTCCAGAGTAAATCAGTAAATAAGTTCTGGAGCTCAACTGCTTTCACAGCTACCAGTATTGATGAGAACTGCAGAACATTAAGAGTATCCATCCATCGATTATCTACACTGCCTCTTCCTCATCAGAGTCACAGGGGAGCTGGGGCCTTTCCCAGCGGAATATGCACACTTAAAAATGTTGGGTTAAAAACAACCCAATTTGGGTAGTTTCCCAACCCAGCGCTGGTTAAATATTGGACAGAACACACGCTGGGTTAATTTAACCCAACAAATTGGGTTGGTTCCCTTAATACAACAATTGGGTTGTCTATACAACCCAACTGGGTTGTTCATATAACCCAATTAAGGGTTCACATTGACTAAACTGCCGGGGTTTTTAAACCTTAAGCTCGTAATAAGCTAGTTTCATTTATGTTAGCTTAAGAGATACAAATTCAACACGTTCATTACAGTTAAATAATATAAAACAACTTCTCGCTTGTGAAACGTTATTCCTTGTTTCTTGGTTTCGCCGTTTCTTTCACGGGAACATCCATAAGTGGCACAAAAGTCTGGCATTTTGGTGCCAGTCAGATGCACAGCGGTCTGACCGGGTTTGACTGCTTGTCAGAAACCCCGGCCCAAGATGGCGGCCGTGTTGACGCGTCTGACAAGCCTGTATGCGGCATCTACGTGTATATATCTATGCAGTGGACTAACGTTGGCTAGCTAGCTGAAGCCTGCTAGCATGCAGCGGGCTAGCTAAAAAACACCGATTCACCACCGCGCTCAGATTAATTCATAAGATTTTTTATTTTTATAACACTCTCCCACTTAAGTGATAACTAACGTTGTCCACCTAGCTATAATACATAATGCATTTCTCTTGTCATTTCGAGTAACAACAACCTAGTTTGGTTGCTACATAGCTTGCCAGCTAACGTGTTAGCTTGCTACGTTTGAGGAAATGAAGTTTATGCTACTAACGTTAGCTAACAGTTAGCTTGCTAACGTACCAATCGATTCCTGAAGCTAGTACTCAACAGTGCTTCACGAACTTACATCTTAACAACTATATGAAGCTTTATATAATAATATAAAGTCAACTATGTGGTAAAACAATAGTGGGCATGTAACAAACCTTGCTTTGTACTGAATTGATCCAGAGACACCAAGTCTCAATGTCTTAGGCGTGAGTAGTGGCATTCACAACTTTTTCTGTAGTCAGCAATTATTCAATCAACGCGCACTGATGAAATTCACTCGCGGAATTTAAGTCATTGTGCATCAAGTTAATCAGTTTCACATGCTTTACGGTGGATTTCCCCACTAGTGACACGAAAATCGATTATGACTCGGGAATTCTCAGGCTTGTCTTTACTGAGGGATTGACAGCAATGGAATTGCATAAAAACGTTTCAAACGGTCTTATTTCATTAAAACAATTTAAACGATCACGAAACACATGCATTTTCCATTGTTTCCTGAGTAAAGGGAAGCACAGGAAGTCCAGAGTCGTCATCGCTTTCCATGTTACTTGTGATGAGGTGCACCTGTATGCAAGTGAAACGGAAACTTCAATGCACGAGGATTTTAACTCCGCGTGAGAATCTCATTAAGCTTCGATGACTAATTGCGGACTACGGTGAATAAGCCTAAAAAATGCGTGGGACCTACGTCGAATGCGTGAGACTTGGCATCTGTGTTGATCATCAGATGAGATGAGTGGTCCAAACATAACCAACTGTCGGGGTCGAGTTCGTGGGTGGTGCTTAGTTGCGCATGCCCGAACGTCAACCCAAGGTGTTGGGTAGTCCAAAATAAACCAACACAACATTATAGAAATACAACCCAACAGCTAATAACTCCATTCCCAACAGAAATAACCTAGCGAATTGGGTTCTCAGAATACCCAATTCAATGAAAATAACCCAATTAAATTAACCAACAGGTTCAACCTAGCAGTTGGGTTGAAAAAACAACCCAGCATTTCTTTGAGTGTGGGCGAAAGGCAGGAACACCCTCTAGACAGCTCGCCAATCCATCACAGAACAGTAAAGAACACATTTGTGATAAACACATTTGTGACCTCACACCATAACGATGACCGTGATGCTGTGACATGAATGTGTGACACAGATAACGCACTGACCTGAAATCAGGAAGAACATAAAAGCATATTGCTTCATGGCTGATGATTGGCAACCTGCAGAAACACACAGATGCATGACATTGCTATTATTTAGTTGACACTTTTATCCAGTGAGACATACAGTTGACCAGACAAAGCAGCGAAAATTGCCCCTGGAGCAGTGTGGGGTAAAGGGCGTTGATCAACACCCGAACAGCTCCACTTACCTTATTGCACCTAAACTATGGTTTAACCACCAGCCCTTTGAACCCAGTCAAATATGCCAACAACTCGGCTATAGGCCACCCCATTAATAGAATGGTTTCACAACTAAAGAAAAAAATGGCTCTGAAACACATAAATACTGAAATAAGATAAAAACTACAGAATGATCATTGGCAATGCATTATGGTAGCACATAGGCTTTGTCAAAGATTGGTGCTCTATTAGCTGGTATACCCTTTAGAATCCGTCCATCCATTCTCTATACCGCTTCTTCCTCACTGGGGTTGTGGAGGAGCTGGAGCCAATCCCAGCTGACTATGAACAAAAGGCAGGGACACATCCTGGGCAGCTGGCCAATCCATCCCAGGGCTCACGCACCATTCTCTCACATACTCATACCTATGCGCAATTTAGTGTTTGCAGTTAGCCAGACACACATACCTTTGGACTGCGAGAGAAAACCAGAGTACCTGGAAAAACCCCTGCAAACAAAGGGAGAACAGACAGACTCCACACAGAAAGGCCCCAGGTCGGATTGAAAGCCACGACCTTCTTGCTTTGACGCGACAGTGCCACCCATTTGTTTTATTCAGGGTTCCTACGCAAGTATGGAAAGTATGGAAAAGTATGGAAATAAATTTGATTAATTTCCAGGTATTAAAAAGTATGGAAAATGAAAAATAAAGTATGGAAAAATATTTATGTTTCCAGAATATTACGAATGTTCTAAAATACTGTTTTCTCAATTAGAAAATTAGGTATTTCCAAAAATTTAATCAGTCCGGATTGCGTATTATGCTGGGCCGCGAATTTTTTTTTACAGGTCGGTTGATACCATTACGTACATCAGCCAATCACAGCTCGGCTGTGATACCATTCTACGTGCCATCAGCCAATCGCAGCTCGGCTGTAGCTACTCATGCATCGATGAGAATGCAAAGCATTCGACCAAGTCACTGTCAGCAGAGTTGTGCACGCGGCAAATTTGTAAATGCTCGTCTGACAATAATGATGTAAATGCTCCACAATACGCGAAATTACAAGTACACTAGCTGGTCTGCTGCGAAAGTCCAAAAGTCAATTTAATAGGCTTGGTTTCGGTGACTAATACTGCAGATCGGAGAGCAAATTTCATGAAATCAGACAGTGTTTTCATTACCGGTTTTTTATTTCGCTATTTAGATTTTGCGCATTTCTAAGGGTAATGAAAACGCACCTAGAGAGTGAGAATGATGTCCGACGTTATTAGCCCAAAAACACAGCCTGCTTCGTGACCGCAGACTGTTCCTGACACAGACTCCTGTTTTGAGTCTTGTTGATATCAGCTATGGGCGCTTGCGTCCAGTGGCAAATGGTTTTATTTCAACATCAATCGCTAACCTTCTATCCTGATAGATTGGATGCGCTCTTCCACTCTGATCTGAAGTTCCGCGTGTACGTGATTATTCCCGCAATATGTATGAAATCGGTGACTGATTGGCCCGAGTGCAAGATTATTTATTTTCATTGGAGTACGGTAAAGATGGGAAAAGCTGCAGTTCTTATAGATTTATAGTCCGTTTTCTTTGGGGTTCCGATAATTGGCCAGCTCCCACCAAACAAGAATACGTCCAAACGACGTCTTTTTGAGGTCTTCCAAAACGTCTACATGATGTCCCCTGAGGAGCCAGAATGAAAGTTTTTATGACGTCTTTTTATGACATCTTCTGGACGTCCCATATTAACGTCCACCAAACCTCTGCACAAGGTTAAAAATTAGTTCAAATGAGGTCGTTCTGGGCGTCTTTTCAACGTCAACTGCACACTTATTTTAGAGATACTTGACGAAAAAAAAAATATAGTTTATGTCTCCTCCCTCCCGATGCCTCCCTATCTCTCCGACTGCTTTAATAGCTTTTAGATGTTGCGCTTGAGCAATTGTTATGACAATCAATCAAAGAGCTTTTTTGTGGTAGTGAGAGGATTTGATCGTTAGAACTGTTAATCACTGAGCTACACTCGCTACTGACTGCGCCACGGAGATAGGTGAAGGGCACTGTATCGTTAAGATGTGTTTCCCAACGACTACTCTCCATGGGTCATTAAATGAAGTCATAACAACTTGTATCCATAATATGAAAAATAATGTACTGGACTTATAGTATTATAGTGTTGGGAAAATAAAACAACTAAGAAAATTATTAACATGAAATTTTGTGTTTTAATGTTATCATAGTCGTCTGTTTTTTGTTTGTTTGTTGAAAGTGGCGACTCACCCCGCAGTGGGGTTAATTGGGGGAAAGAGATCGGCTATCTGCGGTACCGACAAGAGAAGCAGTTCTGCTACTGGCACCGCGGCAGGGCGGATAAAAGAAGCACTTCCACTATTTTCCCCACAACTGGGCCAATAAGAGATTTCACTTTATTATCCGCACCAGTCTTTGAACTTGCTGTAGCAATCGAGTTTCGCGAGGTTTTTAAGGTTTATTATTAACAAACAAACAAGGAAGCGGCTATTCGTCCCGTAGCGCTGCGGCGCCAAAGTTCAAAGTTCGTTTAATGGCCCGTGGAAAGTAGTGGTCGGGAAACACATCTTAACTACGCCACGCTCTGAACCTAACTTCGTGACGCAGTCAGTAGCGAGGGTAGCTCAGTGATTCACAGTTCGGAGGATCGAATCTACTCATTACCACCAAAAGGGGCTTTGCTTGTCATAACAATTGTTTAAACGCGAAATCTAAGAGCTATTAAAGCAGTCGAAGAGATAGGGAGGCATCGCAAAGGCGGTGGAGGGAGGAGACAGAAATTATATATATTTATATTTTTTTACATCAAGTATCTCTAAAATAAGTGTGCAGTTGACGTTGAAAAGATGCCCAGAACGACCTCATTTGAACTAATTTTTAACCTTGTGCAGAGGTCTGGTGGACGTTAATACGGGACGTCCAGAAGGTGTCGTAAAAAGACGTCATAAAAACTTTCATTCTGGCTCATCAGGGGACGTCCATCCATCCATCCATCTTCTTCCGCTTATCTGGGGCCGGGTCGCGGGGGCAGCAGTCTAAGCAAGGATGCCCAGACTTCCCTCTCCCTGGACACTTCCTCCAGTTCTTCCGGGGGTATCCCGAGGCGTTCCCAGGCCAGCCGAGTGACATAGTCCCTCCAGCGTGTCCTGGGTCTTCCCCGGGGCCTCCTCCCGGTGGGGCATGCCCGAAACACCTTCCCAGGAAGGCGTCCAGGGGGCATCCGATATAGATGCCCAAGCCACCTCAGCTGGCTCCTCTCGACGTGGAGGAGCAGCGGCTCTACTCTGAGCTCCTCCCGGGTGACAGAGCTTCTCACCCTATCTCTAAGGGAACGCCCGCCACCCCTGCGGAGGAAACCCATTTCAGCCGCTTGTATCCGAGATCTCGTTCTTTCGGTCATGACCCAAAGTTCCTGACCATAGGTGAGGGTAGGAACGTAGATTGACTGGTAAATTGAGAGCTTCGCCTTTCGGCTGAGCTCCTTCTTCACCACAACAGATCGGTACAATGACCGCATTACTGCTGCCGCTGCACCGATCCGTCTGTCAATCTCACGCTCCATCCTTCCCTCACTCGTGAACAAGACCCCAAGATACTTAAACTCCTCCACTTGAGGCAGGAGCTCTCCTCCAACCCGGAGGGGACTAGCCACCTTTTTTCTGGTCGAGAACCATGGCCTCGGACTTGAGGTGCTGATTCTCATCCCAGCCGCCCACTTTTCGGCTGCAAACCGCCCCAGTACATGCTGAAGGTCCTGGTTCGAAGGAGCCAACAGGACGACATCATCCGCAAAAAAGCAGAGATGAGATCCTCTGGTCCCCAAACCGGACTCCCTCCGGCCCCTGGCTGCGCCTAGAAATTCTGTCCATAAAAATAATGAACAGAACTGGTGACAAAGGGCAGCCCTGCGGAGTCCAACATGCACCGGAAACAGGTCTGACTTACTGCCGGCAATGCGAACCAAGCTCCTGCTCGTCATTCAGAGACCGCACGGCCCTTAGTAGAGGGCCCCGGACTCCATACCCGAAGCACCTCCCACAGAATGCCACGAGGACACGGTCAAATGCCTTTTCCAAGTCCACAAAACACATGTGAACTGGTTGGGCAAACTCCCATGAACCCTCAAGCACCCTGGGAGGGTATAGAGCTGGTCCAGTGTTCCACGACCAGGACGAAACCGCATTGTTCCTCCTGAATCCGAGGTTCGACTATCGGCCAATTCTCCTCTCCAGCACCCTGGAATAGACTTTACCCGGGAGGCTGAGGAGTGTGATCCCCCTGTAGTTGGAGCACACCCTCTGGTCCCCCTTCTTAAAAAGAGGGACCACCACCCCGGTCTGCCAATCCAGAGGCACTGTCCCCGACTGCCACGCAATGTTGCAGAGGCGCGTCAACCAAGACAGCCCCACAACATCCAGAGACTTGAGGTACTCAGGGAGGATCTCATCCACCCTTGGTGCCTTGCCACCGAGGGGACGTCATGTAGACGTTTTGGAAGACCTCAAAAAGACGTCGTTTGGACATATTCTTGCTTGGTGGGCTGTCAGTAGAATGATATTTTGTCGATTACAGCAAATCTTCAAAACTTATCCAAAAACTAACTGGTAACGCCTCCCCAATGTACTCCTGCGACCAGAAGGCTTATCAGCGCAATGCCTCAAATAGGAGTCTGTGTCACGAACAGTCTACGGTCACGAAGCAGACTGTGATTCTTGGGGCCAATAACGTCGGATATCGTCCTCACTCAATGTGCGTGTTTCCATTACCCTTAGAAATGCGCAAAATCTAAATAGAGAAATAAAAAAAACCTGGTAAATAATAATAATAATTAGTAAATAAAAAAACGGCTCGTCTGTTATCACGAAATTTGCACTCCGATTTTCAGTATTAGTCACCGAAGGCAAGGCCTATTGAATAGGCTGTTAGACTTCTGCAGCAGACCAGCTAGTGTACTTGTAATTTCGCGTACTGAGGAGCATTTCCAAATTTGCGGTGTGCACAACTCAGCTGACAGTGACAAGGTCATGATTGATTTTTAAGGTACAACTTTAAGTGGAACAACCAGAATTGCCTCCATGTAACCTAGGTATAGGTATGTAGTTTTTTTTTTTTTTTTTTTACACAATTAATTGCACATAATTCAGTGTGTGTGTGTGTGTGTGTGTGTGTGCGTGTGTGTGTGTGTATGTGTTTGTGGGTGTGGGTGTGTGTGTGGTTAGTTACAGTTTTATGTTCAGACACTTGAGGGACGCAAAAAAATTGTAAGCATTGAACTGTTCAAATGTGTTAAAATAAAGATATTAATAATACTTAAAGTAGATGTTTTATTTATGATACACTGATATATTTACTCAGATGTAGCATATTTCTCTGAAAAAAAAAAAAAACCGCTGAGAAGTCTGGAAATTAGGGTATGGAAAAGTGTGGAATTTTGAAATTCCAAAATGTGTAGGAACCCTGTTTATTTTTACTATTTTTTTTTTTTATTTTGGGCTGCACGGTAACACAGTGGGTAGCACTGCTGCCTCATGAATTTGATGGGTTCGAATCCGGTCTGGGGCCTTTCTGTGTGGAGTTTGCATGTTCTCCCCGTGTTCACGTGGGTTTCCTCCCACAGTCCAAAGACATGCACATCAGGCTAACTAGAGACATTAAATTGCCCACAGGTGTGTTTGCGTGTGTTCTTGTACAGCGCCCTCCATAATTATTGGCACCCCTGGTTAAGATGTGTCAAAAGCCTTAAAATAAATTCAATTTTTATTGCAGAAGCATACTCACACTGAAAATTGTAGAAAAATGTAACCTTCAACTCAAGTGAATTTTAAGGGGGAAAAAAAAAATCCCTGACTAAGAAATAATTATTTTTCATAAAATCACCTGTTCCACAATTATTGGCCCCCCTAACAATTCCTAGGAAATAAATGTAATTGAAGTATTTCTGTCATTTCTACAATAGTTTACAAAGTTGATCAGAGTATCTAGGAACATTTAATTAGTAATTCATCACTTCCTGTTTCCCTGGGGTATAAATATGATGTGACACAGAGGCCATTTCTCTTATCCACTCTTCACCATGGGAAAGACAAAGGAACACACCATTCAAGTAAGGCAGATGTGTGTCGACCCTCACAAGTCAGGCAATGGCTACAAGAAAATAGCCACTCACCTGCACCTGCCCATATCTACTGTCAGAGGAATCATTAAGAAGTTTAAAACAACTGGAACAGTGGTAAACAAGCCTGGACGAGGACGCAAGGTTATTTTGCCACCACGCACAGTGAGGAGGATGGTAAGAGAAATGAAAAGTTCTCCAAAGCTCACTGTTAAAGAATTGCAACAAATGGTAGCATCTTGGGGTCACAAAGTCTCCAAAACAACCATCAGGCGCTATCTACATGCCAACAAGCTGTTTGGGAGGCATGCACGGAAAAAAACCTTTTTTCACTCACAATCATAAACGCAAACGTCTGGAGTTCGCTAAGCGGTACTGGGACTTCAACTGGGACCGTGTGCTTTGGTCAGATGAGACCAAGATAGAGCTTTTTGGCAACAAACACTCTAAGTGGGTCTGGCGGAACACAAAAGATGAGTATGCAGAAAAGCGCCTCATGCCCACTGTGAAGTATTGGGGAGGATCGGTGATGCTGTGGGCCTGTTTCTCTTCCAGAGGCCCTGGGAACCTTGTTAGGGTGCATGGCATCATGAATGCTTTGAAATACCAGGACATTTTAAATCAAAATCTGGTGGCCTCTGCCCGAAAACTGAAGATGGGTCGTCACTGGGTCTTTCAGCAAGATAATGACCCTAAAAATGTGGCCAAATATACACAGAAATGGTTCACCAGACACAGAATCAAGCTCCTCCCATGGCCATCTCAGTCCCCAGACCTCAACCTCATTGAAAACCTGTGGAGTGAGCTGAAGAGGAGAGTGCAGAGGAGAGGACCCAGGTCGCTGGATGATTTGGAGAGATTGGTCGAAGATCCCTCTTTCTGTATTCTCCCATCTTGTGAAACATTATAGGAGAAGATTAGGTGCTGTTTTGTTGGCAAAAGGGGGTTGTACAAAGTATTAACATCAGGGGTGCTAATAATTGTGGCACACATGATTTGATGTAAAAGAATTATTTCTTAATGTGGGATTTTTTTCCCACTGAATAAATGCACTTGAATTAATGGTTGGATTTTCCTCTTTTTTTCATTGTGGTCCTATATTATTTAGAAAAACTGAATTTATTAGAAGCTAAAGAACACATCTTAACTAGGGGTGCCAATAATTATTGAGGGCGCTGTACTTCCTACGTACTGAGGACCGGCACGAGTTTTTAACCAACAAAGTGAAGTCTTTTTTGGGAAGTGAGGACATTTTGGCCGGTCCTCACAACTACAAAGGCAAATTAAGCCCCTCAGAACAATAGTGGTCTAACTCCGATTTTCTAATTTTCTGAGTTAGATCCATATTTTTCATGCTAAAGGTAAAATCTATTCATGCAATAATGGGCCAGAAGATTGTTAGTTCCACCTCTGAAATATAGATTGTAGTGCAAGAGTGTTCTAACTCCAAAATTCTTAGTTTTTAAGCGACACATCTAAAAATAACAAAAATCGTCAACATTGACAACAAAATACTTTCTGACCATAAAAGCGAATATTCAAAGGATGTCGCTTCAAGACAGGTCTAAATACTTACTGGCATGCTGAATTTGACAACGTTGAAACTCTGGAAGCTGTTTTCTCAAACTGATAAAAAATGGAGTTAGACCACTATTGTTCTGAGGGGCTCAATTGTGACTTATTAGTTAAGGTTAGTGGTAAGGTTAGAATTAGGGATAAGTTAAGGTTAGAGTAAGGGTTTTGGTTAGGCATACATTGCTTATTGTTAAGATTAGGGAAAGGCTGTAGAGACACAGGAAGAATGAATGGAAGTCAATGTAATGTCCTCACAAAGATATAAGTACAAGGGTGTGTGTGTGTGTGTGTATGAATGGTGTGTGTGTGTGTGTGTGTGTGTGTGAATGGTGTGTTTGTGTGTGTGTGTATGTGAATGGTGTGTGTGTGTGTGTGTGTGTGTGTGTGAATGGTGTATGTGCGTGTGTGTGTGTGTGTTTGTGCGTGAATGAATGGTGTGTGTGCCCTGCAATGGATTGGCCAGCTGTCCAGGGTGGGTCCCTGCCTTTCGCCCACAGTCAGCTGGGATTGGCTCCAGCTCTCTAACGACCCTTGTGAGGAAGAATCGGTATAGAGAATGGATGGATTATTATTATCATTATTACATCACCATCAGTACTGTGGTCTTTTCCAGTTTTCTATGGATTACTATATCACCAGCATAGTGGCTCCACCACTAGACATTAGAAGGTGTTTTTCTAGGTACTCGCTCATTTTGATTGGATGTGTCAAACAGGAATCACAATTTTTATTTAAAAATGCATCATCGTTCAGATATTTTCATGAATGGAAAATGTTAATACCAGAGTCATCAGTCAGAAAGATACCAGTCGGTCACTTGACCAATCATTTAAAAGATTCTGGCCGACATGAAATCTGAAGGACTGCAGGGCGGCTCATTGCGTTAAGGCTCCACTCTAATGCACCGACGGGCTGGAAAGCCATTCCACAGTACAAGACATACTGTTGAGGATTATATTTCAATATTTCTCATCATATTCATCAGTAGATCAATTGCCATGTTGAATAACCATAATCAATAATCATAATCAATAACCATATTATGTAAGCAGCAGTAACACACACACACACACACACACATACAAGCAATTCAATTCACACATGCATGAGCAGCTCACACACACATAATCAGCAGGCTCCTGTAGCTTTGATTAGTAAGCAGGCTTCTGTTTAGTTGATTCGAAAACATAATCAGATGATGTATTTGATTTTTGTAGCTTTGATCAATATTTGTTCAGTAAAATCATTAGTTGTTACTGAAAACATAATCAATTGAATCATTTTTTGTATCTACTTGTATCCTATTCATCTGGCTGTATTTTTCCTCTCTTGACTGTAATTTTCCAGTCCTTTGTAGTGATGTGCATCTTATCTTTGCTTTTGAAGTTCTCAAGGTTAGTTGGCAATGTTTTGGTTTGCCTGTCCTGTTGTAGCATGAGAATGAGAAGGCGGAAAGACCATATTTGGAAGATATTTCCTGTGATGACGGTATAAAAACTGGGTATGAAAGGCAAGATGTGAGTTCTTCTTGCGCAAAAAGAACTCGGCTTTATATTCATCAACATGCCACAATAAAGCCTAATTGTCTGAAGAATCTGTCTCTCTAATTGCTTGGGGATGGGGGAACCTCATAATATGAAAATATGTCTGAATGAAAACCACAACAATACATTCACTGCACTTATAATCAGGCAGGCATTGCCCCTGCGGTCATTCATGATCTGTTGTGGTACTTGCAGTATCAGACAACTAACTGAACAGTGATCACAACTTTACAGATGTACGCAAACTGACAGGGCGCTGACGAGTGCATTTTACTCGGGCACTCGGGCATTTTTATTTTAAAAAATTCCTTCAACATGAGATTATGAGGGGCTGAGTCGACAGCACTCACCAGTTTCAAAAATACTTTATTAAGATCATTTCCCCTCTTCCTGGCTGCCTGACTGGTGCCAGCTCACACTAGTGTGCTGTAAATGCCAGCACAGAACACACTGTAGGAGAGCTTAGGATAATGAAGAGGTCAGTGGGACAGGCTCTCACTGCTTGAGCCCAGAGCATTTGGTATATACATGGGTCAGGCTCACGAAATGGGAACCAGTGGGGGGTTCAGACTGAAAAATTGTCAAAGTGGAGTAAGGCCTTAATTTTAGCTTGTTTCCTAATGTTGAGGGGTTATCTTATCATGTGCAGAAAACCGTGTCATAGGATTATGCGTAGTTTACGCGCAGCAGCCGGTCAAAGTTGGGTCTCTCAGTTCTCCAAAAACCGTTCGGTTTTTTTAGTTATCAGTGACTTTTGATATTCAATCATGCCCTAATCATATGAAGAGTTTGGTTCCAAAACGCAATAAGTGCCAAAATTACAAAAAATGAGATAATACCATAAAGCAATAGCCCTGTGCTTCTTACACATGGTGCAAGTTTTCATTTTTTTTAATTCATACTATAGAGTGTATTTTTTCTTGGTCAAAGTTTGTGTTTCTCTATAAAATGCAATAGGCGCCAACATAGAAAAAGTTGATTTACTCAAAATGAGTAAAATGGATATATTGCGTTTTGGAACCAAACTCCTCATATTTAAATATAGTCAACACTGCTTATAATG
This sequence comes from Gymnothorax javanicus, assembly GCA_029692085.1. Classification (NCBI taxonomy): domain Eukaryota; kingdom Metazoa; phylum Chordata; class Actinopteri; order Anguilliformes; family Muraenidae; genus Gymnothorax; species Gymnothorax javanicus. The sequence goes on from CM056197.1 coordinate 18,424,759, forward strand.
GCCTGATATGTATAGTAGGGCTATAAACCTCTTGAGAAATACAAAACATCTGTTGTGATGGGTGAATTAGTGGTCACAACTCATCCTTGAAGTTGGTATAGTTTTTGGGCACAGCGAAAATTTGTGATTTTCATAAAAACTGTTCCCTGTCACTTCTTGTAAAATGAAAATACCCTGCCCTAGGCCCCAAATGGTTATTTTACGTCATACAGCTATATGTTTAGTCTTTGCATACGCAATCTGGTGTCCCTACTCCAAATCTCTGCTGAGTAATACAACTTTCCCCACAGACAGACGAGTGTGTTCACCATGCTGGTCATCAATTCCAGTTCACAACTTTTTGAAGCTTTAGCAAAGTTAAAATCCACTTCTTATGACAGATATGGGTCAATTTATTTTGCACCCAATGCCATCAAGCAGCAAAGACAATTCTAGGTATAGTGCCTATTCCGTCTACCTACAGCAACCATTTATTGTGCAAAATTTGACAATTTTCTGGCAAAAAAATGTAACATTTGAAAAAGACCATCAGTTTACCAGTGTAAAAACCTTATCTACAGGGAGGAATAGTGTTAATTTGGATACCAGTGGATTTGTAATGAATTCTACTTTCCACTGATATATAATATGTTACATCTATGTTGAGATTTCAAGTACTCAGGATGCTTGAATGACATTTTACTAATCTGACAAAATTGCAAAATTTGAGCCGACCTTGGGAACTGGGCATTCAATTCAATTAACCTAATTACCTGCCTAAAATTGCTTAGAATACCACTTTGTTCATCACCGATTTTGTAGAATCGTACATTTTCTCATTATCACGTCTTTTTTTCCTTTGTAACCAGCCTGAAGATAACAGCTTAATTTTTCCGTCCCACAGTGTCTGTCCATAACATTGCAAATTTCTCCGTATTGGAGAGTGCTATCGTAATTATGCCATAGTGGGAGAAATATCTAGTAATAAGGAATGTGTTCACAAGGTTTGCCCCCGAAACTCTGACTGGCCCCTGAACCACAGAAGTTTAACTCTTTCCGTCCCACAAAATGTCCGTCCATCATGCTGTGGGACACTTTTACTTGTGCTTACATACCTTATTTTTATGCAATATCTCTTGGTACTAATATGATTTTCTAATGGTTAAAAGAGGTTTTATGATAAATTTATTAACGGTTGGAGTAAAATGAGCATTGCACAGACAGTCACTTTCACCTCCGATTGCATCTGATGATCAGCAGTGATTCACTGTTAGGTATCGTTCAGGAACCAGACGCGAGAACAGAGCAGTGCAGAAAAATGGGATTTTATTTGGAAAGGGGGCGAACCCCCGCAGAGCAGGAGGCAACGGTACAAAGTCCACAATCCAAAAAATCAAAATCCAGGAGGGCGAAATCCAAATCGTAACCAGGGCACCAATCACAAAACTCAAAGTCGGGCAAAAAGGGTTCAAAAACAGATACAGGCAAAAAGTACAAAAGAGCAGATCCAAAAATCGAGGGTCGGGCGGTCCAGTCAGAAGATAAACACAGAGAGTACAAGGCGAAATGAAAGCAGCACAGGTAAACTTGGGAAAACATTCTGACGGGGAACTGCAGGAGAAGACAGCTTAAATACATTCAAGGGAAGTCACATGCTATGATTAGGATCGGGTGAAGGGATCAGACTAATTACAAAGGAGGGAACATGAGGGAGAACCTAATCACATGAAATTGGCAAAAGCCAAAACGCGGACAGGGAACACGAGACAACCTATGACAAAACATACAGCTCCGGTTAGGGAGTTCTAATGTGCACAGATAATGAGAGGTAGGATAGAGGGAGCAGGTGCGGAGGATCCGCTGAATTGCAGGAGAGACAAAGTGAAGGCAAGAGGCGGAGACTAGAACAGGGCGAAAAGCTGAGAGCTTGTTAATCAATTAGTAAGTGCAGCTATACAATCCCTAGTGCTCGTTAGTAAGTTAGTATTATATACAATGTTAGTTTGGGTTAGTAACTTTAACAAAAACAACAAACTGTTAGTATTGGTTAGTAATATAGAAAAGAGAGGCGAAGGAAGCAAACGAGATTGGAAGGAATGTTTGAAACCCAGAAACCATGAAATCACCTAAGCATGTGACACGCAGGACTGGGGAGAAGCTGTAACTTAAGAGACCAGACAGGGGAGACAAAGTGCAATGCTGGGCATGAATAAAACATGGACCGGACTCTAACAGAAAAGTGGAAGGGGATGGCAAAAACGAAAACATGGCAAAATGCAAAAACTAAACAGAACATGGCAAAACCTAACAGAACTGATCATAAACATAACAGGGAATGGCAGAAACATAATAAGCATGGCAGAAACAAGACAGAACAGAGCAGAATCATAACAGTACCCCCCCTCCTACGAAACGCCTCCAGGCGTTTCAACTTGCTGGTCTGGGGTGCGAAGCATGAAAGTCTGTGATTAGGCTTTTGTCGAGGATGTGGCGTGCAGGGACCCAGCTACGGTGTTCAGGACCGTAGCCCTCCCAGTCGACGAGGGTACTGGTATCCGCGACCTCGTCGACGACAGTCCAACAAAGTTCGCACAGTGAATGCCTCGCCTCCGCTGGCGATGCGGGCGGGTGGTGGGGATCAGGACCAGAAGACAGGGGGTGGGTTACAGCAGGCTTGATCTGGGACACATGAAAAGTAGGGTGAATTCTGCGCATGGACAGGGGAAGACGGAGGCGAACAGCAGTGGGGGCTCAAAACCTTTTCAATTGAGAAGGGACCCAGGAATTTAGGGAAGAGTTTCCCCCATTTCCCCTTAAAGGAATATCCTTGGAGGCCAGCCACACGCGCTGCCCAGGTCGGTAGGATGGGGCGGCAGTCGCGCTCTTGTCCGCTCGGGCTTTCATGCGTGCCACGGACCTGAGCAGCGCCTCCCGTGGTCCTCCAGGTGCGCCCGCACCGACGCACAAACTCCCGGGCAGACGGAACGGCAACTTCCTCCTCCTGGCAGGGAAACAATGGCGGTTGGTAGCCAAGGCATGCTTTGAATGGGGGAGAGGCCAGAGGCGGCGGAGGTGTGACTGTTAATGGCGTACTCAGCCCAGGGGAGTTGGTGGCTCCAGGAGGAGGGATTTTCAGGCATAAACATCTTAAAACAGTCTCTATACATTGATTGGCCGCCGGGTCTGGCCGTTAGTCTGTGGGTGAAAAACCGGATGACAAACTGACCGATGTGCCAAGTGACTTACAGAATGATTTCCAAAATTTGGCTGTAAATTGAGGTCCGCGATCTGAGGTGATGTCAGTGGGGATACCATGAAGTCTGATGACGTGCTGGATAATGAGGGTGGCAGTTTCTTGGGCAGAAGGGAGTTTAGTGAGGGGCACAAAATGGACGGCTTTAGAAAATCTATCTACTATAGTGAGGATGGTGGTGAAATGATTGGACGGGGGAAGGCCAGTGATGAAGTCTAATGCTATATGCGACCAAGGGCGGTGAGGAGTGGGTAAGGGTTGTAAGAGGCCGTGAGGGGGTTGGTGTGATACCTTTCCTGGGCACAGACCGAGCAGGCAGCAACATAACTCTGGACGTCTTGGTTGATTCCCGCCACCAAAAACCGACGAGTTATAAAATCCAGGGTAATGCATTTAATTCCTGGGTGGCACGAGAGGTTAGAGGCATGCCCCCAGTCCAGGACTCGGGACGAGGTTAGCAGGAACAGACAGTGATCAGGGCAGGCACTGGGAGCAGCAGAATCATCTTGGGCATTCCTCACCTCAGTCTCGATATCCATATTGATAGCATTGATGAACGCCTCTTTGGGTAGGATGGTGTCTGGGCTGGGCTGTTCATCATCCGACTCAAACATCGGGACAGGGCATCTGGTTTAACATTTTGCTGCCGGGCGATAGGCAAGGTGAAAGTTAAAACGTGAGAAAAATAATGCCCACCTGGCTTGGCATGGATTGAGTCTCTTGGCGGATTGGAGATACTCCAGATTCTTGTGGTCAGTCCAAACGAGGAACGGTAGTTCGGCTCCCTCCAGCCACTGTCTCCACTCCTCCAAAGCCAGCTTGACAGCCAACAACTCCCGGTTGCCGATGTCATAGTTTCGCTCCAAGAACTCAGGCGACGGGAAAAGAAGGCGCATGGGTGGATCTTGCCATCTTTGGGGAACCTCTGTGAAAGGACAGCCCCGACCCACGTTGAGGCGTCAACCTCTACCACAAAACTGGAGTTTGGGGTCAGGAATGGTTAGTATCGGGGCAGATGTAAAAACGCGTCTTCAGATCGAGGAATGCTACCTCAGCCTTCTCAGACCACTGAAATCTGACTTTGTTGGATGTTAGGGCAGTAAGCGGTGCGGCAACAGAGCTGTAATTGCGAATGAATCGCCTGTAGAAATTGGCAAACCCCAGAAAGCGTTGGAGAGACTTACGGTCAGAGGGTTTGGGCCAGTTAGTGACTGCCTCAATCTTGATCGGGTCCATGCGAATGGTGCCGGGGAAATGATGTATCCCAGGAAAGAAGTGGTCTGGACCGAGAACTCGCGACTTTTCAGCTTTTACGAACAGGCGATTCTCCAGCAGGCGCTTTGAGGACTTGGCGAACATGGTGAACGTGTTCCTCCTGTGACTTAGAAAAGATTAGAATATCATCCAGATACACAAACACAAATTTATTGATCATATCTCGCAGGACGCCATTGACAAGGTTTTGGAAGACTGCTGGGGCGTTGGTAAGGCCAAAAGGTAAGACCAAATACCCCCAGTGTCCAGTGGGGGTATTAAACGCAGTCTTCCATTCATCTCCTTCGAATCCGGACCAGATGGTACGATTACGCAGGTCTAGCTTGGTGTAGATCTTGGCCCCTTGAAGGAGATCAAAGGCGGTGTTCATGAGAGGTAGGGGGTATTTGTTCTTTATTGTGATCTCATTGAGGCCTCTGTAGTCGATACAGGGCCTTAACGACCCGCCTCTTTCTTGCCCACGAAGAAAAACCCTGCCCCAGCAGGAGACGAGGAAGGGCGAATGATGCCCGCCAAGGGACTCACTGAGATACTTCTCCATGGCGTAGGGTTTCAGGGCGTGACAGGGAGAATAAACGACCTCTGGGCGGCATGGTTCCAGGCTTGAGATCAATAGCACAATCGTAGGGTCTATGCGGGGCAAGCTGGTGGCTCGTGACTTGGAAAAAGACCTCTTTAAGGTCATGGAACTCCAGGGGACCTTCTCCAGGTTCGGGATCTCTTCCGCGAGGGAACAGGGACATAATCCAGTGCATCACTAAGGCAGGTTCGTGCACAGTTGGGGCTCCAGCCCTTAATCTCATGTTTTCCCCAATCGACCTCAGGCAGGTGTTTGGCCATCCAGGGTGCCCGAGGACGACTGGGGCATGGGGACTGGATAAGGTAGAGCTGGATTGATTCTTGATGATTACCAGAGATTCAGAACTTGACAGGATCAGTGACGTGGGTGATGTGGCCAATCTTCTGGCCGTTGAGGGAATTAGCCACACGATCCGGGAAGATCTTCTACAGGAATGCCCCATTTCTGAGCTACTTCCTGATCTATGAAGTTTTCTCAGCTCCCGAATCGATCAGGGCGGTGGTTTTCCTCCCTCCACCAGCCCACCCAGGGTAACAGGAAAGCAGGTACGGTTTTCTAAGGAGGATCCACGGGGATGACAGCCACTAAAAGCGCCTCTCCTTTTTACTGGGCACCGTGAGATAAAGTGTCCGCCTCCGCCACAGTAAAAACAGGCCCGTTCCCTCCGCCTGCGGTCCCTCTCCGCTAGTGAGCTTGGTACGGCCCAGCTGCATGGGTTCTGATTCGCAGGGAGGTTTGGTCTTGTCAGGCTGAGGTAGGGGTGGTGTCATCAGAGGCTTGGAGGTACTGGCTCTGTGGGCGGACCGTCTACGCTCCTCAAAACGTGAGTCGATGCGGATGGCCATCTCAATAATCCGTCCAGGTTTTCCGCAGGTCACGGGGTAGCAGTTCGTCTTTAATTTGCTCGGATAGGCCATTGATGAAGGTGTCGAGAGGGCTCTCTCCTGCCATCTGCTGTTAGTGGCCAGAGTCTGAAATTCGATGGCGTGGTCAGACACTGAGCGACTCCCTGGCGGATGCGGAGGATTTCCTTCCAGCCTCATGCTCGTGTCTGGAACGATCAAACACCCGCCTTATTTCTTCCCCAACAGGTCAGATGACTGGACACAAGGTAATCCTGCCTCCTGCCGAGGAGGCCCACTGTTTAGCTCTCCGGTTAGCTGTGTGATGATATATGCCACGCGAGATCGCTCAGAGGGGAAGGTGGTAGGCTGTAGGCTGAAGATCAGTTTGCACTGGGTCAAGAAGGCACGGCAGGATCCAGGGTCGCCATCATACTTTTTCTGGAGGAGGCAGGCGTGGTTCGTGAACTGGAGCCGGTGGTGCAGAGGAAGGCACAGGCACAGGAGTAGGCATGGTGGTGGCAGGCTGTTGGGGGGGTTGGACGGTCTGAGCATTCAGCAAGGAGCGGGTGAGGTCGGCCATCTGGTGAGACATGGACTGTATATGCTGCATCATGGCCCGGAGCTGCTGCTGTTGAACTCCAGCCGGCGCCCTGTTCCTGCACTGCAGCCTGCAGAGGCTGGATGCTCGCTGGTTCCATGCTGGTCAGAACGCACTGTTAGGTATCGCTTCAGAAACCAGACGCGAGAACAGAGCAGTGCAGAAAAAATGGGATTTTATTTGGAAAGGGGGGCGAACCTCAAGAGAGCAGGAGGCAACGGTACAAAGTCCACAATCCAAAAAATCAAAATCCAGGAGGGCGAAATCCAAATCGTAACCAGGGCACCAATCACAAAACTCAAAGTCGGGCAAAAAAAGGGTTCAAAAACAGATACAGGCAAAAGTACAAAAGAGCAGATCCAAAAATCGTAGGTCGGGCGGTCCAGTCAGAAGATAAACACAGAGAGTACAAGGCGAAATGAAAGCAGCACAGGTAAACTTGGGAAAACATTCTGACGGGAACTGCAGTGAGAAGACAGCTTAAATACATTCAAGGAAGTCACATGCTATGATTAGGATCGGGTGAAGGGATCAGACTAATTACAAAGGAGGAAACATGAGGGAGAACCTAATCACATGAAATTGGCAAAAGCCAAAACGCGGACAGGGAACACGAGACAACCTATGACAAAACATACAGCTCCGGGTTAGGGAGTTCTAATGTGCACAGATAATGAGAGGTAGGATAGAGGGAGCAGGTCGCGGAGGATCCGCTGAATTGCAGGAGAGACAAAGTGAAGGCAAGAGGCGGAGACTAGAACAGGGGCGAAAAGCTGAGAGCTTGTTAATCAATTAGTAAGTGCAGCTATACAATCCCTAGTGCTCGTTAGTAAGTTAGTATTATATACAATGTTAGTTTGGGTTAGTAACTTTAACAAAAAAAAACAACAAACTGTTAGTATTGGTTAGTAATATAGAAAAAGAGAGGCGAAGGAAGCAAACGAGATTGGAAGGAATGTTTGAAACCCAGAAACCATGAAATCACCTAAGCATGTGACACGCAGGACTGGGGGAGAAGCTGTAACTTAAGAGACCAGACAGGGGAGACAAAGTGCAATGCTGGGCATGAATAAAACATGGACCGACTCTAACAGAAAAGTGGAAGGGGATGGCAAAACGAAAACATGGCAAAATGCAAAACTAAACAGAACATGGCAAAACCTAACAGAACTGATCATAAACATAACAGGGAATGGCAGAAACATAATAAGCATGGCAGAAACAAGACAGAACAGAGCAGAATCATAACATTCATGCCCTAATTAATCCAACCTATACCCTACTGATCAACTCAAGTGTGTCAAAGAATCAGAATCAGATATTCTCCACTTTTAAATGCCATGTAATTGTAATCGATCAGATGCCAAATGAATTGATGGATCCAGGGAATGCAAGGGTCCCACAATGTCTGTCCGTCAAAAATCCATCTATATGTACAATCATTGCAAAAATTAGTACATGTGAACACTTTTACTTATTTCTTTATAAATATATATGAGAAATTGGCTGGGGCAGCATCCCGGCGCATGTTTTACAATTTCTTGAAATGTGTTGATGTCCATAAAACAGCTGGGATTGATGAAATTTTGATGAAATTTTTCAAGATTACATAATTGAGGTTCTTAGTTTTATAAGACCATTTGCTACTAAGAAGAACTGATACTAGTACTAACTGGTATCATAATTTTTCTCAGATGTTCAATCAGGATTGGATTTCAATTCATCGTGTGACAAATTCCCAATGTGGGACTGTCCTGCAATGTCAGTCCATCACAATAGTAGTATGAACAATGCTGTGTAATGTGTTAAGATGTACTTTGATCCACCTGAGCCCTTTCACCTGTTTGGAGTTAATGTAGTCATTGAAGTTAACAGAGTTGTCATTTTTATTTTAAAGGTCCCCTGTTATGCTGTAATTAGTCGCTTAAAAAATATGTCCCATGGGTCTTTAAAATAATGTTAAGAATTCAGTTACAAACAAAACCACACACATCCAGGCCTAGTCAGACCTCTTCTCTCACCCCGTCTGTGCCGGCCTGAAACACAAGCTGTTTGGAGTGCGCGAGGAGGCTATGCTAATGAGGCACTGCTCTGATTGGTTGCCTGGCCGCTTCGATTCCGGAGGAGGGTGCAGAGCCAAAAAACCAGGTAACCAAGATGGCAGATATTTCAGGACAGCTCTCCGCGGCATGTTTTGCTGTGAGACCAAACTTGTTTGATCCCGAATCTGACCCCGAATGGGAGGAGGAAGCCATTGAAGTATTGTAGCAACGTTTACAGCAGGATTTCAATGAGTGGCAAGTTGAAATTTTAGTGTTTTGCTCGTACTATCTCGCCTTTCATGCATATGATTGTAGCTGTACTGTTATATAGTCATGTTATATACCCACTTTGCTATCTGGAAAAAAACTTTGCTAAAAAGCTCCTGTTAACCATTTCCACCAAAAACGAAATGCAATTCCGACCAAGCTACTACATGAGTTCAGAATAAAAACACAAAACGGTAAGCGTTGTTTCTGTGGAGTAATGACTAAAACCTCTACCGAAAAAAAAATCCGTGATCCAGTCTCCACTTATTTTGGCTTTTTATTCGCCAGAACAATTTTCAAAGGTGGATAAAATTCCGCCATGGTAATGCAGAGAAATCGCTTGTTATACCAGACACGCGATAGTGCGTTTCACAATTGCATTCACCGTGGGTAGCCTCATAGAACTAACCCACACAATGGCAAAGTACTCTGCTGACCCCAGTCATGGATAAGTAAAACCATCGCTTTCACAGTAGCAGTAAACAAACCCAAACACATACCTCGAGCTCTGAAAACCTATTACGTCCTGGTCTAACTGCAGCCTTTTCAGCTGAACTTTGCAGACACATACAATACCTCCAGTTAGCTTCAACTGTAGTGGCTATAGTCTGGCAACGCTAGGATGAAACTGCCACATTGATGCTAACCAAAGTAACACACACATACCAATCAGAATTACTGCATATAAGTTAACCAGGAGCATTTTTTTAGTCGCCGCACGTAAACTAACATGCAGTACCTAGTAAATCAATGTTTATAACAACGACAGAGACAAACGTTACCCTGCAATACAGGTTTTACAGACAGTAAGTTCCATTACCATGAACAGTTGTACCAAGCATCCAAATTACAAACAAGTAGAAAAGTTAGCTTCATATGAGGTTTATGTTCACAAACCTTCTGTTGAATGTCCCCTGATATTACTTTTTGCATATGTAGGACACAAACAGTAACTTAGCTACGTTAGCTCAGAGTGCTACAGCCACATTCAACAGGCTATCACGTTAGGTAGGCTTATGCAGTAAAGCAAGACAAAATGGTAAAACTTGCTGCTTCCGTGCCTGTGAGTCACCAGGCTTCATCTTCAGATATTTTACAAAGCCTGCGTTTGAGGCCAGTTGTTACTGCTAACTATCGTTAGCAGTCCTGCTAGCCACCCGTAACATGCTGGCTTCACTTACACGCCATTATTTGCTGTTATATCATTGTTACAGCTTGGGCTCCAAGCGCTTGATCGAAGCAACTGCTCCAGGTTTGAGAAGCAGCTGAGATGCATATCCAGCGCCGAATTATCCTTTATTGACAACTCTGTCTTCGGTGAAATGCTAAACACAAACAGCTAACGCTTCTGAGTGTGGCCGCTTGCCCCCAGCAAACAAAAAAAAGCTACCCACTGATTTCTGGTGGCATCATCATTTGGAAAAGAAAATAGTTGTGCTTTTTTGCATCCAAAAAAAAACACAGACGAGCAGCTTTGGGAGACATACTGATGAAAGTGCACCTCAAATGATCCGCAGTTCTTCTTTCTTCTTTGTATTTCCAGAAATGTAGATGCTACTAAGGCATAATATGATCCGTGGTTGTTTGTGCCTGCTATAATAGTTTCTGGGTGGGCAGGTCCAGCGCCGTGATTGGCTCTGGCTCGGTCTGTACTAATTGGACGCACAACCGACGTCAGGTTTTTGCCCAGATCTCGCAGATCTTGGGATGAGCTGTTCAGAGAGGAAATCACGTTTCGGATTACGCAAAACCCGTGGTATCTTATGTTTAGAAACTTTACAGAGGTTGAGTATGGACAGCCAACATTATTTTAATACATACAAGTAATGTTATAAAGATCAGCATAATAGGTCTCCTTTAAGACCAGAAATGACAAATTCTAATGTGGGAATGTCCCACAGTGTCTGTCCATCACAGTGGTATGAACCATGCTGTATCATGTGTATGACATATTAATTGATGTACTTTTGATCCACCTGAGCCATTTCACCTGTTTGTTGTTAATGTGGTCGTTGAAGTTAGAAGAGTAGTAGTTCTTATGCCAGTATTTTATTCATAATAGAACAGAGATAACATAGCAAATGCTGTCCGAGAAATTTCTTACAATTTAATCTTACAGAATGAGCTTCATTTCAAATTTGATGGCTGCTACAGGTCTCAAAAAAGTTGGGACAGGGGTCTGTTTGCCATAGTGTAGCATCCTCTTTCTTTTAACACACAGAGTGGAGGCGCCTGGGCATTGAGGAGACAAGCTTGAGTTAGCCATTGGAATTTGATCCCACTCTTGTTTAATACAGGCTTCCAGCTGCTGGAGAGTTTTGGGTCTCCTTTGAGGAACTTTTTGGTTTAATTATGCTCCAAATATTCTCAATCGTGAAAGTTCTGACTGCAGGCAAGCCAGTTTAGCACTACTCTGGACTCTCTTCTCTACTATGGAGCCATGCTGTTGTAATAGCTGCAGTATGTGGTTTGGCATTATCCTGCTGAAATAAACAAGGCCTTCCCTGGAATAGATGTCGTCTGGAGGGGAGCATATGCTGCTCTAAAACCTTTATAGACCTTTCAGCATTCATGGTGCTTTTTAAAAACATGCAAGTGTTCCACACCATATGCACTAATGCATCCCCATACCATCAGAGATGCTGGCTTTTGAACTGAACGCTGATAACAGGAGGGGTGGTCTTTCTCCTCTTTAGCCCGGAAGACACGACGCCCATGATTTCCAACAAGAATGTCAAATTTGGACTTGTCTGACCACAGGACACTTTGCCACTTTGCTACGGTCCATTTTAAATGAGCCTTGGCCCACAGAATACAGCGGCGCTTCTGGATCATGCACAACAATGGCTTCCTTTTTGCATGATAGAGTTTTAGGTGGCATCTGTGGATGGCACGGAGGACTGTGTTTACAGACAATGGTTTCTTGAAGTATTCCTAGGCCCATTTAGTAATTTCAATGACAGAATCATGCCGGTGAGTGATGTAGTGGAGCAAGCCTGACGGGTTCAAGATCGTAGTATCCAGTGATGGTCTTCGCCTTGTCCCTTACGCACAGAGATTTTTCCAGTTTCTCTGAATCTTTTGATGATGTTATGCACTGTCGATGATGAGACCTTCAAAGCCTTTGCAATTTGACGTTGAGAAACATTGTTTTTAAAGTATTCCACAATTTTTTACGCAAGCCTTCACAGGTTGGAGAGCCTCTGGCCATCTTTACTTCTGAGAGACTCAGCCTCTATGGGCTTGTTCACATTAGGGCTAGGAAAGATAAACCAATGCTAATCGGATATTCGTTTAACAAGGAGAGATACGGTTGCTGCCGTAGCAGCCTCCTCAATCGGAATGAATTAGCCATGAATTCCTAGATGAATCGAGTGTAGAGTCATGGATCGCACGCGAGACTTGGGAATCAGTTTGCAGCTTCACATCTCGCTGGTCGCAAGGGTTCTCCCTTTAGACAGACTTAAAGGGTACCTATTATGCTATTTTTCCAAGTTTATATTTTGGTCTTTGACTCCCCTCGAGTACTCCTGATCGCGCAAAGTAAAAAAAGGGTACTTATTTCGCTCATACTGCCATCCTCAAAAAACCCCATTTGTAGTCCATAGTAACTTGCCTGAAACGCCTCAGATTGGGGTGGCTCTTCCGCTATGGCCCCCACTCCCCGTGTGCCCACTTTCTTCTGACTGGCCAGCTCTGTGGAGGGCGGATCTAGGCGGGACGAGGCTGCAGAACGCAGTTTTCCTGGTCCGGCTCCAAAGTGAAACTGACACGTCTCCCGAAGGAATCGACGGGCATATTCTGCAATCTAACGCAGTACATATGAATAGATCTAATGAAATTAACTTATTCTAATAAACGCAACAAAGTGGAGGACGAAAAGTAAAGTCTGGCAGTCTGCCACCTAATTTGCTATCGCAACAGTGGTGAGTACAGCGTTTTTCTGTAGCTAGGGCTGCAGGAAAGAACTACCCATGCAGACACATTTGTAGAACGGGTCGACATGCCCAAGTGTAGACCAGAGACCGTAGAAATCCGGTGGGTCTGAGTTTAGAGGGAAACATGGACAGTGAGGAGCAGCTTAAAGTGGACCAACAGCTTATGGACTGCTTCGGTGTGTATTAGGACCTGCTGGTTCGCTGCATAGCTGTGGTAAGCAGCATGTGGAGAAACGAATATTTTTGCGCCAGGTTATGACGGAGGGGTGAAAAAGCTCCAGGCTAACGGTTTTTCGGATATTGGGCGCTGTGGTAATGGTTTACTTATTGCTTCTGAATGATGCTTTTTCTCGCGAAAATGGGCGAAGCAGGTAGTATGCGAGATAGAGCTCCGGCGCCGCGAAATATAATACAGTTTACAGACCGTGAAGTTCCGCTTCATGCGAACTGCTGTTTATGTAAGCTAGCAACCCATCACTTTTTACAGGAAAGAATTCAATATTCAATTGATGACAATGCAGAGAAATCGTGGTACACCGACACGTTATAGCCTGTGCGCTTCCCTATTGCCTTCACCGTAGCACGAGAGCTTGCCCAGACATTAGAGATGCATCGTATTGACCTCAGTCATGGATAAGTAAAGCACCGCTTTCATTAAGCACCCAAAAACGCACTCCCCAAGTTTGCAAACCTACGCCTGCTGGTCTAACTGCAGCCCAACTCGCAGACACATATAGCACCTCTCTGGTTAGCTTCAACTGTAGTGGCTACATTCAGGCAACGTTATGATGAAACCGTCACATTGATGCTTACCGAAGTAACACAAGCATACCGATCATAATTGCTGCATATAAGTTAACCAGGAGCATTTTTAATTAGCAGAGCACGCAAACTAACATGCAGGAGCCGGAAGGCAAGAGGCGGAGACTAGAACAGGGCGAGTGCTGAGAGCTTGTTAATCAATTAGTAAGTGCAGCTATACAATCCCGCTGTAACTTAAGAGACCAGACAGGGGAGACAAAGTGCAATGCTGGGCATGAATAAAACATGGACCGGACTCTAACAGAAAAGTGGAAGGGGATGGCAAAAACGAAAACATGGCAAAATGCAAAAACTAAACAGAACATGGCAAAACCTAACAGAACTGATCATAAACATAACAGGGAATGGCAGAAACATAATAAGCATGGCAGAAACAAGACAGAACAGAGCAGAATCATAACATTCATGCCCTAATTAATCCAACCTATACCCTACTGATCAACTCAAGTGTGTCAAAGAATCAGAATCAGATATTCTCCACTTTTAAATGCCATGTAATTGTAATCGATCAGATGCCAAATGAATTGATGGATCCAGGGAATGCAAGGGTCCCACAATGTCTGTCCGTCAAAAATCCATCTATATGTACAATCATTGCAAAAATTAGTACATGTGAACACTTTTACTTATTTCTTTATAAATATATATGAGAAATTGGCTGGGGCAGCATCCCGGCGGCATGTTTTACAATTTCTTGAAATGTGTTGATGTCCATAAAACAGCTGGGATTGATGAAATTTTGATGAAATTTTTCAAGATTACATAATTGAGGTTCTTAGTTTTATAAGACCATTTGCTACTAAGAAGAACTGATACTAGTACTAACTGGTATCATAATTTTTCTCAGATGTTCAATCAGGATTGGATTTCAATTCATCGTGTGACAAATTCCCAATGTGGGACTGTCCTGCAATGTCAGTCCATCACAATAGTAGTATGAACAATGCTGTGTAATGTGTTAAGATGTACTTTGATCCACCTGAGCCCTTTCACCTGTTTGGAGTTAATGTAGTCATTGAAGTTAACAGAGTTGTCATTTTTATTTTAAAGGTCCCCTGTTATGCTGTAATTAGTCGTTTAAAATATGTCCCATGGGTCTTTAAAATAATGTTAAGAATTCAGTTACAAACAAAACCACACACATCCAGGCCTAGTCAGACCTCTTCTCTCACCCCGTCTGTGCCGGCCTGAAACACAAGCTGTTTGGAGTGCGCGAGGAGGCTATGCTAATGAGGCACTGCTCTGATTGGTTGCCTGGCCGCTTCGATTCCGGAGGAGGGTGCAGAGCCAAAAAACCAGGTAACCAAGATGGCAGATATTTCAGGACAGCTCTCCGCGGCATGTTTTGCTGTGAGACCAAACTTGTTTGATCCCGAATCTGACCCCGAATGGGAGGAGGAAGCCATTGAAGTATTGTAGCAACGTTTACAGCAGGATTTCAATGAGTGGCAAGTTGAAATTTTAGTGTTTTGCTCGTACTATCTCGCCTTTCATGCATATGATTGTAGCTGTACTGTTATATAGTCATGTTATATACCCACTTTGCTATCTGGAAAAAAACTTTGCTAAAAGCTCCTGTTAACCATTTCCACCAAAACGAAATGCAATTCCGACACCAAGCTACTACATGAGTTCGTAACAAAAACACAAACGGTGTAAGCGTTGCTTCTGTGGAGTAAATGACTCGAAAACCTCTACCGAAAAAAAAAATCCGTATCCAGTCTCCACTTATTTTGGCTTTTTATTCGCCAGAACAATTTTCAAAGGTGGATAAAATTCCGCCATGGTAATGCAGAGAAATCGTTTGTTATACCAGACACGTTATAGTGCGTTTCACAATTGCATTCACCGTGGTAGCCTCATAGAACTAACCCACACAATGGCAAAGTACTCTGCTGACCCCAGTCATGGATAAGTAAAACGATCGTTTCACAGTAGCAGTAAACAAACCCAAACACATACCTCGAGCTCTGAAAAACCTATTACGTCTGGTCTAACTGCAGCCTTTTCAGCTGAACTTTGCAGACACATACAATACCTCTCCAGTTAGCTTCAACTGTAGTGGCTATAGTCTGGCAACGTTGTGATGAAACTGCCACATTGATGCTAACCAAAGTAACACACACATACCAATCAGAATTACTGCATATAAGTTAACCAGGAGCATTTTTTAAGTCGCTCGGCACGTAAACTAACATGCAGTACCTAGTAACCGAATGTTTATAACAACGACAGAGACAAACGTTACCCTGCAATACAGGTTTTACAGACAGTAAGTTCCATTACCATGAACAGTTGTACCAAGCATCCAAATTACAAACAAGTAGAAAAAGTTAGCTTCATATGAGGTTTATGTTCACAAACCTTCTGTTGAATGTCCCCTGATATTACTTTTGCATATGTAGGACACAAACAGTAACTTAGCTACGTTAGCCGCAGTGCTACAGCCACATTCAACAGGCTATCACGTTAGGTAGGCTTATGCAGTAAAGCAAGACAAAATGGTAAAACTTGCTGCTTCCGTGCCTGTGAGTCACCAGGCTTCATCTTCAGATATTTTACAAAGCCTGCGTTTGAGGCCAGTTGTTACTGCTAACTATCGTTAGCAGTCCTGCTAGCCACCCGTAACATGTTGGCTTCACTTACACGTCATTATTTGCTGTTATATCATTGCTTACAGCTTGTGGCTCCAAGCGCTTGATCGAAGCAACTGCTCCAGGTTTGAGAAGCAGCTGAGATGCATATCCAGCGTCGAATTATCCTTTATTGACAACTCTGTCTTCGGTGAAATGCTAAACACAAACAGCTAACGTTCTCTGAGTGTGGCCGTTTGCCCCCAGCAAACAAAAAAGCTACCCACTGATTTCTGGTGGCATCATCATTTGGAAAAGAAAATAGTTGTGCTTTTTTTGCATCCAAAAAAACACAGACGAGCAGCTTTGGGAGACATACTGATGAAAGTGCACCTCAAATGATCCGCAGTTCTTCTTCTTCTTTTGTATTTCCAGAAATGTAGATGCTACTAAGGCATAATATGATCCGTGGTTGTTTGTGCCTGCTATAATAGTTTCTGGGGTGGGCAGGTCCAGCGCCGTGATTGGCTCTGGCTCGGTCTGTACTAATTGGACGGCACAACCGGACGTCAGGTTTTGCCCAGATCTCGTGCAGATCTTGGGATGAGCTGTTCAGAGAGGAAATCACGTTCTCGGATTACGGCAAAACCCGTGTATCTTATGTTTAGAAACTTTACAGAGGTTGAGTATGGACAGCCAACATTATTTTAATACATACAAGTAATGTTATAAAGATCAGCATAATAGGTCTCCTTTAAGACCAGAAATGACAAATTCCCAATGTGGGAATGTCCCACAGTGTCTGTCCATCACAGTGGTATGAACCATGCTGTATCATGTGTATGACATATTAATTGATGTACTTTGATCCACCTGAGCCATTTCACCTGTTTGTTGTTAATGTGGTCGTTGAAGTTAGAAGAGTAGTAGTTCTTATTTCCTCATTTGTATCTCAGTGTTTACTCAAAATAATGTGATCTCGTAACTGTCTCTGAACCTGAGGCCATACAGTCATGTTGAAGGGTGCCAGATGTATGCACAGTGTTCAAGTTGTTGTTCTTCTGAATAAAATATCCATTGCGTACAATAATAGTTTTTTTTGTTTGTTGTGGATTTTACTGCTGATCATAAAACTGTCTCACAGCGTCTGTCCATCACATGTCCAATGTCCCACAATGTCTGTCCATCACACATATCTAATCCATTTTGCCTGCTTTATGGTAGACTTCCTGGCAAAAAGTTTTCCATGGGGCTTTAGCACTACTAAGTTATAGTAACCTGAATGAAGTTTCTTCTTTTTTCTGCACAGTAGTTAGTTGGAGCATAAAATTAAATGATCCAGCTGCTTGCAAATGACAAAATTATGGAGTTGTCAATGCCGACTACCCAATGTTGAGAAAGAACCCTTCATTTGATTACCTCCTATAGAATTGCCATACCCTAAACTAACTTAAAAAGTTGGTCTTCTTCCATGTGAACATTCGGCTTTGTGGTTCAGTGATGCCTAATGTGGCAGGAATATCACTTTTAAGCCCATTTTCAATAAACATGAAGCGTACATTGATAGTTCCAGTGAAAAGATTGTTTCCACACCTCTTGTTCACAGTTGCATAGGTTATGTACTTCTAAAAAAATCAGAAATTTTTGGAATATAGAAAGGTTTATTTTTCTCTCCTGGTGTTATACATATGATGACCAGCATTGTGAACACGCTCAGACCTCGGATAACTCAAAAAATATAAAAAGTCTATTTTCACTGGTTGCAGTTTTATGGCCTTTACTTCAATTTTATCAATGGAATAAGTTATCAAACGTTTTTAATGTAGAAGAGTGTTATACATGTGTCCTACACCTACAAGTAAAATATGTCCTTGAAATTTTCTTGTTTGGCTTCCAGGCGGTGACCAGAAATCTTTCCGGATCCTGAAAACCAATAACAGATTCTGACAAACAACATCCACCTACTTGAATACACCTCTAAAAAACTTAAATAGATTGTCCTTAACATGCTGTAGGCCAGGTTTGGGTGATAAAGAGATTGCAATTTAGAAAAAATGAGTTTAAACTGCGGATAACTCAAAAAACACGAATATCAAATCGGCACCCCAAACCGACCTAATAATGTCTTAATGACTATTTATTTTGCTAGAATTATGTATAAATGTAAGCAATCTTTGACAAACCAGTCTCTGAAGATGGTAGATGGTGGGTGTTTAATCCTGGAATGAGTCTTTAACTGTACTGAGCCTGAGTCCTGATACTACTGTTTGTATCCTGTATCCTATTGTAGATATGAAATAGGTTAACAGGCATACAAATATTTCAGACATAAAAAAAGTTCAAGAATAATGATGCTTTTCATAAATAATAAAGTGTTAGACGAAGCTATGCTTATTTCCATTGAAAATGAACAAGCTATTACATTGTAGCCTAAAATGTTTTTTGAGTTATCCGACACTTCAGAGACACTTAAGAGAGCAAATCACTCTATAGAACTGGATAAATGAGGCCAAAAACCATTATAAAATGTATACAAATATGTTGTCTAAGTGTTTAATGAGCCCCAAGATCCAACCCCAAGCCATGACGACAGAATAAGCAATGCAAGGTGACATGATGAAAATACAGGTTTTTTGAGTTATCCAGATTCAGCCACCCAGACATCACACATACCAATATTAATGAATAACACTGTTTTGACTCGATAGGACATGCCCTTAGCTGTCATTTAAGACATAGGTTAGGGATCTAACACAACGCAACAAGGATCACAAAGCATCTCTCAGTTTTTTGAGTGATCCGATCGTTTTTTGCATTATCGTATCACCTTTCGGACCGCCGGCGCCATTTTCGAACCGCGCCAAAAACTTTCCTCAGCTTCAATTGTCATTATACATGTATTTTCTCCAAAATCACCCATATTTTTTGATTACAAGGTTCTCTGGATCATATTTTACAAGATTTCAGATGGGATGATGCAAAAAACCTATCTTGGTTTGGTCAAAATCAAAGAAAAAGTCGATCTTTCACTCTCGTTCGCGTGTGTCTAGCTCTTCGGTTGGGCGGGAGTTGATTTCTAACTTTTCCATGGACGAAACACGCACTGGCATAAATTTGGAGAGAGCTACAATGCGTATTTTAACTCAAAAGACCGTATAACTCAAAAAACCGGATAACTCAAAAACGTACACAGAGGTTTTTGCGGTACAACGACAACACGTACACTTTAGGATTGATCCGATGACTCATATTTAGTATATTAGGTATATTATATGGAGTAAAAGTTATTTTGTTTAAACTTAACCCCGGATAACTCAAAAAACGCCATGCTTAACGCTATCTACTGACCTTGACGAGATCTTGGGCCTGTGAGTGGTTCCCATGTACAAAAGTACTTCTGAGGTAAAATCAACTATGGAATAACTCAATAAACTTATTTTGCTGTGTGCAGAGACAATTATTGATCATATAAATGTAAATTTTCCCATCCTTGGAGTACAACACATGCAGATAACTCCAAAAACATATTTTCTGTGGACATTTTATTTTTGGTCAGCTGGAATACACAAAAGGACCAAAGCTCTAATAATACCCTTTTCGGACACCCCACACCTATATATAATCACAACAGAAACACATTTTTGGTAATAGAATGTTCTAAATATATTTAATACATTCACTTTTACTTGTACTTTTAAAATGGGTATGAGAAAAAATGGCCATTTCCGGCCATTTGGCCAGCTTCGCCGGTGAATTTGACCTGGAAATATTGATCTGACATACACAAAAGTATAGTGTTTCGAGTTGCTCTCGATGAGCTCTGTCCATTTATTTGGTTCTTAAAGCTCTAAAATATAATTTACAAATCTCCTGGACAAAAGACATAAATTTGGGTGACTGGTTCCCACTTCGTGAGCCTGTCCCATCATATATATATATATATATATATATATATATATATATATATATATAAAAAAATACACCGGATGAGGTATGTACTGTATTTGCGGCAAATTGATTGATTTTATTGCTTTTCAAGTGAGGCTTGAGACACAGGAAATAAAATTCAAGATCTCAGCCGTATTGTCATCCTGCACTGTCATGTTACTACAATCAGTCAGCACTTCAGTGAGAATGCAGACATTGAGCTGTTTGTGATGTGTACAGTGACACTTGGCTTTTCTTTTGGTTGGTCACAGCCTGTACATGAAGCCAACAAAAAAAACTGAAAATGAGATGTGCAAAACCCAGTTTTTGCCCATTTTGCCCATTACGCATGGCTGCCCTACCATGGTCAGTCAGCACAGTCCCTGTTTCCCATTCTCAGACAGAAACAGGGAAATAAAGTGCCACAAAATGACACAGAGGCAGGTGCCTTTGGTCAGAAGTGAAGAGTTTCTACTCCTGTTGATGGGCAAAAAATGGGTTTTCTGTCACAGCCTGTATGTGTTGCTATCTGAGACGGAACATAACTTGCACTGTCAATCGCCTCGACCCCCATCTCATGATCAGTTTTGTTTGCTGTCCGGAATTTGTCACGCACAGGCTGTAACCAGATGTGGCGCTTTGAGCCGCCATCGCAGACTCGTGGGCGCCCTAAAACGGGTCGGTCAGTGACAGTGCCTGTGTTCCATTCTCGATAGACAGCCGACTGATTGTTGAATGGTGCAAATGACGCACCACCTCTTGGCAGCTTAGACCTGCCCGTAACATGCCAAAGGCTCTTTTTTGCTCTCCCTGTGTCACAAGCCGCTCCATTTTCTTGATGCAGTAGCATTTTTGCTCCCTTTTTTTTTGTTGGCTTTATGTAGGCTATTGACCACACCAAAAAAGAACAAGTCAAGTGTCACTGTACACATCACAAACAGCTCAATGTTTGTTTTACTGAAGTTCTTGGCTGCATGCATGTGGTGCAAAAATGGATTACAAACCACGCCGCTTTTTCTTTATTTCCTCTGTGCTCACTGGAAAAGCAATAAAAATCAATCGATTCTTCAATTTGCCGCAAATACAGTACATACCTCACCCGTGCGTTTTTAATGGAACTACAAAATAAGTATATTAGTACTTATTTTCTGAAGTAAGACTTTGATGGTGTACATATCCTTGATCATCCTGTCTTGAATGACTCTTTCTCCATCTTAATCATTGTCAGTATTTTATTCTGACCCAGTGTTCATTTGTTAAAGAAACAAATGTTAGACAAGATCAAATAGATTTCAAATGGAAAAGCATGACTGACCTCAAAATGTTGACCTCTTCGAATGTGCTGTCAGGATTTCACACTGTTTGATTCTCTCTTTCTTGCTCTCACTACCTTCCTGTCTCTCTCCCTCTCTCTCTCTCTTTTTTACTCTCTTCAACATTCTCTCAGGAAGACCTCTGTCATTGCATACTGTTATTTACATCATAAACCTTATCTGTGGCAAAATGTTAATTTATTTTTATCACTAGTTTGCTTTCTTCACATGAAGCGGAATGCCTGCCCAGTTTGCCGTTTCACACACAATACTGTTACAGTTCACTGCTGTTTTGATGACTCGTGTACTGCTCCAGTCTAAAATATGCAAATAATTAAAATGAGAATACTCCAGGAAATTTGCAGCGTAGAGGTCAAATAAAGACTCTCAGTCAGTGCTTTGTTCTCTACTTTGTATCAAGACATACAGGGATGCAAAACAAACCATGAGTCATCAGCAAGACTAAAACACATCATGTTCGTTTAGACACTCGGTAACTCTACAATAGGCTTGTGTTGGCACGGTGGTTCATGGTTAGAACTGTTGCCTCTCAATAATGTTCGAGTTTCAAATCCTGGCTGGTCAGGACCTCTGCACGGAGTTTGCATGTACAAACCCCAATTCCAATGAAGTTGGGACATTGTGTAAAATGTGAATAAAAACATAAAACAATGATTTGCAAATCTCATAAACCCACATTTTATTCACAATAGAGCATAGGCAACATATCAGATGTTAAAAGTAAGACATTTTACCATTTCATGAGAAATATTAGCTCATTTTGAATTTGATGGCAGCAACCAGATTTAGTGTCATCCGCAAATTTAACTAGTTGAAAACTAACTAAAAATAATTTAGATATGAGCGTATCAGCGACTTGTGTCACAGTAGCCGTTTTATTGGTTTGGACCAGACAGGATAGTCTTCATAGCCCTCGTATTTCAATGAGTTTTGGGCCCAAAACCGTTTTGCCGGCTCATGGTTTGTCCCTCCTTGGACCACTGTCAGTACATAATCACATTTGCTGACAGGGAGCACCCCAGAAGTTATGCCAATTCAGAAATCCTTTAACTTACTCGTCGGGCTATTATGATCTGGCCCTTGTCAAAGTCGTTCAGTTCCTGTTTCGCCCACAACCAAGACTTTGAATACGAGAGCCGACTGCTCGCATACTGTCTAAGGTTCTGTTGAGGATCATATTTCAGTATTACTCATCATATTCATCAGTAAATCAATAATCATAATCAGTAACCATATTATGTAAACAGCAGTAACACACACACACACACACACACACACACACACACGCTGTTCAAGCTCACATAAGCAGTTAATTGTTGTACCTTTGGTGAATATCTGTTCCGTGGATTCAATCAAAATCTTTTTAGTTGATTTCTGCTTTGATTAATATCTGTTCAGTTGCTTTAATCAATATATGTTCAGTAGACTCATTAGTTACTGTATAATTATTACTGGAAACATAATCAGTGGAGTCATTTACGTATTCATTTGTATCCTGTTTTTTAAATGTATTTTTCTCCATTTTAAATGAATTTTTCCTTCTTTTTTATGGGGACAATACCTCTGTGTGGTACCGATATTTTCTAGAAAATCCCATAGAAAACATGCCAAACAATAGGGGAAGGGAAAGAGATCAGAGATATGATGTAATGTGATTGGAAGGAGGTTCTAATAAAATAGACAGTTTGGAATGTTTGTATTTAGTACTGTTTGCATATAGAGACTACTCCGGGCTTCAGATCATTGTATCACTGTTGTCACGACTGGCAGACGCAATTATTATCCAGACCAGCGGGGGGAGCTGGTAAGACCACTCAACTCAGGCCCCTCTTGCAGTTCAATGAGGAAGCAATCACTTCCTGTTCAGCAGCATAAAACCTCCAAGAGTACCTGGCTACAGCAACATGGGCGACCTCAACTGTGGGGGCTCTACTGTGGGGTCCGGAAACCACGTGTTTCATTGCACCGGAAATCATCAAGAGACCTGTCTCGACATCATCCAAAATCACATGAAAACCCACGTGACCTCTACTGTGGGGTCCAGAAGTACAGAAAGAACGGAGCAAGGAAAGTAAGTTTCTTGACCAAATAATGATAAAATCATGACATGTAAATTTTAACATTTGCAGTAATTTCAGTTGGCCTACGAGCTATTGGCAATCATGCAATTTTTTTTTTTTAATAAAACGTGCACCCGAGCATGTTAAGATATAAATGGGAAATATCGAGGATTTCTTAGTACCATTACAATCCCTCAAATATTTACAAAATTTAGGGCCAGTTTCACAGACATGGCTTAAGCGTAGTCCTGGACTAAACAGAGTTTTGTATGGAGATTTTCTATTGAAAATTGAATTTAGTCTCAGATTAAACTTAATCTGTGTCTGTGAAACTGGTCCATAGTGTTAGGAAGTAGGCAGGGGAACACCAGATGCAGGAACCCAAGTGTTTATTCAAACACAAAACACTAGGAGAAAATTGGCAAACAAAACACCGTGCACATGCACTGAACGATTGGGAAAACTAAGGTACACTGCCAAAGGCAGGGGGAAACAAAGGTACTCACTCAAGGAGTGGCTAAATAAGAAAGCAATTGAACCTAACTAAACTGACGGATAACACTGGGAGACTTAAACAAGGGGCAGACAAGACGAGGGCGCAGCAAAATACAAGACTCAGGAAAAAACACAAAGGAAATACTCGGAGGGCACAGGAGCTGAGCTTTCACAATGCAGCGCCGAGTCTAACAAAGTTCCGTCTAACGGTCGCTTCTCTCTTTCCCATTGCAATACCCACAGGAGGAGGCGGGGACTCGGAACGCAATCTTGAATGGAAACAGAAACACATGGGATTAATAAAACAATTACAGGTGAACCGGGTAAACAAATAATGACTCGAGACAAGACGCGGAGACAATCAATCAACTAGATGGTTTAGATTGAGGTATTCTAAACGTGACAAGTATAAAGCACCACGAGAGAAGCAAAGGAAAGCATAGCTTTAAATGTAGTTAATCAGGGAAAACTTAGGAAAGACTTACAAAAGCTAGAAACACTCGCACTCACTAATGAGTTAATTAAGGTTAATACTACGTGACGAAATACATACAATCACCCTCAAATAAGTGCTGGTTAGTACAGGTTAGTAATTATCCTATCTGAGAACGTATTCACTCAGAGTTTCATGAGACCCAGAATTAAGCACAGGTGGAAGCAATGAATGAAACACCAAAGCCGATTCCGAAAGAGGAAACGTGATTGGACAATGAGACGCAGGCATGCTGAAGGCTGTCACACGACATCACAGGAGTTTGGGCAAGAGTGAATCAATCATCAGACGGCGGGAATGAAAGCTGAAAAATAAATCAAGAGAGTGAGGCACGGGAGAAAAGCAAAAGCACAAATATAAAAGTAATAAGCACAAAGACAAAACAGCACACATGAGGCAGAACCATAACACATAGCCTACTTTCTCGCAGTGCTTTCTCACTGCTGCGCGACATCAAATCGCCAAAGGCGACATCGCGTAAATATGTATTAATTTGAATTCTTAAAATTAAAGCAGTTTATGTAAAAATGACCGGGTTTTTTCAGCTTGTGCATGTTGCAGACTACATTAATGTTTGATGTTCAGCGTACTTAAACTCTTCAGTCTCTTCCATCAATTGTATATGGTCCTTGCAAGTGGTCAATCATTTAGCTAAATGCCGAAAACATTTTGCATTAACCGATTTATTGGTTTGTATTTTAGTCTTTTAAATTGAATAACATTATGTGTCCACGTTGATTGATGTGCCACAGTGACGTTGTTTGGTAATAGAGAATAGTTTTAAAAATTGGAGGCAATGTAATGTGTAATGTAGAAAAAAAAAAGCCACTAGATGGCAGTTTTGACATTTTTTTTTTGTTAAGCCCAGTCTAGAGCTAGGTTTGGGGCATGTCCTGAACATGCCTCAGAGGGGGCTGGAAAAGAGTATATAAGGAGAAAAATTGAGAGAGTGAAGGGTAGTAGGAGCAATTGCAAGGAGAAATTGTGGAAGGATACATTTGACCAGACCTGTCACTCTTTTCAAGACCTGTGAAGCTTTTTGTGGATTTTTGCCTGTGTTGGAGCATTTTCCTGTCCCAGGACATCGCAACACAGCAGCCCATCTCAATTACCAGGGGACTGTAAATATCTCTTTTTTTTATATTTCAATCTTGGTCAGTAGAGTATATTGCAGATTAGTTCAAAGTGTTTGTGTAATTAAATCTGTTAAAGTTTTAAAATTTTGTCTGTCATCCCTTGCTGTCCGATATGCCATAACAAATTGGGGCCGTAACAAATTGGGGGCTCGTCCGGGATAGACCATTGTGTGAGTCATTAATTGAAAATCTAAAATTTCAAATTGTGAAATTGTTTCTTGAATTTTCCTAGATATATATTGACAGATCAACAGCAATGGCAAGAGAAAGAGCCGCATATCAGTCTGTTAGACTATGTTAGCAAGTTCAAGGAAAGACTGCGTGCAGCTTGTGACCTAGCCAAAGAGAACTTGAAATCAAGTCAGGGAAAAATGAAAACTTGGTATGATCATAAGGCTAGAAGCCGTGAGTTTAAACCAGGAGACAAGGTCCTTGTGTTGTTTCCCTTGCAGTCCAATCCATTGCAGGCTAGATTTCATGGTCCTTATGAAATTCTGACAAAACTCAATGATCTCAATTACATTGTGAAGACTCCAGATAGGAGAAAGCCAAAACAGTTGTGTCACATTAACATGCTGAAGCCTTATCATGATAGGAATGCTAGGGTTGCAGCTGTCACTTCAGATCCTCCTATGGCCGGGACTTGTGAAGATGAGGGGGAGTTTCATGATGATGAACCTAGAATTAAAGCTGAAGTTCTTTCATGTGAATTGTCAAATTCTGAAGTGTTGCAAAATCTTGATGTAAAACTCCAGCACTTAGAACCCTCACAGAAAGATCAGTTTGAGAGGTTGATCAAGAAATATAAAGATCTATTTCCTGATGTTCCAAAGAGAGTTTCTATAGCCTCTCATGATGTAGACGTTGGTGATGCCAAACCAATTAAACAGCATCCGTACCGGATGAATCCTGAAAAGAGAAAGATTGCTGAGAAAGAGGTTGAGTACATGTTAGAACATGATATTATCAGACCCTCTAACTCAGATTGGAGTTCACCCTGTGTTCTAGTTCCAAAACCTGATGGAAGTACTAGATTCTGTACAGATTATCGCAAAGTCAATGCTGTAACTTGAACTGATGTGTTTCCAATACCTAGGATTGATGATTGTATCGATAGAGTAGGGCAAGCAAAGTTTCTGACCAAGATTGATTTATTGAAGGGTTATTGGTGTGTGCCTTTCACTGAGAGGGCCAAGAGCATCTCTGCTTTTGCCACACCATCTGGGTTATACCAGTATGAAGTCCTACCCTTTGGCATGAAAAATGCCCCAGCCACATTCCAAAGGATGATACAGTCTACAATCGCCGGATTGCCACACACGGGTGCGTACATCGACGACCTGATCACATGAAGTGACTCCTGGGAAGAACATCTGAAAGATGTAGAGACGTTGTTCCAGCGCTTGACCCAGGCTAACCTGACTGTTAACCTGAACAAGAGTGACTTTGGTTGTGCTACTGTCACGTATCTTGGCTACGTCATAGGCCAGGGTAAGGTGGCACCCATAAATGCTAAAGTCCAAGCCATCATGGACTTTCCAGTTCCTGACAACAAAAAAGCTTTGCGCCGCTTCCTTGGAATGATCGGGTACTACTGCAAGTTCTGCAAGAACTTTGCTGAGATTGCTCTCAGTCTCACCAACCAACTGAAGAAAGGCGTAAAGTTCACTTGGGATGAAGCATGCCAAAATGCCTTCGATCGCCTGAAGTCTCTGCTGTGTCACTTCCCCGTGCTCAAATCTCCTGACTTCAACAAACTGTTCTCCATGGCGGTCAATGCTAGCGAACAAGCTTGTGGATCTGTGCTCCTACAGAGAAGTGACTCTGATGACATTGAGCATCCCGTGGCATACTTCTCCAGGAAGTTCAATCGCCACCAAAAGAACTAGTCCACAATTGAGAAGGAGCTGTTGGCTCTGGTTCTATCCTTACAACACTTTGAGGTTTCTGTTTGTACAGGGCAAAAGCCAATGATTGTATATACTGACCACAATCCGTTAATGTTTTTGAGTAAGATGAAAAACAAGAATCGGAGATTGTTGAATTGGAGTTTGATTTTACAGGAGTTTGACTTGGAAATTAAGCATGTAAAGGGTACTGACAATGTAATTGCTGATTGCTTATCCCGTGTTTGAGTATGTGTATATATATCACGTGTTTATTAGCATATTGTATTATATGTATATATATATACAAGTGTCTACTTAACCATTTTTGTATTGAAAAGAAAAATTTTGCCTTTATGAGTCAAAATTTTTCCTTTTGAAATGGAGGTGTAATGTGGAAAAAAAAAAGCCACTAGATGGCAGTATTGACTTTTTTTTTGTTAAGCCCAGTCTAGAGCTAGGTTTGGGGCATGTCCCGGGCATGCCTCAGAGGGGGCTGGAAAAGAGTATATAAGGAGAAAAATCGAGAGAGTGTAGGGGTAGTAGGAGAAATTGCAAGGAGAAATTGTGGAAGGATACATTTGACCAGACCTGTCACTCTTCTCAAGACCTGTGAAGCTTTTTGTGGATTTTTGCCTGTGTTGGAGCATTTTCCTGTCCCAGGACATCGCAACACAGCAGCCCATCTCAATTACCAGGGGACTGTAAATATTTCTTTTTTTTATTTCAATCTTGGTCAGTAGAGTAGATTGCAGATTAGTTTAAAGTGTTTGTGTAATTAAATCTGTTAAAGTTTTAAAATTTTGTCTGTCATCCCTTGCTGTCCAATACGCCATAACAAATTGGTGCCATAACAAATGTTATTAATAGCTTCTCGATATCTTTGATTATCATGTATGCACATACAGCTGCAGCTAAAGAGCTCGCTGTATTTGCCCCAGCTGCAGCTAAAGAGCTCGCTGAATCTGCCCCAGCTGCAGCTAAAGAGCTCGCAGCATCTGCCCCAGCTGTGTCCATGAAACCTACTGCTCCTCATCCAGTGGTCTCAGAACACTCATACTCACTGCCACCTGTTTCATCTGAGTCTGCAGTTTATCTGAAAACAAATTCTGTCAAATGTCCTATCTGCAGTCTCACTCTTCACAAAAAGAATTTGGAAACACTTATTTTCAGGAAGCATGCAGGTGTATCTAAGGACATTACTGAGACCTCACACTTGAAGTGTGTGTGCGTAGATTAAACAAATGGCATATTTGCGGTACAAAGAAGTGCTCATGGATTTTCTGCACCAATAATTGTGCAGAGGAAAACCTGGGGTAGAACTCATCATATTAGATGTGAGCTGGAAGAATGTCGCCAGTATCAGTTGCTGGCTCAACGGAGGGGGCTGATCTATAGTTTAAGTGAGCATATACGCTCACTGGATTATTGCCAAGAAACAGCAGTGGAGGTGGTCCTTGATGAACAGATGTTGAAGGAAATGGTACCTCAGAAGTTTTTTGGAGAGACCCAGCTTGCAACCTGATTGAAGAGGCAGAAAGCAGCCCAGATGGCACATGTACCACTATGTGTGTTGGTCGATTTTGGCAGATCTTGGTCACAGATCTGATCGTCCATTCATGAGCCTCAAGTGCACAGTTTTTGTCGTCTTGGTAGAATTACTATCATATATAACATCAAAAACAATACCTGGCACTGTCCTTGTGCGAAGACAAGGACCTCCTGCCCTCACAAAAGTATTGCAAAATGGCATCTTTTTCAAACTCAGAGAGACCTTTTCAGGGCCAAAGCACCATCATCATCATCATTCTCACCACAATTTACGGATCCCGAGTCTGAGGACAGCTCCACCTGTCCGGATATAATTGCTGTGGATCGAAGTGTGCGGTATATATTTGAGGAAAAAAAAAATTCCATCCACACTGCCAAAAGATGTCACCGCATGGAAACAAAGTGAATGCCGTACTAAGTTGATGCCCATAGAGACTGCTTGCCAGTTATGTCCGGCTCATCCCACTCTGGAAAAGGCTGTGGCGATCACCAGCAAAGCTAGGATTGTTGGCATGATGGGAGTGCTCGATGGTAAGTGTAATGAATTCCAGTGGCAAATATCACTGAACTATTTTAATAAATCATTGAATGATTTATTGCTATCTGTTTGAATGGTTTACTACAGAGGTTTCAACATACAATAAAAGATGTACTGAGTGCAACATGGTTTACCGGTACCAAGAGTGACTTGGGACAAGCTGTTTTAGGTGTCTTGCATGTATTTATTGTAATAAATTCTGAATGATGTTTTCAGAATGGAATGGTTTAGCAATATAACTTTGCTACATTTTTTTTCCCCACTCCAGCTGTACACAAGACCCCCAGCATGAGCACCGAGCCAAGGGCCAAAACACCAGATCAGCAACTGTCACCTGCATGTTCACTTGATGCTAGTAGGTTTTATTTCTCATGTACTCTCGAAATTTTGTTCATCTTTGGCTCTTGCAATAACCTTCATGAACCTATAATTATTCTTCATCGGATTTACTGAAGCTTTCTTGTATGATACTGTGGTGGGATAATGCTATAAAATGCCATTTCTACAATCTTGAAAGTATTATTCTTGCCCTGAATGTAGGAGTCACCGTAGAACGAATGGAGATGAGTGTTGACAAGCTGAGTGATCCCACATTCACTGATTAGTGTGGGCCTCTGTATGAAGCTTTCACCAAATTTGACAGCACCACATATGATTGTAATTCTACATTAATGGATTAACATTCACAACAGTAACTTGCTGGAAATTAAAACTGACAAAATACAAAATATCAGCCAGTCATAGAATGATGTAAACCAAATGAAGTTTATGCTAATAGATGAATAAGAATCGCAATGTCTTCACTTATGAAGGATTTTGTGAGTACTAGTCAGAGCAATCATTCAAAAATATCTGGTTTCACTTTTTGTCCTTGAGACCAGTGGTGCATTCACATCGTTGTTTGAAGTCTCTTTGCCATGCAATGGAATTGCTCAGAAAAATTGATCTGAGAAGTTTTATCCATCCTGACTTAAATTACTATGTGGGAGGCTTGAGCTTGTGAAAACACCTTTCTTGTGTTCATATTGATGAGGCCACGTTCTCATGAGCTGTGTGTGAAGTATGGTGTCAGCATTTCTCCCCAAGAATAACCTGTAAAGGTGGTGCCAAGATTCCGTTACTTTTACCAGGTTAGTACAGTTTTATCAAAAAAGGGCTGGTGTGGGTGCAGACTTGTTTTAGCCCAAAATGAACAGACCTGATTTTAGTTGCAAAGCATGGCTGCACAGTATAGTTTACCTGCCCCACCCCCTCTCCCATCCTGATCTGTAATCGGGGAATATAATCACTTGTGTATTCTAAACAAACCAAGTTACAAGAGAAGACATGCCTGAATTTATTTAATTTTTTTCTACTCGCTATTGTAGGGAGAAATAATTTGAACTCTTGAAAAGTAGGCAGATTTTTTTTTCAAGGCCTGGATTGGAAACCTTGATTTGTTGAGTCGGATGTTGCGGTGTTGGACTGAAACAAGAACCTGCACCCGCAGCAGTCTTTACTGGATAACATTGGACACTCTTAAATAAAATAAATGCGAAATATCATAATAAAACAATGAAAATGAAGTAGACTATTGGCAATATCATTTGTTCTTGGCGTGCCAACCTTTTATCTTAAGTAGGCATGGGCAATACAAATGAATAAAATGACAACATTTCTTGAGTTGCTGAGAAAAAAGTTTTTATTATTTTCTCATGATTTTTTGCAGGTAAGTACAGAAGACACAGACGAAGAGTTTGCCACAAGTCCAACACCTTTACAGGAAAGGGTCTCAGAGCCACAGGGTCCCAAAAATGGCTGATTTCGGCATTTATCAACAAAACCCATTGTGAAAATTGGGGGGTGAAGCCTGAGGGCATTTTCGAAAATGCAGTCTACTCAGAAATAAACCTGGCCAAATAATCCATTAGGGTACCCTAACAGAAATAATTGATGCTAAAGTCATCAACCCCTTTTCTGAAGTACAGCAGCACCCCCTAGGCCCTTTTTAATGGAAAATGCATTGAATTTCACCCAATTATGTTCAACAAACATTAGGTTTTGCATTGATATTAAAAAATGGTATGAATGGGTTGCCTGTGAATGGGTTGCCTTTTTTTTGGATCAATGGCCTGCAAAAATGTCAAAATTATCGGTGGGAGGGCAAACATTAACGCTACTCGCCCATTACTATATAAAAATGCAGTAAAATTCGCTGATGCCGGCAGTTGTTTGCCCTCCCACTGCTCTGAAATGAATCAAACGTTCCCCTTCAATAACCCGTGGTGATAAAAAAAAAAAAACCTTTGCACTGTTTTTTACAATGTCCATATACCCTCCTCCTATGATAGTTTCAATGAGCTACTGTGAATAATTCATAGTAAAACACAGTGACGTGCAGTTGGAGGTTAATTTGCCGAGGCAGAAACCTCCCCTTTGCTTGATTAGCAATCAGACGATTAACTAGTTTAGTAAGAGTATTCGGCAGAATGATGGGCCAGTTTAAGTTTCCGCGGCGTTATTACTCAGTACATTGAACGTGAAATGCTCACTAGACAGCAGATTTGCGCGTACTTGCTTCCAGGAAGCCGAAGCAATGTCATCAACAAATATTAAAGCAGTTCGACTAATGCAGAGTTCAATGCTTAATCAATATACAATGTATTCTCCTTTAAATACGCGCTTTTACACCCAAACAAAAAAGCGGCGCTTATTTTTCAGTCTTCTTTCATAATCCGATTAACAAAATGTTTAAACGATATACAGAATTACCGAGAGCCGAGAATTTTTCCTAATTGATTATTCAGATTTCCATCCTCGCAGTCTCGAATTGAAGGGTATAAGTGAATGAATCTTGTGACCGGTGTTCGCGAGGTGGCATATTTTGATAGGTAGCAAAATTTGTCAGAACACTGGCTCGTTTTGAACGCCTGGCGCTGGTTTATTCCTTGTTATATTTTACTGAAACTTCACAAATAGGGTCACAGGATATTCTGTCAACTAACTATGTAGGTTACAGTAAAAATACACTCACCTTTCTTGCTATTGTTGAGAAGAAGTCACGGCCGACTCTAAGAATTTAACTTCAACAACTTCTGTCGAACTTATTTCACATCCCCTGGAGGTCTAGTTTGGACGAATAGACTCGTAATTTCTCAAATTAGATGGCTGTAAGTCAATCTGGGCCGTAGCTGGGATATCACGTCAGCGCAGGCTGTTTGAAATCTACCTCCAAAATGGATATTTTTGCCACGCCGTGCACTTGAAAGTTTGTAAACACGGCGCAAATTGAGGTCACGCATTCATCCAACGGGCGAATAATAGCTCTTTTCAAATCGCGTTATTGGCCATAATACGCAGAGTTCATGTATGAAATGCGGGTATCCTTTTGAAAAGGTTACTTTTAATCAAACCATGGTGTTCTTTTTGTATGAAAATGGTATTTACATCATTTTTTTAATAAGTTTTCTGAGGCTTGTTTACCGCCCCAGTTCAGCTGTTACGCATTCCATTAGAGTTTATGCAGAGCGTTGCCCATGCCTATCTTAAGGCTTCAGTTTTAAAACTCAGGAGGGGCTGCAGTGTCTGCTGGTTTTCTGTGGGTCAAGAACTCGTTGATGAGCTAAAGAATCAGTAACCCTTGCTCTCAAGGCATTAATTCGCAGCTGATTGGAAGGAAACCACAAAAATCTGCCGACACAGTGGTCCCCTTGGAAATGGGGCTGACACTCGTGGTTCAAACAGTTTGCCTGTATGCAGGTGAATAGTTGTCTGCCAAATTTGGCATTCCTAATATTTTTGTTGACCTCAATACCCAGATGTCAGTTAATACTGCATTATTATCTTATATCAATAGGGATCTTGCCAAGGCAATAAGTCCTGGGGAATGGTGTGAAAAAACAGGCTTTGACTTGGAGGTATATTGTTTACTCATGATGGATGAACATATTGTAGTTTTTAGGGCTATTAAGGTGGTTTTCGTTAAAATAAGAAATTTCAATTTCCAGGGGTTTCCAAACGCAAGACTTTGGGTGTGACTGTGGGGTCTTCATGTTGATGGTGAGAAAATATACATATTTTGACATGTTGAGTTGGATTCAGTCATAAAAAAGAAATTAAAACTTAAGAGCCATTCTGTGAGAAAATGGCACTTTTTGAAGAAGTTGAGGAGTTGACCCCCCTGGAATTGAATGAAACTTGGCAGATCGGTAGATATGGTAGTCTCAAAGAAAAATCCCAATTTTTAGGTTCGTATCTCAATAACTCTGCCAGTGGCGCCACCGGAAAGCCACTAAAGTGGCTCAGTTTGCTTTTGACAACACATTTTACATCAATTATTATGACTTAAGGGTACACAGTACCGGATGTGTTATACTTTTATCATGACCTGTCACACTTCAAGTTTGGATAGACATTAGCACCACATCAGCGCCAAGCTGGGTAACTATGCTATTGAGCTGGAATTATTTGAGAAATCACGGTAAAAATTGAAAATGGAAATAGGAATAAAATAATATCCCAGACATATACCAAACTAGAATGCTTTATTATGTGTTTACTGACTACAAAACTATCATTTTCAGTTAATATTCCCTTGGTATCTTGCTGGGTTTGTGCAATGGATGGCTGGAAAGATGGTCGAAATTGATTTCGGTGCATGTTTGCGGTATATTTTCTCAGTAACTCAGATATGTTCCATGGTGATAAATGTCGTTTGTTGTGCTTTTGGAGCTCTGTTTTCAGGAAAATTAAGAATTTCTTTGGTAGTATCTACACTTTCAAGCTAGATGGAGCCGAAGTTTGAGGAAAACTCAAAATGGACCATTTCATAGCAGGTTGTGCCTATGTTTAGGTGGCATTATTTTGTTTACCCAGCAAGAAAGAGATCAGAAATTCTCTGGATACATAGTCCATTTGAGGTACATTACAACATTAGTAAAATCTCAATGGTAGTATTTTCAATGTAGATGATTTTAAACATCAAAACTCAGAAAAATTCGCCTAAAGGGGGCACTGTAGGCTGGATGCAAGTGCTGGCCATCCCCAGCAATGTACCAAAGAAATTTTCTTGAATTCTGATACACACAGCTAGTTTTCTCAGAAAGTGAAGAGTTTGGTTTGGTACTATGCTGGGTACATAGCTTTCGGACTAAAGGTGGTGCTCTAAAGAGCTAATGTTCTATCAAACTAACATTCCATATTCCCAGACATATACCAAAGTTCTGTCTTTTGAAATATATGAAGCACATACGCAGTTATATATAAAATTTGTAATCCCTTTGTTATAAAGCTTGTTTGGTTGTAAACTGGTGGTGACTGTGAGCATTACCAATGCACAATACATGGGTTGTTACCAAGTACGGGTACAGCACAGTCAGAAACGTACAGCACGTTATAAAACATGACCAGTCCAAAATTTTTAAATGCCAAAAAAGAACTAATGTAAAAGGCGTACCACCGTAAGTACGTATGCAGACATGCGTCAACAGTATACGTACACTAACATAAAATAACAGTCCATAATTTTAACTCTAAAAAAAATCTTTGTCACACAACCGTTTACGTGAAGACAGAATGTATAGTACAAAAGTTAAAACAGTTTTTTTAGTTTTCATGTTAGCCAAAGCAAAATTATGTCAACACAGCATGTGACTCACTCTATTCGTCAGTCTGTTTTTGGAATTGGATTGTGGGTTGGCGGCACCTGGTGGTGCGTGCCAGAGGTGCTCCTTGGCCTTGGCCCTGAGCAGCCATCCATGGCCTTCTTCATTGGATCCGGGTCGATGTTACCCACAGAGCCAGTCGAGCCCGAGGCAAGCCCTACTACACTGCATCCTGGGTCTCTACAGGGCTGCTTACAGGCCGTTGATAGTGAGCATGTCTGTCTCTGAATTATAGCGGGCTGCAGCCTATATGGCACAACAGTTGCGTCAACACCCATGGCTTGGTATGCACGGAAATGGGAAGTCTGTAAAAGAAAGCCCACCCTCCCTCCCAGCGGGCATCCTGTAGGCTAGACATCATGGGCTGGTGTTAGGAATGAAGGCATGCAGGTTACCACTACAAATGAACTGTCCTTTTCTTGGCAGGGTGCTGCTTGCTTGCTAGGACCTCTGTGCCCTTTATCAGGATAACCACTCGCTAGACGCGACTGCTGTGCCCTTTTTCATACCCAAGCACCATACCATAGGGAAATCCTAGAATTAACACTGAAGCCTGCTTTCTGATTCTAATAGTAATGCAAAAATGCAGAGAATTTGTTATTTTCTGAAACTCTCCAACACTACAAAACTGTACACTGTAATGACTACTGGTAAAAGTCTTGCATGTTGACACAATGCTACAATCACCACCAATATTCTTTTCCAATATACATCCAACCCAGCTTTATACCAAAGAGATAAAAAATTTTATGTATAACCGTGCATGTACTTTATATATGTGAAAAGACAGAACTTTGGTATATGTTTGGGAATATGGAATGTGTGATGTAAGGGATGGCCTGCGAGTATGCGACTTTGAAATGAATGATATTGTATGTATGATCACTTCACTGGCATGTATGTAAAGCTTACAACTATTGTAATTGATTAATGCTTCCCCTCCCTTTACTGTACTTTTGCTGTGCAAATAAAATAATAATAATAATTATTATTATTAGGTCAGTAGAATTTTAGGTCTTTAGAGCACCACCTTTAGTCAGACAGCTATCAACCCAGAATAGAACTAAGCCAAACTTTTCATTTTCAGTGAAAACTAGCTGTGTGCATCACAATTCAAAAACAATTTCTTTGGTAACTTCGCTGGGGATGGGCAGTACTTGCATCTGGCATACAGTGCCCCCTAGAGGCGAATTTTTCCGACTTTTGATGTTTAAAATCATCTACACTGAAGATACTACCATTGAGATTTTACTAATGCTGAAATGTACTCCAAAGGGACTATGTATCCAGAGAATTGCAGATCTTGATCTTGCTGGGAAAACAAAATAATGCCACCTAAACATAGGCACAATCTGCCATGAAATGGTCCATTTTGAGTTTTTCACCAACTTTGGCTCCATCTAGCTTGAAAGCGTAGATACTACCAAAGAAATGCTTGGTACTCCTGAAAATAGAGTTCCAAATGCACAGCAAACAGCATTTACCGTCACAGGACAAATCTGGGTTACAGAGAAAACATACCGCAAACATGTACTAAAAATGAATTTCAACCATCTTTCTGGCCGTCTATTGCACAAACACAGCAAGATACCAAGGTACGATTCACTGAAAATGATAGTCTTGTTGTGTCTAAACACATAATAAAGCATTCTAGTTTGGTATATGTCTGGGGTATTATTTTATTCCTATTCCCATTTTCAATTTTTATTGTTATTTCTAAAATAATTCAGTATAACATATTTGGTACTGTGTACCCTTAAGTCATGATATTTGGTGTAAAATGTGGTGTTAACAGCAAAACTGAGCCACTTAACTGTCGTCAGCAACAGCTGCGTTAGAGGAAGCTGTGGCTAAGCAAGGGTCTTGCTAGCCTGAAGAATCATCAGGCAGAGTTGGCGAAAAGAGTCTGCCTTCAGGCGAATGCCATGCAGAAACAGGAAAACGTTCTGTTAAGTGTCACTGAAAGTATTGGAGCCTTGTCCACTCAGATCACACAGAATGTTGCACAAGCACAATCCGTACACCTTCTCCGAGAGCCAAAACTCCAGTTACCCCCAAGATATGGAGGCGAGGCAGGAAGATGTAAAGATTTCATTGCCCAATGTGAAAGTTTTTAAAGTACAGCCTTCACGGTTCATGAGTGAAGAGTCTCGGGTTTCATTTATTTTATCCCTGTTGACCGACACAGCACTCACTTGGGTCGGGCCACTTATTCGATCTAATTCACCGGTCGTGAAGACAGTGGAGACTCTCGTTAGAGAAATGGTATCGGTGTTTGATCAGGATGTTTGTGATCAAGACACGGCTACGCGTTTAATGCATCTGAGGCAGGGCTCTGAAAGTTCTTCTCAATCTCATTTTGCTCCTTGGCAACAGAGACAGGCTGGCCAGAAGCGCCTCTTGACATTTTTTGTTCAGGCTTTGGCTGAGGAGGTTAAGGACGCTCTGGCTACATTGGAGCCTTGTGTTTCTCTGGATTCGTTGGTTCGTACTGCGGTGCGAATTGATAATCGTATCCACGAACATAACAGGGAGAAACGTACTGCATTGGCTCTTGCTGACAACGAGGTTAATGCTCCTCGCAGCGTTCATTTAGCTCCCATTCCGCCCACTGAGATTTCTACTCCTGGCGAGCCTATGCAGGTTGATGGCTCATATGAGAACCGGGATCTTAAGCCCGTTCGCAGACGTATAATCTGCCATAATTGTGACTATCTGGGACATAACCGTCCACGCTGCCCCGAGCTTCAGGGAAACGGGAAGTCCCTCTAGCGGTATGGGGGGCGCTAGAGGGACAGACCTAATTTCCCTTCCGAACTTTAATTCCTGTAGAATTGACTGTGGGGAAACAGAATATTTATTGAAGCTTTTTTGGACTCTGGTGCCGTGGATTGTTTTATGGATGCAGAGTGGGCTAGGAGACATTCCATTCCTATCTGTCCTTTTTTACATTCATGAACTGTAAGATCTTTGGACGGTCGCCCGCTGGGACCTGGATTTATAACCGAGGTCTCTGAATCATTGACTACGTTCGTCCCTTTTGGTGGTTATTCTGAGGAGGTCCGTTTTTTTATGATCAGTTCCCCTGTTTTCCTGTCGTTTTAGGACACTCTTGGCTATGGGAACAGAGGCCTCACATCCTTTGGGGGAGTCAGAATAACCCAGTCATCCAGTGGGGCACTGATTGTAGGTCCCACTGTAGGGAGAGTTTGGCGTGTCATCCTGGGCATCAACCTATGGGGGAGGCTGACGCCTGGAGTGATTCTGAGGAGTTTGTCTCACACAACCCTCCTAATCTAGAAAAAGGGGCAGAGGAGGGGTTGGAGTGGGATCCTCAATTTGACTGGCGGCAGCCAGAGGAGGATTGCTATTCAGAGGATTTCTCTGACTCGGAATCAGACATAGAGATGGCAGGTTCTGAACAGGGTGAGAAATTGGGGGCTGCTCTGAACTTTTGTCTGCCTCCAAATGTTCCGAACAATTGTGTTGATGTCGCGGAGGTTTTTAGCAAGCAACAGGCCTCGACTTTACCTCCTCATTGCACGTACGATTGCGAGATCAATTTCTATCCGGGTACCACTCCCCCCAAGGGTTCACTATACTTGCTGTCAGGGCCTGAGCGAAGGGCCATGCAAGAATTTATTCAGGAGGCTCTGGCTAATGCATTTATTCAGCCATCCACGTCTCCTGCCGGAGCAGGGTTCTTTTTTGTGCGAAAAAAAGATGGCGGCCTGAGCCCTGTATTAATTACAGGGGCTTGAATAATATCACCATGAAAAACAGATACCCCCTTCCGTTGATGAACTCCTCGTTTGAACGTCTGCAGGAGGCGTCATTTTTTACCAAGCTAGACCTCCGGAATGCTTATAACTTGGTTCGGATCCAGGAGGGGGGCGAGTGGAAAACGGCATTTAATACGCCTGACGTGCACTACGAATATTTGGTCATGCCGTTCGGATTGGTTAATGCCCCTTCTGTGTTCCAGGCACTCGTAAATGACGTCCTCCGAGAGATGTTGGAGAAATTCTTCTTTGTCTACCTTGACGATATTCTGATTTTTTCTTCAAATCTCTCGGAACATAAACAACATGTCAGACAAGTGCTTGAGGCCCTCCTTAAAGCCAAGCTTTTTGTCAAAGCTGAAAAATGCATTTTTCATGCCAAGACAGTCTCGTTTCTTGGCTTCATTGTGTCTGAAGGGTCGGTCCGCATGGATCCTGACAAGGTGGCAGCGGTCAGGAATTGGTCTGCCCATCAAAACGTCAAGGAGGTTCAACGGTTTTTGGGCTTTGCTCATTTTTATAGGAGGTTTATACGTAATTTTAGCATGGTAGCTGCCCCCATTATCGCGCTCACTAAGAAGAATACCACCTCGTCGTTTGTTTGGTCTCCAGCTGCTGAGGCTGCTTTTCAGGAGTTGAAGAAACGATTTAGCTCGGAGCCCATTCTCGTTTTGCCTGAGCCCTCCCTCCCATTGTTGTTGAGGTGGATGCATCGGAGGTCGGGGTGGGTGCCATTTTGTCCCAGCGCCCCCTTCGGGACAATAAGTTGCACCCATGTGCCTACTTCTCCCAGTCGTTGTCGGTGGCCGAACGGAATTACAGCATTGGTGACCGGGAGTTGTTAGCTGTCAAGTTGGCGTTAGAAGAGTGGCGCGATTGGTTGGAGGGGGCTGAACATCCGTTTGTGGTTTGGACGGATCATAAAAATCTCCAATATATCCAACAGACTAACAGTAGGAACACACTGCAGCGGCGAGGCGCGATGCAAATTCGCTGACGCTCATAGCTGCCGGCCGCTTATGGGCGTTTCCATTAGGTGTACACCCCACTCTGGAATGCCGGAAGCATTGGACTCTTAATAATGGTGAGCGTACATTGAAGTGCAATGCATAGCAAAGGTGACATTAGAAAACTTTGCACATACCAATCGTCATACAGTAAAATTAAAATCTCTGACAAAAATTATGGGCTTATCTGTTGGTGGCTTGGCTATAGTGTTGTTTGTAGGCATATTCAAATATCGCTGTCAAGTCAGGCTGAATAAATCGGACACTAAGTGTTTAAATGGTCGCAAATCATGCCTGTTCAGTCTATTGCATTGTCCCGCTCGTTTTCAGAAATGACATAAATTGACTTTGTCGACCTATCTGATTTTAAGTAAAACTCCCGTTCATTTTGAGTATATAAAAATCAAAGTCCTCGGCAACCAGCCCAGTATAGAGTCCATGGATCAGCTCGAAGCCCTGCAAGCAATTGTGAAGATTGCCGTGATGCAATCCCGGAGGAGAAAGAGGGGAAAGTATTAGGTGCATCCCATGCGCCGCACTCGGAAAGTGCCCGGAAAGTACCACTGTCTCGTGCAAGATGTGCGTCTGGATGACTCTGCCTTCCAGCAGTATTTCAGACTGCAGAAGGGGGAATTCGATTATCTATTGAGCTGCGTGGGATCGCAGATTGCGAAGCGCTCTACTGCATTGTGAGAGGCCATCGGTGCAGCTGAGCGTCTCGCTATTTGTCTTCGGATTCAGTTTTAGTGACAATAATAAAATTGTCGATGCACCACAGTACCTACGGCAGGGGAGCGCGGTGGTTTAAATGTAGGCCTAATATAATATTTGAATATAATATACTATAGGCCAACATCTCGGGTATACAGTATAAATAAACAAGTCAAAGACCTTGATGACGATCATTATGCGGGCTACTGAGACTTGATTTAAATTCACATAATGATGTTCAAGAGTCGTGTTGAAAATAATTTCAACATTGACACTGCGCCAAGGAAAATGGTTTGTATTTCCAAAAATCGCACTGAATACACATCTATTTCCAATGTCGCAACATGCTTTTGTTAATGAGACATACGGTAACTTCTCTTGGTTTAGGAAAAAAGCTGCCGTTACTAAAGCTTAATCATTTCGTTAATTTTAATTGATTAGACATCGTGCTTCAGGAGCTCCAGCAACAGCTGATACGATATCATTTAGGCAGTTGCTACGGGTACGGCAGTTTTTCAATGCATTTCAATGTGGAGAGGTACGGCAGTCCCAATTTCAAGCCCTGCCCTAACCTAACCCTAACCCTAACCCCTAACCCTTCCCCGAACCCTAACCCTAACCCCAACCCCTAACCCTTCCGCTAACCATAATCCCGAATTCTTATCCTAATCCCTTGAAATCGACTGCTGTACCAATAAAAACTGCCATGTCTCTAGACACTGCGTATCATTTAACATATCTGTACACATGTGAAACTGACTTTTTCAGTTGCGCAGTTAATAATGCATGATTTCACATAACAGGTAGATAACGTGAAAGACATGCATTCTTCTCAAACAAATATAAAAAACTCTGTTGGCGATTCACCTTTTTTTGTCAAGGAGCTTCTCCATTTCAGTTTTCAAGATTAAATGCGTTTGCAAATGGGAGCAGGGGACACGTAGGCCTACTGTGATATGCCCCAGGGCAGCGAATAATTCTGACGGCGAGCCGATTACAGGAACAGTGATTTGACTACCAACTAGGCAATCAAAGTACAAGACAAACGCAAACATACGCTCTAACCTTTTCTTTTACATCGGGACGTCGTGTAGGCAATTAATTTTTATTATTTTGAATTACCTTATCAGACAACTAGCCTACTAGCTAGCTAGCTTAAATGGCCAGGAAGTTTGCAGGCACACTTCGCGTTTTATATTAACTTCTAAATAAACGTGTTTTATCATTAAATTGAATATTGCAACCCACCAGTAACTCGCGCAATCTCAGCGACTCTCCTCCATGTATCTTTTTTTTTTTTTTAATGTCCCGATATTCAAAGAGTGAGCAATCATAAAGTGGTCTATCGGGATACCCGAGACGGCTGACCACTGTAGGCTCTCCTCCATTTCCAGATGTTAATTTCCCTGCCCGCCTCCTGCTCCACAAGCAAAGAACATGATTGGCCAGAGAAGGGCTGCCGCCGCTCCTCATTTGAATGAGATTCAGGTTTTGGCCGCTGGCTTCGCCTACTTCTCATCGCGTTGCTCTTCTACAGGTCCCATAATGCATTGCGAAGGCGCTCAATTGAAAGTGAATGGGAGCGGTACGAAATTTCGCGCCGCGCCGCTGCAGTGTGTTCCTACCTTAAGCGAAGTAATTCCCGGCAGGCGCGGTGGTCATTGTTTTTCAATCGCTTTAACTTTACGTTAACTTACCGCCCTGGCTCCAAACACATCAAACGTGACGCCTTGTCGCGGATTTACGACCGCTCTTGTCGCATTCCGATTCCTGAGCCGGTTATTCCGGCAGCTCAGATTGTGGCTCCCTTTCAGTGGGACATTGAGTCTGTTGTGCGGGATGCCTTGAGGTCCAATCCCGGTCCTGGTGGGGTGCCGCCTGGCTGTTTGTTTGTTCCGATAGCGGTACAGTCCCAAGTTCTCCAGTGGGGGCACTCTTCTCGCCTGGTGGGACACCCAGGGGTTCATCGGACCAAGCGGTTCTTGGCCCGGCATTTTTGGTGGACCAGCATGATTGAGGACATCCGGGAATTTGTGGCGGCATGCTGTATCTGCGCTAGGAACAAGGTTTCCCTTCTCCCCCCCTCTGGTCTGTTGCGGCTGTTGCCTGTCCCCAAGCGCTCGTGGAGCCATATCGCTCTGGATTTTGTTACGGGTTTGCCTATTTCTGAAGGCAACACTGTCATCTTGGTCGTGGTCAACCGCTTTTCTAAGGCCGCCCACTTTATCGCACTGCCTAAGTTGCCTTCGGCGCGGGAGACGGCCCTTCTTGTTGTGGACCATGTGTTCCGGCTGCATGGTCTCCCTCAAGACGTGGTGTCTGACCGGGGCCCGCAATTTACAGTTAAATTCTGGCGTGCTTTTCGCAACCAGTTAGGGGCCACCGTGAGCCTTTTGTCTGGTTTCCACCCTGAGACCAACGGGCAGACAGAGCGAACCAACCAGTCAC
Organism: Gymnothorax javanicus; assembly: GCA_029692085.1. Taxonomy (NCBI): domain Eukaryota; kingdom Metazoa; phylum Chordata; class Actinopteri; order Anguilliformes; family Muraenidae; genus Gymnothorax; species Gymnothorax javanicus. Next base: position 18,467,941 of record CM056197.1, read on the forward strand.
TGGAGAATACTGTTCGGTGTTTAGCGGCTGACAACCCATCTTCGAGGAGTCGTTTTTTGGCATGGGCCGAATATTCTTACAATTCACTATCAAACTCCTCCACAGGCCTTTCCCCATTTTAGGCTCAGTTGGTTTATCAGCCTCCGCTGTTTCCTGAGACTGAGAGGGATTCAGAAGTTCCTTTGGTCAATCACTTTGTTCGGCGTTGCCGGTCGGTCTGGACCAGGGTCTGTTCCTCTTTGTTGCACTCTGGGAAACAGAAGACCGCCGCGGATAGAAGGCGCCGTTTGGCCCCATCTTTTCGGGTCGGCCAAAGAGTTTGGCATTCCACTCGGGATCTTCCCTTGTGAGTGGAGTCACCGAAGTTGGCTGCATGCTTCATTAGTCCGTTTAAGATAGTGCGGAGGATCAACCCTGTCACTGTCTGGTTAAAGCTCCCTAGATCCTTGCGTATCCACCCCTCTTTTCATGTCTCCAGGCTTCAACCGGTTAGTACTAGTGTCCTGGTTGCGGTCAATAAATCCCTGCTGCCACCGCAGATGATTGAAGGGGGTCCGATTTACACTGTGCGTCATATTCTGGCCGAGGGGTGTGTGGGTCGTGGGGCCCAGTTTTTAGTTGATTGGGAGGAATATGGTCCTGAGGAGCGGTGCTGGATCCCTTCTCGGGATATCCTGGACCCCACCCTTATCTCAGAGTTCCGTGCACGGGGTTCTCTGGGAACATCTCGAGCCATCCCTTAGGAGGGGGTCCTGTCATGGTTTGCGAGGCGTGCGTGTTTTGGACCTTCCTTTGGTGCTCTCGTCCCGGGAAGAGATCGAATTCCTTTTCAATCGGATTATTTAACAAGCTGGCTGATTGAACTGGGGCGGCGCTTCCCCGGACTCTATATAAGCCGGAAATCCGCCACGCCTCCTTTGTTAGAGTGTCTGTTTGTCGCTAAGCACTATAGCAGAAGATATCTCTAGTCTAGATTTGTGTAACTTTATATATCTTCCAGTTATTTTTGGAGTTCCTTCCTCTTTAGGAATTTTCCCTTTTCTACTTTTTCTCTCTTTTGCATTGCTTCCGTTTTTCGGACTACGTCCTTTGGAAGCGCGAGTACTTTCTGGTGGTCTGTGTGATTCTCTGTGTTTGTATTGTTTCTGTGCTGCTCGTTCTCTCCCTGGCCGTTGCTCTTGGCCTCTTTATTTTACTACCCATTACAGGTGCCTGCTGCTCACGGAGAACTTTGAATTGGAAAGGTTTGTTTGTTTTTTTTTAAATGCAACACAAGCCTGCCGTTTACGTGGGATATTTGCACAATGTTGCTTTTCTTTGTAGCCATTGCTTCGCTGAAGTCTTACTATGCTACCTGTAAAATCTGTTGTCTTTCACCGTCTATGGTTGTAGCTAGCTAGGATCTCGACCAGTATGGCGTTGGGGCTGTTTACATATTGAATATTCACGAATGTAGCTGAACTATCCAATCAGCGCAAAGCTCATTTAAACGCCGGATATTCATGAGGGAACTCGCCCGTCTTCTCAGCCTGCCTTTCAGTGATGCTTAAAAGGTCATCAAATAAGCGATCCAAGGCACTTTTCCCACAAATAATGGTATGAATACGATGGCAGGGCATTGGGGATTAACACAAAATGTCGGGATATGTCTGGAAGGGGCACTTAAAGAAAATATTAAGTTTAAAAGATTGCGCCAAGCTGGATTGGACACCCTGTCATTGAAGTAGCTACTTCTCCACTACGTTGTTGTGCCCACTACGCCAACGTAACCCCACCAGTACTTGAATCCAGTCTAGCAATAGACTGCAATAATCAGGTAAATATACTGTTAAATTATAACACATTTTGTACATAAAGAATGTTCAGAATGCGCAATTTTTGATGCCAATGAATGTTTCTTGGCGATATTGGTCGCCATTTTACGAAAATTAATGCGTATTTTCTTTTAATGGACAGCAAAAGGTGGATTAAATATTCATATAGCGGATGCATATGGTGCACTTGCCCTAGCGAGATTCCCGGTCTTTTAAAAAGTTCCATTCGATTTTGTGGCAGTACGAGCACAATCCGACCATTATTAGGCTAATCTTCTTTCACGCTAGATTGGTTTGGTTTGTTTCAGTCCTCCATGCTTGTTTTCTCTGGTACCGGTTGCGAGATTCCATAGGACTAGTTCTTGTTTATTAACATTGACGTCACATTCAGACATGCGCATTAGCATGGTTGGCAAGAAAACGTATAAATCAATGCACCAAAACGGGGAAGTATGGCATCCTGCAGTTGTGGAACCGATTCGGCAGTCTCTGAATATGTACAAAACCTTGACAGTACCGCGAAGGCAAGATATTTCTCTAAGCTTAAGTACAACGAAGGTTTGTGTAGGCTTCCGGATCCTAACGAGCTGAAAGCTTGGATAAATGACCCTTCTTTGGTTCTGGGTCGGCTGGATCATCACTTGATATTCCTAGATCGAACATAAATTCTACATTTGTTGATCATCTTTGAGCAGTTAAAGTAATTCATAGAAGTACGTGTACCAGAGCAATTTTAAAAGGCGGCGCCAATATATTTTGGTGGGTTTTATTCGTGATAAGGGGGTTTAGAATTTATCATTTATATTTAATATCGCGAATGCATATACTGCGCATTCCCTAGCCAGCTGGTGTGTCATCAGTAACAAGACTGCCGCCGTTACAGCTGCAGTAGACATTGTAATGTGGTAAAAAGCCCCTAGATGGCAGTATTGACATTTTTTTGTTAAGCAATCTAAAGCTAGGTTTGGGCATGTCCCGGGCATGCCTCAGATGGGGCTGGAAAAGAGTATATAAGGAGAAAAATCAAGAGAGTGTAGTAGTAGGAGACATTGCAAGGAGAAATTGTGGAAGGATACATTTGACCAGACCTGTCACTCTTTTCAAGACCTGTGAAGCTTTTTGTGGATTTTTGCCTGTGTTGAAGCATTTTCCTGTCCCAAGACATTGCAACATAGCAGCCCATCTCCATTACAAAGGAACTGTAAATATCTCATTTTTTATTTGATTTCAATCTTGGTCAGTAGGGTAGAGAGTAGATTAGTTCTAAGTGTTTGTTTAATTAAATCTGTTGAAGTTTAAGCATTTTGTCTGTCATCCCTTGCTGTCCGTGACGCCATAACAGATTGACGCCATAACAAATCGGGGCCATAACAACATCAAACTCTAAATTTTATTGACTGGATGTACGCTCGTCTTTTTTACACACTCAAATGTTTCTCTGTGTACCCAAAAGTCAAGATAAGCTGAAAGTACTGATCTCAGTCCATACTGATGACCGTTGAAAAAGAAATTCTTTTCAATACTAATATCTGAACTGTCACTTACTCGCTACTGGAAAGCATAAGGAACCAATCGAATTACCCAACACAAAAAGGAAGATCATTCCTTTGCTATGACCGAATAATAAAATGCGAAAACTTAGCAAAATGTCATGTTAGAAATGATGGAAAATAACTTGCCACTTACCCGACAGAAAGTGAATAGTACAAACACGCGAGTGTGTGGACGGCACCCAGTTCTTTGGTCAAATTGAATTGATACAAGCGGATTTTTTAGGTTCTTATTCAGGAATACGAAGGAAACGAATTCCCGAGCCCTTAACGAATCGGTTTGTGCAGTTAATTACGCTGCAACAAACTGGTATTATTACAGAAAGGGGAAGACAACTGTACTTCACCGAGTAAATCAATTGTAATGTTGAGGCTTTTTGCCAACCACGCTAGTCAACAAACTCACGTGACCAGGTTTGTGACATCACGAGAACTACTGCTGTAGAGAAAGAGGAATGTAACACATCGAACCAATCTAGCGTTAAAGAATCATAACAATGGTCGGAATGTGTTTTTAATTTCCCTCTTCAATTTCACAACCGATACCACAGTTAACAAGCATGGAGGACAGTATCGGTTGAGAGGTTGAATAAGAGAATTAAAAACACATTCCGACCATTGTGAAGATTCTTTCACGATAGATTGGTACGATGTGTTACATTCCTCCATCTCCCTTTTGAATTTCGTGGCCGGAACCAGGATTATTTCCTTAATCTTCCTTCTGAATCTCGCAACCGATATGAGAGAAGACCGGTACAATGAAGGGACTTGGGATACACTATCATCAGAGGTGTATAGTAACAGTTAATTAAATAGTTTGAAGATTTATACTTCACTGGAGTTTTTTTTTAAAACTGAACTTTTACTGTACTACATTTAAAAGATAAAAAGTATACTTTCACTTCGTTACTTTGACACTGGCCACTTTTTTACTCGTTACAAATTAAAATATGAATGTAATTCATCATTTAAGGATTATGTGGATTTGGCGTGTTTGAGAAGAACAACGGTGCTCGGCGGGGTATCTTTGTGCAGATGTGTTCGCCAGCGGACATGGAGCTGCAAATTTATGCACGCAGTTACAATATTATACCACTAGATGGCACTCTCGGATCAGTTATTGAATATTCACAAGCAAGCGGAGTTCAAACACGGTTTAGAATATGGATGAGTTCACTCCAATCCATGTTTTTCAGGAGTTGCCTGAATAAAACTCCTCAGCTAAGCCTGATGTGCGAACAGCTCAATATAATTGCCCATAGTATCTATTTTGCAGTTCAAAAAAAATTATCTCTTGCTACAGAAATTATCGTTGTCCTCTGCAGCAACCACTTCAGCTACAGTGAGCAAATGGTATCCCAATCAGTAGTTATGAAAAATCAGTTTTCTGAAGCAAAAAATTGGCATGGAATTGATACTATGTAATTAGGGCCCGAGCCGACTGCAAGTCGTCCGAGGACCCTATTGAAATCATACAGTTTATTTTTATTATTATTATTATTATTATTATTATTATTATTCTTGCGACAATTCAAAGGCCAATTTCGCCCCTTTTCCCAATGGTGAAAACGTCTAACTTTCCACATTAAATCCGGCCGGATCCGAAATTCGATATTTTTGGGTGGACATCCATGGTCGACGCAAATTGCCAAAATAGCGCCCCCTAAACACGTTTCAAAATTCCCATAGGGAAATTTGGTTACTTTCTCGTAGGCAGACGAAATTCGGTACACATATGTATCATACCCAGACATACAAAAAATTTCATTGGAGCCATGCCCTAAACCCAACAGGAAGTCGGCCATTTTGATTTGAATTTTTGAATTTTAAAACGAACTCCTCCTAGGGATTTTGTCCGATCGACTTCAAATTTGGTACAGATCATCTAGAGACCAAGCTGATCAGAAGTTGTGCTCTGCATGTCTGTAGGTCAAAGGGCGTGGCTGGTAGGGCGTGACAAAATTTGGCGACTCGACAAAAAAATTTCAAAATGCTCTCTCGCCCATCTACTTGATCTTAGCAGCTTCAAACTTGCTGGACATGATGATGTCTCCGCCCTGAACGTCCCCATATCATAAGTTTTCACTTTACTAATAGCGCCCCCCGGTGGTAACAGGAAGTGACCAGATTTTACTTTGAAAACGAACTCCTCCTAGGGATTTTGCCCGATCGACTTCAAATTTGGTCGAGATCATCTAGAGAGCAAGCTGATCAAAAATTGTGCTCCGCATGTCTGTAGGTCAAAGGGCGTGGCTGCTAGGGCAGGACAAATTTTGGCTACTCGCCAAAAAAATTTCAAAATGCTCTCAAGCCAACATACTTGATCGTAGCAGCTTCAAACTTGCTGGAAATGATGATGGCTCCGCCCCGAACGTCACGATATAAGAACTTCGCACTTTACTAATAGCGCCCCCCTGTGGTAACAGGAAGTATCTAATTTGGTTACTTTGTCGTAGGCAGACGAAATTCAATAAATATATGTACCATACCCAGACATACAAAAAACTCATTGGAGCCACGCCCTAAACCCAACAGGAAGTCGGCCATTTTGATTTGAATTTCTGAATTTTAAAACGAACTCCTCCTAGGGTTTTTGACCGATTGACTTAAAATTTGGTACAGATCATCTACAGAGCAAGCTGATCAAAAATTGTGCTCCGCATGTCTGTAGGTCAAAGGGCATGGCTGCTAGGGCATGACAAAGTTTGGCGACTCGCCAAAAAAATTTCAAAATGCTCTCACGCCAACATACTTGATCGTAGAAGCTTCAAACTTGCTGGAGATGATGATGGCTCTGCCCTGAAAATCACGATATAATAACTTCCCACTTTACTAATAGCGCCCCCTGGTGGGAACAGGAAGTGACCAGTTCGGTTACTTTGTCGTAGGCAGACGAAATTCGATACACATGTGTATCATACACAGACATAGAAAAAATCATTGGAGCCACGCCCAAAACCCAACAGGAAGTGGGCCATTTTGATTTGAATTTTTCAATTTCAAAATGAACTCCTCCTAGGGTTTTCGACCGATTGACTTTAAATTTGGTAGAGAGCATCTAGAGACCAAGCTGATCAAAGGTTGTGTTCTGCATGTCTGTAGGTCAAAGGGCGTGGCTGGTAGGGCGTGACAAATTTTGGCGACCCGCCAAAAAAATTTCAAAATGCTCTCACACCAACATACCAGATCATAGCAGCTTCACACTTGTTGAAGATGATGATGGCTCCGCCCTGAATGTCAAGATGTAATAACTTCCCACTTTACTAATAGCGCCTCTTGGTGGTAACAGGAAGTGACCAGTTCGGTTACTTTGTCATAGGCAGAAGAAATTCAAAATACATATGTATCACACCCAGACATATAAAAAACTCATTGGAGCCACACCCTAAACCCAACAGGAAGTCGGCCATTTTGATTTGAATTTTTTAATTTTAAAACGAACTCCTCCTAGGGTTTTTGACCGATTGACTTCAAATTTGGTACAGATCATCTAGAGACCAAGCTGATGAAAAGTTGTGCTCTGCGTGTCTGTAGGGCAAAGGGTGTGGCTGCTAGGGCATGACAAATTTTGGCGACTCACCAAAAAAATTTCAAAATGCTGTCACGCCAACATACTTGACTGTAGAAGCTTCAATCTTGCTGGACATGATGAGTGCTCCGCCCTGAACGTCAGGATATAACTTCCCACTTTACTAATAGCGCCCCCTGGTGGTAACAGGAAGTGTCCACTTTTTGCTTTAACATGTACTGATGACACATAGTTGAACCCATCAACTTCATTCCACTTCTAAAACATGCAGAACGAGTTGGTGAAGCTACTTTATGAATGCTGTGAAGCTACAAGTAATAATGTTCCTGTGGCAACGCGGCAAAGATGGATCCCTTGCCATGAAAATACGTTTGTGTTATTGATGTCTTTACTGAACTCATATCATCAAAAAAATTGATACACAGGTCAAGGATGGCTAGCTCTTAAATCTGATAGGGGGGAGCAAAATGTCTCCATAGCGCACCCTTGTGGAAACAAGAAATGCCATATTTTACATTGACATTGGCCGATTTGCTCGAAACTTCACATTTGTGCGAAGGGTCTGCCCCTGAATGCAGCTGCACACATTTGGTTACGCACCGAGCACCCCCTGGTGGATGAACTATCAATATGTCATAACTCCTTTGTGCTTTGTCCGATTTGCTCGAATCTTCATCACAGGTTGGTGCCTGTACTTGGCCTGTCCTATAGTCGTGAGTGCACACCTGCACCCATCAGGATCTCACCACCACCCCCAACATGCAAAAGGGTGCGAGGGCCCGTTCAACGCTGCTTGCAGCTTTAATTCTACTATTAATTATAGTCAATTATAGTGGTTTTTAAACTGCCAGTAAACTCGAAGAAGAAGAAGAAGAAGTAGTATATAAAGGAGAGACTGCCTGTTTGTTTTTGAATACTGAATTTTTCATTCACCTTGAAATTGATTAAAGAGCAGAAGGAGAGAACAAAGAGTGGTTGCTTTGCTTCTTTCTATGCGTACTATGAAAAATACTTTGTTCTTATACTCACACTTTTGACACTTAAGTCTATTCTCTCACAAAATACTTTTGGTACCTAAGTACATTTAATGGGAGTTACTTTAAGACTTTTACTCGAGTAATTTTCTTATGGGTGACTTCAACTTTTACCAAAGTAATTTTCAGTAATGGTACTTCTACTTTTACTTAGCTATTTTTTCCAGTACTTTATACACCTATGATTATCATATTAGCTATGTGACAAAGTGCAATACTCAGTCAGGCTGTAACTGTCACTTGTGAGAATCATTCATGCTTTCTTTCCTGAATTCTTGTTTTTTATTTCATTTCTGTAAACATTGATTTTATCATTTTTTGACTGTCTACTGTATTTGAGGTAAAATTGACCTAAATTGCTCACTTCGCAACACATTTTTTTTATCCGCAGTGACTGAAATAAATACCAAACAATTCGCTATTTGGGGGCACTGTAAAATTCCAAAACTTTCTTATTTCTTGGCCAATTCTCACAATCTTGGTGTCAACTACAAGGCCTTTTCAAGAGCTTTCAATAGGTCATAAATTCATTAAAATTAATTGCATTTCAATTTTTTTGGTCACATACTTAACCATATTCAACCATCACCAATATTGTCTAACGCTTTATGTAAACACATGGCAACTCCTTCACTCAAACATATTTACTGAGCGGTTTTACTCAAAACTGGATTCTTTGTCCATAACATGCCCAAAGAAGAAACATGGGGAAAAAAAAAGGAAACTTTGACGTTTGTTCTTACACCCTCACTATATAGGAACTGCCATGTGTTCGAGAAAGTGACGTCACGTCCCTGATTAGCACAACTGTAGTAATAACTTTATTGTTTCATTATGATTCAGGAACATACATACATATATACTTTAACTGCCATCTACATCTGCTGCTGCTGTCTCTCTCAAATTGACATTCACAAAATCAATAATTGCTACCCTCACTCTATTTTTTTGTCTATTCAAATGTATAAGGGTCATTCCATGAAAAAGAGAGCCAAAGCGTGACATGACTGTTCAAATTTGAAACAAAGATTTTGCAAGAAGTTCTGCTTCCTTTTTGTTGGCATTCCCATGAGTCAAAATGTGACACAAGTTAAATGGCAAGATCTACTGTGGGATGTAAGAGGCAAAGTGTTGAATGTTCAGCGTTGCCGATGTAACAAGGACACGAAACTAACACAAAAGTATGCAATAAAAATTTTATTTCAAAATATAACAAAGTCTCAACTTGTTCAATTAGTATAACACAGAACAAACTTAAAACAAACCAGCAGTTTGGCAATGCCCAGTTGTGTTCTAATAAGGTCTGAACATGTTTGGCAGGGCTTTTATAAGTCGCTCATTGGTCATGTTCATCTGAGGATGGAACAAATGCAATATTCTGGACGAAATATAAGTGAGAAGGCAGCCCATGTAAGTACACATCAGCTCTGAAAATATTTTAAAGAAGACTAGTTGCTAAATGCAAAATTTGTCATCTGGATTGTACCACATGACAAATGTTGCGAATGTAACATGGACACAAAAAATGCTCGACTTAGCAAATGCATCACCTGTTTTCACCCTATGCCCTTTTTGATATAGAAAACCACTAATTATTCAATTTACAATGGTACAACAAATGGTCAACAGGATGAATTTGTTGATTTCAATTCCTCAGCAGGAGCATGCAGTTAAACATTCAACACGATTCTGGGCTGAAATACAGGAACTTCACAAAAAGCAACCCTACATTTGCTGTGCAACATTTATGAAAAAAAGAAGTAAATGTGAAACAGGCAATTTAGCCAAACAACTTCCATCAAAATTCTTTTTATTTTGAAAAATGTATCCTTTCTTTCGCCAAAGTGTGTTGAACGCAACATGGACATAATAACAGCAGTGACTGGCCATGTCCCAGTGACGTTTACCACAACCCCCACAAAAAAACACCTAACTGCCGAGTGGCGGTTTCATCGAGAAAATATATGGATTAGAGGTGGCGGTAGACATGTAAACAATAGTGGTGGGACGCGATTAAAAAAAATCACTCTAATTAATTAGAGGCTTTGTAATTAATTAATCCCGATTAATTTCCAATTTTTCACACAATAAGCAAAGTTTTTCAATTCAAATCAATTTTGGTTGACGACTGAATCAATGAATAGACATATATGTGATCTTAAACAACAAAAATGTTTATTCTTCATCTATATTTGTCAGTGCATTTTTCATCTGTGTACTACATTCACTGATTAGTGCAAACTCCCAAGTGCAATTATAGCCTTTTTATTCAACATTTTAAGACTTTAGGTGCATTACCGCCGCCTACCGGGCTAAAGTGTGTGCATCAGTGTTACCGGTGTGCCAGAAATGAGGGAACTGAGAAAAGTACGATTAAATGTGTTATTTTTTTAGCGCGTTCTTTTTCCTGTAATTAATGAATCCAAATTAACGCGTTAAAGTCCCAGCCCAAGACTAAACAATCAACAATAAGTTGGTAAAAACCACTGAAAGCTTTTGTTTCAGCAATGACTTTGTCGAACAGAACAAAGACACAAGACCACTTCCGTGTCCAAATTGTACACAAATCACGAAGGCCAAAGCTTCTCCCGACCAGAAACGATGCACCACTCCTTCAAACACGTGAAACGGCAGGCCAAATTATGAATCCCAATAGAAAACATACATGTGTTGAAAATCGGTGATTTACCAAAAGATTTTAGTGATTGAACGTCACTCCATTTGAACGTAACTTTCTGGGACACAAAAATACTAACCTGCTCAGCTTCCTTCATGAAGACGATAGATTGGTTCCCGGATGTGAAGTAGGAGGTTCAGAAGGAAATTCATATCTGTGACCACTGTGAGAGCCCAAGGGGATATGGGAGATTGGGCAGCGAGCACGGCTCGTGTTGAACGTAACTTGGAAAAATCTGACGCGAAAAATTTTGCTCCACAAGAAGAAGAATTTTGTAAAAAACCGTATGTTTTCTGAGATAATATTTTGGACGGTTATGAAACAGATTAATCTCTACACGTTGGTACAAAATTGTTTCCTGGGTTTTCTCAGCACTGTTTCAACGCAACTTTTCAGGACACCACGAGTTACGTTCACAACAATATTTTAAGCGCTAATTGCAGTGTTATACATCTGGATTTCCCAGTTAATTGCCGTTGTGGGTTAATCACTTGGAATGATGTTCAGAACAAAAGCCATTTCAGCCAGACTTTTGTTTAAAAATTCTGAGAATTTTACATTCAATGTCTGAAGGCAATGAATGTCACAAATTTGGACACTTTTTATCCACAAGTTTTTCAAAGACATGCAGTTTTTTTATTTATCTTTTTCAGAAGACCAATTATATTGCCTGTGTTAGCTTTTTTATATACTCTGGCCTTCATGCATGGGATTTTCTATAGGTGGCATCCAATTTTGTGAATCATATAGTCCTGTAAAAAATGCAGGGTCTCTGGCTCTCTATTTCGTGGAATGACCCATAACTTGCTTTTGATATGTTTTCCTTACTCAAGACTACCCCCCACCTCCCACTACCTCACTCACTTACTCCCACTACCTCACTCACACACTCTCACTCACACTGTCCCACTCCCACACTCTCACACTCTCCCCACCTACTTTGTAAATAAATATCAGCTCTAGCTCATTACTAAACTTACATATAATTGCGTGAACTTTGTCTCATTTAGCACCCTTTTCTTGGGCCCACATTCTCATACAGCACTAGGCGGCCCAGCCGTATACTAGGTTGCACCTAGTCTTGTTTAGTATGCACCTAACACTGAAAAAATGAGCACAAACACTGATTTTCTAAGTCCAAAATGCTGAATTTCTCAAAAACCAGGACGTAGAATTTTCTAATTTCCTTATCAACCGTTGTTTTGCTCTCTTAAAACAAACAATGAAGCACGTGGTTTCCGGACCCCACAGAGGAGCCCCCACGGTTGAAGTCGCCCATGTTGCTGCAGCCAGACCTGTCTCCAGGCTCCTCTTGCAGTTCAGTGAGGAAGCAATCACTTCCTGTTCAGCAGCATAAAAGCAAAGACACGAGAGGAAGGAAGACTCCTCATCCCCAATAGACCCCCATTATAAAAAAAATTGGTCACACTTCCTGTGGAATCATTTTTATATTGATTCATTTAATTATTGTTAATTGTTTATCCTTGCATGTTCTTGCTTTGCTCTTACTCATTTTCTCTTAGGCCTCAGTGTGTATCCTTGCATGTTTCTGATTAGCCTGGGCCTGCATTTTCCATAAATTTAACCAGTGCGTCATGGCATATAGCTTATCTGGAGCCATGCGGACCCGATGGGCCCATAATGAGGGCAAGATGTTCTTTTTCTCTCTTAGTTTATGTGTTTACAGAAGAAGGAGTACAAGGAAGAACTCGGAATGCGAACAAGATAAGCCGAAGAGGGAGGAATCACCTGTCTTCTCTACGAGGTGTATACGCATACCTCAGGGGCGGCTTGACGTGGGTTGCGTGCGACTGCAAGAGCTTTCCAGATTACATCATGATGTGTAAATCAGCACAAGGGGAGAAGAACGTCACAATGTATTCCTACTTAAACACTAGCGAAAGAGACTGTCCTCATCCTTGTATTTGCAGACGAGACTTGTTGTGTGCAAGGATCCTTTTCTCTGCAGAAAAAAGTAAACTGACCTTGGCTTGGATATTAACTCCTTTGTCTCTGTCTGAGTTCTTTTTGAGAAGGTAACACCAGGAATATAAAATCAAAATTCCAAAAACACTTCCTGTCTCCTGAGTGGGCGTGGTTGCGTAAGTATTTTGAGTGTTCTGCTCATGGTAAATGTTGGAATACGCAAGCATCTGTCTTATATCTGCATAATGCGTTTATATTTCATTTTATTTTGCTCTTTCAGGCATTCTTTCTTTTCCACTTATGTCTATATTAAGCATTACGAACATCAGTTAGCTGGCAAGCTGGGGCGTTCACGAATTACTGTAATTGCCATTAGCGAGCTTGAAGGGCTTTGCACAACGAAACGACATCAGCTAGTTTATTCAACGTTATGAAGCTGGAACGAAATACGACAGTTGCTCATTTATTTCTTACCTGTTTGGATCCCTGGGAAGAGAAAAGATGGATAGCACGTTCCTATTACTACACCCTATTGCTGCACAAGGTTTCGGTATTTTTAACATGCATGTACAACAATGCAAGATACTGTACATGTAATGTTTGCACCTTATTTTGCTGCTTTTTTAATTTCTAATATCAACCTAGTGCAAGATCAAAGCAATCTAATAGGCTATATTCCTTTTCCCCTCTAAAAACGATAAAACCTAAATGACAATAGTATTACAGAGCATAGAAACACAAGCATTATTTCCATTTTAAATTTTTATTCATGGTTTCCTGCAGTCCTTACTTCTGTATTGCCATATTTCTGTATTGCCAGATGTTACGTGACCACTGCTGAGAGAGACACAGGTCTCAAACAAAGTTAATTTTCTCCTGATCTATTGGTTTTAAAGGAGCAGTATGTAAGTTTGTGGCCAAAACTGGTGGTGCAATCACATTCAAAATAGTGCAGAGCACTGAATTTCTCCCCCAGACGAGAGGTTGCCAGCTAGGTTGCTGGATCCAGCAAGAACGTCTACTACACGGAGCTACCAAGGCCACGTTTCAATATCACCAGTGATTTGCTCTGACGGGGTTGTGTTCAGTTCAGTTCAGAAAAGATCGAGACTAATGACTAACTAACTTTAGTAGGTATGAGACAATCTCGGCCATCGCTAGCTGCTAGGCGTTCCGCTGCTACCTGCTGAGCGCTGTGCTGTGTGCAAGGGGATTCCCTCAAAATGCGCGGTTTTCATGGGCTCACATGGGGTAATTCCTGGGGAATCCTTCCTATTATGTAGAGGAAAAGACCCTCTGTGGCCTCGTTTTCGATTTTTTCAAAATGGACGTTTGGTTGAGATTTTATGCCCATCTGAAAACAAATGTCATGTTCAACACCCGTCAAAACCAAGACCAGCCAGTAGGAGTCATCCTAATGTAAGTGGACCTTAAAAACAACATTTAATCTCAATATTGGTGAAGTTTCAACAGGCAATAATGTTGCGAAAGTGGTTTCTGAACGCCCGGAATCATTAATTGACCAATTAATATAGGACTAATTAGTACTAATAGTGTAAATTGTATTAATTTTCTTTCAGTATTTCATCTTTTTATCTTTCAATAAAACACAAATTACTATTTATTAATTGTATTATTAATTAATTAATTGAGTAATCAATTAAAAACTATGGTTAATAAATTAATCATGATGTAGACAGTAAGCATCTATCATTCCAATGGTGTTTTGGGAGGTTTCGTGTATGTGCAAGAAAGAATGAATTAATGGTATTAGCTCTTTTACCGATCACGAGTCTATTGAAAAGCCTTAAAACAAAAGGAAAAATAATGCCCGATTTCCCAGTCTAAATTTGCCATAACTTCCTTATTTCTTGTCCGATTTGGGTAATCTTGGGCTCAAAATGTTTCTTTTCCCAAGCTCTATCCATTGCAATAATGAAAAGGACACTTTTAAACCGTTGATTTTTTTTGTCTCACACCCTAACTTTAGCAATGGTTATATTGGTCAACTTGCTCATCACTCTTCTGTGTGGATAGCCCACTAAAGTCCATACTATAATATGCGTAAAGAATGAATGAGGACTTATTTGACCGATGTACTGTCTCAATTACATTTCATATTGCCATAATGGCTGTGCTAGTGTTGGAACGGTTTCCACAGCGTCTCAGCATAATGCCAGACAAACGGACTCTAATAATGCATTGCTAATGTTAGCAATGAAGAGCCACGGTTTTTATTTCTCAAACAATTTGTTACCTAGTCAATTTGATGACCCACCTGCATACGCACTAACGTACCATGAACGAACATACATAAAGTTATTCGACTACAGAGAATACTTGAAGTGGCCCTGCCTACATTAAATAGAATTAAGTTAGCCAAACTGAGCTGAATCTTACCTGCCCAGGAGAAAATTAGCAACTTTGGCGTCGGTCTTCAAATTCTTCTCTGTTTTCAGCTGTCTCCATCTTTCAAAGGCATGTCCTATACAGATCCTCGTTCTGTTTCTTTGTCACGACGTATTTCGGAATCATAACGAGGCCTTTTTTAGGTTTAGTAACGCCAGATATTTGCGCTCCGAAACGCTGGTAGCTGCAGCTCAGTGGTAACTGGCAACCTGGATGCCGAAATGCTACTGACTTCGTGATTGGGAGATAGGTGGAGGGCGGTGAACAGGCCAAAACACAAAATGACAACATCAACATTAGTTGTGGGCTGCAACTTCGCTTTTGTAATGAGAATATTCTGGCTGGACTACTGTTGTCAGTGATATAAGTATTTGAAATTAACATCATTCCTTAATGTCTGTTGATATATCAGGGCCATTTCATGATTAATCAACATACATTTCTTACATATTGCTCCTTTAAAAATGCCATTGCTGCGTCAGAATGTTCAGAAGATATGCAGCCTGTGAAAAATAAGTCCAACATTTAATTCTGTGACCATGGGGCAAAATAATCAGTGATAATCTGCGCTCACGTTCACTTTCCCCCATTGAAATCAGTACATGCAGGACCACCGCAAGTTATCTAAAGGGGCGGGGCACCCACGTGACTGAAACCTCAAATTACTCCTCCGTGGAGAGTCTTGCTCTTCAAGAGTCTTTGATGGCCGAGATGCTGTAACAACAGCATTCGGTCATGATGTTTCATGCTCCAAACTCTCAGGGAAGGACTTTGATAGTGATGGCCAAATGAAGCTTTCTGAAGCATTGAAACTTGTATCGAAAAAGGGTTCATCACTCAAAGCTTTTCAACACAGTCCTCTCTGGTGGCCAAAAGTATGAAGAGCAGCTTGAATCGACAGTTTGAAATGAACTGCTTCCTTATGGTTGCCCACTCGACACAGTTGAGTTGACGGCTTCCTTTTAATGTCATGTGACAACTCTGTCTGATATCGGGTTATCGTTGTGGTGCTTTGAACATGTTTTTTTTTTGGGTGAAAAAAATAACGTTATGATAATTTGATTAAATAAATAATTTTGATGAATAAACTTTCCTTGTTTACATATGTGCCATGGTGTGGTCTCCCTTTGCTTGTGACTTCTTGATGTTTGGAAACATAATAGATAAAAAACATGAATAATAAAGTACAACACAATCTTATAATAGCTTGGCAGTATGATTGTGCTGTGAGGTCTCTTTATCCATGTGCTCATGTAATTACTTAACCAGTGAACAGGTACATACATATATATATATATATAATCATATTGTAACTTAGATGTATTGCATATTTCTTCTTTAGTTTTTGACCTGGGGGTGAAAGTACTTATTGACTGGGACAGTGCTAATGAACTGGGCAGTGAAAATGCTTATGAACACATAAAAACACAACGCATATAAGTTTATATTGTTTGGTTTTTGTTTAGGAAGAGTATTTGTTCCAAGGTGCGAGGGCTGAGTCTGTTTCTCTTCTTGGAGATAATTTCTCCTGCCTTGGAGAACATCCTCTCACATGGAACAGAGGAGGCTGGTGTGCACAGAAACTGCAGTGCAAGTCGATAAAGGTGCTAGTAAACTGTCTTCCTAGTTGCCCAGAAGTGGAGTGGATCCCCCGTCCGGGGAATTAAAGTATCCGCCATATACCGGCGGACTTCCACTGTGGCATCTGCAGTGGCATTCCTCACCTGCCTCTCCACCACATGGCTGTCCAGCAGATCCCACAGACCATCACCTAAAAAGAGTGAACAAATTAAATCACTGCACAGTTTTTAAAATTGCATTTTAAGACTATTTTTAAAAAAACATTTTTATTACATTAAATTTTAAAAGTCAAAATTAAGACTTTTTAAAGACATTTAATGATTTCAATATTTTCAAAAGCAATTTTGAATTTTTTAAAACTTTTTATATTTATACATTTTAAAAAATCCGGTTGAACACTTACCAAAGACGTGAAGAATATGCTAGAACCCTGTCAATGTGTTATGCACTTCAGGTCGACACAAACTGTACCTGACTGGGTTGCGGGACGGGCTGCTGGCTCTGGCTGTGAGGAGGTGGATGGAACAGGAGGGACAGGTGTAATTTGGTTTGTTTCGGCTCCGATGATGGTGGCACATTTTGCGGTCAGACGTTTCACTGCAGCTTGAGCACAAGATAGGGTATCTAAAAGCCACCCGCGAAACGTGAGTGACCACTAAATAGGTAATTGGTAACAGAAAAAGGGAGCGTAACTCCCTGGCAATTCCGCAAACAAAAAAAACAACCCAGGAAAAATGGGCGAAAATCCTCCCAGAAAATAAGAGCTCCCTCACAAGGGACAGACAGGGTCACCATCCACTCCTGCTGGAACAGGAGTGAACCGGCAGAGGTCTGAGAGCAAAGACTATGCTCCAACACCACCCCCTCCTGCTGGAATAGGAGCGAACCGACAGAGGTCTGAGAGCAAAGACTATGCTCCAACAAACAAGACCTTCTGCAGGACAGAACATAAACTCTGACGAACAGAACAATAAATCAGACGGACAAACACCAAATCCTAAACTCTTTCAAGGAGTTTCCTCCGACTACACGCTAAGGGCTTCGTAGACCTCGCAAGAGTGACACAAAAGCACCAGACCGCGCCGTAAGTGCCTCTTAAAGGGGACCTATTATGCTGATCCTTCTTTTAATAGATATTAGTAATGTTATAATGTTGGTTGTCCATGCTCAACCTCTGAAAAGTTTCTAAACATAAGATACAGGGGTTTTGCCGTAATCCAAGAACGTGATTTCGTGAGCGTGATTTCCTCTCTGAACAGCTCCTCCCAAGATCGTCACGAGATCTGGGTAAAACCTGACGTCAGGTTGTGCCATCCAATTAGTACAGACCTAGCCAAAGCCAATCATGGCGCTGGACCTGCCCACACCGGAAACTATTCTAGCAGGCACTAACAACGGCAGATCATACTATGCCTCAGTAGCGTTGACACTTTTGGAAATACAAAAGAAGAACCGCAGATCATTTGAGCTGCAATTTTGTTAGTATCTCTCCCAAAGCTACTTGTCCGTTTACTTTTGGACGCAAAGGAAAACAAATATTTCTCTTCGAAAAGACGATGCCACCAGAAATCAGTGGGTAGCTTTTTTTGTTTGCTGGCAGCAAACAGCCACGGCCAAATGGAGCGTTGGCTGTTTGTGCTCAGCATTTCACCAAAGACAGCTTTGTCAATAAAGGATAATTCCACACAGGATAAGCGTTTCAGCTGCTTCTCAAACCTGAAGCAGCTGCATCGATCAAGCGCTCGGAGCCACAAGCTGTAAGTAACCATATAACAGCAAATAATGTAAGTGAAGCTAACGTGTTATGGGTGGCTAGCAGGACCGCTAGCGATAGTTAGCACTAACAACTGGCCTCAAAGGCAGGCTTGGTAAAATATCTGAAGATAAAGCGTGTATCGGTCGCGACTGTCCATGACTCACAGACACAGAAGCTGTAAGTTGCTTTTACTGCATAAGCCGACCTGATGTGATAGCCAGTTGATTGTGGCTGTAGCACAGCGGCTAACGTAGCCAAGTTACTGTTGCTAATGCTTGTGTCCTAAATATGCAAGAGTGATATCAGGGGAAATTCTACAGAAGGTGTGTGAACATAAACCTCATTTGAAGCTAACTTTTAATACTTGTTTGTAATTTGGATGCTTGGTACTACTGTTCACAGTAACAGAACTTGCTGTCTGTAAAACCTGTATTGCAAGGGTTTGTCTCTGTGGTTATGACCGCTGGGTTACCAGCTACTGCATGTTAGTTTGCGTGTCGCCGTGCTAATTAAAAATGCTCCTGGTTAACTTATATGCAGTAATTCTGATCGGTATGCTTGTGTTACTTCGGTAAGCATCAATGTGGCAGTTTCATCATAACGTTGCCTGATTGTAGGCTCAACAGTTAGTGATCGCTTCACTTATCCATGACCGGGATCAGCAGGATACTTCACAAATGTCTGAGCAAGCTCTCTGGTGCTACCATGAAAGCAATGCGAAACGCAGAAGCTCTACCGGTTTACAAATGATTTCTCTGCACTACCTTGACATAATTTCATCCCCCTTTAGAAATTGTTGTGGCTAATAAAAAGCCGAAAAAGGCGGAGATTAAATAGGTAATTCTTTCCTGTAGAAGTGATCGATTCGCTAGCTCCACATAAGCAACTTGTCCACCCTAACGGAACGTACGGTTTGCAAAACCTGTGTTATGTTCCTAACATAACCGAGCTCTCTCTAGCTGTCGCATACTATCCATAAAGCTGCTTTCACATCAGACACGAAACAAATTTTTCGCGCGACAGATTACATTCAAAGTCAATGCAAAGACGCGAATACGGGCATGTTAAGCAGCTTTCACACCGGACGCGAAACAAATTTTTCCCGCGACAGATTACATTCAAAGTCATGACCGCTTATCAGCCACTGCATGTCAGTTTGCGTGCTCTGCTAATTAAAAATGCTCCTGGTTAACTTATATGCAGTAATTCTGATCGGTATACTTGTGTTACTGTGGTAAGCATCAATGTGGCAGTTTCATCATAATGTTGCCTGA
The DNA here is from genome assembly GCA_029692085.1 of Gymnothorax javanicus. Taxonomy (NCBI): domain Eukaryota; kingdom Metazoa; phylum Chordata; class Actinopteri; order Anguilliformes; family Muraenidae; genus Gymnothorax; species Gymnothorax javanicus. The sequence continues at coordinate 18,487,491 of CM056197.1, forward strand.
TTGTAGCCACTACAGTTGAAGCTAACCGGAGAGGTGCTGCATGTGTCTGCCGAGTTGGGCTGCAGTTAGACCAGACGTAGGTTTTGCAAAGCTTGGGGTGAGTTTTTGGGTGCTTGTGAAACGATCGCTTTACTTATCCATGACCAGGGTCAGCCTGATACATCCCCAATGTCTGAGCAAGCTCTCTGATGCTACCGGTGAAAGCAATAGGGAAAAGCACAGGCTATAACGTGTATGGTTATCACAAACGATTTCTCTGCATTGCTGTCGATTGAATATTAAATCGGCGACTGAATATTAAATTATTTCCTGTAAAAGTGATCGATTCGCTAGCTCCACAAAAGCAACGGTTCACGCAGACGGAACTTACGGTCTGCAAAACCTGTATTATGCTCATAACAATACCGGAGCTCTAGCTTGCTCTTGCGCACAATCCATAACGCGCCCATTCTCCGCGAGGAAACGCTTGTCATTCCGACGCAGTAAGTAAACCATTACCACGGGCAATTTCCGAAAAGGCCGTTTAGCCTGGAGCTTTAAGCCTCCGTCATATACCAGCTGAAGCTGTTCGTTGCTCCACGCTAACAACACACCACAGCTATGCACACGACCCAGCAGGTCCTAATGCACACCGAAGCAGTCCATAAGCTGTTGGTCCACTTTTAGCTGCTCCTCACTGTCCATGTTTCCCTCTAAACTCAGACCCACCGGATTTCTACGGTCTCCGGTCTACACTTGGGCATGTCGACCCGTTCTACAAATGTGTCTATATGGGGTGGATTCTAGCTTCCCCTGCATCCTAGCTAGGACTAGAAAAACCGCGGTACTCACCAACTGTTGCCGTAGCAAACTGTAGCCGATAGCAAATTTGAGCTTGCGCTGAGAGATATTCGCACTGCGTCCTCCACTTTCGCCGCTGCGTTTGTTAGAACAAGATCATGTCATTAGATCTATATTCAAGTATAACGTTAGATTGCGGAATTTGCCCGCCGCTTCCTTATCAGATTACAGACGTGTCTCAGGTTTCACTCTGGGGAGCCGGACACGGAAAACTGCGTTCTGCAGTCTCGTCCCGCCCAACTCCGCCCTCCGCAGAGCTGGCCAGTCAGAAGAAAGTGGGCACACGGGGAGTGGGGGCCATAGCGGAAGAGCCACCCCAGTGAGGCGTTTCAAGCAGAGACTGCAATGTACTACAAATGCAGTTTTTTGAGGATGGCAGAATGAGCGCAATAAATACCCTTTTTTTACTTTGCCTGATCAGGAGTACTCTAGGGGAGTCAAAGACCAAAATATAAACTTGGAAAAATACCAAAATAGGTCCCCTTTAAATAGTCTCTCCATAGCTGCAAGCAATAAGCAATCAACCACCTGATCACACAGTAGGATAGCCCTCAGGTGGCGAAGAAAATGCACAGCAGGCAGCAACCCCCCAAAACCATGACAGCAGAAGTCCACAGCCTGAAATCTCGGATTGAGCAGAGTAGCTGTGGTCATTACACTCACGGTCTCAAGGGGAGACAAACACTCACTTGGCATCCTTGTTAGGTTGATGCACAGCTGGAGGGCTTTCTCGTCCTGAAATTGGGGTTGTTTTCTTGCGATTGTGTACCACAGCATGCAGATGAGTGGAATCACTTTGGACCCTGACACTCTCTGCTCTTCAGAAATTTCAGTGGTGACCATGTAAAATGGAGAAAGCACCCCAGACCCTCTTTAGCTGAGTGGTACTCCTCTGCAGTGATGGGTGTGAGATCTGTCCTCATGGAGACCAGGGCAGCACCAACTGGCTCTTTCTCTTCATACAAATGCTGCAGCATGGTGTATGTGCTGTTCCATCTGCGTCCACCTCCTGCAGGAGCTTTAGATGTGGTCTACCCATCTGCTGCTGGCAGAGCTTCTCTTTTGCTATAGTGCTGAACCGGAAATAGCCTACTATCTTCCAAGCCTTGCCTCAGATCTCCTCCAGCCCGGGCGTGTGATCAAAGGATTTCTTTACAATCAGGTTCAGAGTATGTGCAATGCACTTTGTGTGGTGCACTATCAATATTTTTGAACATGCAATCATGTTTGCTGCCGCATCAGTGACGAGGCATCTGACCTTGTTTTGGATGCCCCACCCCTCCATCAGAGCCCTCATCACCTGAGCAATATTTTCTGCTGTGTGGGACTTGGGAAAATGTCCCACTCCCAGCGACACCATGTACAGTGTATCCTGTTCATTGACAAAATGACAGGTCACAGCCAAGTGGGCATCCATATGAATGGACGTTCACATGTCACTGGTGAGATTCACACACAGCTGCAGCCTTCTCCAGTTCCCTCTTTGCTTTTTCCTTTTCCTCCTTGAACTTTTCCTCCACCATGTCCTTCAGAGCCTTTCTGGCAGGAATTATGTAGGCTGGGTCCAAGACACTTACAAACTGTCAGCCAGCATCGTCGACTATGGAAAAGGGCTGGGAGTCCTTGACAATCATGTTCACCAAAGCAGCATCGACCAGTTGCTGTCTAGTCTGAGTGGGCTCCGTGTTCGTGATCCCTTTAACACAAGGAGACATGTGAATGTGAGAATATAAATGTGCTTGAGTGTCTTGTGTAAGCAGATTATTCTTTAATGCTGTTAGTCACAGCTAGTTGGCTGGTCTGTTGTCATAAATGATGTAATGTGGGATCAAATGAATGAGTCTCCTATCTCAGGAACAGCCTGCTTGAATTTCAAAAGAAGAAGAACCACCAACCAACGAATCATCTCACCCAAAAAGTGAAGGCAAAACACAATTAGTGAAATTTTGTGCAAGCAGCAATGTGAGGAATAGATGACAGATGATGTAAATACCATGACTGCTTGGTTCATTGTCCCAGAGGGGACAACATCACGCTTGGCACGGTAATGCCTCAGCATTGATGAGGTGGTGTTGTTGCAGGCCAGTTGCTGGTTGCAGACCAAGCATCGGACTTACAGTACAAGGTAGTACAAACCCCAATTCCAATGAAGTTGGAGGCCATCCCAATCATGGCTTCACATCAGGACATTGTGTAAAATGTGAATAAAAAGAGAAGACAATGATTTGCAAATCTCATAAACCGACATTGTATTCACAATAGAACATAGACAACATATCAGATGTTGAAAGTGAGACATTTTACCATTTTGAGAAATATTAGCTTATTTTGAATAAGATGGCAGCAACTCATCTCAAAAAATGTTGGTACAGGGCCATGTTTACCTTTGCGTAGCATCTCCTCTTTTAACAACAGTCTGTAAACGTCTAGGAAATGAGGGGACCAATTGCTGGAGGTTTGGAGGAGGGATGTTGTCCCACTCTTGTCTGATGTAGGATTCTAGCTGCTCAACAGTCCTGGGTCCTTGAAGTCAGATTTTTCATTTTATGAAGTGCCAAATATTTTCTCTTGGTGAAGGTCTGGATTGCTGGCAGACCATTTCAGCACCCAGACTCTTCTACAGCGAAGCCATGCTGTTGTGATGGATGCAGTATGTGGGTTAGTACTGTCTTGCTGAAATATGCAAGGTCTTCCCTGACAGAGAGACGTTGTTGTAAAACCTCTATATACTTCTCAGCATTGATAATACCGATTCAGATGTGTTTACATCTTACAAGCTCCCCACGCCATAGGCACTAATGCAACCCGATACCATCAGAGGTGCAAGCCATTGAACTGAGCGCTGATAACAAGCTTGGATGGTCCCTCTCCTCGTTAGTCTGCACGACACGGCGTCCGTGGTTTCCAAAAAGAATTTAAATTTTGAGTCATCTGACCACAGAACAGTTTTCCGTTTTGCCTCAGTCCATTTTAAGTGAACTTTGGCCCAGAGAAGACGGCGGCATTTCTGGATTGTGTTCATACATCACGGCTTCATTGCATGATACAGCTTTAACTTGCATTTTTGGATTGCACGGCAAACTGTGTTCACAGACAACGATTTCGGGAAGTGTTCCTGAGCCCTTGCAGTGAATTCCAGTGCAGAATTATGCCTGTTTTTAATGCAGTGCCGCCTAAGGGCCCAAAGATCACAAGCATTCAATATCGACCTTCGGCCTTGTCCCTTGCGCACAGAGATTTCTCCAGATTCTCTGAATCTTTTGATGAAATTATGCACTGTAGATGGTGGGATATTCACAATGTAAAATTGTGAAGGCTTTGAATCTTTTTGCATTGCGTGTCACTACCTGGGGGAAAAAAAAAAGAGACTTTGAGTCGGAAAATGTGTCTGACGGGTATGATAGATTATGTTTATCATCATTATACATGTTTGAATTCAGCCCTGCCTCTGGCAATCGCCTTGCTGTCATCGTGGCTGCTTGGATTCCAGATTCCAGATAGAAAAAACTTTATTTCAAAATATTAATTATTAGAAGTTATTCATTTTGACAACCATGAAAGAACACATGAACCCGCACCACAGTAAACAAACAACAACCGAGTGATTCTTTTCGTGGCACAACACAATTTGCCACTGGCCATAGTGGACCACTTTTCTGGGCTTCTGCTCATCATGTGTACCGACCATATTAAGGTACAGTCTGCTCAATCGCCTGAAGTATCAGTCGCATACATACAAAACAAAATATCAGGAAGAGCTGGGTTCCCCATGCTGCACTGCATTGGCAAGTACTGGACGTCACCTTTCCTCTTTGTGATATGCACATAGAATGGTGAGAATATGGAGAAGAGATTGATGATTTTGGTCAAGATTTTCACTGACTGGAGCGCAATAAAGGATGCCCGACATGCCCGTGTGTAACAGTGGCACAAATGGCAATTTTCACTGCCCTGGATGAGCCTTTGACGTTTTTCTCTTTCAGACTTGAATAGAAAGCTTTTATAAGCTTTTGAAAATATTTTCATGAAATTTTCAGACTCCATTAATAATTTCATTAAAGTGCACCTATTAAGTGACTTCTTCATTGGTCATTCTTGTATTCTCGAAGTTTAATGCGTCATTGTTAAAAAAAAAAAAAAACCTCTTTAGTTTTCTAATGCAGGCCATTTCTGCAGTACCATAAAATGGGGTCATAAGGGATGGCTGGGTAACAAGGGACAATTTTCTCGCAAAGTTTTCAAACGTGAATTCAAGTTTTGTTTTGACACTCCTTGTGATGATACATCATTTTTATGATACCTTGGTAGCTACTTGAAAATTGCAAGGTTAGTTTGATATGATACTACTATTCCTTTATGATTGACAGCAATAAACGGCTATATATGAATTTTTTTGTAAACAGAAGTCAAGACTGATTCCTAGCATTTTTCAGTTATCCTAAATGTATCTTTGCTAGAAACAGTAATAAAAATGTTTTTTGAAACATATTCTGTGTCCCTTATAACCCTTATTATGCGTATAATAGAGCCATCAACTCAAATGAGTGGGTGTCCCTTATAGCCCCATGCATGGGGCTATGGGACACTGACTAACAAATAAAAATAAAGTCACGTGACCCCACATGCTCAATGTGCCCAGTAGTAATATAAAGCCTGAGCACTGAGTCACAATGTGACACATACTTGGCCTGCAAAGCTATTATGCTTTGGGAGGAATCAAACAAAATATCTCAAAAGTGTCTCTTATCACCCCATTTTATGCTCCAGAGTGTAAATGAGCTTTCGAAACAAATTTATTTATTTTATTTATTTGATGAAACCCCATGAGTGGGGACATTGAGTGTACAATCACATTTCTAAGTCACAAATAATAATAGAAATAAAACACTTTACCACAAATTAGAACAGAAAAATATGATCACGCATCACATAAAATGGCTCAGAATCAATAAACATTACTTTTAAAATTTCAATAAACTTCAATAAAAAATACTGGTGTAGCCTTGTGGGCGTAACCCACTTGATTTAAGGGCATGCCAAACTATCTGATTGGCGCGAAAATTCAATTGGTGACATCATCATTTGATGAAATAAATGTCCAGAAGCTATTGGGGCGTTTCAGTCTGCTCTGTAGCAGTGTGTTTTACGGCAGAGAGTGCTTCTTCTGTAGGTGATTTTGAGTTGTTTTCCAACACAGAGCTTTAAATGCCCATAAAAACTATATTATTCACGCTACGGCATTAAAATAATGAAAAACCATACTAGGTGCACGTTAATGAAAAAAATGGTTATATTCAAAAAATACTTGGTACAAAAACTTACAGATTTTTTTAAGGATTTCACCGATATTTACTGAAAGGTAATAGGAACCCGAAGAGGTTGACATGTATGCTATTATGCATTTTTCATGTTCCGAAAATGTAAAACATTGAGCACAGCGGTAGTTCAGACAGGCCACAGAGTCACGCCCAGCTCGCAAGCCTGTCTTCATTGGTGATGGTACAGATCGCAAGCCACGCCCACATCAGCTGACAGCTCAGCGGATTCCCTCCAGGCACTCAATTGGCAAATCTTAAACAAGGCGCCCTATTTACAGATGCTTTGCCTGCCTACTATCGCCGCTTTCTCCGCCAATGGCATCATGCGTATGCATGGAAGGGCAGGTTTTTGGCTCTTCCTGCCTACTGGCTTTTCATGCTTATGTGTGGTAGGGCAGGGAGGCCCCAGAACAGAGCCATGCTGCCAAACTCAAAATATTGCAAATAAATTCACTGCACATGATAAAATTTGGGGATTTTGACAAAGTGGACCTGACTGAAATACGTTTCTGTGCACTGGACATGCAATTTGTGGACAGTATAATTGGGATGTTTTTTTCTCTTGGTAAAAGTGCTCTCAACTCGTAAAATTTTCTCAAACCTAAGAGCAAAAATAAGAGAACATTGGTGGATAACAAATCAATGGGTACTAAAAAAATAAGAGAATATAACTGCTAGCGGTAATCACGGGGTCTAAGCAAAACAAGACGATAATAAATTTTGAAGCACTGAACACACACACTGTATGACTTTCTATATCAATTTTCTGTTCATGGCTCATAATTATGCATGGTTTACCTCACCCTGCTTGTTTTATGTTGATGATTCATTGCCATGCCTTTGAAATAGCAGCTGTTGCCTGATTGACTAATAGCATTCAGGTAGCTGCATATTTATTCTGCTCATAGAAAGGCTATTTGGTCCTCATACAGAGATGCAATATGCAAAATTAGAACCATTGAATCAAGTAGTTCAAAACAAATATGCAATTTTACATTCTTTTTCTCACTGCAGCACCATCTATGGGCCAAGTGGAATCATATTTGTTGTACCTCTCTGTAGCGCCACCATCTGGCCGATCAAAGTCATTTGCATTAAGATTGCTCCTTTATACATCTGTAACAATTCTATAAATTTTCATGATTGGTGACAATTAAAGTGAGTAGAGGGGCCAAAGAAATTTCTTTGGCTGATTTGGGCCATGTTGTTTGAGCTATCACTTTGTTGGCTTTTTATGGCAACCTGGCAGAATTGCGGAGGCTTGCAGAATTTCAAGATCACTGGCCATTTTTTTTTTAGCTGTTATGACCATTTGTTTGTTATAGTGCCCCCTGCAGTTGGATTTACACCAAATTCGGTGTGTTTGAGGCGCACGACTTGGAGATGGTAGATCTGAAGTTTGCTGATGATTGGACATTGCAGTAAGGAGTTACACCTCTTTATATCAATGTAGGCCACGCCTTTAAAATTAATTGGATTAACATTGCAAAATTACTAAAGGGAAAGCTGGTTGCTTGTCACCCCTTTCCATTGGCTACCCCTCCTTTCGTCTTTGTATTTCACGAGAGCATGAGACCAACCTGCTTATCGGCCTCCTCCTCAGTTCTACCCAGCTTCATGTCTTTCCGTCCGTCCGTTTGTCCCTGTATCAACAGGGCTTTGCAATCATTAATGACGCTGCATTCAGCGCATGACAGAGGGGGCGCTCTCTTCATTGTGGCTCGAATGCTATTGCCCGAAGGGTAGTTTAGTTTGCGGAAAGCTGGGTGGGAGATGGGGAATCTGAAGTGAACTGACTTCGAAATGGTCTAATATATCTTAATTTGAGCACAGTTCATCGCGGAGTCGGCGATATTGGTGGGACTGGCCTCTTTCTCTAGAACCACACTGTTTCCTGAAGCGCGGCGGGTCCACCTGTCATTTGGATGCGTTAATGGCCATTTTCAAACATCCCCTCAGACTCGCATGTATGGAATGAATGTCCCTGCAATGATCTGTGCACGTCAGGCAACCGGCCAATGGCGACCAATTTTGATGAAACAGTACCTGCAAACGTGGTCCCAAATTTTCATAAAAAATACGAGTGCAGTGAAAAGACAAAAGCATGATGTAAACTTAGTAACTAACTAAGCATGCTCAACATGCTTAGTGCAGTTCATTGTATTTAAAATAATATACATAAACAAGAAAAAAAGACGCAATGCATTTACTTCTTGAGTTTATTTCTTAAGCTGGCCAATGGTACAACAGCATGCATATACTACGATATTACAGTATTTAGCATCCAGTATCAGACATGAAAGACTGAAGTTCACATGTAGTGTACAATAGATATGGAGATCACTGCAGTTATATTTAAATGGAAATGAGAAAAGCAAACCTGGAAGCATTATTTTATTTAGCTCATGCCATTAAAATGAAAGCATGTTTCAGTCCTTAGTTATGTCATTATGTAAAATCAAAAACTAAACGTAACACACACGTAAAGAAAGAAAAATACTTCAACATAAATGCAATCATTTTTTATTTTTTATCTTTCATGTTCCAGAATATACAATGCATCTCCGAAGTGGACTCTAACATAAATCATGTAGCATATAATTTGCTTGAATTCAAATAATTGTGAGAGTGTATATGTGTATGCATGTATATAATCACGGTCAGGTAGAGATCCCATTAGATTTAATTTGCCGCTTTGCTAAACTTCCCTCAAAAGCACCAGGCTGCAAAATTCTGGTGCAGGAGGGTAGGTTTGGTTGTGAGTTTCCACTAATTCCCTCAGCGTTAGCATTCAGAAAGCTCTACAAATTTTGCTGGTTTAGCCCTGCAGTTATGCGCAGTAAAGTCTCTCAGACATAACTGAGTCACTGAATGTAATAGTGGTCTAACTCTAATTTTCCCACTTTTGAGTTAGACCCATATTTCGCAAGTTAAAGGTAAAATCTATTCAGGGCATAAGTGGTCTAGATGTCACAGTGATGCATCTTACTATACAGAGATTTTTAGTTATCCTCACTTCCATTAAGACAAAAACTGTGAGTGCAACAGTGGTCTAACTCTTTGAACCCTTCAAAAGTCAAGGATTTGAAAGATGACCTCAACCTTGTACCGCCTGTCCACCACTCATTATATCTGGGTCTGATTGAAGATGAAGATGGCCCAAACATTCATCCAGATGATGACAGCGAAGACAGCTGTGAGGAACAAGATTAGCTGATAGATGACTTTCTCAGTAGTCAGCAGTTTGCGATACAATGTTTCACTTTTGATCTGTGTTCTCGTTATTTTGTGTTTCGAATTCCAAGGATGCGGAAATTAAAGCTATTATTGCGTTATTAAAATTGAGTTATTAATTCACTTAAGTCAGTTACATTTGTTCAGACAGCCAGTGCAAGAGTGGTCTAACTTATAAAAAGGGCCCATTTCAGAAAATTTAGAGAAAGTAACCTCTGAAACATTACTTTTGCAGAAAAAAGTTGTGTTATCTTGAAAAACATGGTCGTGCACTCTCAGGTTTTTTTTTTTTACTCTCAGGATAACAACAGATGGCATACCCTACATGTGTCCTGAATTTTATTCAGGGCTTGAACTTTGGCATAGATTATCTCAAAACTATGAAAATCGGAGTTAGACCACTCTTGTCCTCAGGGGCTCAATTACTGTCAGCCTCTGAAGCTTGTGCTTATGCCAATATTCCAACAATACATTATTGTGCTAATTAAAGATTTAAACATAGATACTGGTGCAAAAAGCTGATGTGATATGGCCTCGTTGGGCCCCCGAACCCAACCACCATCTGAACCAAAAAACAGGCCCAATTTCAACCCAGTATAGATCTGCAGCACATTGCAAAACTTGCAGCACAATTTCTGAGCATTTGAACAAATTTAAAAAATTGATGTTTAAATATTCTTTATTGGATTTTAAAACCAAGAATTGGATCAAAGTAGAGACTGCCAGCGATAAAGTAGACATGCATTTATTTGAGACTATGAAAAATTTTCATATTTGTTATCATCCGAAAAGGCATGCAATACTCTCTCTAACCATCAACATTTTCCATCCGGAGATGATAATGGAACAGAGTAACCATAGATGTAAAATGGGCTTTTAGCAACCCCCAATATTGTCCTTGAACAGCACTGTGAATTGGGCCAAGAGCTGTAATGTCTCTCGTGGGATTAGTGTGAAAGATAGGCTATCGTCTGAGTATTTTACCTAGCAAGCAAGATGTAAAGAATTTCATAAATTTGATATTCCGGGCTCACAAATTAGTGATCCTATTTATCCCAGAAATGTAAGCATTGTATTCAAGATGTAAGGCATTCATTATTTGGATCTTCCAATCCCGCAATGGTGTAAAATCCTTTAAAAAAAATTCCTGGGTCAGGAATTTGACTCCGATCACCCCCAAAATGAAACCACCTCTTAAACTGGCAAAGACACATCTCTGGTAATAATTTCATGAAACTCTGTCCATAACTTTTTCCGTGATGTTGCTGACTAACAAACAAACATACCCACAAACCAAAGAAAAAACATAACCTCCTCGGAGGAGGTAACAAACTAAAGGTAAAACAATCTCCTGGGCAGAGGTGATCAACAAATCAAGGTCTAAATTTTTCCCTGCTCTTACAAAATTGGTTGGCAAATAACAGCAAAAAATGATAAAAAAAAATAAAACAGAGGTCATAATAGTCCAAAGAAAATTGTGAATAAAACTTAATAATCTCTAGGACCTCTTTTTTAAATATTAGGCCCTTCTCTCAAAATTTTGGTGTGATTTTTGATACCAAACTTATAATCGAGCTCCACATAAAGAAGCTTGTACAGTTGTGCCATTAGCAACTACAAAACATATAGCTAAAATTCGATGTTTTGTCTTCTGAACATACTGAAAAAATATTCAGTCTTTTATTTCATCAAAAATCGAAAAAAAAAAAACGAAAAAAGAGTCTAAGGCACTCTGGTAGTGGAAAAAAGTAAAAAAGCCTTTATTGAATGGCTAATGCATCAGCAAGATTAAAAAGTGCACCTACGCGTTACGGCCATACAGGCCTTCATCAGGGTGACTTCACGCATAGGTGCGCTTTTTAATCTTGCCGATGCATTAGCCATTCAATAAAGGCTTTTTTACTTTTTTCCACTACCAGAGTGCCTTAGACTCTTCTTTCGTATTTTTGTTACATTCTTTGCCCCTTGCCTAAGAGCACCTGGTACTGTGATTTTGATTTTCTACCCAAGACGCGCTCCTTTTCCCGATTCATTCATTTTATTTCATCAAGTTTACACTACGGTAACTCCTTCTTTACCCACCCGAATAAAAAAAAATCTTTGGCCAAACATCAAGTAGTTCAAAATTCAGCAGCAGGATCACTCATCAAAACAAATCAAAGAGCCTGTATCCTACTATAATTCTTCTTCGTTTGTTTATCTGTTTAGGGGCTACATCCTCCACGCCCATGGGTTGGAGGGGCCTGAAAATCGGCCAACAAACGTGAGATGGACAGAGGTATGTGCAATGCTGGTTGTCATGACGAATTACCCATTTTTTAACACGGGTTTTGGTTGCTTTTAATGCGTATACGGCCAGTTCAAGCTTTCAGCGAGCTGCCATGACACTATAGTCTTGGGTCAGTGACGACCACACAGGGGAGCCCATAACCGCTTTGAAATGAGACAAAGACGTCAATGTGAAAGACGTTTCAGATCCCCGTGCGTTGCATGGCTATCTTGGCTAGTTACTCCAATTTTAGCATCTTTGCACTAGCTGCCAATTCATTTTAGAATTGATTTTAAATTTTATTGATTACCTTCAAAGCACTTCATGGTATGGCACCAGAATATATAAGTGAGCTTTTAATTCCTTATAAACCTAATAGATTGCTCAAGTCATCAAAGCAAGCATTACTGGCTGTTACAGAGTCGAAGTTAAAAACAAAGGGTGATCTGGCTTTTTCAGTTAAAGCTCCAAGACTCTGGAATGGCCTCCCAATTAATATAATGAATGCTGAATCTTTACCTTGATTTAAATCTCTGTTGAAGACTCACTATAATAGGCTTCCTTTTGGTGACTAAATTCTTTTACTATACTACTGTTTTCTTCCTTTCTGGTGTGATTTTGTGTAAGTCTGTTTTTAAAATACTTATTCTTCTATTTTGTTTATTTGTTTTTTTTTTGTGAAGCACTTTGTGCCGTTTTGCTCAAAAGGTGCTACATAAATAAATGTATTTGTGAGGCTTTTTCCTCCAGCCCTCCTCCAGGCAGATTCTTCACTCCACCTCGCAAATGAGTCCTGTCTGTAGTTCCAGCCCGTCTGACAGCCATTTGGCATCTGACGGACATAATCCTGACATAATTATTATTATCACTACATACACACGGTCTTTCGTCAATGCTCTTGCTTTAATTAACCCCTGTTCAAGCCCTTTAGGAACAGTCTCAATATGGGATTTTACCAGTAATCTGACTGAAAGCAAATCAAAGTGTCATCAAATCATTCAAAGGAATACACTGATAGATTGATATTTCTTATTATCTAAATTTGATCTATTCTAAGAAATCAAAATAGAGAAATGCATCTCAAAATGATCTCTTATGTAATTTACATTTTGCCAAGGCACTGTGAAGATATGTGTGTTTGAAATAGTAAAAAAACAAGTAAAAAATTGGATGCACAAATCAAAAACCTTCCTTTATACAAAACCTTTCCTTTGCTCCAATACATATCCCTAAATCTGCCCAAAACCTACCGCTAATCATTTATCCAATCCTAACCTTAACTTTAGGCCTCAAATGCATTTCCGTCATCAGATTTTGTATTCAAATGGATTTGAAAACCACTTCTGAATCATCAGTGCAAAAATTAAAATTCAAGTGATGGCATTTCATGTTATTATTTTTGTGAGACACATTTCACTAGCAATAAGCTCCAGCTCGTCCACAACTCTGATAAGGAAGATTTTGACAATGGATGGACAAATTTCGCTGGCAAAACACTTGTTAATTTTTATTGGTTCTATTCTATTCTATTCTATTTAATATTTCTGAAATCTAACAGTCTGTCAACCATGCAATGTAACCCCACCCAAAAAAAAATACGTAAATAAATTGCATTACAGTCACAATTTCGTCAGTAAAGGGACAAAACAAAAGGTTATAGTGTGAGGACCCAGTAGTGGAAATATTTTTGTAGTCCAAAACAAGGACTCACCCTTGTGCTATACCTGTCCCTTTTTCTAAATTTGGCCTAACTGTATTATTTATCATGTCACTTACTCTATCCATAGCCTCAATCATAACTTTAATCCTCATTCTCACGCTAACATTACTGCCACTAATTAATATCAATCGCAAACATTAAGAAAAGCCATACTCCTAACCATTATCCTGAGCCCTAAACATAACTTTTAACAAATGCCTGCCACTGCCTTTACACAAGTCATACTTACTACTTAAAATGTTACCAATGGGAAAACTGCTTGGTGGGGATATCACTGTAATTTACGTATTTGTCCAACAGATAGCGCCACAAAGCCAATGTAGGGCAGAGCCGAAGTATTTATGCACAACAATCATTGAGAGTGTTTGAGCATCCCTCTGACGGGAGGAGCTGCAAAATAATCCACGCACAGTATGTTTGAAAAAAAAATTCTTATTAACTAGGGCCTGTTGAAGTGCAAATTAGGGAAAACCAGTGGTGTGTTAGGCCACAGTGCTACAAATGCAAAGTCAATATAGGTCTCTAAATGTTGCGTGTTGGCACCGCATTTCAGATATACAGTTCGTATACGTGGTAGGTGTGTGTCGGGTGTGTGTTGTTTTAGTAACATGGACCTACACAGTGTAAACGCCAGTAGGTGTGTATCAATGGTTGGTTCTTGGGCCCTTAGCCTATGTTCGCTTGCTGCAGATGAAATTTAGCCTCTCTGTCTTGGGCAGTTTGTACCACTTCTCCCCGCCACAGGACTCTATAGCCCCCATATACCCACACTCGTCCTGCAGGTTCTGTGAGGCCCAGTTCTGCTGGCAGACTCCATCTGTGTTGATCCAGTACCAGTACTTTGAGATGCAGGTGAGGCCCAGCCACACATGGTCCGTAGAGGCTAGCTGGGCCCTTCTCTTCACCCAGTGCTGAAGAGACTCTGTGTAAACGGACACCAGGTCACTGTGGTTCCTCCTGCAGTAATCCAGGGCTTCGTCCCAGGTACGGTTCTCTTTCACCAGGATAAGATCATCTGGAGAGACGAATGGGGAGGGGAGGAAGGGTGGTCAATGCAAATTCTAATCCCCCACACATTTTTCCCTCCTTCTGAAGTGGTCCTATCACAGGTCGAGCAGTTGCTACGAATCCTGGGCCCCAAGTGAGAACAGGACCCCCAGAATTCCCCCTTTATTTAGTCAAACTCACAAGCAGTGGGTCCTCACCAACCTCAGAACCCAAAGACCTGTCAACTCTTTCACTCCACAAGAGAAGGTCCTGATCACAGATAGGGAGGCACCGATATGACTTTTTCAGCTTCAATACACACACCGATACCTGGGCTTTGGCTATTAGCTGATAACAAATACAGATCCAAGACCAGTACGCTTCACAGTGTGGAAGACTCTGGGATCATTTTCTAATCTGTAAATCAACATCAGGTTTGACTTAAAGCTGCAGTTGGTAAGTCTTATAAAAGTAACTTTTTGTCATTTTTGCTAAAACTGTCACTGTGTACAGACAGTATTACAAAAAACTAGTACTCTGTAATTAGAAAAGGCTCCTTTAAACCCACCTACTGCTCCTACTGCAATTTAAAATAATCGTTCGGACAGACCAAAAAGAACCAATTAGAGCCAGGATGGTGTCTGACAGCCGTCAAACAGTGCACGCGCCGCGGACAGCCTCCTCGCCCTTCCTCAGTTCACGCCAGTGCTCAGTCACGCTCAAATCTCCGAGAGAGGGTGCAGGAGCTTAGAGAAACTAATGGCGCAACGAAAGCCATCAGCGAGGAAAAAAATACCGATACCTCCGTTACCAGCAACAGCACACATGGCTAAGACAAGTAATAAGAGGAAGCCAGAAGAAAAAAAAAGCACAAAAGAAAGAATTTGACAAAGCCCGGGATAAAACCAGAGTGAACATCGGAGTGGCTTTTTAGAGGTGGAAGGAACTCCGTGATCTGGAAGGATTAAAAACTGACGTAGAGTTGGCGACTTTTCTGCTTGACAGGTAAACCCCTGCTTTATTCGTTGGTTCATTTTTGCTCCGCAATGCTCTGCAAATAAGCGAGTTGGCATCGCTCACAGCTAACTAACCCCAGCCCAAACCGGCATCCATTCATTTTCGCTCTGCAAATAAGCGGGTGAACGTCGCTAACAAGCACAGTTGCTGTTCGAATAGCCAGCGTCTTGTAATTGTTACAGTACTCCGTAGTGCATGTGATGTAACTGTGATGTTGCTGTCGAGCTAACGTTAGCTTGTTTCCGATGCTAGAGCTAACGGTACTGGCGTCATTTTATTAGAAAGTAGCAGAAAATATCTTTATGAAATGACCTGGCAGTCTTATCGTTTGTGTTGTTGTCCTTATAAATATGTGTAACGTTTCTGTGCTCTCACAGCTAAATGCTGTCATACATGGTTTACTTGTCATTCAGCAGGATTCACGACAGTTTCTGTTCTCAAAAAAAAAAAAAAAAAAAACGGGTAACTTACTGAAATAAGGGTGTGCTGGGTTTTTACTGAATACATACTGCTGTGGATTACTTTTCATGTCGACATGATTTATTTCTGCTCGTTTGTTGGCAGGCGCGTCGTTAGACCTGAAAATTCCGGGGCCAATATCCCTCCCTTTATTGAAAATAATTAGTTCTGGCGGATTCTAGATGGGTTTCCTTTATTAACACGTTTTCCAATTCAACAATAATCAAGTGGAAATTGAAGACACGGCTTCTCTCCCCCATGCGATCTAAAAGCAACAAAATAATGGGCTACATTCAGTACAGAAAAATAATTTAATTATAATTAGGTCTATGCACCATCACTCGGCGACGGCATTTCAAAACTCTTCAGCGAATGAAAGTAATTTTGGTGACTAGTACGTGGTTTCGTCCATTTACATTTTCCATCGGACAGCTGTCTATTTTTTACAGCGAGTTGAGTGACCGTGCTGCAAAAACAGGTGTACGTACTTATCGCTGAAATTACCTTCATTCAGTGGAGAGTTCTGAAATGCCGTCGCTGAGTGACGGTGCATAGACCGAATTATAATCAAATTATTTTTCTGTACTGAATGTAGCTCATTATTTTGTCGCTTTTAGATCGCATGGAGGAGAGAAGCCGTGTCTTCAATTTCCGCTTGATTATTCTTGAATTGGAAAACGTGTTAATTTAGGAAAACCATCTAGAATTAGCCAGGACTAATTATTTTCAATAAAGGGAGGGATATTAGCCCGGAATTTTAAGGTCTAATGACGCGCCTGTTTGTTGGCCAGCAGTGTTGACTGTTCACAACGGTACCGTCTAGCCTTGGCAACTGGGCCGTTTTCATAATGTGAACGTGCAAAATCTCTCCACTGTCGCATGCATAACAGCTCGCGCGCCTTCGCGTGCATGGCAGCCTTCTGGGGGAGGGTCTTAGGAGTGCTGTGGAGAGGGGAGGGGGAGGGATCTGAAAGTTGCATTTTTTTCAAATTTTTATGCCAAGTCCTATCTCTCCTCAAAGTTACCAACTGCAGCTTTTAACAAAATGGAACAAATAACAACATACAAACATATGTACCTAATTGTTAGGGATTAAAATAATGGCTCCAAACTCTTAGTGCTCTCAGAGTGATGCAATTGTCCTCCGCTTTGGATCTGTTCTCCAGCAAATTAAAAGGCAGCAAAATATACAAATGAAAATGAGGTTAAAGTGCACATGTGGTCAGCTTTAATCTGAGGGTACATGGTTAAAAAAATTTCATAAAACTTAAAAAAATAAGGCAACCAGCTGTTCAGTGTTTTGAGTTTTCTAAACTTTAAGTTTTTGAGTTTGCTCAAACCAATATATATATATATATATATATATATATATATATATATATATATATCCATGATGACATGATGTTGAGCCGAATGAAAAATGCTGTGCAGGTGGTTGCCTTACTTTTTTAAGCGGAGTCTACTTTTTATTTTCTACAGTGTATTTGCTTTTGTATTGTGTGATATACATAGAAATAACAGTCATTATTGTAGATGGCCACTGTCCAAATATTAAAGCAGGCATCACAATGTCCCGAAATTGACACCAGTTGGCCATACAAATATTGAATTTCGCGCGATGGCCCCGAACTTGGTCAAAAGCCAATCTACAGCTGAAGCAAGTACAATGCCTACAGAAGGTCACAGGATGGCACCGAACCACACACGAAGGCAACAAAAAGATGTGAATTTTTATTAAGTAGTTTACCCGCAGGACACACAAAGGCCACACGATGACTTACATATTTACTACAGAGTAATTCAGTAAATTTACGACAGATTACTATAAGTTTTTATAGTAAACTATTGTTTTGTTATGAACAAGAAATGTTAAGATAAAAAAGTATGACATTAAAAGCAACCAGTTCATTATCGGTTATCAGTTTCATGAATATGTTGTGCCTTATTTATATTTGGAACATGGCACTCTTAAATACTCGATTCTGATTGGTCAATCGCCAAAATTCTGCGGTGTTTATTTCCAGAGGTATGACCGCTGCGCTGCTGTCCGTTGCTAGTAATATTAATATTTTAATATTTTAAATGTTTTAGCCATATTCTAAGCGGGATAATGTATGGTGAGCTGCGCGTCGGGGTTCTATTCCCCCGTCGGTAGTTATTTTTCAACAATCACCGGCTCACTATAGCTGCATTATGCCTTACATATATAATATACGTTGTGCTGCTCTGGAGTGTTGCTCAGGACTGACTGAGGAAGATGCTCTGAGGCTGGCCTTTCATATTTCCATGTTACCATGACACGTGAAACACTTGAGCTACTCAAATTCGGCTGTCTTCGCCGACACCGTGGTCCCGTCTCGATGTCATCGCACTATAATACGATGGCTACACGACGGCATTGAGAGGGCTTCATGTAGTCATGTTACCTTCCTATGACTATTGGGCAGCTTCTTGTTTCCTTCGTATTGTCTTCATGAGGCAAAAAATGCCCGATGGCACCGATGATCACACGAAGTAAAGACGAAGATGACACGATTTGACAAGATGCCCTCATGAT
This sequence comes from Gymnothorax javanicus, assembly GCA_029692085.1. Taxonomy (NCBI): domain Eukaryota; kingdom Metazoa; phylum Chordata; class Actinopteri; order Anguilliformes; family Muraenidae; genus Gymnothorax; species Gymnothorax javanicus. The sequence goes on from CM056197.1 coordinate 18,505,892, forward strand.
GGCCTTACGAAGGGCAAAATGGACATACGAATTCAACACAAAAATGAACCTTCGCAAGGTCTTCCGGCAATTTTTTGGCAGGCCAAAGATTTTGCCACCGCTCATGAAGTTGCTGCTGGAGCCTGAGAAACTCAACCGGTGGTCATACAATGGCTTAAGATGCCCTCACGCATGGCCCGATGTTTTTACGATCAGATCCGAATTTGAACATTTCCTTTATCGTGTGTCCACCTGGTGTCAATTTTGGGACAGTGTGACACCTGCTTAGCGGGCTGCTCTGTATTTGTTGCCAAACAAAATCAATACAGTTTTATCTGGCAATATTTTTATGACAAAGGATATTTTAGAACACAGCAGCAACACTGGGAGAGTGTTTTGGGTGACTTTAAACAAGGCAGAGCTTGATTTAATTTTCGGTTTGTTTGTTTTGTGATCGGCTCACTCCCTTGTCATCCAACACTCACCTCAGGATCAGTGCGGACGGAGCACCTGAGGTAAACTCTCCAACTGAACTCACCATCGTAGCAGTAGAAAGGTTTTTTCTCGCTGCACTTGTCCTTCTCCCACTTTCCTGAGGACCCCACCGCAGTGCAGATTGGATCTTTTCCGTATTCAGTGGTGTCGACCCAGTTGTGATACGAGAATTGGCTCTGGTCGGACCACATCCACATTTTAGACAGTCCTATCCACCAGCTCACCAGTGTCGTCTGAATGCTTTCATGCATCGTCTTGCGCTCCTCTGTGTTCTTGCTCACAGCCAGGCCTGTGTAATTCTGGTCTTTGCAGTACCTCTGAGCCTCTGTCCAATTCAGGTGCCTACTTGAAATAGGGAAATACTCCGGAGTCTGGCCCTCTGTAACGATACAGCAGGATGTGTTTAATCTCCATAATCATTCTCACATTATTCATTCATCATCACCACTGCTGCTGGTTTTTCCCTCAGAGCTGCAAACTAAGGTCACTCTCCCTCTCACTAACTCCTTTTTTCACTCATTTGCTTACTCACTTTCTCTCAAACTACAATCACTCAATCATTCATTTACTCACTCTCTCACTCACTCATTTACTCACTCATTCACTCACCCATTTACTCACTCACTCACCTACTCACTCATTCACCTACTCTGTACACTCGCTCACTGACTCATTCACAGACGTTTGGCAGAGACGCTTAGTGCACGTGTCATGGGTCTGTACGGTTTCATAATAGTTCTAAGAATATTTCCACAGGTGGAATTACGCCTCATACTCAGTTTTATTTAAACCCTTGAACTCCATCTTTTCACTTGAGTTTTACCTCCTTATGTAGGTTCTAAGTCAGCAAAAGCCATTTTTTCATAAGGGTCATTCCATGTCAAATCAACCAAATTTTAGGAATTTCCCCAACAAAAATTTTTTTTTAATATATTCCCCACAGTGGAAGATTTATATATCTTGTGTGAAATGGTAAAATAATTAAGCTCAATTATTGCCAGTTCCTGAGATTTAGCTTCTTTTAGGGAGGGGGGGGCAGTTTTAAGGAAATCGCCATAATTTTGGAGTAAGTTTGAGGGCCTAAGATATGCATTTGCAGAGCAAACAGACCCATAAGTTTCATTTTTTCATCAGAATAGTTGCTGAACTCTTGGCTTAAGCTACTTTTCTTTACTCAGTGTGTTTAGTTTCCCTGTATTGTGGCCTGGAAAAAGCAAAAAACACCAATCATACTAATTTTTTCCAAATTTAATGCATTTATTATTCTGTAACTAATTAAGATAGAGCCCTGAGACTTGGTATGCAAACTGTCAGCCAACTTTATGAAGACCACAAAAAATATCAAAGTCACAATAGTTGTATTAAATGTTTTAATAACCTTGGAAGTTTGCTTCAGAATGAAAAGTGCGTATTTTGGGTCATTGTAGTGGGTATATATCTCAAAAGGGACACAAGTGATCAATGTCATATTTTTAGTGCTTGAAGGCATGGGTCTTGGGTCTAACGTATTAAAAAACTGGAGATGTAAAACTCTTCCTTTAGACTGTACAGCATGCCAATCATATTAGATGATTATCATTGGCTGATGTAGGGTATTGTTGCATTCCAGTACTGCCAATGCGAATCTCTTGAAATGTGCAAAGTTTTATCAAAATTTTGATGTGGGGGGCTCTGGTTGAGTTGACACGGAATGACCCAGGTGAATGTCACAAACATATTCTGAATTTGCTGGTTACAGTTCTTCATTGAAGCTACATCACACTTTTATTGAGAAATATTCAAACCCAGGATGTCACGTTTACATGGCCACAGTATAACATCAGATGAAAAACATCAAGATCTTGTTCATCATTTTATACACATGTCCCCATAATTCAGCAGGACATATTTTGGATCGATGGAAACCTTAGGATCTCTACTATCATTTAAAATAGGCCCGAAATTCCCCAGGAATATAGCAGCTGTATTTTACGAATATATATATGGGTTTGTAGGTTTTTCGGGGTTAGTGACCACCAGCTGGAATTCACAGCCAAGCAAAGAACAAATTGTGCCACTATCCAAGTACTTGTGGACTGTACAGCTCTTTATCTTGGAAATTATACACCTGGTCTATAAGTCATTATCCTCTCGAAACTGGGCTTCTTCGGGAGTTATGTCACAGTACCCTCAGCCAGTTAAGGAGCTGATCAGATCTCTGGCCAAACTGTAATAAGTAACAAGGTAAATAAAAGTAATTAAACATCATTAATAATAAAATATAGTGAGGTTCATGAGTATTTGGATCGTAGGTTTTTTTTCCCTTGGGCTGCGATTCTTACTCGGATTCTGCCATAAAGAAGCACAAACGTTTGTAAATACATAAATGAAGAGCTGTACGTCAAACTGACTGTGTTTACATCGCTGTCAAGTGAGGAGAAACCGCATAGAAAGTACAGCCTTTTAAGATACAGGGTAAACCTAAAATTAATCAAATGCAGCAACTAGTTAAACCACATTCACTGAAGTCCAGAAGTATTTGAACACTGACACAATTTAAACGGTTGTAATTCCTGGGCTTTTGTTCCATTTACAGACGTAACGTGACTTTGAAACGACCTTTACGGACCTCTATGTAACCTCTACTAAAGCAAAATGATCATCACATGAAATCTGCTGTCGTAACACTACCTCCACACGACCTTTACAGACACAACATGACCTCTGCATGAAAAGAATGTGAGACTTCAAAATGGAGTCAACTAGCTTTAGTTCATACAAAACTGTACGTCCATGCATGGGAGGGCAATATGGCTGAGGACAATTCAACAAGAATGGTTTACAGTTTGGTACAATACAAGGTTGTATCCGAATTAGTCCTCACAGGTGTTTTTGTAATGGAATTTTAAAAAGACAGGCATTCTGACCTTTGTAGCAGATGAAGAAACGGGAGTAAGAACATGTAACATCATTAAATGTCCCATCAGTCTTCATTTCTGCACAGGTGTCATATCCATCATTACTGCTTGGTTCCCATTCTGCCCAGTTCAAAGATGAATCCTCAGCCTCCTGATAGAGATCTGGGTATGCAAGAGCCCACTGCCATGTTCCTCTGAGCCCGATCCAGGCGTCTCTCGATGACTGCGGTAAAAGGGCTTCTTGTCCTCTGTACAGGGTGACTAAATCAGTGTAATTCTGCCGACAGAAACTCTGAGCATCAGACCAGCTCTTTTCATCTTCAACAAGGTGATACTGAAGAGAAAGGCAGGACCACAGAGTGCAGAATCCTGTGAAACACACACACACACACACACAAACAAACACACACGCACACACACAAACACACACACGCACGCACACACAAGTTAGCGCAGCTATCCTTACTGGGACATTGCATCGACTTCCATTGACTGTGGTCAGCCTAACCCTCACTATAACCCTAACCTCAACCCTAACCTTAACCTAACCCTAATTCAGACCTGACCCCTAACCTTAACCGTGACCTCAAAAATGGTTTCTTACTGCATTAAAACTGGACTTTGGTCCCCATGAGGACTTACTGATCCAGACAAGGTCAGTATTTGTCCCCCAATAGGTAAACAACTCAAACGACTCAAACCATTAAAATTAGCTTAAGACAAACAAGAGTCCATCACCTTTCGCCATGTTCCAGAGTTCATTGAGCACCACAACAGGCCTTTGATAAGTTATTCAATAGCTACTGGATCAAAGCCATATCCCATTCAAGTTATTATCCCCCGCCACAAAATGGATCGGGGGATATTGGAATGGAGCTCGTTCGTCCGTCCGTCCGTCCGGGTTCAATGGGGACAAGTTTTCTCAGAAACTATTGCACCTACCTGAATGAAATTTTGTATGTGGCCAGTACTGATGACCCTACTGAATGAGTTCGACAATTGATTCCAAGAAATTTATTTTTACAGAGTTATGGCCCTTGACTCTGTTCGTGGACTTAAGTGTATTAGTGTTTCAATGGGGACAAGTTCTCTCGGCAACTATTGTACCTACGTGGATGAAATTTTGTGGGTGACCAGTACTAATGATCCTATTGAGTTCGACAGTTGATTCCGAGAAATTTATTTTTACGGAGTTATGGTCCTTCTTTCTGTTCGTCAACTTGGTGTTTGGGATTTGCAATGGGGACAAGTTTTCTCCGCAACTATTGCACCTTCATGGGTGAAATTTTGTGAGTGGCCAGTACTAATGACCCTATTGAATGAGTTTGACAACCGATTCTGAGAAATTAATTTTTACAGTTATGGCCCTTGACTCTGTTCGTGGACTTAAAGCAATTCTTACCTTTCTGGCATGTTGCACAGCACTTAGTAAAAATTTGAACATGAACAACTCCGCCTCCCTCCAAAGTCCCACCCTCTTCCCCCCGATTCCCAGACTTCTCCAACGAAAAAAAATATAGCTAATATATGGTAGTTCGTCAGACTACAAAGTAAACTAAACGTTACGAGGGCATTTTATTTTATACCACATATAGAATTGAATATTATGTAATTACTGTTGATTAGTTTTCACTTACCGGTGCCTCTGAATCTGACTCCATTGACCAGTTTCACTCGTGCTGCTCACTTCCTCACGCGGCATGCAATATTTTTTTTCGTAGGAGAGTGAAACGGGTCAATGGAGTCAGATTCAGAGGCACCTGTAAGTGAAAACTAACCAACAGTAATTACATAATATTCAATTCTATATGTGGTATAAAATAAAATGCCCTCGTAACATTTAGTTACCTTTGTAGTCGGACGAACTACCATTAATGTTATTATCGTAATTATAGCATTTCAGCATCTGTTTGTTTACAGTCAAATGCGTCGTTTTTTTTTTTTTTTGCCAGAGAGGTGCGCAACTCGCAAGCGGTGACAGCGGTAGGCAACTGGAAGGGGCGCGGCCACAGGTGACAGACAGGAAGCTCGGCAAATCATTTTATTTGGACCGAAGAAAATGATTGGTCAGACTTTTATCAAAAATATGAGAATTGAATATTGAAGAGTTTCAACACCTGGTGGATTTCTTTTACATTTTAGTGTGCCATACGCTTATTAGGAGCATTTTAAGATTACAAAAGAAAAGTGTAAAAATGCCATAAAGGTAAGAATTGCTTTCAGTGTATGGGTGTTGCAATGGGGATAAATTCTCTCGGCAACTATTGCACCTGCGTGGATGAAATTTTGTAGGTGACCAGTACTAATGATCCTATTGAATGAGTTTGACAGTTGATTCCGAGAAATTTATTTTTGCGGAGTTATGGTCCTTGTTTCTGTTCATCGACTTGGTGTATGGGATTTGCAATGGGGACAAGTTTTCTCCGCAACTATTCCTTCATTTTATTATCTCCTTGCATATGTTTCAGTGGATAATGTCATTGCTCTGTGTTTATTTATATTTTTTTTTGTATGAATATGGAATCTCCCGTAACCATTCTTAGCGTGGCGGGGGATATTGGTGACAATGTTGCCTTGTTTGAATAAATTTTACAGAGCTGCGATGCATTTCAATTCTTACCATATCTGAAGATATGAAGCCACAAGTATTATATAAATGGACACTTGGTTATAGGGCAGTGTACTATATGTAGTGTACCTTTACGGAATATGCACTTGAGCTCTGTAATGATTTTGTGGAGAGATGAAGGCTATTATTAATAACTATATTATTTTGTTTGTCTTGATAATCTATTGCCCAGACTCCATTTTAAAGGATATCCATGAGACTATCCATTTTTCATTCATGAGATAAAAACATATATGCAGAAGCCTCACTGATAACAAAAACTGTACATAACAATATTTTCCCAACAGAATATTTTAATTTTCTGCCTATTACGATGGTGGAGGCCTTGTCAAAATTTGGTACCAAGGAAATGTCTGCTCAATTTTTTTAACCCTGAATTTTTTTAAAGCACACTGTGTGGAATCATTTTAATATTGATTTATTTGCTTTATTATTAATTGTTTATCCTTGCTTGCTCTTTCTCATTTTCTCTTAGGCCTTAGTTGCCCGTTTCTGATTAACCCAGGCCTTGCGTAGCTGTAGTTTCCATAAATCTGAACAATGCGTAATTGCTTATAGTTTATCTGGAGCCATTCGGTCCTGACAGGGCCAAGATGTTCTCTTTCTCTCCCAAGTTTATGTGTTCTCAGGAAAAAGAGTACAAGGGGAGCCTGGGATGCTGAAAAGATAAGATTTATATGTATACTTCGGGGCCGGCTTTACGTGGGCTGCGTGCGTCTGCAACATTCCTGTTGATACCATGATGCGTAAATCAGCTCGGGGAGGAGGATGTCAAGATGGACTCTTACTTAAACACCAGCAAAAAGACTTTTCTTTATCCTTGCTCTTGCCTGTAACGAGAGTTCTCGCCTGTAGCGGGGATCCTATTTTGCTGCAAAGTAGTAAATTGGATTATTGCTTCCTCTGCCTCTGTTTGAGTTCTTTTCTTGAGAAGGTAACACCAGGAATATAAAATCAAAATTCCTACAACATTGGGGGCTACGTCCGGGATTCCAATACCTCACCTGCCCTCCCTGGAGAATCAACGCTGACTGAAAACCGTGCGCACGGTCGTCTAGGAGACGTTGTGGAAAGACCTCAGCCCGGGGCGACTGTGAAGGCCCTTTTGAGTGTGTAGGAGGTCAGAAACGGGAGGTTCTCCAAAGTTTGTGGTGGAGGTGCGGGTGAGTGACGGAATTTTTACTGAATTCGGCTTAGTTGCTGTGTGAGACAGAGGAATTAATATTGCCAATTATGGGACAGACGAACAGTAAAGGGGGTTGTTGTCGTTGTTCTTCTTGTAAGGACTGTTCTGGGACAAATGTTGACGTGATTTTGACTGAAGGTAACACCAGGAATATAAAATCAAAATTCCTACAACACACTGTGTCCAGCTATGCAGTGTATTTCTCTTCATTTGATCAGAATGCCCTCAAAAACAAATCTGGTAATTCGTGGGTAGGGCTGAATACATGCACTCATTCAAGCGGGAAAAAGTGCAAGCCTACAGAACATGATTGAAGGGTGTTACATTATATTCTAGAGATCGACCAATATGGGTTTTTCAGTGGCCGATGCGGATATTTAAATAGCAGGGCAGCCGATGGCCGATATATAATGCCGATTTTATTTATTTATTTTTTTCTCAATGATAAATTACAGGCTGGTCCTATTAACCCCCAGAACTCCACTGGGGTGTTGGTGATCCCGGCAGCAATGTTAATATTTTGTCTCGTATCTGTCCGGAACCACTCAGTGGCACTTAATGGGGAAAACTGTGATCAGAAGCTTACTCTTTTGGCGATCTACGGTGGGCTCCAGGCAATTATATCCTTTCCAAAAGATTTTCAGTCCAGCTGTTAGTGTTGCTTTTTTTTCCTCCTTATAGCCAAGGCCTGAGAGACCCATATTCAAAAATTAACAAGCTTGTTCATTGTTGATCTGTGTTTTTTTTAATTAAATTCTATGAAATTCAATTTCTGTTTTGTTTTTCCTTTTGTCTTCATAGACATATGAATCCATGCACATTGCAGTCTAATATACATGGATATCTTAGCCAGCAACATTTTTGTTTTAAATTAATTTTATTATTTTTATTATTATTATTATTACTACTACTACTATTAATGAAATGGAAAAATACACTGGATTACGCCGTACATTTCAAAATGGAAATAGTATGTGAGGGAGAGCAGGGTACAGTATGTAAGAAGCAACATCATTCGACTGTATTACTCCAATAATGATATATATTTAAAGGGGACCTATTATGCTGATCCTTCTTTTAATACATATTAGTAATGTTATAATGTTGGTTGTCCATACTCAACCTCTGAAAAGTTTCTAAACATAAGATACAGGGGTTTTGCCGTAATCTAAGAACGTGATTTCGTGAACGTGATTTCCTCTCTGAACAGCTCCTCCCGAGATCTTCACGAGATCTGGGCAAAACCTCACGTCAGGTTGTGCCATCCAATTAATACAGACCAAACCAGAGCCAACCACGGCGCTGGACCTGACCACACCGGAAACTATTCTAGCAGGCACTAACAATGGCAGATCATACTATGCCTTAGTAGCGTCTACACTTTCGGAAATACAAAAGAAGAACCGCAGATCATTTGAGGTGCAGTTTTGTCAGTATCTCTCCCAAAGCTGCTTGTCCGTTTACTTTTGGACGTGAAGAAAAACGCCTATTTCTCTTCCAAAAGAGGATGCCACCAGAAATCAGTGGGTAGCTTTTTCGTTTGCTGGCAGCAAACAGCCACGGCCAAAGGGAACGTTAGCTGTTTGAGCTCAGCATTTCACCAAAGACAGCTTTATCAATAAAGGATAATTCGACACTGGATAAGCGTTTCAGCTCCTTCTCAAACCTGAAGCAACTGCATTGATGAAGCGCTCAGAGCCACAAGCTGTAAGTAACGATATAACAGCAAATAATGTAAGTGAAGCTAACGTGTTATGGGTGGCTACTGGCAAGCAGGACCGCTAACGATAGTTAGCACTAACAACTGGCCTCAAGCGCAGGCTTTTTAAAATATCTGAAGATAAATCCTGGATCGGTCGCGACTGTCCGTGACTCACAGACACAGAAGCTGCAAGTTGCTTTTACTGCATAAGCCAACCTGACGTGATAGCCAGTTGATTGTAGCTGTAGCACTGCGCTAACGTGAGCTGGTTACTGTTGCTAATTTTGTGTCCTAAATATGCAAGAGTGATATCAGAGGAAATTTTACAGAAGGTGTGTGAGCATAAACCTCATTTGAAGCTAACTTTTAATACCTGTTTGTAATTTGAATGCTTGGTACAACTGTCCACGGTAACGGAACTTGCTGTCTGTAAAACCTGCATTGCAAGGGTTTGTCTCTGTGGTTATGACCGCTCGGTTACCAGAAACTGCATGTTAGTTCGCGTGCTGTGCTACTTAAAAATGCTCCTGGTTCACATATATGCAGTAATTCTGATCTGTATGCTTGTGTTACTTCGGTAAGCATCAATGTGGCAGTTTCATCATAACGTTGCCCAATTGTAGCCACTACAGTTGAAGCTAACCGGAGAGGTGCTGTATGTGTCCGCAAAGTTGGGCTGAAAAGCACAGTTAGACCAGACGTAGGTTTTGCAGAGCTTGGGATACGTGTTGGGTTTGTTTACGGCTGCTTGTGATCGCTTCACTTATCCATGTAATGTGGAAAAAAAAAGCCACTAGATGGCAGTATTGACTTTTTTTTGTTAAGCCAAATCTAAAGCTAGGTTTGGGCATGTCGTGGGCATGCCTCAGAGGGGGCTGGAAAAGAGTATATAAGGAGAAAAATTGAGAGGGTAGTTTTAGTAGGAGAAATTGCAAGGAGAAATTGCGGAAGGATACATTTGACCAGACCTGTCACTCTTTTCAAGACCTGTGAAGCTTTTTGTGGATTTTTGCCTGTGTTGGAGCATTTTCCTGTCCCAGGACATCGCAACATAGCAGCCCATCTCAATTATCAAGGGACTGTAACTATTTTTTTATTATTATTTCAATCTTGGTCAGTAGGGTAGAGTGTAGATTAGTTCTAAGTTTTGTTTAATTAAATCTGTTGAAGTTGAAGAATTTTGTCTGTCATCCCTTGCTGTAATTGACGCCGTAACAAATTGGGGCCATAACAAAGTGGGGGCTCGGGTCCGGGATAGACCATTGTGCGAGTCATTTATTGAAAATCTAAAATTTCAAATTGTGAAATTGTTTTTTGAATTTTCCTAGATATATATTGGCAGATCAACAGCGATGGATGATTTCTTGGCATCACCAACCGTAGAGGTTTTGAAGTCTTTTAAAAAGACCTAACTGCTAGAAATATGCCGACAGTTAAAGCTGACAGATGTAAAACCAGCCATGCGAAAAGCAAGACTGGCTAGAGAGATTGTTGAATATTACATTGATGAAAATGTGTTTGCACCAGGAGATCTGGAACAGTTTCCGGTGGAAAATCCAAATCTAGAATTAGAACTTAAATTAAAAATGCTAGAGATTGAAAGGGAAGAAAAATAAAAACAACGAGAGTTTGAGAGAGAGAAAGAGAAAAAAGAAAGGGAGGAAAAAGAAAAACAAAGAGAATTTGAGAGAGAGAAAAAAGAAAGGGAGGAAAAAGAAAAACAAAGAGAATTTGAGAGAGAGAAAGAGGAAAGAGCAGAAAGAGAGAGACAGAGACAGAGAGATTTCGATTTAGAAAAATTAGATAGAGAAGAAAGGCTCCAAATGGAGCTACTAAAAATCAAAATTCAAGCTGAAAACAAATTTCGGGCTAGCCAGGAAGTAAAGCTGGTGCCTCCATTCTCAGAGAAGGAGGTTGATAAGTATTTCCAGTGCTTCGAGAAGGTAGCTAAGAGTTGTCAGTGGCCAAAGGAACACTGGCCTCTGATGTTGCAAACTGTCCTCAAGGGTAAAGCTCAACAAGCCTATTCGGCTTTGTCTGCAGATGATTCCTCTGATTATGAGGTTGTCAAAAAGGTTATTTTGACAGCTTATTAGTTGGTTCCAGAGGCTTACCGACAGAAATTCAGAGGTCTGAAGAAATCTCACAATCAGACTTATGTGGAATTTGCTAACGAGAAGAAGGTTTGCTTTGAGCGCTGGTGTACTTCTGTGGAGGTCAAGGATGATTTCAACTCACTAAAAGAGATGGTGTTAGTTGAAGAATTCAAGAACTGTGTCAAGGATGATATTAAGACCTACCTTAATGAGAAGCAAGCACTGAATTTGCAATCAGCTGCCAAATTTGCAGACGAATATGTTCTCACACATGAGTCCAAATTTCAGTCTAGCAGTAACAATAGATGGTCCCAATTTCAGAAGAAAGGTATTGGTGATACCCAAGATTCCTCATCCAAAGACAAAGACAAATCTGGTGATGGTGCTCAGAAATCCAGTAAAAGGTCTGAACAAAGTGTGAAAGCTGACAGTGACAAAAGTGGTCTAGTTTGCAATTATTGCAAGAAATCTGGTCATGTTACAACTAACTGTTGGTTCTTTAAAGCTAAGAAAGAACAAGAAAAGGATACCAAACCCAATGCCTTTGTGAAGACAAGGTTAGAAACCCCTGGAGTAGATGACCGATCTGCTAAATTGCCTGCTCCTTGTGAGGCTAAGAAGCCTGATACTGCTGACTTTGTGAGGGAGGAATTCCTTCCATTTGTGTCAGAGGGATTTGTGGCTCTGAATGAGCATTCTCCTCCTGTCCCCATATATATCCTAAGGGATACCGGAGCTTCTCAGTCACTTTTGTTGATGGACTCCTTGGAGTTACGTGATGAGACCGCTTCTGGGGATTTCATACTTGTACAAGGTATTGAAGGGAGGACTGTATCTGTACCCCTGCGCTCTGTATTCTTGAAGTCAGATTTAGTTTCAGGACAGGTAAAGGTGGGACTTATGTCAAGTCTACCTATCAAGGGTGTTTCTCTGTTGCTAGGCAATGACCTGGCTGGGGGCAATGTAGTTCCCCCTGTTCATCTTACTTCACAGCCGAGCACTGAAGATGGCGATGAAGACCCATCTCTGTATCCTTCCTGTGCAGTGACTCGTGCTATGGCCAAGAATGCTCAAGAAGAAGATGATGTGGTGCCGTCCAGCACCTTGAATAGTCATGACTCAGGTGGTTATCTCAAGGATGGAGTGTTGATGCGGAAGTGGCGCCCTCCTGATATCCCTGCCAATGCAGATTGGGCAGTGGTCAAGCAAATTGTTGTTCCGAAGGTCTACAGGAATGAGATCTTAACAATGGCTCATAGTTTGCCTTTAGGAGGTCATCTTGGTGTTAACAAGACTGTTGACAAGATCATGAAACACTTCTTCTGGCCTGGACTTCAGAAAGATGTTTCCAACTTTTGCAAAACCTGTCACACTTGTCAGGTAGTTGGAAAACACCAGTTAGACCCACCTGTAGCTCCATTGCAGCCTATCCCAGCATTTGGGGAGCCCTTCTCCAAGGTCATTGTTGATTGTGTTGGTCCATTACCCAAGACTAGATCTGGAAATCAATACTTGTTGACAATCATGTGTGCATCTACCAGATTCCCTGAAGCCATACCTCTACGCAACATCAAGGCAACTGCAATTTCGAAGGCTTTGATAAAGTTCTTCACGTTGTTTGGCCTTCCCAGGAAATTCAGTCAGATCAAGGTAGCAATTTCAGCAGGTTGCGTATGAACTAGATGCGAAGCAGATTCTTTCCAGTGCCTATTATCCAGAGAGTCAGGGTGCCTGAGAGCGGTTTCATTCCACTCTCAAGCCAATGATGAGGACTTATTGTTATGACCATGAGAAAGACTGGGATGAAGGTGTTCATTTGCTGTTGTTTGCAGCTAGAGAAGCAGTGCAGGAGTCTACTGGATTCAGTCCGTTTGAGCTAGTGTTTGGCCATGAAGTGAGAGGACCTTTGCTATTGCTGAGAATGGCAAGAGAAAGAGCCGCATATCAGTCTGTTAGACTATGTTAGCAAGTTCAAGGAAAGACTGCGTGCAGCTTGTGACCTAGCCAAAGAGAACTTGAAATCAAGTCATGGAAAAATGAAAACTTGGTATGATCATAAGGCTAGAAGCCGTGAGTTTAAACCAGGAGACAAGGTCCTTGTGTTGTTTCCCTTGCAGTCCAATCCATTGCAGGCTAGATTTCATGGTCCTTATGAAATTCTGACAAAACTCAGTGATCTCAATTACATTGTGAAGACTCCAGATAGGAGAAAGCCAAAACAATTGTGTCACATTAACATGCTGAAACCTTATCATAATGGGAATGCTAGGGTTGCAGCTGTCACTTCAGATCCTCCTATGGCCGAGACTTGTGAAGATGAGGGGGAGTTTCAAGATGATGAACCTAGTCTTAAAGCTGAAGTTCTTTCTTGTAAATTGTCAAATTCTGAAGTGTTGCAAAATCTTGATGTAAAACTCCAGCACTTAGAACCCTCACAGAAAGATCAGTTTGAGAGGTTGATCAAGAAATATAAAGATCAATTTCCTGATGTTCCAAAGAGCGTCTCTATAGCCTCTCATGATGTCGATGTTGGTGATGCCAAACCAATAAAACAGCATCTGTACCGGATGAATCCTGAAAAGAGAAAGATTGCTGAGAAAGAGGTTGAGTACATGTTAGAACATGATATTATCAGACCCTCTAACTCAGATTGGAGTTCACCCTGTTTTCTAGCTCCAAAACCTGATGGAAGTACTAGATTCTGTACAGATTATCGCAAAGTCAATGCTGTAACTAGAACTGATGTGTTTCCAATACCTAGGATTAATGATTGTATCGATAGAGTAGGGCAAGCAAAGTTTCTGACCAAGATTGATTTATTGAAGGGTTATTGATGTGTGTCTTTAACTGAGAGGGCCAAGAGCATCTCTGCTTTTGCCACACCATCTGGGTTATACCAGTATGAAGTCCTACCCTTTGGCATGAAAAATGCCCCAGCCACGTTCCAAAGGATGATACAGTCTACAATCGCCGGATTGCCACACACGGGTTCGTACCGATGACCTGATCACATGGAGTGACTCCTGGGAAGAACATCTGAAAGATGTAGAGACGTTGTTCCAGCGCTTGACCCAGGCTAACCTGACTATTAACCTGAATAAGAGTGACTTTGGTTGTGCTACTGTCACGTATCTTGGCTACGTCATTGGCTAGGGTAAGGTGGCACCCATAAATGCTAAAGTCCAAGCCATCATGGACTTTCCAGTTCCTGACAACAAAAAAGCTTTGCGCCGCTTCCTTGGAATGATCGGGTACTACCGCAAGTTCTGCAAGAACTTTGCTGAGATTGCGCTCAGTCTCACCAACCAGCTGAAGAAAGGCGTGAAGTTCACTTGGGATGAAGCATGCCAAAGAGCCTTCGATCGCCTGAAGTCTCTGCTGTGTCACTTCCCCGTGCTCAAATCTCCTGACTTCAACAAACCGTTCTCCATAGCGGTCGATGCTAGCGACCAAGCTTGTGGATCTGTGCTCCTACAGAGAAGTGACTCTGATGACATTGAGCATCCCGTGGCATACTTCTCCAGGAAGTTCAATCGCCACCAAAAGAACTATTCCACAATTGAGAAGGAGCTGTTGGCTCTGGTTCTATCCTTACAACACTTTGAAGTTTATGTTTGTACAGGGCAAAAGCCAATGATTGTATATACTGACCACAATCCGTTAATGTTTTTGAGTAAGATGAAAAACAAGAATCGGAGATTGTTGAATTGGAGTTTTATTTTACAGGAGTTTGACTTGGAAATTAAGCATGTAAAGGGTGGTGACAGTGTAATTGCCGATTGCTTATCCCGTGTTTGTGTATGTGTATATATATCACCTGTGTTTATTAGCATATTGTATTATATGTATATATATACAAGTGTCAACTTAACCATTTTTGTATTGAAAAGAAAAATTTTGCCTTTATGAGTCAAAATTTTTCCCTTTTGGAATGGAGGTGTAATGTGAAAAAAAAAAGCCACTAGATGGCAGTATTGACTTTTTTTTGTCAGCCAAATCTAAAGCTAGGTTTTGGGCATGTCCTGGGCATGCCTCAGAGGGGGCTGGAAAAGAGTATATAAGGGGAAAAATTGAGAGGGTAGTAGTAGTAGGAGAAATTGCAAGGAGAAATTGCGGAAGGATACATTTGACCAGACCTGTCCCTCTTTTCAAGACCTGTGAAGCTTTTTGTGGATTTTTGCCTGTGTTGGAGCATTTTCCTGTCCCAGGACATCGCAACATAGCAGCCCATCTCAATTACCAAGGGACTGTAACTATTTTTTTATTATTATTTCAATCTTGGTCAGTAGGTTAGAGTGTAGATTAGTTCTAAGTTTTGTTTAATTAAATCTGTTGAAGTTGAAGAATTTTGTCTGTCATCCCTTGCTGTAATTGACGCCGTAACAAATTTGGGCCATAACATCCATCCATCATAACATCCATCCGGATACTTCACAAATATCTGGCCTAGCTCTCTGGTGCTACCGAGAAAGCAATGCGAAACGCAGAAGCTCTACTGTGTCTGGTATAACAACTGATTTCTCTGCACTACCGTGACATAATTTCATCCCCCTTTAGAAGTTGTTGTGGCTAATAAAAAGCCGAAAAAGGCGGAGATTTAATAGGAAATTCTTTCTTGTAGAAGTAATCGATTCGCTAGCTCTACATATGCAACTTGTCTGCGCTAACGGAACTTACGGTCTGTAAAACCTGTATTATCTTCATAACATAACCGAGCTCTCTCTAGCTGTCGCGTGCTATCCATAAAGCTGCTTTTACATCAGACGCGAAACAAATTTTTTTGCAGGACAGATTAGCCTACATTCAAAGTCAATGCAAAGAGGCGAATACCCGCGTTATGGGCGCGTTAAGCAGCTTTCACACCGGATGCGAAACTAATTTTTCGCGCCACAGATTACATTCAAAGTCATGACCGCTTATCAGCTACTGCATGTTAGTTCCCGTGCTCTGCTAATTAAAAATGCTCCTGGTTAACTTATATGCAGCAATTCTGATCGGTATGCTTAAGCATCAATGTGACAGTTTCATCATAACGTTGCCTGATTGTAGCCACTACAGTTGAAGCTACCCGGAGGTGTGCAGTTAGACCAGATGTAGGTTTTGCACAGCTTGGGGTGCGTTTTTGGGTGCTTGTGAAACAATCGCTTTACTTTTCCATGACCGAGGTCAGCCTGATACTTCTCCAATATCTGGGTAAGCTCTCTGATGCTTCCGGTGAAAGCAATAGGGAAACGCACAGACTATAACGTGTCTGGTATCACAACGATTTCTCTGCATTGCAGTCGATTGAATATTAAATTGGCGATTGAATATTAAATTCTTTCCTGTAAAAGTGATTGATTCGCTAGCTCCACATAAGCAATGGTTCACGCAAACGGAACTTACGGTCTGTAAAACCTGTATTATGCTCATAACATAACCGAGCTCTCTCTAGCTGTCGCGTACTATCCATAACGCGCCCATTCTCCGCGAGGAAATGCTGGTCATTTCGACGCAATGAGTAAACCATTACCACGGGCAATTTCCGAAAAGGCCGTTTAGCCTGGAGCTTTCGCCCCTCCGTCATATACCAGCACAGAAGCTGTTTGTTTCTCCATGCTTAGGACACACCACAGTTATGCACACGAACCAGCAGGTCCTTATAACACACACCTAAGCAGTCCATAAGCTGTTGGTCCACTTTTAGCTGCTCCTCACTGTCTGTTTCCCTCTGAACTCAGAGCCACCGGATTTCTACGGTCTCCAGTCTACACTTGGGCATGTCGACCCGTTCTACAAATGTGTCTGTATGTAGTGGATTCTAGCTTTCCCTGCATCCTAGCTATAGAGTAGAAAAACCGCTGTACTCACCACTGTTGCTGTAGCAAACTGTAGCCAATAGCAAATTTGAGCTTGAGCTGCCAGATTTTCGCACTGCATCCTCCACTTTCGCCGCTGCGTTTATTAGAGCAAGTTCATTTCATTAGATCTATATTCAAGTATAACGTTAGATGGCGGAATTTGCCCGCCGCTTCCTCATCAGATGGCAGACGTGTCTCACGTTTCACTCTGGGGAGACTGACCCAGAAAACTGCGTTCTGCAGCCTCGTCCCGCCCAACTTTGCCCTCCACAGAGTTGGCCAGTCAGAAGAAAGTGGGCACACGGGGAGTGGGGGCCATAGCGGAAGAGCCACCCCAATGAGGCGTTTCAGGCAGAGACTACAATTGACTACAAATGGTATTTTTTGAGGATGGCAGTACGATTGATCTCATCGGATTTTCTTCTTGATCGGTAAAAGGTTTATGCGATAACTGCTGATGGAAACGTTATTTGCTGAATAAATCTGCGACTGCATCATGACGGTGTTTCGATGCCGTCGTTGCCTTCTGATAATGGTTTGCATGTTGCTAATAGCTGGCACATAAGCATTATTACAACTTGTGCAATTATCATAATTTGTTGGGAGACGCGATCCATTATTGCTAACTAGTTAATTTTGTTGCCTACCACACTACTTCTGTTAACTCGAAGGTTCTGCGATTCAGTGCGAAAATGAATGGGAGCAGCTTAAAATGTCAGAAATCTATTCGATACACCAAACTGATCGCATAGCAGCAAGTAACGTCGTTACGCACAAGTTTTTATTCACTTTAATGCTGTTAGGTGGAAATGCATTTTCACTGCCTTTATTCGCATGAATATTTTTGGCGAACTTCAGGTAATTCGATTGACAAGTGGATGGAAACATAGCTTATGACAAGCACAGATGCACAGCTAGGGCACTCAGACATGTCCACACAGAATTTTATAGCTTCATTAAGGGACAAACTTGTCAGTGCTGTAAGCACCGAGGCATCAGCACCTTCAGTGCTTTCATTTTCCAATTAGTTGGCCATGACACTGTAAACTGTATTGAATGCAGACTGCAATAATCAAGATGACCCAAGGCCTGATTAATTAATTAATTCTACTTGTGACACACTTAAAATGTTGACACATTTATGGACTATTTTATTTATACTTGTACTTCAGCCCTAATTATTTAGTGGTTTTGTATTTCTTTCATGACTAATCACAAGGGGGCTGAAGGTTGTCCTAGCCTATTACAGTAGTCTACGTTATGTCGCTTGTTCCAAATTCTGATTCACTTTGCAAAGTAGACCTGACCCAGTGGGCACACGACGTTGATTCGACATTGATATAACATTGAAGCAACCCCAACAGCGTTGTTTCAACATTGTTTCAACGTTGTGTGCCCACTGGGGAGTACACGTTGTGATATTATGAAGTTCGACTCTGACGAGCTGTCATTCAGCCTGCAATGCGCGCGGGGCAGACAGGATCCGTCTGTCATCACAATCGTTTACATGACTGTGACGACGACTGTTTTTTCTAAAATAGAAAAAACGGTAATGGGACAGGATCGGGAGTGATTTATTCGGTATTGGGACAGGACGGGATTATTTTTTTGACTTTGTTACGGGACCAGGACGGGACGGGATTTTTTTTTGCGGGAGCGGGACGAGACAGGATTGAAAAAACACTCCCGTGTCAGCCTCTGCTGCAGATGTGTCTGCACTTTGCAGAATTTTTTTTTTTGCAGTCATTTTTAATCGGCCTTGTGAGGGCTGGCATCGGCCAATGCCAATTAAGTCAAAATTCCTAATAATCGGCCTAATTAATCGGCCGGCCGATTGATCGGTCGACCTATATTATATTCATATTGAAATACTCATTTTATGCTTTAAGAATGTGGGAATGGATTTTTTTTGGATGCTGTGCTCCCCAAAAATTGAAACCCAGGGCTTGATTTGCCATGAGATTCAGCAAGCGCAAAAACATTTTTTCACATGAAAAATTACAAAGCTACTGCTTGAGCAAAAACAAATAAGGTGACCAATCACTGGTCACGTCACTGGTGTTGCATGTGCTGAAATATTCTGCATGCGAAAGGTCTAAAGTAAATTAGTAATTAGCTTCTGGAGCTCAACTGCTTTCACAGCTACCAGTAGTGATGAGAACTCCTGAACATTAAGAACATCCATCCATTGATTATCTACACTGCCTCTTCCTCATCAGAGTCACAGGGGAGCTGCGGCCTTTTCCGGCCGAATACGGGTGAAAGGCAGGAACACCCTCTAGACAGCTCACCAATCCATCACAGGGCAGTAAAGAACACATTTGAGCCAAACACATTTGTGACCTCACACCGTAACGATGACCGTGATGCTGTGACATGTATGTGTGACACAGATAAAGCACTGACCTGAAATCAGGAAGAACATAAAAGCATATTGTTTCATGGCTGATGATTGACGACCTGCAGAAACACACACATGCATGACATTGCTGTTATTTTGTTGACACTTTTATCCGGTGAGACTTACAGTTGACCAGACAAAGCAGGGGAAATTACCCCTGGAGCAGTGTGGTGTGAAGGGCGTTCATCAAGACCCAAACAGCTCCACAAACCTTATTGTACCTAAACTATGGTTTAACCACCAGCCCTTTGAATCCCAGTCAAATGTATCAACAACTAGGCTATAGGCCACCCCATTAATAGAATGGTTTCACAACCAAAGAAAAAATGGCTCTGAAAAACATAAATACTAAACTAAGATAAAAACTACGGAATGATCTTTGGCAATAAATTATGGTAGCACATAGGCTTTGTCAAAGATTGCTGCTCTATTAGCTGGTATATCCTGTATAATCCATCCATCCATCCATCCATCCATCCATCCATTCTCTAGACCGCCTCTTCCTCACTGGGGTTGTGGAGGAGCTGGAGCCAATCCCAGCTGACTGTGTGCAAAAGGCAGGGACACATCCTGGACGGCTGGCCAATCCATCCCAGGGCTCACACACCAGTCCCTCACACACTCATACCTTTGCGCAATTTAATGTCTCCAATTAGCCTGACACACATACCTTTGGACTGCGAGAGAAAACCAGAGTACCTGGAAAAACCCCTGCAAACAGAGGGAGAACATACAGACTCCACGCAGAAAGGCCCCAGGCCGGATTGAAACCCACAACCTTCTTGCTGTGAGGCGGCAGTGCCACCCATTTGTTTTATTTGTACTATTTTTTTTATTTTGGGCTGCACAGTAACACAGTGGGTAGCACTGCTGCCTCATGAATTTGATGGGTTCGAATCCGGCCTGGGGCCTTTCTGTGTGGAGTTTGCATGTTCTCCCCGTGTTCACGTGGGTTTCCTCCAGAGTTCTCCAGTTTCCTCCCACAGTCCAAAGACATGCACATCAGGCTAACTGGAGACACTAAATTGCCCGTAGGTATGAATGAGTGAGTGTGTGTGTGTGTGTGAATGGTGTGTGTGCCCTGCAATGGTTGGCCAGCTGTCCAGGGTGGGTCCCTGCCTTTCGCCCAGAGTCAGCTGGGATTGGCTCCAGCTCCCTTGCGACCCTAGTGAGGAAGAAGCGGGACAGAGAATGGATGGATTATTTATATCAGTATTACATCACCATCACTGCTGTGGTCTTTCCGAGTTTTCTATGGATTACTATATCACCAGTATAGTGGCTACACCACTAGATGTTAGAAGGTGTTTTACTAGGTACTTGCTCATTGTGATTGGATGTATCGCACAGGAATTACATTTGTATTTAAAAATGCATCATCGTCCAAATACTTTCAGACCTCACTCATGAATGCAAAATGTTAAAACCAGCGTCATCAGTGAGAAAGATACCAATCGGTCACTCAACCCATCAAGAGAAATATTCTGGCCGACATAAAATCTGAAGGACTGCTTAGTGGCTCATTAGGTTAAGGCTCCACTCTAATGCACCGACAGGGCTGGAAAGCCATTCCACAGTACAAGACATACATTCACTGCACTTATAATCAGGCAGGCATTGCCCCTGCGGTCATTCATGATCTGTTGTGGTACTTGCAGTATCAGGCAACTAACTGAACAGTGATCACAACTTTACAGATGTACGCAAACTGACAGGGCGCTGACGAGTGTAATTCACTCGGGCACCTTTCAAATTTTTATTTTAAAAAATTCCTTCAACATGAGATTGAGGGGCTGAGCTGACAGCATTCACCGGTTTCAAAATTAACTCCATTAACTTTACCTTTCCCCTCTTCCTGGCTGCCTGACCGGTGCCAACTCACACTAGTGTGCTGTAAATGCCAGCACAGAACACACTGTAGGAGAGCTTAGGATAATGAAGAGGTCAGTGGGACAGGCTCTCACTGCTTGAGCCCAGAGCTTTCGGAGCTGCCGTCTCCCCAAGGAGAATCCAGCAGGGTCCCTCTCACTTCTTTTAACAGTTTTACCAGTCAATTCTTCTCCAGCTATACACTACCACTCTGTGAATGTTTTTTTTTTCCACAAATAATCTAAAAAAAAATTAGTTATGTTACAACAATTCCTTCCAAAATCAAATGTCACACATTTTTTGTATTAACTTTTTATTAACTATGCAGTATCTGTAGTTACAATAATGACTTCAGCAAGCGTATCAATAATGTTGCTCTCAATGGTGACATAAATGTACTTTGACTGGTAGGAGGGTTAAATCTCCATTTTTTTAAAAAAAGGCTTTGTTTTACAGGATACCTGAGTTAACATTTATTCCGTGTGTGTGTGTGTGTGTATATGTGTGTGTGTGTGTGTGTGTGTGTGTGTATATATATATATATAGTGGCACAAAAAGTGGGTATGCAGTATATGCAGTGCATAGGGGCGCTACACGAAGGGGGGCGCCAAAACAATTGGACGTAAGCAAGACGCGCGATTGAGTGCGCAATATCAACAAAATAAAATGCATCTCCCCCCCGGCTCAATAAACCGTGTCCCCCCGCCCCGCTCAACAGAAAATTAAGTCGAGAACACTGGGTGTAGGTGTTGGGGGGGGTGCTGTTGTTGTCGTTGCATACCCCCCCAAAAATGGGTTGCTGCGACCCTATATATACCCTATATATATATATACCCTATATGCTTAGGGGGTGAAAATAACAAACTCAGTATTACTTAATAACACTTTATTTTATTGATGGCCCTATATTTTGGCTTTATGGAATGTTTCATTCAAGTCACCAACTCCTAACGGGTCAGTTTTTATCGCACACGCTGTAAAACCTTCCGAAACGCGTGAAACATGAGTGATGAAATTAAATGCAACATCAAAAGAACAATTAATAATTGTCATATCTACACCAAATTTTGTTTACAAACTACTACAATATGTTACTTTAAGGGCTCTATCTTTCACACTGCCTTACCCGTTGCCGCTACCCGCTACCCGTGAATTACGCATTTAGCAGCTTCCAATATACCTAAACGGTATCTTGCGGCCACACTACCCGCTATGCATTATGCTGACTCCCTTATTTGCGCCTGGAGGTGTGCCCGTGGGCGTGTTTATGCGCTTTCCCTACAATTGCTATCTTGACCACACACGTTAGGGAAAGCGTATAGCGGGTCCTCAAACCACCCGCTACCCATTTGGGCTTTTACAAGAGCGCACCCAGGCGGCTTCAATGCGCGTCCACTTGGACACATGTGGACGTGCACATGCGGCTCCACTTCCCGAATTAACTCGCCTATGAAAAGCCACCTTGCTTAAGCCTCAGTTGAACCCCTGAGAAAATGGCAGAGATAGAACTAAATCGCCTAGATCGCCAGTTAAATAACGCCCAGAACGCGTGTACTGCCAGCGCTCCAGCTACCTGGGCCTTTCAGGTAAGTCTATATTGTTTGTATTTTGTTTTATATTAACCCTTATTTAACCAGGGAAGTCCCGTTGAGATTGAAATCTCTTTTTCAAGGGAGCCCTGGGGGTTGAGGTGGGGAGGGAGGGGAGGAATTGCACAGCCAATTAGATCAGGGGACGATTAGGTGGCAGGTCGAAAGAGCCAGGTTGGGACTTTAGCCATGACACCGGGGAATACCCTACTCTTATCGAGGAGTGTCATAGGATCTTTAATGACCACAATGAGTCAGGACCTCGTTTAACGTCTCATCCGAAAGATGGCGTCTCCTTCAGTACAGTGTCCCTGTCACTGCACTGGGGCATTGGGGATTATTCCACCAGAGGGAAGAGCGCAACCTACTGGCCCATCAACACCTCTTCCAGCAGCAACTTGGTTTTCCTCGGTGGTATCCCATCCAATTACTGACCAAGCCCACACCTGCTTAGCTTCAGCCACGCGGCTAGAGCAGATCAAATAGTGGTATGGCTGCTGGTATCAATCATTTTTTCCGCTTTTATAATAGTATATAATTATTATATATAATATATATTAATGAAATATATTATATATAATATCAGGGCCGGCGCTAGACCTGAAAATTTGGGGGAAAATATCCATCCCTTTATTGACTACAATTAGTCCTGGCTAATTCTAGATGGTTTTCCTTTATTAATACGTTTTCCAATTCAAGAATAATCAAGTAGCAATTGAGGACAAGGCTTCTGTCCCCCATGCGATCTAACAGCGACAAAATAATGGGCTACATTCATTACAGAAAAATAATTTAATTATAAATAGGTCTATGCACTGGCACTCAGCAACGGTATTTTTTTTTTCCAGCGAGAGCGGCATTTCAGAACTCTTTTGCAAATGAAGGTAATTTCGGCGACAAGTACGCACACCTGTTTTTGCAGCACGGTCACGCAACTTGCTGTAAAAAATAGACAGCTGTCCGATTGGAAAATGTAAACAGACGAAACCACGTACTTGTCACCAGAATTACCTTCATTCGCTGAAGAGTTCTGAAATGCTGCTCTCGCTGGAAAAAGTTACGTCGCTGAGTGCCAGTGCATAGACCTAATTTTATTTTTCTAAAATGGGATTTTGTTCTATGCTTCATTTCAGACAGGAGAGGGAGTTGGAAGTGCATGGTGAAACGCATTTTTTTTTTCTTTTTTTGAAGTTTCCATCACAAAAGGGGTAGGCTTGATGTTTTTTTTTTTTATTACATACCAAACATTAAACAATATGTCAATGTCTAATAATAATAATAATAGTAATAATAATAATAATAATACAATTCGTGATTAACTTAACAAAAACAGATCCTCCCCTGTCTGGATTTGACCTCATGCACGAGCAATTTAACTTCGTCTTCGGAGAAACGTGGCGACCTTCCTCTCTCTATCACGGGTTTCGGTTTGAGGATTTGGGATAGTGCAGCCTGCTCCTAAAGGCAGTGGCACCTGGCACACTGATTGGTTTAACTGCCCTAACGCCCAAAGCACGCCTGTGCATAATATAACGGGTAGCGCAGGTGTTTTAGGGATATAGGCAGGTGTGCAAGATTGCAACTTTTGCGGGGGAACGCCTCTTACGCAATGCTAAATCCCCAAATAACGGGTTTAGGGACTCTGACGTAAGATAGGGCCCTAAGTGTACAAAAAAATCAAAAACCAGGGTTGAAAATTTATAGAATTATGAGTCATCGAATATATAGTGCAAAAGGTAAAAGTTGGAAAAAATTGACTCACATTCTTAACTTTACCCTCATTTCCTCAAAACTCATCAGATACTCTTCAAAATCACTGTACTTTGCCTACAGTGTGTCTATTATACAAAACGGTTACCCTTTGCCATCCATAAATTACTGAAACAGCTCAGTCAGGCCCTGCATTGACCCTCGGAAAACCTCTCGTTCGTCACTCGCGTTTCACCTCTGACAACATATTCTGTTCTGTTATGAATATTCATATTCATAAGTCCATCTCAGCACCACTATACCTCATTGGATTGTATCCATATCACTCCTACATACACCAAACATGTTCTACTATTAAATTAAGGGCATAAATACACACATCTGGCCCAACTAGGGTTTCTACCATGCCTTTGAAAATAAAATTTAACTCTTTTTCACGACATAAGTGACTCCGCACGGGCCAGCTGTTAACATTAACAAGTGTGGTCAGTTTTCATTTACAACAAGATGGCTGGCCGGTCACTCACTTTTCCCCAAACCCACGCCAGGCACGGCAAATGGCTCCGTACACGCAAACCAATGGCCGTACCGGCTTGGATATTTCACTCGCCGATTTGTTTTAACCCATAGAACCCAAAATACATTGTTTCGGTACAAATTGAGACATCTGCATACACCCAGACACCCCCTCAACAATATTTTGTAAGAATTTCAACCAGCTTCCTTACCTTTCTGAAGAATTTCTCTTGTATTTTGCAGTAAAATCTGGTGAAAACTTGCCTCAATCGAGGCTTGAGATCCTCGGAGTTGTTTATGAAGGGCCCTGGATGTAGTTTACTTTCGCCTGTTAACAGGAAGTCGCTTTCCTCTTCTCGCAACATTTTTGGTGCCGGATGATCACTCGCGTTTCACTCACCGAGCAACGCCCCATAGAGCCAACCTGAATTAATTTTCTTTATTATTTTACATTTAAGGTTGCTGCATATACCCTATTACTTTGTTTGGATGGTAGGAAGTAAAGAAATTAGCAGTAGTTTGTTCTATATATGGGTAAATGTCAGTGAAACGTGAGTGACAAGGCCGGTGTTGAAAAATAGTTTTTTCAAGCTGGCACAGGCTCAGGTCAATGTACGTAAAAAATATTTCGATGAACATAACCCTTATAGGGACCCTCTTGGCTGGATGTAATATGAACAGTGGGACTACTTTCTTAGTATGCTGGTTGATGGTCTAAAAGTTTCTTTAATTCGCATTTCAACGAGTTGAAATTCCAATTAAAAGATATAGTGTTATGTATGAGTATTTTGTGTACAGCACTGTATATCATTTGTAAATGGAGATTTGTTAGACACTATTGAAATACCCATTATGACTGGTCAGCGATTTGTTTATTTTGGTTGTCATTTGGCACCCTCTGGTGGTATGACTGTAGAAAAACATGATCTGATGCAATACCACTTCTTTGTGAAGAAATAGACTAGTGCTTTCTAGAAGCTTCTGGCATCTTCCTGCCTGGAGGGGGCGGGATTACCCAAGGAATCCTGTAGATCTTTCCAGAATGTTGCTAGTCTATATAAATGCTGTGATTTTGGTCAGTGGAAGCAGAGTTTTTGTTTTGGCAACAGAGTTTCATACTGGCATTAGAGTGTTATTAGAGGATTGAACAGTGGATTATTTGTAGAGGTTTCTTTATTCAGTGAAGAATAAATTTGTTTAAGTTGTCATTGCTGGTTTTCTTTGTTGTGATTTTCAAGTCATAACAATAGGAAAAAAAAAATGTAGGTCATGAAATGGCTAAACCACATGGAAATGTTAGACATGACCCCCCACTAAGGAAAAAATAAGTTTATAGTGGTCTCGCACTATTTGGCTCGACAATACATGGCTTGGAATGAAGTGAAAATGGCCCAAAAATGGCCATTTTGGGCAATTTTTTAACTTGTGGGTTCAATAACTCGCGAAATTATGGGCCGACATATGCAAATTTGCCCTTCTTTTGAAGCTCTGGATGTTTTCTTTCAAATGAGACTAGAAACAGGAAGAATGGTGCATAATATTTTTTTCTAAAGCTCTTTGAAGTCAAAATGACCCTAAAATAGGCCCAAACATCATTTCTTGGATTGACCCATATATATGGGCCAGGCTCACGAAATGTGCGCCACCCCCCCCCCCGGGTACTGAAAAACAATGAAAGTACCCATAGAGCTTAGCTGTGAGTGGTTTTTTAATCTATAGGTATTGTGGGATCATATTCCAAAGCTGTGCGACGGCGACGTTTTTCATTTTTTCATGGTACCTGGTCAAATTTGGGTCCCTCAACTCATTTTTTGGGCCGGGTTTCTGCCTTCGTTTCCAGACATGCATATCTTCTAAAGCCTCAAACATGCATAGATATAGCTATATCTTCTCATAATGCCCTGATATGTATAGAAGGATAGTATAGCTGATGGAAAAATGGTATATACACTGCCCTCCATAATTATTGGCACCCCTGGTTAAAATGTGTTCTTTAGCTTCTAATAAATTCAGTTTTTTTCTATATAATATAGGACCACAATGAAAAAAAGAGGAAAATCCAACCTTTAATTCACGTGCATTTATTCAGTGGGAAAAAAATCCCACATTAAGAAATAATTCCTTTACATCAAATCATGTGTGCCACAATTATTAGCTACCCTGATGTTAATACTTTGTACAACCCCCTTTTGCCAACAAAACAGCACCTAATCTTCTCCTATAATGTTTCACAAGATGGGAGAATACAGAAAGAGGGATATTCGACCATTCCTCTTTGCACAATCTCTAAATCATCCAGCGACCTGGGTCCTCTCCTCTGCACTCTCCTCTTCAGCTCACTCCACAGGTTTTCAATGGTGTTGAGGTCTGGGGACTGAGATGGCCATGGGAGGAGCTTGATTCTGTGTCTGGTGAACCATTTCTGTGTAGATTTGGCCACATGTTTAGGGTCATTATCTTGCTGAAAGACCCAGTGACGACCCATCTTCAGCTTCCGGGCAGAGGCCACCAGATTTTGATTTAAAATGTCCTGGTATTTCAAAGCGTTCATGATGCCATGCACCCTAACAAGGTTCCCAGGGCCTCTGGAAGAGAAACAGGCCCACAGCATCACCGATCCTCCCCCATACTTCACAGTGGGCATGAGGTGCTTTTCTGCATACTCATCTTTTGTGTTCCGCCAGACTCACTTAGAGTGTTTGATGCCTAAAAGCTCTATCTTGGTCTCATCTGACCAAAGCACACGGTCCCAGTTGAAGTCCCAGTACCGCTTAGCGAACTCCAGACGTTTGCGTTTATAATTGTGAGTGAGAAAAGGTTTTTTCCATGCATGCCTCCCAAACAGCTTGTTGGCATGTAGATGGCACCTGATGGTTGTTTTGGAGACTTTGTGACCCCAAGATGCTACCATTTGTTGCAATTCTTTAACGGTGAGCTTTGGAGAACTTTTTATTTCTCTTACTATCCTCCTCACTGTGCGTGGTGGCAAAATAACCTTGCGTCCTCGTCCAGGCTTGTTTACCACTGTTCCAGTTGTTTTAAACTTCTTAATGGTTCCTCTGACAGTAGATATGGGCAGGTGCAGGCGAGTGGCTATTTTCTTGTAGCCATTGCCTGACTTGTGAAGGTCAACACACATCTGCCTTACTTGATTGGTGTGTTCCTTTGTCTTTCCCATGTTGAAGAGTGGATAAGAGAAATGGCCTCTGTGTCACGTCATATTTATACCCCAGGGAAACGGGAAGTGATGAATTACTAATTAAATGTTCCTAGATACTCTGATCAACTTTGTAAACTACTGTAGAAATAACAGAAATACTT
The DNA here is from genome assembly GCA_029692085.1 of Gymnothorax javanicus. Taxonomy (NCBI): domain Eukaryota; kingdom Metazoa; phylum Chordata; class Actinopteri; order Anguilliformes; family Muraenidae; genus Gymnothorax; species Gymnothorax javanicus. The sequence continues at coordinate 18,534,122 of CM056197.1, forward strand.
CAATTACATTTATTTCCTAGGAATTGTTAGGGTTGCCAATAATTGTGGAACAGGTGATTTTATGAAAAATAATTATTTCTTAGTCAGGGATTTTTTTTTTTCCCCTTAAAATTCACTTGAGTGGAAGGTTACATTTTTCTGCAATTTTCAGTGTGAGAGTATGCTTCTGCAATAAAAATTGAATTTATTTTAAGGCTTTTAACACATCTTAACCAGGGGTGCCAATAATTATGGAGGGCGCTGTAGGTAATATGCTGTTGGGATTGTCAACCCTGCCATGGCCCTGAAGTCGGGGTACGTTTTGCGTGCGGCTGCAAAATTGCTGCGCGAGTGCAAACTGCTCTCTAACACAATGTGTAAAATTAATTCAGGCAACCCTATGCTCTCAGTGGTAATTGTATGTGATAAAGGTATATGTCTATTCTCTGAATACCAAATATCATGGTCATTGGTGGAATATTTGGTGAGTTATACGCATTTCCCTATACCCTTGCTCGTCTAAGTCAGAAACACGAAAACCTACTGTTTGCCTATAATCCATCCAGAAGCCTATAACTAATGATGATAAAGTTATTTAAGCCTCCAATCAGTGTTATAATTGTATATAAGTGATGTCCAGAGGTAATTCACCTGAAATTAGAAACCCTACAGTGATTTTTTTTCCCTCAGGATCCCATCGCTGCTGAAAAAAAGAAATTCTGGTCTGCAAATACCTGAAAAATGTTATAAAAACCTATATCAAAACTCAAAAATCTCCTAGAAACACTCCTTTATGCTTAAAAGTATGTAGCCTAGGCAATACCAAGCCAGAACAGGTGTCTCTTAGCTCAAAATATAGGTATATCAGTCAGAAACCGAATCTAAGTCAGAAACCCGTCAAAGTGCACCAAACTCAACCCGACTGACTTGCTATTGCCATAATACTTAACTAATAGATAGAATAAGACCCTGAAGTAGGTAATTGATCACTTACCAATGGAAGATGCCACTTGTAGGCTGATGGACAGGCTGCTTGACAGTTCTTTTTTTTTAAATTTTGGGTCCTAGGTTCCCCTATCCTGAGCCCCGGGAGTTTTTTATGATGATTGCATGTTTCTGTCTTTTAGTTATTGTTATTTTGTTGTAGGTGTTGTCTGGTGTCCCCGACCACCTATGCATGTTATTTGAACAAGTTTATGACTGATTGGCCTCCGATTGCGGCCACAGCGGCCGCCCACGCCCCGCGTCAGTTTCTGCCTGAGACTGGTTTCTGACTGAGAGCGTGGGCCGATCGGTCCGATGTCGGGGCTCTGACCGACGTCATCGTTATACAATCCCAATTCTGAAATAGTTGGGACGAAGTGTAAATTGTGAATAAAATCAAAATGCAATGACTTTTAGATCACATGAGCCAATATGTTATTTACAATAAAACATAGATAACATTTCAAAAGTTGAAACAGAGACATTTTACATTTATGCACAAAATGAGCTCATGTTGTGGATAAAATTGTAAAATTTGCCAGTTTCAACATTTGCTATGTTATCTCTGTTCTATTGTGAATAAAATACTGGCTGGTGTGATTTGAAAGTCATTGCATTTTGATTTTATTCACAATTTACACTTTGTCCCAACTATTTTGGAATTGGGGTTGTATTTTCGATCAAATCGGCTAAAATACATGTTAGCATGTCAAACCAACATGGAATATCATATCCCTGACCACCTGTGTAACGACTGGGGCCACATTTGGCCGAATACGCCCGGTTTCTGCCTGAGATGCCGGGGTTTCTGCCTTAGAATTCTAAGGCAGAAACCCTAAGTCAGAAACCGACCAAAATGCTTTGCGCGCTGTAGCTATGTCGTTATTCAATAAATAATTTATCTAAACAGTGATTTCCACTTTGATTTAGGCCAACAACAATACCTGAATTGCATTTGGCTATATCTTTTACAGTTTTTTAAAAATACATCTAAGTCAGAAACTTTTCTTAAAAAGGTCATTTTTTGGGGACACAAACATCCACTCAATCCCTGTAGGTTGGAGTTTTTTTTTTTTTTTTTGCCCTAATGCACCATATATTAGCTTCATCCTGAAGGATTATTAGGGTGTTGGGACCTTTTTTATTTTTCTAGAGTGCTAAATGTAAAATCTAAGTCAGAAACCAGTACCTTGTGGACAATTTACTAAATGCCACCGCAATACACAAAACGACGATAGGGACATATGCCGACTGTCAGACATAGCCTACACATGTCTATTATGCACAGGAAAAAAAAAAAAAAAAAAAGAACACACTTAAATATAAAAAAACAAAAAGTGAAATATTTCACTTTTTGCATGGACATCAAAAAAGTGCCATTTTTGGCCACTTTTCCAACTTTAAGGGCAAAAAAGACAGGGAAATATTTATTGCAGACCGACAAAATTGGGGTGTTTTAAGTTGCTCTTGGTGAGCTCTATCCATTCATGGTGGTTCTGGAATGATCTAAGCAAAATATAAGATTTGTTAGCCTGTTGACACATTTGTGGGGGGGGGTTGGCGGCGCACATTTCATGAGCCTGGCCCATATATATATATGAACTTATTTATTGAAGTAAGATTTTGTTGGTGTAAATACCCTTGATCATCCTGTCTTGAATGACTCTTTCTCCATCTTAATCATTGTTACTATTTTATATTGACCCTGTGCTCATTAGTTAAAGAAAGAACTGTTAGACAAGACCAAATAGATTTTAAATGGAAAAGCATTACTGACCTTAAAATGTTGACCTCCTTGAATGTGCTGTCAGGATTTCACACTGATTGATTCTCTCTCTTTCTTGCTCTCCCACCCTCCCTCCGTCTCTCTCTTTTATACTCCCTTCAACATTCTCTCAGAAAGACCTCTGTCATTGCATACTGTTATTAACATCATAAACCTTATCTGTGGCAAAATGTAAATTTATGTTTGTTACTAGTTTGCTTTTTTCATATGAAGCAGAACACCTGCCCAGCCTGCTGTTTCACACACAATACTGTTACGGTTCCCTGCGGTTTTGACCACTGTTGTGTACTGCTCCAGTCTAAAATATGCAAAAAATTTCAAATGAGAATACTCCAGGAAATTTGCATTGTAGAGGTCAAATAAAGACTCTCAGTCAGTGCATTGTTCTCTACTTTGTATAAAGACATACAGAGATGCAAAACAAAGCATGAGTCATCAGCAAGACTGAAACACATCATGTTCAGTTAGACACTCGGACACCCTACAACAGGCTTTTATTGGGACGGTGGTTCGTGGTTAGAACTGTTGCCTCTCAATAATGTTTGGGGCTCAAATTCTGGCTGCTCAGGACCTCTCTGCACAGAGTTTGCATGTACAAACCCCAATTCCAATGAAGTTTGGACGTTGTGTAAAACATGAATAAAAACAGAAAACAACTCGATAGTGACTTTTTTTTAATCACAAAAAGACATTATTGTAGCCCCGGATGGAGTGTCTGGGGGTACTGTGGATTTGCGGTGGTCGCGCGTTTGCGTCCTGGCCCAGAAGTACCTCTGCATGAGGGAAACGATAGAAGATAAATGATAGTGATAGAAGAATAACGGTATGAATATCATGTCAAATTTTTGCTTCAGAAAACCGATTTTTCTTAACTACTAATTTGAGTACCACCGGCTTAGTATACATGAAGTGGTTGCTGCAGAGGACAACAAATTTTTCAGTCAAAAGAAAGCATTTTTGGAATTGCTGGATAGATAGTATGGGCAAGTATATTGAGCGGTTTGCACAGGAGGCTTAGCTGAGGAGTTTCATTTAGGGTTATTCCATGTCAATTCACACAAATCCCCAAAACCTCCCCAGTGACACCTCTTCAATTTGCCTGATTTTTATTCTATTAGTGCCTTATGATGTCAAATGAAATAATCCGAAGTTTGAGCTTCCTAGCTCAAACGGTTTTTGAATTATGGCCCTTCAAAGTTTGGGTGCCACGCCCACTTTTGGGGTCCGGGAATTGCACACTTAATTTGCAAGCATTTTTGGAGACCCATATCTTTTGTTTTAAGCTAGCTGCAGGCCTGTAAATTGCTATATCTATGTATTCTGGCCCTGTCAATCAGAATCTGCACTTAAAACTAGCTTAGGTTTACTATTTTTAGAGATATTAACCCCTTAAAAGTGGATTTTTTAATGACGCAGTAAATTTTTGGGGCACTTTGGGGGTCTATATCTTGGAAGGTTTTTGTCCTGATGGGGTTTCAACTAATTTATCATCATATTTGGGTAGACTACTGTGTATTTAGAGAATTTCAGGGCACTCAGAGCCTTGATGGGGGTACAGGAGGGTCCCAAATATGGCCATGGACACAAATTACCCTTTGGTACCCCTACTTCAGGCCCCGAGTTGGCCATGTGGGCACATGATGACTGGAATGAGCTTTTTACCCCATCAACAGTCACCCTTTATCAAAATTTTGAGCAAATAAAAACTTTGATTATCAAACTCCTTCACTATCAACTAAGCCTTTGCATATGGCACTATTTTTGGATATTTTCAGAAAAATCCTAGTCCAGAAAGTACGTCAACTGTTGTTTTAACTGTCTGTTCATGTTTAAGGCAGTTAAAACAGACCAACTTTATAAAATATACATTAAATAACAGATTCTAACAATGAACACATATATTTGCATGTATGAATTGAAAAATTACATTTATTAACCCTTCACACACTGGACGCATACATTTAGCAGCTATAATGTATTTACATCATCTGATCAGATCCATATCAAGGAGGCAAGATATCATTCACTACTGTTGCAATATAAGCAGATACAATTCTACAATTCAGGTCGATGATACAGGCTTGCTGATTAACAGGCAATGAACTTGGGGAGAAGCCTGTGAATTCTTTCAACATCAACTGCAACAAGTTTATAATGCCGAGCACTGCGACCTTGAATCTCTGGAGCATTTACACGACATATGATATCTTGAAATGGTTCCCAGCATGGTGGATTTTGGCGGTTTTCAGCAGGCCAAGACAGAGTCATGTTTGATCGCTTCATGAATGACAGCCTATACTGAGTAACAACGCCGCGGAAACTTAAACTGGCCCGTCATTCTGCCGAATAGTCTTACTAAACTAGTTAATCGTCTGATTGCTAATCAAGCAAAGGGGAGGTTTCTGCCTCACCAAACTAACCTCCACTGCACGTCACTGCCTTGTTTTAATCTTTGCCTTTCCTATTTGAAAGATGCATTTATCTCTTAAGCGAAATAATCCAACTCAAGTAGTTGGAGTTGTCAGAATTTGGTCAGATACAGGGATAGCCCAAGGAAAGGTGTCAATTATTGAAAAAACGGCATTGTGTTAGCAGCTGGGAAAGGGTTAATCCCTTGTTTTGTCAATATAACTGGGGGATGTTGGCTGCTAATAGCACATTTTAATCTTCCCATTGATCAATTTAATTCATAGGTCTGTTTTTACTACCATAAACATGAATAGGCAGTTAAAAACAACAGTTGACCTACTTTCTGGATTTTTCCGAAAATATCCAAAAATAGTGCCATATGCAAAGGCTTAGTTGATAGTGAAGGAGTTTGATAATCAAAGTTTTTATTGGTTCAAAACTTTGATAAAAGGTGACTGTTGATGGGGTAAAAAGCTCATTCCAGTCATCGTGTGCCCACATGGCCAACTCGGGGCCTGAAGTAGGGGGTACCAAAGGGTAATTTTGTCCCGAGGCCATATTTGGGACCCTCCTGTACCCCCATCAAGGCTCTGAGTGCCCTGAAATTCTCTAAATACACAGTAGTCTACCCAAATATGATGACAAATTAGTTGAAACCCCATCAGGACAAAAACTTTCCAAGATATAGACCCCCAAAGTGCCCCAACAATTTATTGCGTCATTAAAAAATCCACTTTTAAGGGGTTAATATCTCTAAAAATAGTAAACCTATGCTAGTTTTAAGTGCAGATTCTGATAGACAGGGCCAGAATGCATAGATCTAGCAATTTACAGGCCTGTAGCTAGCTTAAAACAAAAGATATGAGTCTCCAAAAATGCTTGCAAATTAAGTGTGCAATTCCCGGACCCCAAAAGTGGGCGTGGCACCCAAACATTGAAGGGTCATAACTCAAAAACCGTTTGAGCTAGGAAGCTCAAACTTCGGAATATTTCATTTGACATCATAAGGCACTAATAGAATAAAAATCAGGCAAATTGAAGAGGTGTCACTGGGGAGGGTGTGTGACTTGACATGGAATGACCCTTTCTGTAAATCTTGAAAAACAGGGTTGGGACTGATCTGGCCAATATTGTAAACTGTGTTCAAGGTCGGCTTGCTGGTGAATATTCAATTACTGGTCCGAGAGAATAGTCTAACTGCGTATATAAATAGAGCAGCTCCATGTCCGCTGGCAACAACATCTGCACTGACGGGTTATGGGTTGGACCGGAACGTATATATAATATAAAAAAATCACACTCGCACGTACGAACTGAAGACATAAAAACCACTGTTGAAACCAGTGACCACAAAAATGGTCAAATGTTATTTCAAACAGTACAAATGTTATTTCAATCGTATTTCATTATGATTCCACATTAGTTCTTTGTAAATTTTCTTGCTGCAAATGAAATCACTTCAGTTCATTTATTCATGCACTCATTATTCTTCGTAAATTATGTACGGCACGACAGGCTGAGCCATGAAGTTGTGTACGCGAATATTCCTCGGTGGTTTAGCTTATCTTAATGGTAACGCTGGCAAACAGATGCTGATGACCTAGCGAGCCTGTTGTAGCCAGTGCACAAGGATGATGATGATTAGTTGACTGATTAAATGATTGACTGCTAATTAGACCAGAAGGAGCCAGGTTTGCGTGGAGCCCCAATGTGTGTGATAATACCAATGAAAAAAACACTTCAGGCAGATGGCAAATTTAACCATGAATATATTGAAATAAGACATGAAAAGGAAAACACATAACACAGATAAACAAAATATGGGCCCTTAAAGTTTCAAAGTCCAGTTGCTTTGTGTTTACAAGTTCCAGTTGGGTGGAAGAGGGGAAAGGAGGTTCAAAGAGTAGTGAGCTCAGTTTTTTCAATTTCCTACCACACGCTGTGGGAGGAAGAGGGATCCATAGGTTCGGGGAAGCTCGCCATCCAGATTGAAGATCAGTTTCAGCTTATAGATCCTTGTTCAAAAAAAAACCTGACCTAAAAGGTCAGGTTAAATAAATAAAATCAGTATCCAAACTAAACAAATTTTTTTTTCTCCTTAGTTGTACAACATAAATCCTCATCATTGATTTTAAATCATTCAACACATTTTAAATAACTGAACATAAATATCTTCACTCAGCATCATTCAACAAATCAAATAATCATTTTAAATAAATACTACAGAACAACAGCATTGTAATCCATGTGATGCATTTGATTCATTCATATTTTGGAATGAAATGCTAGCCTGCAAATCACCCACCTTCAGCATTTAGCTAACAAGCTAACTCAATGGGAAATTCCATATTATTAGCATTAGCACCAAACAATACCAACTTTTGAAATTGGTCTTATTTAACAACCTTTTTTTTCCTGTTTGGCAACCAAATGACACAGCCAGAGACACTGAACCATGTTTAAGGTAGGTGCAAGATTTAAACTCACCGCTGAGTGTAGAATAAAGTTGAGATTGAGAACAGGAGCACATTGTGATCCGGTCAGAAAGGGAGCACAATGTTTTTTTCCTGTTCTGTGATGCATTTTGTAATTATTTCTTTAACTGCTTGTATGGGGTTCTCACGATTCTGTGAACGACCGCTCCTTTGTTGCCTAATTGAAGAATTGACTGCTGATTTCGTGAATGGACGCACCTCCGCTGATTGGCTCGTGACTGTCTGGTTGAGAATGGCTGTTTCTAATGTGGAATTGCAATTGACTAACGCAGTGCGCTTGTTGCTCAATGAAGGTATTGAGACTTTATAAAATGAACGGGGCAAGTGGGGCCAGGGGTTTTTTCGTCAGTCATTATTCGAATCCTCTGGACGGATGGGGAGCGGTTTGGCTCGAATGAGGACCGACTACAGGACGCTGAGCTGATCTTCACGGGTGAACTTAACCATCCAGACTAGCCATTATCCGGGCGGAGTGACGGCACGGTGTTGCAGATTACTTGGAGAGTTGAGGGCTGCGACTTGGGAAAAGTAGAGGGGTGAAGTCCCGACTCGCCCCTCTCCGAGCTAAGTACCCCCTCTCCCCCTTCCGTTGAGATACTGAGCGTTGCTTATTGCTGTGTCCCAGGAATTGCGATGTTTTATTTTTAAGATATTTATTATGGAGGCCTGTGTTGCACCTCTGAACTTTGTAGTTTACTGTAATTAATTGCACATTGGTCTTTTGGATCTTTTTGCCGGAGTTATTGATATACTGTCACTCGGGTGCGTGCTTTTCCCGTTGCATGACGTATCCTATATGCACAGCTTGAGCTGCGTGTTGTGGATTTTTGTTTTTACCTTGGAGGTTCTTTAATCACGTGTGGTAGTGTTTAGCGTCATTATTTAGTAGTGTAGGCTACTTTTTATTGGATGCGTCTCTCAGCAGAGTATCCGCTGCCGCAGCGGGATTGGTCACGTGACAGTTCTCAATTCCTCCTAAGGCATCGCATCCCAGTGGAGTTTCTGCGGAGAGGCGGAGACGGAGGACTACCGGCACCGCGTCATCTTCAATGGACTCTGGGGGGAGGGATTTTAAGAATATTTCTTGTAATAATTTTACTGAATTTTGAACTTGTTGCCTGGGTTTTTTTTAACTCTGCTTACCCTGAAGGTAGAACCTGTGGTGCCTTTTTTTGGAGTCCTAGGCTCCTATACCTAGGTGGCGTAATCGGCTACATTTAAATAAAAATACCTTCTACGCTATTTGACTGTTTTGGGCCATTGGATGCGGCGTAGGCCACATTTTGGCGCAATCGGCAGGACCCGAGGTTTTTGGAAGCAGAGTTAAAAATTCCTGATTTTCTTAATTTCCTGTATTTATTTTTAACAAAAATGATGATGCCTATTTATCCTGGTGCAAAAAATTTGGGGGACCAGGCTCAGAACTTAAGTATGAGGAATGGAAGTTACAGCTACAGGGTCTGATTGATTATACTGGGCAAACAGAGGTACGAAAAGTGAGTGTATTAATGGGATCATTGGTGGGAGAGGCTAAAAGGCAGATTCAGGTATTGGATGAGGGAAATCGTGATACGACTGCTAAAATTTTTGCTGCATTAGATGACATCTATAAGGAGAGGGTCCCCATAGCAGTAGTTAGATCACAGTTCTTCAGATGCCAACAGAACCCTGGTGAACCTGTACAGTCATATATCCTCAGATTGAGGGAACTCCACTGCAGGCTACAGCAATATGAACCTGATGGGGCCCCTACAGACAATCATCTGAAGGAGCAGTTCCTGCTTGGCCTGGAGGAGGGCCCCTTGCTCCAAACCCTGAGAAGACATGCCCGTCGGAACCCAGATGGAGCATTTGGCGACTTGCAACAAGAAGCCAAACAGCTGGAGGAAGACCAGTGGGGACATAGGAGAACTGAGGTAACCTGTACTGCTGTGGGCACTAACAATCTTAGATCTCACTCTCAGGATGCTGACTGGAGGCGGGAGTTGAAACAAGAAATTATGACCGAGTTGAAAGATCAGCTAAAGGATTGGACGCAGGAGCTAATCAGGGAGTGGAAACCTCGAGGTCTACCGCATGGGTCCAGTCCCCAACAACCAGAGCACATGTATGCCCCCCCGCCTTCCACTAACACTTTGGCCTACCATCAGCATCCCATCTGCCGACGGTGTAAACAGGCCGGTCATATCGCTAGGTTTTGTAACAGCCGTTCAGGGCCTTCACCGACTTTAAACTAAGTGCCCCTGCTGCTGAGACCCGAGCAGTGGGGTTAGGTCAGGGGAATAAACCACAAAGGGTCACCTCAGCTTTGATTGGCGAATGCCCAAATGTTGAAGTCATCGTAGGAGGAGTTAAAATGATCGGCTTACTAGACACTGGTTCTCAAACCACATTGATGAGGCCGAGTGTGTTTAGTAGCCAATTTCCAATACTGGATGTCCAGCAGCTCCCCATCTATATAAAACTGAAGGCAGCCAATGGTCTCATGATCCCTTGTTTAGGATATGCTATGATGGATTTTGAGATTGAAGGACATAAGATTGTTGAGCGGGGTGTCTTTATTGTGGATGATGAATTCTCCTCTAACCCATTAATCATTGGCATGAATGTAGTTCAAGCATGTTGGGATGTTGTATTCAATGGCTCAGAAGGGCCTATGTCTTTTTCCTGTCAAAATCCGAAGGCCAACCATGTCTGGAAGGGGGCTTTTGCTGTATGCCGAAGAACAATGGCGACCACAGAGGATGGGTTCCTGGGGTACGTCTGGCCAGCTCGACGACAAGGAGTCACAGTCCCAGCCAGGAGTGAAGTTGTTGTTTGGGGACGTGCCTGTTTTGGTCCATTGGGGCGGGACTATTATGGCCTCATCGAAGCCCTCCCTGAGCCTAGTGCTGTTGCAGTGGCGAAGACTCTGGCAGTGGTTCGACGAGGTAGAATTCCTGTTCGTATCTGTAACCTCAATGAATTCCCTGTGTTAATAGGGCGTTACCAGAAGCTGGCAAGGCTGCTCCAGGTGGAGGAAGCAGACGTTCATGGTGGCCGAGATGTCAGCCTGGTGCTTGGGGCTGATGGAGTTGTGGAGGTGGGGTTGGTGGAAGTTAGTACCAAGGAAGCAGAAGACCCACAATTTGATCCCCTGGGGCTGGCTACGCCACCTGACTTGAATGTGGAGGAACAGCGTAAGCTGCTTAGTCTCATTCAAAAATGGGAAAAGGTTTTCTCTACCCATGAGGAGGACTTTGGGCGGACTAATGTTGTACAGCATCAGATTCCAACAGGGGACGCTAATCCAATAAGAGAGCGGTTCCGGCCCTTGCCTCCCCTGCTGTATAAATAAATGCGAGCCCTGTTATCTAGTATGCTACAGGCAGGTGTTATAGCGGGGAGCTCGAGTCCTTGGGCTGCTCCTATCGTTATGGTAAAGAAGAAGGATGGAAGCTGGCGGTTTTGCGTGGATTACCGCAAGCTAAATTTGGTCACCCGTAAAGATTCTTTCCCTCTCCCAAGACTTGAAGAGACGCTTACCTCTATGACTCGTGCAGAATGGTTCTCCACTTTGGACTTGGCAAGTGGCTATTGGCAAGAGGAGGTGGACCCAAGAGATCTGGAAAAAACTGCTTTTAGCACCCCAGTAGGCTTATTTGAATTCCAACGCATGTCTTTTGGCCTTTGCAATGCGCCAGCCACTTTTCAACGCTTGATGCAGTAATGCTTCGGGGGTCGGATTACTGAATCATTGTTAGTGTACCTTGACGATGTTATTGTCTACTCCCCAGATTTTGACACACATCTGAAGCATCTAGATGAAGTTTCTGAGTGCCTCTGGAAACATGGACTTAAACTTCGGCCTGATAAGTGCTAGCTGTTTCAGCATCAGGTGAAGTTTTTGGGCCATGTAGTCAGCCTGGAAGGGGTCCAGCCTGATCCAGATAAAGTATCTGCTGTTACTGATTGCCCCGTCCCCACGACCGTAAAACAACTCAAAGCATTTTTGGGATTAGCTGGTTATTACAGACGCTTTATTTCTGGATTTTCAAAATTGGCATGACCCCTAAATTCACTGACTGTTGGCATCCCTAACGATAAGAAATTAAGCTCCCGTCCAGTCACTTGGTCAGCTGAGTGTCAAACATCATTTGAGGCCTTGAAAAAAAGCCCTAACTGAGGCCCCTGTACTGGCGTTTGCTGATTTTACTCAACCCTTCATTCTCTACACTGACGCCAGTCATCAAGGACTGGGAGCTGTACTGGCACAGGTACAAGACAGTAAAGAGTGGGTAATAGCATATGCTAGTTGGAGTTTACACCCCACAGAACAGAATGATGCAAACTATAGCTCGTTCAAATTGGAGCTCTTGGCTTTAAAGTGGGCAATCGCTGAAAAGTTCAAGGACTATTTGACGGGGGCTAAGTTTGTGGTATTTACCGACAATAACCCAGTTGCTTATTTGCAGTCTGCCAGGCTGGGGGCAGTGGAGCAGCGGTGGGTGGGGCAGCTGGCCTCCTTTGACTTTGAGGTAAAGTACCGAGCGGGGAGAGAGAATACCAATGCGGATGCACTCTCCAGATTCCCTCTACCCCCAAGGCCCTCTGGGAGGATCGCCCCTGTTGCAACTGTTGGTGTCTCTGTATCTGCTGTAGCAGCGTCCACACTGGACAACGGCCCTGAGGACATATGTGGGGAGTGGGAGGTCGCGCAGAGGACAGACCCAGATATTCAGACCGTCCGAAGGTTTGTGGAGCAAGGTCAACTGCCAAGTGGGCATGAAAGGGGGACTTTTTCCATTGCGGCGGCTCAGTTGTTACGACAACGCAGACGACTGTGTATCCAGGAAGGTGCTCTGTGCCGTAAGGTAACTGACCCAAACAAACATGAATTGCGCTTTCAGATTGTATGTCCAATGTCCAGACGCCAAGAGGTGTGGAGGAGGCACCACGAGGCTGCTGCCCATGTAGGGGCTGAGAGGACCTTGACCACCTTGAGATGACATTTCTTCTGGGTCACCATGGATCAGGAGGTACGGGGGTTCCAGGAGGGTTGTGTTGTCTGTAGCCTGCAGAAGGATAGAACTGAGCCACAGGCCCCCTTGTGCCCCATTGAGGTGTAATGGGAAAAAAGGCCACTAGATGGCAGTACTGACATTTTTTTTGTTAAGCCAGTCTGGAACTAGGTTTTGGGCATGTCCTGGGCATGCCTCAGAGGGGGCTGGAAAAGAGTATATAAGGAGAAAAATTGAGACAGTAGTAGTAGTAGTTGGAGAAATTGCAAGGAGAAACTGTGGAAGGATACATTTGACCAGACCTGTCACTCTTTTCAAGACCTGTGAAGCTTTTTGTGGATTTTTGCCTGTGTTGGAGCATTTTCCTGTCCCAGGACATCGAAACATAGCAGCCCATCTCAATTACCAAGGGACTGTAACTATCTTTTTTTTTTTTTTTTTTTTTTCAATCTTGGTCAGTAGGGGTAGAGTCTGAATTAGTTCTAAGTGTTTGTTTAATTAAATCTGTTGAAGTTGAAGAACTTTGTCTGTCATCCCTTGCTGTCCGTGACGCCATAACAAATTGGGGCCATAACAGAGGTTACCTATCCATTGGAGGTAGTGGCATTAGATTTCCTGTCCCTGGGTAGGACAGGTGATACTTACCAAAATATCTTGGTTATGACGGACATGTTTACCCATTATTCCTGGGCTGTACCAACACGTGATCAAACTGCTAAAACTACTGTGCGTGCAATCTGGACCTACCTTATTCAACCATTTGGTTGTCCAGCCCGGTTTCATTCTGATCAAGGGCCAAATTTTGAGGCAGATTTGATGAAGCAATTGTGTGACATGTATGGTGCCATAAAAAGCCGCACTACCCCATATCACCCAGCCGGTAATGGTAGGGTAGAGAGGGTAAACCAGACACTCCTGACTATGCTGCGCACCCTTGAGACTGAGAGACAGCAAGGGTGGCTTGAACACTTACCTGAGCTGTTACAAGCTTACAACAATACGGTCCCTAGTGCTACAGGGTATGCTCCATCTTACCTTATGTTCGGGCGGCATTTGAGGCTCCCCCTAGATGTTGGGTTGGGGACAGTCGATGTAAGGCTAACCGGCACACTTGATAGTTGGGTTCATAGCCATCACCAGAAACTAACCCATGCTTATGATCTAGCTCTCAAGGAGATGAGGCAGGCAGCTAAGCAGGCGAAGCAGCGCTATGATCGCAAGGCACATGCAATCCTCTTGCTCCAGGGTGAAAGGAAGTGGGTGCGTAATAGGAATAGACAAGGTGGGGGGAAGCTGCATGCCCATTGGGACCCTGAACCGCACCTCATTCTTGAGACAGTAGGAGAGACGGGACTATTGTATAAGGTGCGGGCGGAGAAGGGGGGCAGTGAGAAAGTTCTTCACAGGAATGCCCTCAAACCATGTTTACCATCTTATTTCCAGCCCCCAGCAGCAGAGCCAAGGGAAGTGGAAGGGACCCAAGTGCCTGTGTTTTATTACATCCCGGGGAGTGACCCTATAGATTCTGAGGTGCAGCCAAGACGTTCAGCAAGGCCAAATATTGGTCAATTACCTGCCCGTTATAGGCTTTGAACTACTGCAGGGACTGCCAATTTTCAGTTATGCGGGGATGTGACCGGGTCAGAAAGGGAGCACAATGTTTTTTTTCCTGTTCTGTGATGCATTTTGTAATTATTTCTTTAACTGCTTGTATGGGGTTCTCACGATTCTGTGAACGACCGCTCCTTTGTTGCCTAATTGAACAATTGACTGCTGATTTCGTGAATGGACGCACCTCCACTGATTGGCTCGTTGACTGTCTGGTTGAGAATGGCTGTTTCTAATGTGGAATTGCAATTGACCAACGCAGTGCGCTTGTTGCTCAATGAAGGTATTGAGACTTTATAAAATGAACGGGGCAAGTGGGGCCAGGGGTTTTTTCGTCAGTCATTATTCGAATCCTCTGGACGGATGGGGTGCGGTTTGGCTCGAATGAGGACCGACTACAGGACGCTGAGCTGATCTTCACGGGCGAACTTAACCATCCAGACTAGCCATTATCCGGGCGGAGTGACGGCACGGTGTTGCAGATTACTTGGAGAGTTGAGGGCTGCGACTTGGGAAAAGTAGAGGGGTGAAGTCGCGACTCGCCACTCTCCGAGCAAGTACCCTCTCTCTCCCTTCCGTTGAGATACTGAGCGTTGCTTATTGCTGTGTCCCAGGAATTGCGGTGTTTTATTTTTAAGATATTTATTATGGAGGCTTGTGTTGCACCTCTGAACTTTGTAGTTTACTGTAATTAATTGCACATCGGTCTTTTGGATCTTTTTGCCGGAGTTATTGATATACTGTCACTCGGGTGCATGCTTTTCCCGTTGCATGATGTATCCTATATGCACAGCTTGAGCTGGGTGTTGTGGATTTTGGTTTTTACCTTGGAGGTTCTTTAATCACGTGTGGTAGTGTCTAGCGTCATTATTTAGTAGTGTAGGCTACTTTTTATTGGATGCGTCTCTCAGCAGAGTACCCGCTGCCGCAGCGGGATTGGTCACATGACAGTTCTGAATTCCTCCTAAGGCATCGCATCCCAGTGGAGTTTCTGCGGAGAGGCGGAGACAGAGGACTGCCGGCACCGCGTCATCTTCAATGGACTCTGGGGGGGAGGGATTTTAAGAATATTTCTTGTAATAAAGTTTACTGAATTTTGAACTTGTTGCCTGGGTTTTTTTTAACTCTGCTTACCCTGAAGGTAGAACCTGTGGTGCCTTTTTTTGGAGTCCTAGGCTCCTATACCTAGGTGGCGTAATCGGCTACATTTAAATAAAAATACCTTCTACACTATTTGACTGTTTTGGGCCATTGGATGCGGCGTAGGCCACAATATGCTGTCAGCAGCACCAAACACTTGCAGGTGAGGAGTGGGAAGAGGCTAAGAGGAAGTGACCTTGTCATGACCCAGAACCTATACTGTTGAGACTGAGTTTTTTAGTTTGGTTACCATGGTTTCCTGCGTTACGCTGTATTGTAATTAGTGAAGACATAACATTTGCTAATGAACCTTGCATTAGGCAAACACTAGCTTTGCCAAGCAGTAATTCCATTTAAGGTAGACTGCAAACAGTGGCACATTGCATTCATGAACACGTTTATCTTTTTAACGTTACATTTATATCAAATGCTTCTTTGTGTTTGATTGTTTGACAAAGAGAGCAACGTTTTAAAATAGTGCCGAATTAGCTTAGACCTGGCAGTGAAAATAAACAGCCTGGAAAATGAGGTAGGTTACCTTTTTAAGATTGGGAATTTGTAGCTTCGGGCGAATTTCAATAAGCGCAAAATCGCTGGCTAGTTTAACTTTGTTCTGATGATGACACACGGAATGCACACTTGTCCACTCGCTCACTCACTGCCTTTATATTGTTTTCAATGTAGAAAATTCACAACATAATGCCGTACATAGCGGGTGAGTGTGCATTTCGAACGCGCCCTATTCTAACCAAATGATCTCCATGGAAACTCAGCTGAGCTGTTAGATATCAAATCAGTCAATCACAGGGGGCCATGGCAAGACTGGTTCCCCACGCGCAGAGAATTGCTGAGTCACTTAGTGAAAGAAATCCTTGCTCGCGCACACCTCAAACTCCTGCTTCTCATGCAAAAAACATTCATCCTGTCACAAATGTAACCACATCATTCAAGGCACGAGACTTTGCTTAGTGTGCGAATGTCTTTTTTATTTGAGTGATTTAATGTTGGAATTTCAGCGATCTAAAAACTGTTTGCTGTTCTCCCAAAGATTTTTGGGTGATTTCTGAATGGGAAAGATAAAGAAATTAGACGTGCCTCATGTCCTTTGACTGCTCCCTGAAGCAAAACTATGCATTACTCTGCTATAAAAACTATAGTACTGTGACAACAACAAATTTTCCTACGTTTTTGAGAAATTTCATGAGGGATTCAGATTTGTGGAAGTTATAGTGATATGAAAAGTATTTTTTGCAGCCTCTGTGCTCCCAGCTTCCACTCTAGATGTGACATCACGCACTCTAGCAATGAGAACCCAACTCCCATTCTTTCCAATGGGAAAATTTTTGTTGGTTTTTTGGGACTATTTCAGACACCGCATGACGAAACTCAATCAAAATCGATTGGCTTCATCCTCTAACCACTATCAACGTGCATGTAAAAAATCAAAAGGATCGGAGAAGAAATGCAGTCTGTAGAGCGTTTACAAGAAAATCTCTACGGACGCGCGACGACCGCAAATCCATAATACCCCCAGACACTTCGTCTGGGGCTTCAATGACTTGCAAATCTCATTAACCCACATTTTATTCCCAATAGAGCATAGACAACATACCAGATGTTAAAAGTAAGACATTTTACCATTTCATGAAAAATATTAGCTCATTTTGAATTTGATGGCAGCAACACGTCTCAAAAAAATTGGGACAGGGCTGTGTTTACCATTGTATAACATCCCCTCTTCTTTTAACCCCTTAAGCCCTGAGTCCTTTTTCGAAAATGGCAAGCTCAAAATGAAATGAGTATATCTCGGCAACTATTTGATCCATTTGAATAATCTTGGTATCATAATAAAGGTAAAACCATTTGGGATTTCTGCCACAGTGTAAAAATCAGTGTATATGTCACTTAGAGTAAATGAAGATGGAACACAGTATAAATCAAAGACCTCATTTTGCACCAAACAAAGTTTTACTTCGATCCCTTGTAAAATTAATCAGTTGCAGTCTGAAACCTCTAAAAATTTACAGCACAGAATCTCACCATTATCTGTGCCAAAGTTTATTCCACTCAAGTAAATCAAACACAATTAGAGAGGAATGTCTATGTGGCTTCTCCAAATTGGCAATTCAGGTACCTTGTGTGCCAAATCAGATTTCTCAGATACTATACTGTAAAACTCATCTAATTTCACTTATATGTCACTACAGGCATACATTCCAACCAAATACAGCCAGTTTTTAATTTTTTGAATTCAGAAATATTTTTTAAATTATTATTTCTGCCAGTCCTGTAGCCTATACCATTCCATTCAAAGACAATAAATACAAAGAAAATGAAATTTGGCTCCTCTGGAGCAGATTTATTTAAAAAAAAAAAAAAAAAAAAGCAAATTAATAAGATTATGAATACAACGGAAAGGTTAAAAATGAGAAAAAAGTAAAAAGAACAAAAACCCCATCAATTATTTGTACATGAAAAAAACACTACCTACATCCACTCTGACTGGGGATCGAACCCGGATCTCCGACGTCGCTGTCAGATGTTTCAACCCCTATACTACATCAACTGACACAAAGATGATGCTCAAATTGCTAATATAAAGAATGAGTTGAGAAAACAAGTTACTCACCTTGTTTGTACTGTTGTGCCCTCAGTATTCACGCGTTTCTGTCAGAAAACGACTTTCAAAACGACGGTTGAATATTTAGCGAATAATTATACCGAAAATACCACAAACAAACCTGTTAAGCGTTTATATTGTCGCTTTATTTAAGTACATTCAATGGCCCATGGACTCGGTTTGACGCACTGGGAACGCAAGGCTGTAGCTTAGGCTAGCTTTGTGCTATAAAGCTGGTTCAGGGCTCGTTGGAAACGTAAGAAGCCATATAATCAAATGGCTAGCAGCAAAGTTTTGCTGACAGCATCACAAGCCGATCACAGAGAGGAAAATACATTGCAAGCAGACTGAATGCTAAGGAGCTGAGATTTTTGCAGCAATGCTCCAGAAGAAAAACATGCCTTCAGACTCGCAGATCTAGTTTCCTTATAGCACGGACACATTGGGCTAACAATAGCAAGCGCAGATTTACCCTCGAGCAGTTTTTTTATTACAAAATATCAAAGGTAAGAAATTTCTTTGCTCATCTCTGTAGTCTGTATAGTGCATGCCTGCTGTTCTTTGAGTGTGGTGTCTGTTTAAAATGACAAGGCATACATCGTTGGATTCTGTGGACTTTCCTCTTTCATTTGAGGTATCGTTTGTATGCATAGCATTCATTCAGGAGAAATTTTAGCGACTCAGCGCTGATATTTTATCCTATGTTTTGCTACATGCTTGTTTACTTGCTTGGTGCTTGAATTGTGTTCGGTTGAGGTAAAAATAGTCAACATGAGCTTTTTGCCTAGTTTCTTCGTGAAATGTGGATATGCCGCATTACAGTGTTAGGATTTGGAAACATGCTGTATTTATTATGCGTAAGCACTGCCCCCGGTACCGGAGGCGTCAGGCTTAAGGGGTTAACAACAGTCTGTAAAAGTCTGGGAAATTAGGAGACCAGTCGCTGGAGTTTTGGGAGAGGAATGTTGTCCCACTCTTGTCAGAAGTAGGATTCTAGCTGCTCAAAAGTCCTGGGGGCTGTTTCAATAAACACAACAAACCGTCCAACCCAGCGATGGACTATCCCCGCTTGGATAGGACAGTCCGTCTTTTCCTGGATGTTTTCATAAACAGCCCGTCATCCTCCATTCTGGTCAGACTGTCCGACTTTCTGGAACCACTCGAGAGTTGTCTTAAAACTCGGTCGGACAAAAAATATAAAGCCAAAATATAGCGTTATTGTGTGATGCTGTCTGGAAGTGCAGACAGCCCAAAATATTTTGAGAATGGAAAGACTGTATAACCAATGCCCGCGAAACCAATATAGACTACCCCCAGAAACGGAGCTCTTTTAAAGCCATGAATTAATTTTTCTAATATTTACACAAAATTTATTGACAACGCGTGAAGTTTTCACTTTTAAATCATTTGCACCGTTATCCTCAAGTGCGACAAAAAGTTGTGTTTTTATGCATGCTATGTGAACACTAATGGGACATTGCCTAAGGAGCGGTCTCGGCATGGTTCTCAGTGGTTATAAAACATCGTATTTGTGGTGCTTATGTGTGACCAAGAGTGGAGCACTGCTTATCGCCCGTCTGCTTAAAGGGCATCTAAAGTCGATTCCCATTGTTTTTGTTTGTTGGCCAATCAGCGAGCCGCACCTGCGCAAATGAACCAAAATAGAAGGATTATCTATGTGTATACACAAAACATTGATTGATGAATGAAATTGGTCATATGACAATGCAAGATGTCAACGAAAGCAAGTGATTTGTTTGTAAACATTGGACGTTCAACGTCCCGTCTGAGAATTGACTTTAGATGCCCTTTAACTCAATTTTGTAAAATGAGCGATCGTGATTTATGTCTGAATAGTAGTTAATGATCTACCTAATCAAAATTGTTTTTTTTTTTTTTTTTCATGTAACATTAACCTATTTTGAATATTTGAACGCCAAATAGCGAAGCAGTGCATTGCTGAGGTGTAAATTCTCACGCAACTTCGAACGGACAGTGACGAACTGTCCCTCCACGTTGGACCATGGTCGGACATCCTACTTTTGTTTTATTGAAACACCTGATGGACATAGTCTGTCGAAGGTCCAACTTTTCACTCGACGGATGGTCTGACTTGGTCGGACTAGTAAAGTTTATTGAAACAGCCCCCAGGGTCTTCTTTGCCAGATTTTCATTTTATGATGCGCCAAATATATTCTACTGGTGAAAAGTCTGGACTGCAGGCAGGCCATTTCAACACCCGGACTCTTCTACCTTGAAACCACTGCTTAGGCAGTGACTAGAACCTGTAAGGGTTTGGTCAACAATCGCTCCGAGATCTTTTTCACGTTCAGCATATTCCAGTTTTAATCGTCCCATGAAGTAATCCTGGCTCATGTTGTTGTGGAAAATCTCTCTAATTGATTCTAACATGAGAATTTATCAGGAGGCATTTCTTGGGGCTCAAATAGTTTCCATTTTTTAAGTAGGGGTGACAGACCTATGTGGGCAGATATAGAGGATGAGTTGAATGCTCCATTCAAGGCAGTAGATTATTTAAGCCAATATTTAAAAGTGGATATCATGAACCCAATAATTTCTCATACTTGGAATATATGGTACCACATACACAAGAAAAAGGGATCATCCCCCTTCTTGGTAGGTTCTGCCTCAATATGGAAGAACCCCGAACTGAAAATAGGAGGGAAGGTTTTTTTCTGGAGAAAGTAGTACATGAAAGGGATCAGGCATATTGGTTGTTTATATGATGATAATATTTTAAGAACATTTTGAATTGGTTTGCTCCTTACAGCCCCTCCCCTTTCACATTCTTCCACCTCCACCTTAATGAGCCACAGGTGGAGCCCATTAAGGTGGAGGTGTCAGCAGAGTATTTAGGGCTGGCAGGTGCCAGCCCTGGTGCTGCTGTATTTCACTTCACTTCTGGTCAGTGGGGATGTTTTCTGGCTCCCCTTTTGGTTTATGACTGTTGTTTTGTTTGTCTTTTGGTTGAATTTAATTCAGTTCTTTTTCCTCAGCCTTGGCACCAGTGAGTCTTTATCTTTTGAGTCCCAGTGCCAGAAACCGTAACACATTTGATGAATTGAGAGAACTGTATAATTTACATGAAAAAGATTTTTGGAGATATCTGCAACTTAGTGTAATGGTTTCATTGCAGTCCCTCCCCCTTCGGCTGTCTTCGCCTCCACTTCAACAGGCCACACCTGTTGCTCGTTGAAGTGGAGGTGAAGTTAAAGTATTTAAGAAGCTGCATTGCCAATTGGCATTGCCGCTGCACTCTGGGTTTTAGCCCTGTGATGTGGTGCTGCTGCTCCCCTGTTGTTGTGATTATTGTTATTTATTAAATTCTTTCTATTTTTGTTATCAGCCTGTGCGAGTGGGTCCCTTTTCTCTGCTTTTGGGTACATGGTCCCAGTGCCTGCCGGATTGCAGGTTGCATCCGGCGGGACCAAACCATGACAGAATGCAGCTGCCAGTTTGGGACGCAGCCAGGCTGATTGTGAGGGGAGCAGCAGCAAGTTTTTTATGCAAGGGCTTGTGGGGACCAGTCATCCGGGGTCGGGCGGAGGTGTTCTCCAGTGTGCTCCAGTGGGGCCCAGCGGAGGTGTGCTCCAGTGGGGCCCGGCGGAGGTGTGCTCCAGTGGGGCCCGGCGGAGGTGTGCTCCAGTGGGGTCCGGGGTCCGGCGGAGGTGTTCTCCAGTGGGGTCCGGCGGAGGTGTTCTCCAGTGGGGTCCGGCGGAGGTGTGCTCCAGTGGGGTCCGGCGGAGGTGTGCTCCAGTGGGGTCCGGGAGGTGTGCTCCAGTGGGGTCCGGGCGGAGGTGTTCTCCAGTGGGGTCCGGGCGGAGGTGTTCTCCAGTGGGGTCCGGGCGGAGGTGTGCTCCAGTGGGGTCCGGGCGGAGGTGTGCTCCAGTGGGGTCCGGCGGAGGTGTGCTCCAGTGGGGTCCGGCGGAGGTGTGCTCCAGTGGGGTCCGGCGGAGGTGTGCTCCAGTGGGGTCCGGCGGAGGTGTGCTCCAGTGGGGTCCGGCGGAGGTGTGCTCCAGTGGGGTCCGGGGTCCGGCGGAGGTGTTCTCCAGTGGGGTCCGGCGGAGGTGTTCTCCAGTGGGGTCCGGCGGAGGTGTTCTCCAGTGGGGTCCGGCGGAGGTGTGCTCCAGTGGGGTCCGGGGTCCGGCGGAGGTGTGCTCCAGTGGGGTCCGGCGGAGGTGTTCTCCAGTGGGGTCCGGCGGAGGTGTTCTCCAGTGGGGTCCGGCGGAGGTGTTCTCCAGTGGGGTCCGGGCGGAGGTGTGCTCCAGTGGGGTCCGGCGGAGGTGTGCTCCAGTGGGGTCCGGGCGGAGGTGTGCTCCAGTGGGGTCCGGCGGAGGTGTGCTCCAGTGGGGTCCGGGCGGAGGTGTGCTCCAGTGGGGGTGTCCGGGCGGAGGTGTGCTCCAGTGGGGTCCGGCGGAGGTGTGCTCCAGTGGGGTCCGCGGAGGTGTGCTCCAGTG
The DNA here is from genome assembly GCA_029692085.1 of Gymnothorax javanicus. NCBI lineage: Eukaryota > Metazoa > Chordata > Actinopteri > Anguilliformes > Muraenidae > Gymnothorax > Gymnothorax javanicus. Next base: position 18,556,621 of record CM056197.1, read on the forward strand.
GGGTCCGGGCGGAGGTGTTCTCCAGTGGGGTCCGGGAGGTGTGTGCTCCAGTGGGGTCCGGGCGGAGGTGTGCTCCAGTGGGGTCCGGGGTCCGGAGGTGTGCTCCAGTGGGGTCCGGGCGGAGAGGTGTGCTCCAGTGGGGTCCCCGCGGAGGTGTGCTCCAGTGGGGTCCGGGCGGAGGTGTGCTCCAGTGGGGTCCGGCGGAGGTGTGCTCCAGTGGGGTCCGGCGGAGGTGTGCTCCAGTGGGGTCCGGCGGAGGTGTGCTCCAGTGGGGTCCGGCGGAGGTGTGCTCCAGTGGGGTCCGGCGGAGGTGTGCTCCAGTGGGGTCCGGCGGAGGTGTGCTCCAGTGGGGTCCGGGCGGAGGTGTGCTCCAGTGGGTCCGGGCGGAGGTGTCCAGTGGGGTCCGGGTCCGGGCGGAGGTGTGCTCCAGTGGGGTCCGCGGAGGGTGTGCTCCAGTGGGGTCGGGGTCCAGTGGGGTCGGAGGTGTTCTCCAGTGGGGTCCGGGCGGAGGTGTTCTCCAGTGGGGTCCGGGCGGAGGTGTTCTCCAGTGGGGTCCCGCGGAGGTGTTCTCCAGTGGGGTCCGGGCGGAGGTGTTCTCCAGTGGGGTCCGGGGTCGGAGGAGGTGTGCTCCAGTGGGGTCCGGTGTGCGGAGGTGTGTGTGGGGTCCGGGAGGTGTGCTCCAGTGGGGTCCGGGGAGGTGTGTGCTCCAGTGGGGTCCGCCGGAGGTGTGCTCCAGTGGGGTCCGCGGAGGTGTGCTCCAGTGGGGTCCGCGGAGGTGTGCTCCAGTGGGGTCCGCCGAGGTGTGCTCCAGTGGGGTCCGGGCGGAGGTGTCTCAGTGGGGTCCGGGCGGAGGTGTGCTCCAGTGGGGTCCCGGAGGTGTTCTCCAGTGGGGTCTCCAGTGGGGTCCCCCGGGCGGAGGTGTGTGCTCCAGTGGGGTCCGGGGGTCGGAGGTGTTCTCCAGTGGGGTCCGGGCGGAGGTGTTCTCCAGTGGGGTCCGGGGGTGTCCGTGGGGTCGGGGTGGTGTGCTCCAGTGGGGTCCGGGGAGGTGGTGTTCCAGTGGGGTCCCGGGGCGGAGGTGTGCTCCAGTGGGGTCCGGGCGGAGGTGTGCTCCAGTGGGGTCCGCGGAGGTGTTCTCCAGTGGGGTCCGGGGTCAGCGGAGGTGTGTCTCAGTGGGGTCCGGGGTCCGGTGGAGGTGTGTTCTCCAGTGGGGTCCGGGCGGAGGTGTTCTCCAGTGGGGTCCGGGCGGAGGTGTTCTCCAGTGGGGTCCGGGCGGAGGTGTTCTCCAGTGGGGTCCGGGCGGAGGTGTTCTCCAGTGGGGTCCGGGGGTCGCGGAGGTGTGTGGGGTCCAGTGGGGGTCCGGGCGGAGGTGTGCTCCAGTGGGGTCCGGCGGAGGTGTGCTCCAGTGGGGTCCGCGGGGAGGTGTGCTCCAGTGGGGTCCGGGCCGGAGGTGTGCTCCAGTGGGGTCCGGGCGGGAGGTGTGCTCCAGTGGGGTCCGGCCGGAGGTGTGCTCCAGTGGGGTCCGGCGGAGGTGTTCTCCAGTGGGGTCCGGGTCCGCGAGGTGTGCTCCAGTGGGGTCCCAGCCGGAGGTGTGCTCCAGTGGGGTCCGGGCGGAGTGTGTGTGGTCCAGTGGGGTCCGGGCCCGGGGTGTTCTCCAGTGGGGTCCGGGCGGAGGTGTGCTCCAGTGGGGTCCGGGCGGAGGTGTTCTCCAGTGGGGTCCGGGGGAGGTGTTGCTCCAGTGGGGGAGGTCCGGGAGGCGGAGGTGGGGTCTCCAGTGGGGTCCCAGTGGAGGTGTGCGGGTGGGGGTGTGCTCCAGTGGGGTCCGGGCGGAGGTGTGCTCCAGTGGGGTCCGGGCGGAGGTGTGCTCCAGTGGGGTCCGCCGGTGTGCTCCAGGTGTGGGTCAGGTGTGCTTGCAGGGGGGGTCGGCGGAGGTGTGCTCCAGTGGGGTCCGGGCGGAGGTGTGCTCCAGTGGGGTCCGGGCGGAGGTGTGCTCCAGTGGGGTCCGGCGGAGGTGTGCTCCAGTGGGGTCCGGCGGAGGTGTGCTCCAGTGGGGTCCGGGCGGAGGTGTGTCTCCAGGGGTCCGGCGGAGGTGTGTGCTCCAGTGGGGTCCGGGAGGTGTTTCCAGTGGGGTCCGGGCGGAGGTGTGCTCCAGTGGGGTCCGCCGGAGGTGTTCTCCAGTGGGGTCCGGGCGGAGGTGTTCTCCAGTGGGGTCCGTGGGGTCCGGGAGGTGTTCTCCAGTGGGGTCCGGGCGGAGGTGTGCTCCAGTGGGGTCCGGGCGGAGGTGTGCTCCAGTGGGGTCCGCGGAGGTGTGCTCCAGTGGGGTCCGCGGAGGTGTGCTCCAGTGGGGTCCGGGCGGAGGTGTGCTCCAGTGGGGTCCGGGCGGAGGTGTGCTCCAGTGGGGTCCGGAGGAGGTGTGCTCCAGTGGGGGTCGGGCCGGAGGTGTGCTCAGTGGGGTCCGGCGGAGGTGTGCTCCAGTGGGGTCCGGCGGAGGTGTGCTCCAGTGGGGTCCGGCGGAGGTGTTCTCCAGTGGGGTCCGGCGGAGGTGTGCTCCAGTGGGGTCCGCCGGAGGTGTGCTCCAGTGGGGTCCGGCGGAGGTGTTCTCCAGTGGGGTCCGCCGGAGGTGTGCTCCAGTGGGGTCCGGCGGAGGTGTGCTCCAGTGGGGTCCGGCGG